>CM062291.1:265908822-266593290 GCA_031216915.1 Pictodentalium vernedei | reverse complement strand
ACCAAAATTAGTGCAATCAGTCTTTTGTACAGAACTTCTGTATGAAAGTTCTGATTTGAATAAATTTTTGTATGAATGTTTAGTAACATGGAATACATCACATATAGTACGGGTTTTTTTCTTGTGCAGAAATTATGCAAATTAGATGAACTTTGATTTATTCAGTGCTACTTATACACTGTAAGTGCACATGTCAATACGGCTCGGGCTAGAGGCTGTATTTATGAACCAATCTTCACAAAACTTCTTGGGTACATTTGTTATCACCTTGGGACGAGAACGAGTGTTTCTGGGTGCGGTCCAAAATTCAAGATGGGTGCCAGTGGCCATTTTGTACCGAAATTAGGTCCAATCAGTTTTTTGTCACAACTTCTACACAGCTCATATTTGTGAACTGATCTTCTCGAAACTTCTTGGGTACCTTTGTTTTGACCTTGGGACAGGAATGAGTGTGTTTTGGGGTGCCTTTGTTATCACTGTGCTATGAGAACAAATATTTTGGGGTTCAGTCAGACCCACTCTGGGACTCAAAGATTTTTTTCTAGTTTAGCATCTGACTGTCACCCACCTTTACAATACTTTACCTATACATTTGTTACAGGCAACGGTCAGTATTTATGTACAGACCGTTACAATACTTTATATGTACCTTTGTTATCAGGTCATTACCTAGATGTTTGTCATTGCTGTGTCACATACTATACATGTACATGTCTTTGTCTTGACAAGTTGAGCTACAGTGTCATTGACACTTTCATTTCAATTTCTTGTCATCGTATTTTGAAGGAAACTGATCATATATCTTGCCCAAATTTCCATTTCTCATCAAAGAAACCCATTGAAGATTTTTTTTCCAAATTTAATATGTACATGTAGCTTTTTGGTGATAATAACATGGAGGGGATTGCAAACCGACAAATTACAAGACTTTCTATTCAGTCAACAGGAATTTACACTATAACCTGTATTCAGTTTTGTACTGAAGGTATGGTAAGGCCATGGATAGTTAATTTTAGCGTTATTCCAGGTTATCAGGACAAAAGTAAAATGCAATGGAGCCCACTTAATAGGATATCTCTTAACTGAATAACCCTGTTAATTGAATATAATTTCCCAACACAAACCACCATTCTGTGAGTATAAATTTGACCTGTTAATTGAATATAGGTTATAGAGTAAACTCCTGTTAATTGAATAAAAAATCTTTTAACCTGTCGAGAAATTACCCTGACTTGCCCCAGTTTTCCTTTGTTTATAGACCCTATTTGGCATCAGTATATCAAATACAGGCATTTAATCTATTATATCGTGTTTGACAGAGCTCATAGAGCTCTGTCAGATAAGATAGAATAAATGCTAAGTTTATCTCTAGAATACAGTAAAGTGACACCTACCTGTTAATTAAATACTCCTGTTAATTGAATAACTTTCATTGGCAAATTCAATTAACAGGGTTCCACTGTACCTGTTTCCACAAGATGCTTATTTTGTCATTTTGAACTCAGACACTGCTTCCCTCGCATCTGTAGGTTGTCTCAGATTGTAGAACTTTCAATGGCCAGGGTTATATACAAAACTGTCTTTAACAAAATGTACCACTAGTCAACATTTTACCCTTGATAACAACAGGCTATTGCCTCATTATTGAATGAGGCAATAACCTGGCATTTCAATGGATGAGGAAGAAACATGAAATGGTTCATTCCCCTGGCCCTGTAAAGGAGGTGACCCATTTGCGGAGCCAATAACAAAGAAAATGCCTTATTATTTATGGCAAACAAAAATAAGCAAATAACGCTTAACCAAAAATTAACTGATTGGACTGCTAAATTGTTTTTCAAAGGTGATTTGTAGCAGGAGTATTTTTTCAAAGATATCACACCATCAGCAAGAGAAGCTCTAGTTTAGCAAAATATTGTTAATAATTGTTTTATAAACATATATTGGAGAGTACCTGTTGCCCACTCTCCAATAGATTGTAATAAAGCAATTCTTTTATCCAAAAAAAATCTGCTGCTGAGCAAATAAACAAGCTAGTCCATAGAGAGTAAAGCCACTAAAGTGGCTTTCGACACTTTTCAGGAGCAGCATGATAGTGGTTTTTAGCACTCACTGCCCACTCAGTCAGTTAATTAACCATAGCCTGAATGCTTTTGTGTTTGGAAGTTACATTCAGTTAACAGGATTATTCCATTAAGGCATATCCTATTAAGTGTGCTCCATTGTAGTATGGTCCTCTTATATCAATGTTACCATCAGGCACATCTCAACTGAGAAGTTGGCAAGAGGATTGTAGCCGTTGAGATATGACTGACATCCTAGTGTATGAAGGATATTTATCCCATGCTTTTTTGGCATTGCATATTTTCCAATCAGAATCTGTTTACTGTGGTAAACAAGTTCCACTTTACTGGTAAAATAGGACCTAGAATGAATGACTGGGGTGGAAGTCCTCTAAAGTGGGCAGCATAGGTATAAACGGTTGGGTAAACTTCATAACCTTTGTTTGTGGTCATGATATTGCCAAAGATGCAGAATGTGACCTGAAGCATCAATAAATAAATAAGTACATGTACATGTAAACTGTCCATCAGAATCTTTATAAAACTTATGTTTAATTTCCAAAAGTTAAATTACTTGTATATGAACATTTTGCAGTGCATCAACATGATGTCATGTTGGCTGTTTCCCCTTCAAGTACAGTGGAACTCTGCTAGTTGAATAGCCACTTTGTCTATGAAAATGATTCAATTAACAGGAGTATTCAATTAACAGGGAATGTGTCACTTTCCTGTATTCTAGAGATAAACTTTGCATTTATTCTGTTATATCTTGTTTGACAGAGCTTCACGAGCTCTGTCAAACAAGATATAATAGATTAAATGCCTGTGTTGAATGTACTGAGGCCAAAAAAGGTCAAAAACAAAGGAAAACATTTCATTTCATTTATTCAACTATTTACCTTTGATTTTGTTTGCTTTCATGTGATTGCATGCAGTTTAGATTGCATGTCATTTTGAGTGATTGTGGTATTTAGGCACCCATATCGAACAGTAACATCATTGCATGCATATTTATTGGAAAGTTCTCTCGGAAAACATTCCAAAAAGAGGCTTTTATATCAATAATAAAGTACAGCATACTGCTAAGTTGTTTTCAACCTCCAGTCAATATATGTTGAATAAAATATAATATATAACAGAGATCATCCTAAGTTCAAAGGTTATTGTGTTGCTAAGTCAAGCTTTGCTGAGCCAAAACTAGTTTCGAACTGTTGTGTTCATCTTCAGTGACATGAAAGCCAGAGGTCACCCTTGCTCACTCCCTTTTATACCCCAATGAGAGGGTGTCATGTCCCAGTCAAATGAGGGCATGACTGGGTCATCCTGAGGTCATGTGGTGGATGCAGCCATCTGGGTGGCTGCATGCCCTCCGTGTCAAAGTGGGGTGGTTGATGTTGAACTTGTGACCCATGACCTCTGTGTTGGCGGTCATGGGAGGTGTGGGCCTTGGCTGGAGTGTTTACCTGGACTTGTGACTTGGACTGTTTTAGTTGGGGTCATGTGCATAGAGGGGGAGGGGGAGAAAGGAATGTTTCTGGTACTGAGTAGCCTATCTTGTTAGTCCCGAGATATTTGGTGAATAACTTTTTGGTTTATAATAGGCCTGTAATGATTAATCGAGAAGTTGACTAATCATTGGAAACACCCGTAATCAACTACAATTTCAAAGTCGCCGATTGTGGGTTTTCATCACTCCTTTACTGATGAATTATTGTGCTTGTAAGAAGTGTCAGAGGCTGTAGAATATCAAAGTACAGTGTAATTGATAAGAGAAAGAAGTATAAAGATAGTTAAAATACAACACATGACACCATATCTTGCATTCTAGAAAGAATGGGAGTGCAAATAATTGCCCTTCTCAGTTTGCCAAGGAGAGCAATTGCCTTCTTAAATCTCAATGCAGCTATTATTAGACTCTTGACCACCACAGGTCCAAATCTTGAGCCTAATGATCAGGAGTTCCAAATCTTTCCTGGAGGGAGCTGGATGCCTAAAGAATGTCTGGCCCAAAGAACTAATGACCAAAAATATTATTTTCTCTATACAGTACATGCCAGGCGTTTTACCACAAAATGCCTGTCGCTGCAGCAGCGACAACGGGTGGAGAGGATTAAAATCCACGGCGGAGCGCTTTACGGGAAAATGGTCAAGTTTTAATGAATGGAAAATGCTTCCGTATGAGTGATCCGTCGTGATGTCGTGTGATTGGGATTAAATTTAATTCATTCCAATAAATATGTCACTCGAAGAAAGAACTGATTGTTTTGGTTGTAGCAAACATGTTATTATCGTACATGTAACAACATACATGTGTGCATGCATTTCGTTTATCCTTCGTGTGACAAAATCCTCTTGTTACTTTATTTTGACTGCGACTTCAATCACTATATATTTCCCCGTGGGAACCCCGGGAAGTAAGCAGCACTTGTTTACTGTGGTAAACCAGTTCCGCTTTACTAGTAAAATAGGGACCCAGTCACCAATGCTTGGGGTGAAAGTCCTCTAAAATGGGCAACATGTAGATCAACGATTGACTAAACTTGACTTCATCTCCATGTTGTGTCATGATTAGCCATGGTACATAAATATGTGACGTTAACCACCAACAAACAAACAAACAATCACTATATGTCGGGTGGCATGTAGTGTTTGGACACTTCAATCACTATATGCCACCCGACATATAGTGATTGAAGTGACACACGGACAATTCAATCACTATATGTCGGATGGCATATAGTGATTGAAGTGTCTGTGTGTCCGTCCATGTGTGTGTGTGTGTGTGTGTGTGTGTGTGTGTGTGTGTGTGTGTGTGTGTGTGTGTCCGAGCCAATAACTCAAAAAACGGTTAGGGCCACAGTCATCAAACTTCACACAATTATAAAGGACCATGGGCGGATGTGTCACACACCATAGATGGGTTCGTACCTTCAAGGTCAAGGTCACATTTCAAGGTCACACTAAAATTTGCTCAATGTTCGTATCTCAGCCATAACTCAGAAACGAATCATAGTACAATTGTTAAACTTTGTACAAGTGTTAAGGACAGTCAGAAGGTGTGTCACATATAATAGTTTCCACCGCATCTGCAAGCTGGAGGTCACAATTGACCTTCATATGTTCAGGGTCACAAATTGTGTCTCAAGCATAACTCCAAAACTATTAGGGCTACAATCATCTAACATCACTCAGTTATAAAAGACAACAGGTGGATGTGTCACGCACCACAGCCAGGTCCATAAGGTCAAGGTCACATTTCAAGGTCACACTGAACACGGTTAGGGCCACAGTCATCAAACTTCACACAATTATAAAGGACCATGACAGGATGTGTCACACACCATAGCCGGGTTCGTACCTTCAAGGTCAAGGTCACATTTCAAGGTCACACTAAAAATCGGTCAATATTCATGTCTCAGCCTTAACTCAGAAACGAATCATAGTACAATTGTTAAACTTTTTACAAATGTTAAGGACAGTCAGAAGGTGTGTCATGTATAATAGTTTCCGCCGTATCTTCAAGGTGAAGGTCACAGGGGGGGGGGGGGGGGGCATGTGTTACCTTAGTAACATTCTTGTTTTTCTCTTGAAATCCAGTGCATGTTTGGTATTTTCTGAATTGGAAGACGTTTCGTCCCTATTCAGTTCGACCCAGACAATAGTCATGCCAGAGTGAAGAACATTCATATCACTGTTCCGTGGCGATGCGTGTGACTGCAATTGACATGTTGGAGATCATACTACGGGAAAAGAAGATTATCACTAAACCACTGGGGAGGGGGGCACTTTCCACCCAACAATTATTTACAAGTTTAAGGGATTAACAGAAGACGTCGGATCATCGGATGCGAAATGCACTCCTCAACCAGTGGCGTAGAAATCGCGTAAGTTTGCCACAAAAATATAGCTAATGCCCTCATTGGAACAATCCTGTTCCGGTGAAGAGTTACAACTCATATTTTTGAGGCAAGAAGTAGAAAAACAACTAAATTTTATTGGTGATTCACGGAGGGTTGTATCTGTTCATTTATAGTTAATTTTGTGGCAGGTATAAGCTAAATACTAATTTGATTGAATGTGAATACACTTGTAGATGTGGGGGAATGGGGGGAGGGGGGGGGGGGGGGGGGTTATCAGGATATTTTAAACTCTTTAGGTCTGGCAATTTGAGACCCATTTATTATTATGGGGTGGATCCAGATTCGTCCAGGAAACCCAATTTAGATGGTATGTCTTGTATTTTCCCCCATCCTCACAGACCTTAAGAAAGACCGGATTGTGCCAAATATTAAAGAGGGTCTGAGACGCGGATGTAGGACATTTTATGTAAAAAATAATTAAAATTCTTGTTTTTTTTAACTACATGTAGGGGAAAACATCCACCCTTTCATTTCAAAGTAAGGGAAAATGTCCACCCTTTCATTTAAAAGTAGGGGAAAATGTCCAAGGTTACACTTTTGGTAGGGGAAAATGCCTTGGGGAATCCCTGAGAAGCAAGGCTAAAAATAGAAAACACATTTCAAAACACAAATTTATTTTATGTAATTAAAGTTAACACATGCAGTACCTGAACAGGAACTTTTTATTGAGTCATCTTTATAATGTCGGGGACGTACATGTGGGGACCGACTGGACATGGTTGTGGAGGGCACTGAGAGGGCATGTGACAAACTCTATCCAAAGCTAGCTTTGAGAGAGAGGTGGGGTGACAACATTATCGTTGATAATTAATATGTGACCATAGATTCCCTTGCATAAATTGTGGTGCCGACATTGGAAATCTCTTTCGAAAGAAAAGATGCTGCTTCCATAATTTGTGGATCCAAAGAGGTAGGTGGTTTGTTTCTTTGCAGGTTTCAGAGTGGAAAAGGAGGAGGGAAAGGAAATACACTAAATCCCCCAACGATGGTTATTCTTTAGCAACACGCAGTCTCAATTTTAGTTCATACTCTTCCTTTGCTTTCAAACTTGAAATATCCCCCCCCCCCCTTTTTTGTTTCCGACCAGTTTATACATGTTGAAGTAAACTTTTCAATTTTTAGCGCAACTTTGGCGAAGCCAAATTTGAGCTTTTGTCATGGTCCGTCGTCCGTCTGTCTGCCTGTCCGTACATCAACAATTGGATACGACTCGGGCTAGAGGCCGTATTTATGAACCGATCTTTACGAAACTTCTTGGGTACCTTTGTTATCACCGTGGGACGAGAACGAGTGTTTTGGGGTGCTGTCTGTAATTCAAGATGGCTGCCAGCCGCCACTTTGTACCGACGATGCAGAAATCTGTTTTTTGTACAGAACTTCCATATGAAAGCTCTGATTTGAATAATTTTTTGTATGAATGTTTAGTACCATGGGATACATCACATATAATACGGGTTTTTTTCTCGTGCATAAATTGTGGAAATTAGACTAATTTTGATGCTTTTTGGTGTTACTTTCAGCACTGTAAGTGCAAATGCCAATACGGCTCGGGCTAGAGGCCGTATTTATGAATCAATCTTTACGAAACTTCTTGGGTACCTTTGGTATCACCGTGGGACGAGAACGAGTGTTTTGGGGTCCGGTCCGAAATTCAAGATGGCCGATGGCAGCCATTTTATACAAAATTTGGTGCAAACAGATTTTTGCACAGAACTTCCATATGAAAGCGCTGATTTGAATAATTTTTTGTGTGAATGTTTAGTACCATGGGATACATCACATATAATACGGGTTTTTTTCTCGTGCAGAAATTATGCAAATTAGATGAACTTTGATTTTTTCAGTGCGACTTACACACAGTAAGGACACATGTCAATACGGCTCGGGCTAGAGTCTGTATTTATGAACTGATCTTCACGAAATGTCTTGGGTACCTTTGTTATCACCTTGGGACGAGAACGAGTGTTTCTGGGTGTGGTCTAAAATTCAAGATGGCTGCCAGTGGCCATTTTGTACCGAAATTAGGTCTAATCAGTTTTTTGTACACAACTTCTATACGGCTCAGACTAGAGGCCATATTTATGAACCAATCTTTACGAAACTTTTTCGGTACCTTTGTTATCACCATGGGATGAGAGCGAGTGTTTTTGGGTGTGGTCCGAAATTCAAGATGGCCACCAGCAGCCATTTTGTACCAAAATTAGTGCAATCAGTCTTTTGTACAGAACTTCTGTATGAAAGTTCTGATTTGAATAAATTTTTGTATGAATGTTTAATAACATGGAATACATCACATATTGTAATTTGTTTTTTTTCGTGCAGAAATTATGCAAATTAGATGAAATTTGATTTATTCAGTGCTACTTACACAATGTAAGCACACGTCAGTATGTCAATACGGCTCAGGGTAGAGGCTGTATTTATGAACCGATCTTCACAAAACTTCTTGGGTACCTTTTTTATCACCTTGGGACGAGAATGAGTGTTTCTGGGTGCAGTCCAAAATTCAAGATGGCTGCCAGTGGCCATTTTGTACCAAAATTAGGTCCAATCAGTTTTTTGTCACAAGTTCTATACAGCTCGTATTTATGAACTGATCTTCACAAAACCTCTTGGGTACCTTTGTTTTCACCTTGGGACAGGAACGAGTGTGTTTTGGGGTGCCTTTGTTATCACTGTGCTATGAGAACAAATATTTTGAGGTTCAGTCAGACCCACTCTGGGACTCAAAGATTTCTTTTCTAGTTTAGCATCTGACTGTCACCCACCTTTACAATACTTTACCTATACATTTGTTACAGGCAACGGTCAGTATTTATGTACAGACCGTTACAATACTTTATATGTACCTTTGTTATCAGGTCATTACCTAGATGTCTGTCATTGCTGTGTCACATACTGTACATGTACATGTCTTTGTCTTGACAAGTTGAGCTACAGTGTCATTGACTCTTTCATTTTTAGCTCAACTTTGGCGAAGCCAAATTTGAGCTTATGCCATGGCCCGTCGTCCGTCTGTCCGTCTGTCCGTCCGTCCGTCAACAATTGGATAGGTCTCGGGCTAGAGGCCGTATTTATGAACCTATCTTTACAAAACTTCTTGGGTACCTTTGTTATGACCGTGGGACGAGAACGAGTGTTTTTGGGTGTGGTCCGAAATTCAAGATGGCTGCCAGCCATCATTTTGTCCCGACGATGCAGAAATCTGTTTTTTTGTACTGAACTTCCATATGAAAGGTCTGATTTGAATAATTTTTTGTATGAATGTTTAGTACCATGGGATACATCACATATAATACGGGTTTTTTTCTCGTGCGTAAATTATGCAAATTAGACTAACTTTGATGTTTTTTTGGTGTTACTTTCAGCACTGTAAGTGCAAATGCCAATATGGCTCGGGCTAGAGGCCGTATTTATGAACCGATCTTTACGAAACTCCTTGGGTACCTTTGTTATCACTGTGGGACGAGAACGAGTGTTTTGGGGTCCGGTCTGAAATTTAAGATGGCCGATAGCAGCCATTTTGTACAAAATTTGGTGCAATCAGATTTTTGCCCAGAACTTCCATATGAAAGTGCTGATTTGAATAATTTTTTGTGTGAATGTTTAGTACCATGGGATACATCACATATAATACAGGTTTTTTTCTCGTGCAGAAATTATGCAAATTAGATGAACTTTGATTTTTTCAGTGCTACTTACACACAGTAAGTACGCATGTCAATACGGCTAGGGCTAGAGTCTGTATTTATGAACCGATCTTCACGAAACGTCTTGGGTATCTTTGTTATCACCTTGGGACAAGAACGAGTGTTTCTGGGTGCGGTCCAAAATTCAAGATGGCTGCCAGTGGCCATTTTGTACCGAAATTAGGTCAAATCAGTTTTTTGTACACAACTTCTATACGGCTCAGGCTAGAGGCCGTATTTATGAACCGATCTTTACGAAACTTCTTGGGTACCTTTGTTATCACCGTGGGATGAGAACGAGTGTTTTTGGGTGTGGTCCAAAATTCAAGATGGCCACCAGCAGTCATTTTGTACCAAAATTAGTGCACTCAGTCTTTTGTACAGAACTTCTGTATGAAAGTTCTGATTTGAATAAATTTTTGTATGAATGTTTAGTAACATGGAATACATCACATATAGTACAGGTTTTTTTCTCGTGCAGAAATTATGCAAATTAGATGAACTTTGATTTATTCAGTGCTACTTATACACTGTAAGTGCACATGTCAATACGGCTCGGGCTAGAGGCTGTATTTATGAACCGATCTTCACAAAACTTCTTGGGTACCTGTGTTATCACCTTGGGATGAGAACGAGTGTTTCTGGGTGCGGTCCAAAATTCAAGATGGCTGCCAGTGGCCATTTTGTACCGAAATTAGGTCCAATCAGTTTTTTGTCACACTTCTACACAGCTCATATTTGTGAACTGATCTTCACGAAACTTCTTGGGTACCTTTGTTTTCACCTTGGGACAGGAATGAGTGTGTTTTGGGGTGCCTTTGTTAACACTGTGCTATGAGAACAAATATTTTGGGGTTCAGTCAGACCCACTCTGGGACTCAAAGATATTTTTCTAGTTTAGCATCTGACTGTCACCCATCTTAACAATACTTTACCAATACATTTGTTACAGGCAACGGTCAGTATTTATGTACAGACCGTTACAATACTTTATATGTACCTTTGTTATCAGGTCATTACCTAGATGTTTGTCATTGCTGTGTCACATACTATACATGTACATGTACATGTCTTTGTCTTTGACAAGTTGAGCTACAGTGTCATTGACACTTTCATTTTAAAAGTTAAATTTATTTTTTGTTTGCTTAATTATTGAAATTATGCAATAAAATACAGCTGTAATCAACTTATCTTGTTTTGTTGACAAGGCTCATTTTCCATTGCATTCCTGTTGTAAATTGGAAAGGTGTGAAAACAGGTGTTTGGTTGTTTGAATTATTGCTCCTGTAATCTTTTTCACACCTTTGTTGAGCTAATTACTTAGTTCAGACAGGTAATTAACTAACAAGTCAGGCATTAAATATCATTATTTCACTCAGACATTGAGAGATTTTCAAGACAAAAGTCCGGCAATCGTTTTTTGGGTTTTTTTTGCGTCTCGTTGAAAATGCAAAATGACCTAAAAGCACATTTAGACGTGGTCTGTTTTCTGCGGGGAGCATTTGCTTGACGTTTCAGTTGAAACTATGTAAGTGCATTTTCACAGGCGACGTTCATCAGAAGTTTACAAAAATACAATTGCTATCTTGTTCGTCTCTGCCAGTCCACCGCATGTGAACACCAAACCAATGCCATTTTAAATAGAATAAAGATGAGAAAATGAAGCTGTTTTTCAATCCAAAAGTTGGCCGTGATTCTAGCACCAGGAGCCACGTGGCTGACATAGTGACATTGCATTTCAATTTATGAACGAAGTCCCCATTTTTCAGCCAGCTAAACCGCACAAGAATTAAATATGGAGTGATAAGCTAAGAAAGAGAGTGAGTCTGTGCTATTTCAATAATATTTCGTTGTTTTTTAGCTCACCTGAGCGAAGCTCAATGGGAGCTTTACTAATCGCTTTCCGTCCGTCGTCCGTCCGTCGTCTGTCGTGATCTGGCGTACACTTTACAAAACCAACTTCTCCGAAGAAAGCACTTGTCCAATATTTTTCAAATGTTGGGTAAATGTTTATTACCTAATGTCAATTCAGATTTTGTTCAAATGAAGTTGCCCCTCCTCCTGGGTGGGGCCATGCCCCCAAGTGGACCAAAATCTTTGAAAATCTTCTTCTCATGAACCAGCAGTAGCAGAGACTTGATATTTGGCATGCAGCTTCCTTTTGAGGTGTAGACTCAAGTTTGTTCAAGAAAAGTTTTTTCCGCTGCCCTGTGGGAACCGCAGGAGCTAAAAATAGAAAAAAATTAAAACGTCCATATCTCCAAAAACTACACAGCACTTAGAATTTTTATTTGGTGTGAAGCTTCCTTAGGACCAACAGAAAGGATTGGTAAAAAAAAATTGCCATCAGTTTTATCATAGGGTACAGTTTTGGGACTTTGAAAAAGTGCTCAGTCAGCACTTTTTAACATTGTAGGCGATGGGAAAAACCCTAAAGAATCTTCTTTTTCGAATTCACCAGTCAGAATCCTTTCATATTTGGTATACAACATGTATAGGGGGGTCAGATTCAAGTTTGTTCAAATAGAGTCTGTGGGTTCATATATGGGAGCCCGAATTTTAACTTAGTGCAATATGAGGACTATTCTTTAAAAATCTTCTCCTTCAGATTCACCAGTCAGAATCATTTCAGTTTTGGTATACAACATCTCTAGGGAGGTCAAATTCAAGTTTGTTCAAATCGAGTCCCTTGCTTAATATTTAGGCTCCCCATGGGAGCCTGAATTTTAACTTGGTGCAATATGTGGAATTTTCTTCAAAAATTTTCTTCTTCAGATCCACCAGTCAGAATCTTTTCATATTTGGCATACAACATCTCTAGGGTGGTCAGATTCACATTTGTTCAAATTGAGTCCCTGGGTCAACCTTTGGGCTCCCTATGGTAGCCCAAATTTCAATTTAGTAGAATATGTGGAATATGCTTTAAAATTCTTCTTCAGATCCGCCAGTCAGAAACATTTCATATTTGGTTTACAACATCTCTAGGGAGGTCAGATTCAGGTTTGTTCAAATCGAGTCCCTGGGTTCATATTTGAGCTCCCTGTGGGAGCCCGAATTTCAACTTCGTGCAATATGAGGTCTATTCTTTAAAAATTTTCTTCTTCAGATCCACCAGTCAGAATTCTTCCATATTTGGTATGCAACTTATCTAGGGGAACCAGATTCAAAATTGTTCAAATCGAGTCCCTGGGTTAATATTTGGGCTTCCTATGGGAGCCCGAATTTTAACTTAGTGCAATATGTGGAATTTTCTTTAAAAATCTTCTTTTTCAGATTCACCAGTCAGAATCCTTTCATGTTTGGTATACAACATCTATAGGGGAGTCAGATTCAAGTTTGTTCAAATTGAGTGTGTGGGTTCATATTTGGGCTCCCTATGGGAGCCCAAATTTTAACTTAGTGCAATATGAGGACTACTTTTTAAAAATCTTCTCCTTCAGATTCACCAGTCAGAATCATTTCAGTTTTGGTATACATCTCTAAGGGGGCAGATTCAAGTTTGTTCAAATCGAGTCCTTTGTTTAATATTTAGACTCCCTATGGGAGCCCAAATTTTAACTTAGTACTGTATGTGGAATTTTCTTTAAAAGTCTTCTTCTTCAGATCCACCAGTCAGAATCTTTTCATATTTGGTATACAACATCTCTAGGGGGTCAGATTCACATTTGTTCAAAGCAAGTCCCTGGGTCAATATTTGGGCTCCCTATGGGAGCCCAAATTTTAACTTAGTAGAATATGTGGAATATGCTTTAAAACTCTTCTTCTTCAGATCCGCCATATTTGGTATGCATCTTATCTAGGGGAACCAGATTCAAGATTGTTCAAATCAAGTCCTTGGGTTAATATTTGGGCTCCCTATGGGAGTCCAAATTTTAACTTAGTACAATATGTGGAATTTTCTTTAAAAATCTTCTTTTTCTCATTCATCAGTCAGAATCCTTTAATGTTTGGTATACAACATCTAAGGGGGGTCAGATTCAAGTTTGTTCAAATTGAGTCGGTGGGTTAATATTTGGGCTCCCAGCAGGAGCCCGAATTTTAACTTAGTGCAATATGAGGACTATTCTTTAAAAATCTTCTCCTTCAGATTCACCAGTCAGAATCATTTCAGTTTTGGTATACAACATCTCTAGGGGGGTCAAATTCAAGTTTGTTAAAATCGAGTCCCTTGTTTATTAGCTCACCTGAGCGAAGCTCAGTGGGAGCTTTACTGATCACATTCTGTCCATCTTCCGTCGTCGTCTGGCGTTAACTTTACATTATCGACTTCTCCTTCAAAACCACTAGCCCAATTTTAATAATGCCAGTTCAGATTTGTTCAAATGAAGTTGCCCCTCCTCCTGGGTGGTGCCATGCCCCCAAGGGGCACCAAAATCTTTGAAAATCTTCTTCTCATGAACCAGCAGTAGCAGAGACTTGACATATGGTATGTAGCTTCCTTTTAAGGTGCAGACTCAGATTTGTTCAAGAGAAGAATGATGGGCTATATTTGGCGTCGTTATGGGAGGGGCAAAATTTTTGACCCGCCCAAAATTTCTATTTTCCGAACCGAGAGGCTGATTTGAACCAAATTTTATGTGAGGGCTTATTGGGTCATAAGTACCTAATTTATGCCGAATGTTTTTTCCCCGTAGCCCTGTGGGAACCGCAGGAGCTAAAAATAGAAAAAATTAAAACGCTCATCTCTCCAAAACTGCATTGCACTGAGAATTTTTATTTAGTGTGAAGCTTTCTTAGGACCAACAGAAAGGATTGGTAAAAAAAAATTGCCATCGGTTTTATCATAGGGTACAGTTTCGGGACTTTGAAAAGTCTGAGTCAGCAATTTTTAACACTGAAGGCAATGGGAAAAACATTAAAAAATCCTCTTCTCCAGATCCAGCAGGCAAAAATCTTTTGATATTTGGTATGCAACATTATGAGGTGGATCTGATTCAAGTTGTTCAAATCGGCCCCTGGATTCATATTTAGGCTCACTATAGAAGCCCGAATTCGAACTTAGTGCATTTCAGGCAAATTTCTTAAAAAATCTTCTTCTCCAGATCCAGCGGGCAGAATCTTTTGATATTTGGTATGCAACATTGTGGGGTGGATCTGATTCAAGTTTGTTCAAATCGGCCCCCTGGATTCATATTTGGGCTCGGTATAGGAGCCCAAATTTGAACTTAGTGCATTTCAGGCAAATTTCTTAAAAAATCTTCTTTTCCAGATCCAGCAGGCAGAATCTTTCGATATTGGGTATGCAGCATGCTTAGGGGGGTGAGATTCAAGTTTGTTCAAGCCAAGTCCCTGGGTTCATATTTGGGCTCACTGTGGTAGCCCGAATTATAACTTAGTTCAAAATGAGGAATTTTCTTTAAAAATCTTCTTCAGATCCAGCAGTCAGAATGTTTTGGTATTTGGTATGCATCATCCTTAGGGGGTGGGGGAGAGGGGGTGGGGAGATTCAAGTTTGTTCAAGTCATGTCCCTAGGTCCTTATTTGGGCTCACTGTGGGAGCTTGAATTGTAACTTGGTTAGAAATGAGGAATTTTCCTAAAAAATCTTCTTCAGATCCAGCAGTCGGAATGTTTTGATATGTGGTGTGTAACATCCTTTGGAGGGGGGGGGGGGGGGAGATTCAAGTTGGTTAAAGCCAAGTCCCTGGGTCCATATTTGGGCTCCAAATTATAACTTAGTCAATATGAGGATTTTTTTCTTTAAAAATCTTCTTCAGATTCAGCAGTCGGAATGTTTTGATATTGTGCATGCAGCAACCTTGGGGGGGGGGGGGGGGGGGGGGGGGAGATTAGTGTTGTATGGTTAACCGGTTTTATAAGTCGGTTTCGGTTTTGCTTGAAAACCGAAACCAAAACCGTGTAACTGGTAAATGAGTACGGTTTCGTTTTTTTCCTAAAATGTCGGGAAGAGATGTTTTCTTTATTCAGTATGCACTAACAATGTCTGAAATGTCAAGCTTTGTCAGGAAATAACAGTGTCGTCAACGCACGCCACATTCTGGGTGCAAAGAGGCCACTGCAGCATGTCCAGATCACTCGAGAATTATGTATGACAAGTTGTCAATCACAAATCGTTGACGTAAAAATGGGTTGTGTTTTCTGTGAGAATGACAAAGCAGACAGCCAACACGCCTACATTTCACTGATTACAGGTAATACCTTGTGCAATTGGCTTCGTTTTTGAACAGATTTATATAATCTTGTCAATCAGTTTAATTAAAATTACTTATCTACAATCTGTTGGACAGGGAATAATATCATATCAGAAAAAGGTCTTGGTATTTCATTGTCGTATTCAAAAATAACATTTGTCACGGATTGCCCCACCACGTGCATCGGATGTTGTCTGTTGCCTCCCTTGATGTGCTTATCTGGGAAGAGGTTTTACTGCAATTCAGTTTTGGGACGTTCCGACCCGAGACGATTTGTCCTGAAGGCTTTGCCCCACTAAAAACACGAAACCGCAAGTTCTTATTCTATTTAGTTCAATATATGAAGGCCAAAACGTCTTGAACCGAAACGTCCCGAGGCCGAAACGTCCCAAGACCGAATCGTCCATATCCACGGGATAAAGCTGCGTTCTGTAATATCGCTGTCAACGTGCCACGGTTGGATTCCCACACAACTTACTTTAAGGAAGCCAACCAAAGGAACAAAAATCAGTGTTAGAAATAGAAATTGGAATGGCAAGAGGGAAACGCAAAAAAGTTACAATATATAACAGTACACCAGTAAATTTGTGAAATCAATTCCGTTGAGCTAAAACCATTGCGTGTGCGAGGTGGGGGGGGGGGGGGGGGAGGGGGGGGGGGGAACAATAGGTATTTGGTAAAGTAGTTCGTTTTGAAGCCTACCCAGCTACAAACAATATGACTTTCCCATTCCAGGCTGACATGAAATGATTGCTGATTATTTTACTAGGCCGGGTGGTGGCACTAGTCACCACTGTGTGTGTGTGTGTGGGGGGGGGGGGGGGGGGGGTATTGAAAAGAGTGCATACATCAGTTCATTGTCAAATATGTTAGGATGGGTGTCTAGGTGACCCACTTGGCAACGCTTGTTATTATTTGCAATGCCTGATAGGGTCATTTTGTTAGGCTACCCAGGGCCCACCTAGGAGTGAGCACTGAACAGAGCGCTGGGAAATTGTGAATTAGCTCTTTTCACACCCATGTGTTAATATCAATTATTACCACTAAATCTATAAGTTACTAGTAGATTAACATGATTTTGGAGGGCTGTTAAAACTCCATAATTTCAGGGACGTCATTCGACGAAGCCGGGCCGCGGGTGGATAATGGTATAAATAGCCATTAGCGGCCCGTGGCCCGGCTATTTTTAGATTCCATGGTCTAATGAATTACTCCCATTCGGATGAAGTCCCTTTGTATTTCCGAACGGAAGTCGAACGCGCGATCGAAACAGAAATATCGAACCGACTTACTGATTATTTCTTCCAGCAATTCCATCGTGCGGTTAGCTGTAACAGGGAGTGGTAATAATAGTAATAACATAATTGTTGTCAGGCATCATGATTCATTAGCGGCCCTGCAGCAATGATGAACAGCCCTTGGGCTTATTAACGGCCCTCGACTTCGTCTCGGGCCTTTAATAAACCCTCGGGCTGTTCATCATTGCTGCAGGGCCGCAAATGAACCATAATGCCCTCCAAAATCATGTTATTGTTATATTCATCATAGACTCTCTATGCCTGAACTTAAAAACCAGAGGTGGGGGGGGGGGGGGGGGGGGGCATGTGCCTAGAATTGGTGAGTGGTGATATTCTACGAACACTGTTACATTTTATTTTCTTTTATATTATTTTGTTTTGATAATGCCTGCCATTTATACACTTAGCACAAATGCTAGTCAATGCCAATTAAATCATCATTGAAAATATGACAGTATGGGCATTATATCGACACTACATAGTTTCTGTTGGAAACTGCAGATGTCTTACTATAAAAATCCGAAAACCGACCTATAAACCGAGTTTTTTTTAAATAACCGAACCGAAACCGAACCGAAACAAAAAAAATAAAACCGCACAACACTAGGGGAGATTCAAGTTTGTTCAAGCCAAGTCCCTTGGTTCATATTTGGGCTCACTATGGGAGCCTGAATGACAACTTAGTTCAAAATGAGGAATTTTCTTTAAAAATCATCTTCAAATCCAGCAGATGAATGCGTTTGATATTTTTTATGCAGCATCCTTAGAGGGGTAAGATTCAAGTTCGTTCAAGCCATGTCCCTAGGTCCATACTTTGGGCTCACTGTGGGAGCTCAAATTGTAACTTAGTTCAAAATGAGGAATTTTCTTTAAAAATCTTCTTCAGATCCAGCAGTCGGAATGTTTTGATATTTAGTGTGCAGCATCCTTGGGGGGGGGGGGGGGAGATTCAGGTTTGTTAAAGCCAAGTCCCTGGGTTCATATATGGACTCCCTGAGGGAGCCCGAATTAGAACTTAGTTCAATCTGAGGAATATTCTTTAAAAATCTTTTTTTTTTAGATCCACTGGTCATAATCTTTGGATATTTGGTATAAGCGTTTCTTAGGAGGAGCAGATTCAACTTGTTGAAATCAATTCTCTGGGTTGATATGTAGGCTACCGTGTCAGGTGAGCACCTCAGGCCCCCTGGGGCCTCTTGTTTTTTTAAAGCTTGACAAAGTTATTAAAAACCGGGGGTAAATTTATTTGAAATTTTTCGCACATCTGATCGAGTTTCCTTCTCACAGAAATCCATGTTAAGTTCTCGGATCCGCTCAGTGTACTATTTATTTATTTATTTATTTATTTATTTATTGTCTTTCGTTCCATATACAGGTACACGACAAGTAAACAGAACACATTGAGAAACAAACAAATAAAATAAAAACATATTACTTAAAACAAAATGACTAGACGAAAAGCTACTTGTGCTGCGCTGAGTTTGGTATTTGCAATCACAAGCATCACCAAAACATCAAGTATACAGACATGCAGACATGCACAAGAACACAACCACACACACCCCCACACACATACACCCCCTCCCCTGCACACACACATGCACACACACACACACACACACAAAAACACACACACACACACACACACACACACACACACACACACACACACACACACACACACACACACACACACACACACACACACACAAGATTGAACACAACAGACCATTGCCAAATAGTAGTGGCGCAGTATTTAATTGCAAAAAGCCTCGTTGTAGACTGCATACTTTTATGCCTGATCAGAAAGAGGAATTTTCCTCCGAACAAACGAAAAATCATTATCAGATCCGTAACCCCCTCCATTGTGATTCACCAAACATTATTTACCTTATCACTTGTAAGCGATGTCGGAAACAGTATGTTGGTCAAAGTCAAAATCCTTTCCGAGAACGTGCTACTAGACACAAACAGCTGAAACAGGATATAAAACATAATGCTGATGCCCCAGTAGCACAACATTTTAACCTTCCTGGCCATTCTTTGGACGATTTCGAAATCCATCCTATTGAACAACCACCAATTAAAGACACATTAGAAGAAACGGATGAATTTAGAAAAAAACGTGGAGCTTTTTGGATCAATACGCTTCAAACCCTTTGGCCATTTGGTATGAACATATCAGAGGGCGAATGCGAAAGGAGGTCCATCATTTCTTTCACTTTAACGTACAACAGAATGAATATCGAAATAGCAAAAATGTTAAAAGATGAATTCAATTTTACCAATGCTAAATTAAATGAACCTTTGAATCTTCGACCTGTCATCGCCTATAAGAAAAACAAAAGCTTGCGTAACATCCTGGTAAGGACTAAATTAGAGCCCATCAATGAATAACATCAATTTTTGCCAGTCAGTTTAACCAGTTCCTAAGCTCATCACTTAGTTTAAATCAATTTTATGTAATTTTTTGTCATGTTTGAAACCCATCTGGGTTCAGTAAATGAAAACAATTTTTCGGCGGCATATTAAAGGAAAAAAACGTTTCAGTATGAAATGTCTGTGCCAGTGCGATTTTTTAACCTCAAACACACAAGCCTCGTTGTAGACTGCATACTTTTATGCCTGATCAGAAAGAGGAATTTTCCTCCGAACAAACGAAAAATCATTATCAGATCCGTAACCCCCTCCATTGTGATTCACCAAACATTATTTACCTTATCACTTGTAAGCGATGTCGGAAACAGTATGTTGGTCAAAGTCAAAATCCTTTCCGAGAATGTGCTACTAGACACAAACAGGATATAAAACATAATGCTGATGCCCCAGTAGCACAACATTTTAACCTTCCTGGCCATTCTTTGGACGATTTCGAAATCCACCCAATTGAACAACCACCAATTAAAGACACATTAGAAGAAACGGATGAATTTAGAAAAAAACGTGAAGCTTTTTGGATCAATACGCTTCAAACCCTCTGGCCATTTGGTATGAACATATCAGAGGGCGAATGCGAAAGGAGGTCCATCATTCCTTTCACTTTAACGTACAACAGAATGAATATCGAAATAGTAAAAATGTTAAAAGATGAATTCAATTTTGCCAATGCTAAATTAAATGAACCTTTGAATCTTCGACCTGTCATCACCTATAAGAAAAACAAAAGCTTGCGTAACATCCTTGTAAGGACTAAATTAGAGCCCATCAATGAATAACATCAATTATTGCCAGTCAGTTTGACCAGTTCCTAAGCTCATCACTTAGTTAGTCTGTGTGAAACACACAGACTATTGTTTTCGCACGGTTTCTTTTTCTTTTTTTTTTTTTCTTTTTTTTCTTCTTCTTCTTCTTCTTCTTCTTCTTCTTCTTCTTCTTCTTCTTCTTCTTTCTTCTTCTTCTTCTTCTTCTTCTTCTTCTTCTTCTTCTGTCTTCTGTCTTCTCATCACTTTTTTGTCCGCAAGATAACTCGAAAACGAATTGCCCTATCTCGTTGATTTTTGGCATGCTGATAGACAGCCACAAGTTCTCGGCACTGAATATTTTTCAGATTCCTGGGGTATCAGTGGTGTCTGTAGGGGTGTTTTGAAAGTGGGTCACGCCCATATCTCAGGCGTGGTATGACCTACAGACCTGGGACCAACACCAAATGAGTCGACATTCGATGGAGGTTCAAAATATGGGTCAAGGTCATGGAGGTCATCTAGGGGTCATTGAGTGCATTTTTCAGAATTGCTGGAAATCACATTTTTTGACCCCCTAAAGTATTCCTGACGTACACACATGCATTTTGACGTAAAAAAGTGGGCGTGGCCAAAAATTTTGAAAGTGGGTCACGCTCATATCTCAAGCATGGTATGACGTATGGACCTGGGACCAACACCAAATGAGTCGACACTCGATGGAGATTCAAAATATGGGTCAAGGTCACAGAGGTCACCTAGGGGTCATTAAGTGCATTTTTCATAATTGCTAGAAATCACATTTTTTGACCCCCTAAAGCATTCCTGACATATGCACATGCATTTTGACGTGAAAAAAGTGGGCGTGGCCAAAAGTTTTGAAAGTGGGTCACGCTCATATCTCAAGCATGGTATGACGTATGGACCTGGGACCAACACCAAATGAGTCGACACTCGATGGAGATTCAAAATATGGGTCAAGGTCACGGAGGTCACCTAGGGATCATTAAGTGCGTTTTTCATAATTGCTAGAAATCACATTTTTGACCCCCTAAAACATTCCTGACATACACACATGCATTTTGACGTAAAAAAAGTGGGCGTGGCCAAAATTTTTGAATGTGGGTCACGCTCATATCTCAAGCATGGTATGACATATGGACCTGGGACCAACACCAAATGAGTCAACACTCGATGGAGATTCAAAATATGGGGCAAGGTCACGGAGGTCCCTTGGGGTCATTAAGTGCATTTTTCATAATTGCTAGAAATCACATTTTTTGACCCCCTAAAGCATTCCTGACGTACACACATGTATTTTGATGTAAAAAAAGTGGGCGTGGCCAAAATTTTTGAAAGTGGGTCACGCTCATATCTCAAGCATGCTATGTCGTATGGACCTGGGATCAACACCAAATGAGTCGAAACTCGATGGAGATTCAGAATATTGGTCAAGGTCATGGAGGTCACCTAGGGGTCATTAAGTGCATTTTTTATAATTGCTAGAAATCACATTTTTTGACACCCTAAAGCATTCCTGACATACACACATGCATTTTGACGTTAAAAAAGTGGGCGTGGTCAAAATTTTTGAAAGTGGGTCACGCTCATATCTCAAGCATGGTATGACGTATGGACCTGGGACCAACATCAAATGAGTCGACACTTGATGGAGATTCAAAATATGGGTCAAGGTCAACGAGGTCACTCAGGGGTCAATGAGTGCATTTTTCATAATTGCTGGAAATCACATTTTTTGACCTCCAAATGCTTCCCCAAAATTCAGATGTGCATTTTTTTCATGAAAAAAGTGGGCGTGGCCAAAATTTTTGAATGTGGGTCACGCTCATATCTCAAGCATGGTATGACGTATGGACCTGGGATCAACACCAAATGAGTCGACACTCGATGGAGATTCAGAATATGGGTCAAGGTCATGGAGGTCACCTAGGGTTCATTAAGTGCATTCTTTATAATTGCTAGAAATCACATTTTTTGACACCCTAAAGCATTCCTGACATACACACATGCATTTTGACGTTAAAAAAGTGGGCGTGGCCAACATTTTTGAAAGTGGGTCACGTTCATATCTCAAGCATGGTATGACGTATGGACCTGGGACCAACACCAAATGAGTCGACACTTGATGGAGATTCAAAATATGGGTCAAGGTCACCGAGGTCACTCAGGGGTCAATGAGTGCATTTTTCATAATTGCTGGAAATCACATTTTTTGACCTCCAAATGCTTCCCCAAAATTCAGATGTGCATTTTTTCATGAAAAAAGTGGGCGTGGCCAAAATTTTTGAAAGTGGGTCACGCTCATATCTCAAGGATGGTGTGATGCATGGACCTGGAGCCAACACTCAATAAGTTGACACTTGATGTAGGTTCAAAAATGTGGGTCAAGGTTACGGAGGTCACTTGTGGTCATTGAGTGCATTTTTTCAGAATTGCTGGAAATCACATTTTTTGACTCTCTAAAGCATTCCTGAAGTCCATACATCCATTTTTACATAAAAAGTTGGTGTGGCCAAAATTTGTGAAAGTGGGTCATGCTCATATTTCAAGCATGGTATGATGTATGGACCTGGGACCAATACCAACGAGTCGACACTCGATGGAGATTCAAAATTTGGGCCAAGGTCGAACAGGAGTCACGAGGGCTATTACCAGAATTGCTGGAAATCATATTTTTGAACCTACTTGTGCATTCCCTTGATTGGTCCCTTTGAATACTGTGAAGATATATACCTTATCTGGTTTCTTGGAAAAAATTATCTGATTTTTGAATGAATATCTATAAATACTGTCATTGAAAACCTATTTCTTATTTCTTTAAAACTATTTTATCCCCAAAATAAGCCTCTGAAGTATTCCCATTACATTCATAGAGGGGCACGGTGGCTAAGCAGTTAGAGGTGCAGGCTGCAAGCCGAGAGGTTCTCAGTTCGAATCCTATCTGCGGCAACTGCCTTGTGTCTTTGGGCAAAAACACTTCACCCCCATTGCCCACATAATGGCATAGTGATGTTGTGTACTAAAACATACTGCATGCCAATGATACACTTGCACTAACCCTGCTTGTGTGGAGTTAGCATGTTGGGGATCCAGACAGTTGCTTGTTGTTGTTGTTTGGTGGTTCTCTGTGTTCTCTGGTTTCCTACATCCATAAAAACTGTACGACACGAGGCGGGCCTAGCTGTTGAAGTGTCGTTAAACCCCAATAAATTAATGACATTCATAGAATGTCTTCTATGCACTGTTTGTCAACATGATAACCCAAATACAATCAATCCTATCTCAATGTTTTTGGTATACTGATAGACTGCCTGCCATTGGTATTTGGTCATCTATGATTTGGAGGCATGTGGGGCCTTCGGGCTCTAGATGTTAAAAATATGTTTACAACATTTACTGGGAAATGAGTTAGCTGAAGCAGTAACCATTATCTAAAACAAAAATCTCCAGAGAGAAAGCTGAGATAGAATTCTTTGTTACATTGAACAGCACTGTATATTTATGTTGTATCATGTTAGAAAACTTCAGTCTCAGTCATTGAAGAGAGAGAGAAACCTTCACTTTTCAAAGCATTTTTTTTAAAAAATCTATTTATTCTCAATCATAACTCAGGATTGAGAGGTTTTGGGATGGAGTGGTGTGTGGCTTTCTCGAAACACCTATCACAGTTACAAAGTAATAAAATGGAATATTTGAATGGTCAGATTTTAACCCTCTTAATACTTCGATGTGAGTAAAAAAATATCTTTAATATAACTCATGGCTACAGAATGTTTTTCGCTCTCTTTTCTCAAACATTTAATTCTAGGTGGAATGGGACACCTTTTCAGAGTGCTTTCCAAACTAAGGGATTCTTAACCCTTTAACCAACATAACGGCAAAAACCGGTCAGCTTTATACACAGAAATGTCTATTCAGTTTTAATTACTTTTTCATTTTTGCTTGAAAAACATGGCTTATGACCCTTCATTGGAATGAGCTCATTTTTTAAAGGATTATTTATTTATTGGTGTTTAATTTCACATATTTCTGCACAGTGGTTTACCATGACCAGGA
Source organism: Pictodentalium vernedei (assembly GCA_031216915.1). Taxonomy (NCBI): domain Eukaryota; kingdom Metazoa; phylum Mollusca; class Scaphopoda; order Dentaliida; family Dentaliidae; genus Pictodentalium; species Pictodentalium vernedei. The sequence continues at coordinate 266,568,913 of CM062291.1, read as the reverse complement.
TAGTTTTACGGGCGGAGGAAGCCAGAGTACCTGGGGAGGAGGACCTCCGGGCAACAGCGAGCAACTATCAGATTCCCCACATACTAACTCCACACAAGCAGGGTTAGCATTGGTTGAATACAGGTGCACCGTCGATGTGCAGTATGCTTTAGTACACATCGCCACCATGCACCCACGTAGGCAATGGGGTGAAGTGTCTTGCCCAAGGACAGAGTGAGGACCGCTCGACTTGCAGCCTGCACCTCTGCCAACTCAGCCATTGCGCCCCCATTTAACCCTTTACCCAACGGAGACGATAGCAAAAATTTATTATTTCAAATATCATTTTTTTCAAATTTTCCAAACAATTTCAACAAAACCATATCATGGGACCCCTCGTTGGAACTAATATTTTTTCAACTTCTCAATTTGCATATTACGCGGGCGGATGCGGCCGATTCGTTGGGTAAAGGTTTTTTTTTTTTTTTATTGGTGTTTTAAGGTCACATATTTCTGCACAATGGCTAACCATGACCGTGACAGTTTTTACGGGTGGAGGAAGCCGGAGTACCCTGAGAGAACCACCGAGCAACGGCGAGCAACTGTCAGCTCCCCAACATACCAACTCCACACAAGCAGGGTTAGCATTGATTGAAGACAGGTGCACCATCGACGTACAGTACGCCTTAGTACACAGCGTCACCGTCCCCCTACGAGGGCAATGGGGGTGAAGTGTCTTGCCCAAGGACACAACGCGGTTGCCGCAGGTGGGATTCGAACCGAGGACCTCTCGGCTTGCAGCCTGCACCTCTACCATCTGGGTAAAGGGTTAAAGGATTAAAATGGAATATTTAAAGCGAATATTTTAACCCTCTGAAAATCTTAATATGGGGGCACGGTGGCACTGTGTACTAAAGCGTACTGCACTTCGATGGTGCACCTCTCTTCGAAAAAATCATTGAGAATAATGAAAACCATTTCCACTCTCACAGTGTTGTTCTAAACACACATGGATATAGATGGGACCTCGGTATTTTGACAATGCCAATAAGTCTTCAGACAGGCTCTTGGGGGTCTTCAAGGCCTTTCAACATCTACATTCCAACATTACTGAACCTTTTTACTTGCAATATATTTTCCAGAGGTACCATGCATGCACTTCATCATTGCCTTGCTAATATGAACATTTGCCATCATCTACAAATATGGCAGATCCGGAGTTGGTTGAGCCAATATTTATAAAGTAGTTTATGCTCATACTTCAGGTTTAGTATGACCTATAGTAATGGTGCCTACACCAAATGAGTTGAAACTTGCTGGAGGTTCAAAATGTGGTCCACCTCTATGCGTTCAAGAGAGGTCATTAAATGCATACTTTTTCGACCTATTGGGAATTTCATTTTATACCAATTAATGCAGTTCTGAAGATTATACATGTATCTCATCATTCAAATAAATGGTAGCGGCAGTAATGTCCATTTCTGATTCCTTGATCGAACCCTATAAATGGCCTTTTCGGGTTTCTTAGAAAAATTGTTCTGATTCCTGTATGAATATTTTCTCCATGAAAGAATTTCACAAAAAGCAGTGGGGAGAAAGCTGTGACTGTCAAATACAATAACATGATCTATTTATTTAATCTCATTGTACAGAATTAATTCCCAAACCAAGTTAATATAAAAACAAACAACTTGATAATGAAGAATTCCAGTATACATGTAATTGTAAAACTACACTCTAGATTTGTTATTGAAACCTATCACAATACTGTCAGGATGCCGGTAAAAGATGCAATACTGACATAGTTGAATGTTCTGTTAACTGTGTTAGTGCTATGACTGTTTAAAATTAATTTATTAGAGAAGTTCTAGTTTTATGTATGCCTTGTTTAGGTCTCTAGATGCTTTTAAGAGCAGGCTTTCAAATGAGCTCTTGGGGTTTTTTAAAGTTTTTATGACAATATCTCCGACATAGAGTTTATGCACCCTTTGTCAGCGCGACAACTCAAATACGGACCGTCCTATCTCTATGCATTTTGGCATGCTGGTTAACAATAACCAGTTTGCACTTATCTATGTTTTTTTCACCCGTTCGATCTGAATGTCAGATGACAGATCTGAAGTTGGTGGAGCCATTATTTCAAAGTGGGTTGCGCTCATTCTTCAATGTAGATGTGGACATGGGACTACACCGACTGAGTTAAACATTGCTGGAGATTCAATATATGGTCCACCTGAATGAGGTCATCAAGTGCATATTATTCAGAAAGACTGGGAAATGCATTTACACCTTAATGTATTTCTAAAGTTTATGAATGTATTTCATCACTCAAATTAGTGGGCAGAGCCAAAATTGTCCATTTCTGATTCGTGTTTCGAACCCTTTGAATGCTGGTCACATATATGCCTTTTCTGGTTTCTTATAAAAAATGTTCTGTTTCCTGTATGAATATCTGTAAATACTGTTAACGAAAAACCCATTTCTGATTTGTTAAAAAATATTTTACACCAGAAGATAAGCCTCCATAAATTCTCTTTCTGTAGAATTTATTCCTGATACTTTAACCCTTTTCACAATTTTTCGGCGGTATATTAAAAGAAAAAAACGTTTCAGTAGAAAATGTCTGTGTCAGTGCGATTTTTTAACCTCAAACACACACACACACACACACACACACACACACACACACACACACACACACACACACACACACACACACACACACACACACACACACACACACAGTCTTGTCTACCCTACATACCGAGGTACCCCATTGTTTGTCCTTTGTGTGGCCTAACGGTTTCTACCTCGTTTTGCCGGTACAGTTCTGGGAAAACAACCGAGGTAAAGGGTTTCTTTTGTCTTTTGTACCTCGGTAAGGCAAAACACGCAAACTCTTTTGTCTAATTACCTCGTCAAGTTGGTAAGACAAACCCACACACACACATACACACAGTCTTGTCTACCCTACATACCGAGGTACCCCATTGTTTGTCCTTTGTGTGGACTAACGGTTTCTACCTCGTTTTGCCGGTACAGTTATGGGAAAACAACCGAGGTAAAGGGTTTCTTTTGTCTTTTGTACCTCGGTAAGGCAAAACTCGCAAAATCTTTTGTCTAGTTACCTCGTCAAGTTGGTAAGACAAACCCCCCCCCACACACACACACACACACACACACACACACACACACACACACACACACACACACACACACACACACACACACACACACACACACACAGTCTTGTCTACCCTACATACCAAGGTACCCCATTGTTTGTCCTTTGAGTAAGCGCCTCAATTTGCAAACATCTCCGGTCCATATTGTGACTGAAGATGCTCGCAAATTGAGTAACGCTGTCTCGCCTCGTCTTGCTCCTTCACCTCCTACTCCTCCTCAGCCTTTCTTCTCTGGTTCTCCTAGTGCTCTCACTAGAACTCCTCCTCCTCCTTCTGTTTCTTCTCCTGCTTCTGTTTCCTCTCCTGCGTCTGTTTCTTCGCCTGCCTCTAGTGTGGTTCAACCAGGTATATCGTACTCAAAGAAAGTCAAATCACCGAGCCGCAACTCGGGCCGCTCATTTGATTCTAAATTCTCCCAGTTTCGGCATAAAAGCGGAGTTAATTTTGACAAAAGGAATTGGCGCCTCCCCGATGTTTGTAAAAACATCCTTATGATTGGAAGTTCAAATTTAGGACGCATTGATCGAAATCCCCATCCGGACATCCAGGTGGAGTGTTACCCCGGCGCCAAATTCAATCATCTGCGCTCTATGTTTAAAGGGCACAGGGGCCAGTCCAGTCCCCAAAAAATATTATTAAATATTGGCGTGAATTCTCGAAACGATAATTCTGATCTCGTAGTTAAGCAGTTGCGGAATATGCTTAGCGATATCAGGGTCAAGTTTAGATCAGCAAAAATTTATTTCGCTGAACTAAACTTTTCGCAAAAACTCCCTCAGGCTGAGAGGAGAACCCTGAGCATCATCAACGAAACCATTCGGAAAGTGAAGGACGTTAACGTGATACCAAAAATTGATGACGCGAAGTTTGATGTTGCTCAGGATTTAATCCATTGGACCACGAGAACCGCCAATATTATGTACGATCACTGGTTGAACCACCTAAATTTAAACTAAGTAAAGGCAAAGGTAACAGTCGCCTAACAGATGTGGGATTAGGAACTAATGTGGTTAACCTGTCTGGCACCAATGACCTAACAACCCAAGAGAAATCTCTTTTAGATCGCGGTTTAACTTTTGTGCCAACACCAAAGCCTAAAACTGATAACCAAACAAATTTACCATCATACAACTGTAATTTTCTTAGGCAAATGAAATTAGCCGACCGCTTTAGAAACTCCAGCGGTCGGAAACTTCCTTTTACAGAATCATCTGGTTGGTCACCTCCAGATAGTGAAGTAGATCCCGAAATTATTGAGGCTAGCAAACGAATCATCAAAAAGGTGTTCAGCATGAACATACTCTCCGATAAAGACAATTTAACAGCTGGTGAACGGAGAGCCCTCACGAAACTTCGAAAAAATAAGAAATTAGTAATTAAACCAGCCGACAAAGGTGGGTCGGTAGTTGTTCTATCTCGGGATAATTATATAAAGGAAGCCATGAGACAACTCAGCAATACTAAACATTATAAGAAAATAGATTCACTTATTTGGCCTAGTAATATCGAAAAATTCAATAAGATCTTAAAATTTCTCCTCGACGAAGGTCACATTACCAAAAAACAATTGAAATATTTAACAGCTAAGCTCAGTGCTCAAACAAGACAATTTTATATCCTACCAAAGATCCACAAGGACCGTTCTTCATGGACGGATGACTTAACTCCACCCGGGAGGCCAATTGTATCAGATTGTAATTCGGAATCTTATGCGATCTCGGAATTAATTGATTATCATCTGAAACCTATAGCAAATAGACATCCGAGCTATCTAAAAAATACACAAGATTTCCTGTCAAAAATTTCGAAATTGAAAATATCGAAAAATGCAATTCTGGCTACTTTGGATATCGACAGTATGTATACGAACATTGATATTGATAAAGGTGTTAAATCAGTTAAAAATGCATTTGAAAAATATCCGGATGCGAAACGCCCGGATGAACAAATTTTGGATCTTTTAGAGCTGAGCTTAAAAGGTAATGACTTTCAATTCAATGGAGAATATTTTCTACAAATAATGGGTTGTCCTATGGGCAAAAGATTCAGTCCTAATTTTGCAAGTATTTATGTAGCGGAATGGGAGGAAAATGCCTTAAGCAAATGTGCAAAGCATCCTCTCGTATATCTCAGATATTTAGATGACATTTTTATTATTTGGGAACATTCAAAAGAAGATTTTGATGAATTTTTAGAAATTTTGAACAATCACGATCCAAATATTAAACTGAAAGCTACTATCAGTGAAAATTCTGTTGATTTTCTCGATGTGACCGTGTATAAAGGCAAGCAATTTCAGGCGTCCGGTCATTTAGATTATAAAGTATATTTTAAACCAACTGATTCACATCAATTGTTGCACACAAAATCATTTCATCCTCAACATACATTTAAAGGTATCATCAAATCACAGCTCATTCGTTTCCACCGCAATTCAAGTGATAAGGTAAATTTCAATGAGGCTTGTTCCACTCTATTTGGCGCCCTCAGATCGAGAGGGTACTCGCTGCGCCTTTTGCGTAGCCTGAAATCCCAAACCCTGAAAAAGCTCGAAAGTCCAGCTGAAACTACCGATTTCGAACCACTGAAGATTGAACACAACAGACCGTTGCAAAATAGTAGTGGCGCGGTATATAATTGCAAAAAGCCTCGTTGTAGACTGCATACTTTTATGCCTGATGAGAAAGAGGAATTTTCCTCCGAACAAACGAAAAATCATTATCAGATCCGTAACCCCCTCCATTGTGATTCACCAAACATTATTTACCTTATCACTTGTAAGCGATGTCGGAAACAGTATGTTGGTCAAAGTCAAAATCCTTTTCGAGAACGTGCTACTAGACACAAACAGGATATAAAACATAATGCTGATGCCCCAGTAGCACAACATTTTAACCTTCCTGGCCATTCTTTGGACGATTTCGAAATGCATCCTATTGAACAACCACCAATTAAAGACACATTAGAAGAAACGGATGAATTTAGAAAAAAACGTGAAGCTTTTTGGATCAATACGCTTCAAACCCTCTGGCCATTTGGTATGAACATATCAGAGGGCGAATGCGAAAGGAGGTCCATCATTCCTTTCACTTTAACGTACAACAGAATGAATATCGAAATAGCAAAAATGTTAAAAGATGAATTCAATTTTACCAATGTTAAATTAAATGAACCTTTGAATCTTCGACCTGTCATCGCCTATAAGAAAAACAAAAGCTTGCGTAACATTCTTGTAAGGACTAAATTAGAGCCCATTAATGAATAACATCAATTTTTGCCAGTCAGTTTAACCAGTTCCTAAGCTCATCACTTAGTTTAAATCAATTTTGTGTAATTTTTTGTCATGTTTGAAGCCCATCAGGGTTCAGTAAATGAAAACAATTTTTCGGCGGCATATTAAAAGAAAAAAACGTTTCAGTATGAAATGTCTGTGCCAGTGCGATTTTTTAACCTCAAACACACACACACACACAGTCTTGTCTACCCTACATACCGAGGTACCCCATTGTTTGTCCTTTGAGTAAGCGCCTCAATTTGCAAACATCTCCGGTCCATATTGTGACTGAAGATGCTCGCAAATTGAGTAACGCTGTCTCGCCTCGTCTTGCTCCTTCACCTCCTACTCCTCCTCAGCCTTTCTTCTCTGGTTCTCCTAGTGCTCTCACTAGAACTCCTCCTCCTCCTTCTGTTTCTTCTCCTGCTTCTGTTTCCTCTCCTGCGTCTGTTTCTTCGCCTGCCTCTAGTGTGGTTCAACCAGGTATATCGTACTCAAAGAAAGTCAAATCACCGAGCCGCAACTCGGGCCGCTCATTTGATTCTAAATTCTCCCAGTTTCGGTATAAAAGCGGAGTTAATTTTGACAAAAGGAATTGGCGCCTCCCCGATGTTTGTAAAAACATCCTTATGATTGGAAGTTCAAATTTAGGACGCATTGATCGAAAACCCCATCCGGACATCCAGGTGGAGTGTTACCCCGGCGCCAAATTCAATCATCTGCGCTCTATGTTTAAAGGGCACAGGGGCCAGTCCAGTCCCCAAAAAATATTATTAAATATTGGCGTGAATTCTTGAAACGATAATTCTGATCTCGTAGTTAAGCAGTTGCGGAATATGCTTAGCGATATCAGGGTCAAGTTTAGATCAGCAAAAATTTATTTCGCTGAACTAAACTTTTCGCAAAAACTCCCTCAGGCTGAGAGGAGAACCCTGAGCATCATCAACGAAACCATTCGGAAAGTGAAGGACGTTAACGTTATACCTAAAATTGATGACGCGAAGTTTGATGTTGCTCAGGATTTAATCCATTGGACCACGAGAACCGCCAATATTATGTACGATCACTGGTTGAACCACCTAAATTTAAACTAAGTAAAGGCAAAGGTAACAGCCGCCTAACAGATGTGGGATTAGGAACTAATGTGGTTAACCTGTCTGGCACCAATGACCTAACAACCCAAGAGAAATCGCTTTTAGATCGCGGTTTAACTTTTGTACCAGCACCAAAGCCTAAAACTGATAACCAAATAAATTTACCATCATACAACTGTAATTTTCTTAGGCAAATGAAATTAGCCGACCGCTTTAGAAACTCCAGCGGTCGGAAACTTCCTTTTACAGAATCATCTGGTTGGTCACCTCCAGATAGTGAAGTAGATCCCGAAATTATTGAGGCCAGCAAACGAATCATCCAAAAGGTGTTCAGCATGAACATACTCTCCGATAAAGACAATTTAACAGCTGGTGAACGGAGAGCCCTCAAGAAACTTCGAAAAAATAAGAAATTAGTAATTAAACCAGCCGACAAAGATGGGTCGGTAGTTGTTCTATCTCGGGATAATTATATAAAGGAAGCCATGAGACAACTCAGCAATACTAAACATTATAAGAAAATAGATTCACTTATTTGGCCGAGTAATATCGAAAAATTCAATAAGATCTTAAAATTTCTCCTCGACGAAGGTCACATTACCAAAAAACAATTGAAATATTTAACAGCTAAGCTCAGTGCTCAAACAAGACAATTTTATATCCTACCAAAGATCCACAAGGACCGTTCTTCATGGACGGATGACTTAACTCCACCCGGGAGGCCAATTGTATCAGATTGTAATTCGGAATCTTATGCGATCTCAGAATTAATTGATTATCATCTGAAACCTATAGCAAATAGACATCCGAGCTATCTAAAAAATACACAGGATTTCCTGTCAAAAATTTCGAAATTGAAAATATCGAAAAATGCAATTCTGGCTACTTTGGATATCGACAGTATGTATACAAACATTGATATTGATAAAGGTGTTAAATCAGTTAAAAATGCATTTGAAAAATATCCGGATGCGAAACGCCCGGATGAACAAATTTTGGATCTTTTAGAGCTGAGCTTAAATGGTAATGACTTTCAATTCAATGGAGGATATTTTCTACAAATAATGGGTTGTCCTATGGGCAAAAGATTCAGTCCTAATTTTGCAAGCATTTATGTAGCGGAATGGGAGGAAAATGCCTTAAGCAAATGTGCAAAGCATCCTCTCATATATCTCAGGTATGTAGATGACATTTTTATTATTTGGGAACATTCAAAAGAAGATTTTGATGAATTTTTAGAAATTTTGAACAATCAAATATTAAATTGAAAGCTACTATCAGTGAAAATTCTGTTGATTTTCTCGATGTGACCGTGTATAAAGGAAAGCAGTTTCAGGTGTCCGGTCATTTAGATTATAAAGTGTATTTTAAACCAACTGATTCACATCAATTGTTGCACACAAAATCATTTCATCCTCAACATACATTTAAAGGTATCATCAAATCACAACTCATTCGTTTCCACCGCAATTCAAGTGATAAAGTAAATTTCAATGAGGTTTGTTCTACTCTATTTGGCGCCCTCAGATCGAGAGGGTACTCGCTGCGCCTCTTGCGTAGCCTGAAATCCCAAACCCTGAAAAAGCTCGAAAGTCCAGCTGAAACTACCGATTTCGAACCACTGAAGATTGAACACAACAGACCATTGCAGAATGCTAGTGGCGCGGTATTTAATTGCAAAAAGCCTTGTTGTAGACTGCATACTTTTATGCCTGATCAGAAAGAGGAATTTTCTTCCGAACAAACGAAAAATCATTATCAGATCCGTAACCCCCTCCATTGTGATTCACCAAACATTATTTACCTTATCACTTGTAAGCGATGTCGGAAACAGTATGTTGGTCAAAGTCAAAATCCTTTTCGAGAACGTGCTACTAGACACAAACAGGATATAAAACATAATGCTGATGCCCCAGTAGCACAACATTTTAACCTTTCTGGCCATTCTTTGGACGATTTCGAAATCCATCCTATTGAACAACCACCAATTAAAGACACATTAGAAGAAACGGATTAATTTAGAAAAAAACGTGAAGCTTTTTGGATCAATACGCTTCAAACCCTCTGGCCATTTGGTTTGAACATATCAGAGGGCGAATGTGAAAGGAGGTCCATCATTCCTTTCACTTTAACGTACAACAGAATGAATATCGAAATAGCAAAAATGTTAAAAGATGAATTCAATTTTACCAATGCTAAATTAAATGAACCTTTGAATCTTCGACCTGTCATCGCCTATAAGAAAAACAAAAGCTTGCGTAACATCCTTGTAAGGACTAAATTAGAGCCCATCAATGAATAACATCAATTTTTGCCAGTCAGTTTAACCAGTTCCTAAGCTCATCACTTAGTTTAAATCAATTTTATGTAATTTTTTGTCATGTTTGAAACCCATCAGGGTTCAGTAAATGAAAACAATTTTTCGGTGGCATATTAAAAGAAAAAAACGTTTCAGTAGGAAATGTCTGTGCCAGTGCGATTTTTTAACCTCAAACACACACACACACACAGTCTTGTCTACCCTACATACCGAGGTACCCCATTGTTTGTCCTTTGTGTGGACTAACTGTTTCTACCTCGTTTTGCCGGTACAGTTCTGGGAAAACAACCGAGGTAAAGGGTTTCTTTTATCTTTTGTACCTCGGTAAGGCAAAACACGCAAACTCTTTTGTCTAATTACCTCGTCAAGTTGGTAAGACAAACCCACACACACACACACACACACACACACACACACACACACACACACACACACACACACACACACACACACACACACACACACACACAGACACACACACAGAGTCTTGTTTACCCTACATACCGAGGCACCCCATTGTTTGTCCTTTGTGTGGACTAACGGTTTCTACCTCGTTTTGCCGGTACAGTTCTGGGAAAACAACCGAGGTAAAGGGTTTCTTTTTTCTTTTGTACCTCGGTAAGGCGAAACACGCAAACTCTTTTGTCTAGTTACCTCGTCAAGTTGGTAAGACAAACCCACACACACACACACACACACAAATACATATTTAAAGAAGCAGTGTACTTGATTGCTGACTTAAATCCAGTGTGTAATTACAGTAGCTGTTCAGTGTTAATCCTCGTCACTCGTAGCCGCAGGGGACCACGGGGATCGTCAATTTGTTGCCAATCAAAATGTGCAGAGGTTCACCTGAACTCCGCGACGCATTTGTCGCCGCATGGGGAATTTATAGCACAACTCTTGGTACGTGCTGTAGTTGTTTCTAGAAGTCACAGAGTACATTAAAGTCCACTTTAATCGATTCTTCTTCTTCAAAAGTCGGTCATGAAATTTCACAATTATGGCAGTCCTAGTTTATAAGCCATGTCCTAGCGTTTCATTTGTGAAAATATGATAGACGAATCGGCCCATGGACATTTGGGACCAGGTTATTTCTTGGGGATGATTTAAACACCCAAATGATGATTTCCTTTTAACCATATTAAATGCAAAATGGTTTAAATGACCACTTGAAGGATTCCTCTTTTCATTTCTACTTTGGGGCGAATTAACCCATGTTATGTAATAAGGCGACTGACTGGTAATCATTCAAAGGCTGAGAACGATCCATCAAAGTGAGCAAATTTTTTGTTTTGCCCAGCCTTTAACAAACATGTGACATCACTGTCTCATTGAATGTTTGATCTATTTTTAATACTGGGATTTTCTGTTTTGTCATTACCACTTTTATTCACAATTACACAGCGTACAGCATAATTGCTCCTTATTATGGAATTGGTACATGTAGTTTATCACATGTAAAAATTTTACATCAGTCTTAAAGTTTGGACATTAGTTTTTAAATTGGACCTGAAATTCACCTCATTTCCATCTATACTGAATTTTCACAAGGCAACTTAAGAGTCGCTTTTCATTGAAGGCAGAGCGAAGTCTGCAGACCCGGCACAACTTGTTTGCCCGGTCAGTTGGTTTCAAACTGTAATATCATTTAATGTAATATGAAAACTGACAATATATTTATATATAAAATGCCAAATTTCTTACTGTTTGCTTCCAAAACATAGCTTATAACCCATCACTGGAACAAGCTCATAAAGGGAATTAAGGTCTTGAGCTATAATTCAGAAGCCAAAATTAGAGAACCTGAAATTTGACAAATGTTTTTTTATGTAGGACGGTAGCTCAGCAGGATTGGCTGTTTTATTAAGAAGAGTGTTAACCAAGGTTGTTTAAAAGTCAACAGGTCATGAAAATTGAGATATAGGTCATGGCTTTTACTTCTGAAAATGTGTATGAACTCTGTGCTTCATTTAACTCTGAATCCTGATGGTATCTTCCACACCAGTTCAGTGTCATCAGTTGGAAGAGTCTTTATTCATTACTTTGAGGAAGATCAATCAATATTTTCAATGTGTAGCCTTGGGGTGGCACATTGAAAATATTGGTTCATTACCACACAAATTCACTGACCAATTATCTGATCCTGGTCCTGAAAATCAGCCTCTTTCGGATTCAAAAGGTTAAGCAGTACTTTATTTGTTATTTTCAGGTGGCCAGATTGAAAGTCCCATGTCAAAAAGGAGTTGCAGAGAAGTTTTATGCTTTATATCAGGGTTTGTGATAATAACAAAGTCTTACAGTAGTATACAGCTCTGGTTATTATGCCCCTGACCTCTGAAGGAGGATTTGCGGGTATCTAGTGAAGCCCTCTGTCCACCTATCCATCCATCTGTCCGTCCATCCATCTGTTTGTACAAACGTTTTGCATTGTTAGCTCACCTGAGCGAAGCTCAAGGGGAGCTTTACTAATCACTTTCTGTCCGGCGTCCGTCGTCCGGCGTCCGTCGTCGTCCGTCCGGCGTTAACTTTACATTATCGACTTCTCCTCCTAAACCACTAGCCCAATTTTATTCAAATGTTGGCTAAATGTTTATTACCTAATGCCAATTCAGATTTGTTCAAATGAAGTTGCCCCTCCTCCTGGGTGGTGCCACGCCCCCAAGGGGCACCGAAATCTTTGTAAATCTTCTTCTCATGAACCAGCAGTAGCAGAGACTTGATATTTGGTGTGCAGCTTCCTTTTGAGGTGTAGACTCAGATTTGTTCAAGAGAAGTTTGTGGGGCTATACTTGGCGTTGTTATGAGAGGGGCAAAATTTTTTGCCCCGCCCAAAATTTCTATTTTCCAAACCGAGAGGCTGATTTGAACCAAATTTTATGTGAGGGCTTATTGGGTCATGAGTACTTGATTTATGCAAAAAAAATTTTTCCCGCAGCCCCGTGGGAACCGCAGGAGCTAAAAATAGAAAAAATTTAAAACGCCCATATCTCCAAAACTGCACGGCACTGAGAATTTTTATTTGGTGTGCAGCTTCCTTAGGACCAACAGAAAGGATTGGTAAAAAAAAATTGCCATCGGTTTTATCATAGGGTACAGTTTCGGGACTTTGAAAAAGTGCTGAGTCAGCACTTTTTAACACTGTAGGCAATGGGAAAAACATTAAAAAATCTTCTTCTCCAGATCCAGCAGGCAGAATCTTTTGATATTTGGTATGCAACATTGTAGGGTGGATCTGATTCAAGTTTGTTCAAATCGGCCCCCTGGGTTCATATTTGGGCTCAGTATAGGAGCCCGATTTCGAACTTAGTGCATTTCAGGCAAATTTCTTAAAAAATCTTCTTCTCCAGATCCAGCAGGCAGAATCTTTTGATATTTGGTATGCAACATTGTGGGGTGGATCTGATTCAAGTTTGTTCAAATCGGCCCCCTGGGTTTATATTTGGGCTCAGTATAGGAGCCCAAATTTGAACTTACTGCATTTCAGGCAAATTTCTTTGAAAATCTTCTTCTCCAGATCCAGCAGGCAGAATCTTTTGATATTTGGTATGCAACATTGTAGGGTGGATCTGATTCAAGTTTGTTCAAATCGGCTCCCTAGATTCATATTTGGGCTCACTATAGGAGCTTGAATTCGAATTTAGTGCATTTCAGGCAAATTTCTTCAAAAATCTTCTTCTCCAGATCCAGCAGGCAGAATCTTTTGATATTTGGTATGCAATGTTGCGGGGTAGATCTGATTCAAGTTTGTTCAAATCGGCCCCCTGGGTACATATTTGGGCTTACTATAGAAGCCCGAATTCGAACTTAGTGCATTTCAGGCAAATTTCTTAAAAAATCTTCTTCTCCAGATCCAGCAGGCAGAATCTTTTCATATTTGGTAAGCAACATTGTGGGGTGGATCTGATTCAAGATTGTTCAAATCGGCCCCCTGGGTTAATATTTGGGCTCAGTATAGGAGCCCGATTTCGAACTTAGTGCATTTCAGGCAAATTTCTTAAAAAATCTTCTTCTCCAGATCCAGCAGGCAGAATCTTTTGATATTTGGTATGCAACATTGTAGGGTGGATCTGATTCAAGTTTGTTCAAATCGGCCCCCTGGGTTCATATTTGGGCTCAGTATAGGAGCCCGATTTCGAACTTAGTGCATTTAGGCAAATTTCTTAAAAAATCTTCTTCTCCAGATCCAGAATGCAGAATCTTTTGATATTTGGTATGCAACATTGTGGGGTGGATCTGATTCAAGTGTGTTCAAATCGGCTTCCTAGATTCATATTTGGGCTCACTATAGAAGCTCGAATTGGAACTTAGTGCATTTCATGCAAATTTCTTAAAAAATCTTCTTCTCCAGATCCAGCAGGCAGAATATTTTCATATTTGGTAAGCAACATTGTGGGGTGGATCTGATTCAAGTTTGTTCAAATCGGCCCCCTGGGTTTATATTTGGGCTCAGTATAGGAGCCCAAATTTGAACTTAGTGCATTTCAAGCAAATTTATTAAAAAATCTTCTTCTCCAGATCCAGCATGCAGAATCTTTTGATATTTGGTATGCAACATTGTGGGGTGGATCTGATTCAAGTTTGTTCAAATCGGCTTCCCAGATTCATATTTGGGCTCACTATAGAAGCTCGAATTCGAACTTAGTGCATTTCAGGCAAATTTCTTAAAAAATCATCTTCTCCAGATCCAGCAGGCAGAATCTTTTGATATTTGGTATGCAACATTGCAGGGTGGATCTGATTCAAGTTTGTTCAAATCGGCCCCCTGGATTCATATTTGGGCTCACTATAGAAGCTCGAATTCAAACTTAGTGCATTTCGGGCAAATTTCTTCAAAAATCTTCTTCTCCAGATCCAGCAGGCAGAATCTTTTGATATTTGGTATGCAACATTGCGGGGTGGATCTGATTCAAGTTTGTTCAAATCGGCCCCCTGGATTCATATTTGGGCTTAATATAGAAGCCCGAATTCGCACTTAGTGCATTTCAGGCAAATTTCTTCAAAAATCTTCTTCTCCAGATCCAGCAGGCAGAATCTTTTGATATTTGGTATGCAACATTGCGGGGTGGATCTGATTCAAGTTTGTTCAAATCGGCCCCCTGGATTCATATTTGGGCTTAATATAGAAGCCCGAATTCGCACTTAGTGCATTTCGGGCAAATTTATTAAAAAATCTTCTTCTCCAGATCCAGCAGGCAGAATCTTTTGATATTTGGTATGCAACATTGTGGGGTGGATCTGATTCAAGTTTGTTCAAATCGGCTTCCTAGTTTCATATTTGGGCTCAGTATAGAAGCTCGAATTCGAACTTAGTGCATTTCAGGCAAATTTCTTAAAAAATCTTCTTCTCCAGATCCAGCTTCAGAATCTTTTCATATTTGGTAAGCAACATTGTGGGGTGGATCTGATTCAAGTTTGTTCAAATCAGCCCCCTGGGTTTATATTTGGGCTCCGTATAGGAGCCCAAATTTTAACTTAGTGCATTTCAGGCATATTTCTTAAAAAATCTTCTTCTCCAGATCCAGCAGGCAGAATCTTTTGATATTTGGTATGCAACATTGTAGGGTGGATCTGATTGTGATTCATGAACGTATTTATTTGTAAAGTTGATAGAATCTTAGACAAAATTTGCAGAAAAGATCTACTATAGAAGGGGTGGTATCCAGGGTGAACCGTTTACCCAAATCTAGCAGTACTAATGCATTATTCACACAAATCTTCGTTCAAATTTTATGACTCCTCATTGGAACACACGCATTCAGCTCATTCCAACAAAGGTCATATGCCATGTTTTCGAGACAAAGGAATAAAAATTTTAGTTATTCATGAAATTTTTAGGCAACTGTTATCTGTTATTCACATTGCTTCATGAAATTTCAGTACTTTTAGAAGTTACCTCAGTAATCAAGGGTTAATTCCCCTTAATTAAATGTCGCCTCTAAAAAACAACCACTTTGCATATCTTACCTTTTTACCAGCATAACTGCCAAAACTTGTCAGCATTCTTCGCAAAAATCGCTATTCAAATTTTAATTTTTGTCTCTTAAACATACATGTACTTATCGCTTGTAAATACCCCATTGGAATGAGCTTTTTGAGCTCATTCCAATGAGAGGTCGCACACCAAGCTTTTTGAGTCAAAAAAGCAATTTTTTTAGTTATTCCAGAATTTCGTACGTAAAACACAGCTTTATGACTTCACATTAAAATGAGCTCTCTAAGCTTGTTCCAATCAACATTCACGCACTATGTCTTTCACACAAAAAATAAAATTTTCCATTTATTCAGGAACACTCTTACCCCCCCCCCCCCCCCCCCCCACACACACACACACACACACACAAACACACACACACACACACAAACACAGACACACACATCTAAAAGTTCGTCAGCAAAAAAACAGTTACTTCAATTTTTAAATGCATTATAGGAACAACTTGCCTAATCAAATTTAAATACTTTTGCATCATTCTGTATCTAGAACAAACCATTTACCATATCTTTACGCAAAATTCTCCAGCATCATTCACAAAAAAACACCATTATTTATATATTCACATTTCTGTCTCAAAAATATACCTGATCTTCCCATACCCCTATTGGAATAAGCTGTTTGAGCTTGTTCCAATGATGATAAAAAAAAATAAAATTTGTGAAAATTTTTGTTTTCTTGCATGCAAATATATACATTTAGCACATGGAAGATATCCACAGTTGGGGAGAGATGTCCAAGGCTATCTCTTCACATTCCTTGTTTGTGCTTCATGCTAAACCAGTTTGTCTGCAGAGATAAATTTGCTTTATTAAAAATCATTGGAGATTGGCCACACACCAATGATTTTAAATAAAACTAATTTTAGGTAACAAATGTTGAACTTCAAACAAAATCTATCACTCAACCAGTTAATGTTGATGAGACATGACATGGTGAAGGTGACCTAAAATACTTCTTAGAGTCACTTTGTCAGGTGAGCGATTAAGGCCACGTGGGGCCTCTTGTAATTTCAAAGTCATCACTCAGATTTGGTTCTCCTTTGGTGTGCTGATAGACCTGTATGGGAGAACAGATATGCACAAGGAAGAGGTTCCGTCCAATAATTTTTCCCAGTGTTATGGCCCTTTTTCAACTCAGAAATTTTTTTTGTTTTCACTCTTTCCACTTGGAAAATATTTGTGACCCACAATACCTCAAAGTTTACTTTGAACTTATATATGGGTCGGTGGCAGTGGCCCATTCTTTGCGTTGCCCTTGTTATATATATGTTTATCCCTATTTACAGAACACTTTAATCACGATTGCCTACACGGGGCAGGGTGGTACTGTGTACTAAGGCAAGCTGCATTCCGATGGTGCACTTGTCTTCAACCAATGCTAACCCTGCTTGTGTGGAGTTAGTATGTGATGGAGTCTGACAGTCAATCGTTGCTGCTTGGTGGTTCTCTCATCCTACTCCGTCTTCCTCCCCCCAGTAAAACTGTCCGACATCAGGTCTCCCTGGATGTCAGAAGTGGCATTAAAACTCAATATATAAAATGAATAAGACGGGTTGTCCTGGACATCTGTCTATACACTTACTCAGAGAGATGTAGAAATTAAATGACCAAGCAAGCAAACTTGCAGTTCATGGAGCAATGTTGTCTATACAGTTCATGATCCTCATTGAAATGAGCTTCTAGAATTTGGTTGAATGATAAGATTATGTGCTTTGACAGCCTTTGTTAAGGAAAAAATCTGAATTTAAGAGTATCCTTGGTTTTTGTTTCCACATAGAATAAAATGATGGCACATTTTATTCTGAACTTTGTAAAAAGTTAGGAGGATCTTGAAGAAAAGAATATTGGTCAAACTCGGTTTAATCCGGATTTTCACTAGGAATGTTTGGGCTGGTCCTTGGGAAAGATAATGGTTTGATAACACAAAAAAATGTTCTTCAGATATCATACACATAGTGTGTGCCATGCAAAGAAGTTTTCTTTTGTCGGTCTGAATCCATATCCTGGCACCTGTGAGAAAGTAATCTTACTTTTTCATTCAGCAGATTCCTGGCAGTTGGGGACATACAAAGCCAGCAAACTTCCTAACTTCACACTTTTAAATTTTCGGACTTCATAATATGGTTTTTAGCTCACCTGACTGAAAGTCAGGGTGAGCTATTCTGATCACTTTTCGTCCGTCGTGAAGGTGGTGTTTCAGCCTTTTTCTCCCAAACCACTAGCCACATTTTAATGAAATTTCACACGAGTAGTGGTTATATAGGGGCATTTGGGCTTTTCTTCAAATTGGGTTTCTGCTCGTATTGAGCGAAGGGTGGGGCCAGAATACTCCAATTTTTAAAAAAATCTTCTCATGAACCAACTGTAGCAGAGACTTGATATTTGGTATACAGCTTCGTTTTGAAGTGTAAACTCAAGTTTGTTCAAGAGAAGTTCGTGGGGCAATATTTGTTGTTACAGGAGGGGCGCCCAAAATTTCTATTTTCCAAACCGAGAGGCCGAATTGAACCAAAATTGATATGAAGTATTAGTGGGTCATAAGTCCTTGATTTATGCTCAATTCTTTTTTCAAAATGCCTTGTGGGAACTAAAAACTATTCTTATTTGGTGTGAAGCTTCCTTAGGACCAACAGAATGGAGTGATCCAAAAATATTGCTATTGGTTTTATCATAGGGTACTTTTTGGGGACTTTGGAATTTTTTAACACTGTGGGTAATGGGGAAAACATTTAAGACTATTCTTCTCCCAAACCACTGCTCTAAAAGCTTTCAAATTTCACATATAACATCTTTGGAGGAATGTTTCACATGTTTGTTGAAATCAGATCCCTGGATCCTGAAATTTTTATTAGAAAAAAAAAAAATTTGATATTGTGTAAAGGGTAATGGTCCTATTATACTGATGTCACTTTTTGATATATCTTGGTGGAGGAAAAGTGTGGTTGGGAAATGGAGCCATTGAGGGAACTGCCCAGTTTCTTGGAGAAACCCTGGTTTAATCTATAACTATTCTCCCTTTTTTCACAGGTGTGAATGTGATTGGAAGAAATGAAGAGAGCTGTGATGTGTACATACCAATCAAAGTAAATTTTTTATTCATTTTTTTTTCATTATAATAAAACAAGATTCATCAGAATCCTAATCCATTCGTAAATTTTTCATATTTCTTGTAAAATTCTGTGACCAAATATCTGTTTATCTACAGATTGCTGTTTTTAATTTTAAGTTTTATCACTTTATAAAGGGCACCTATATTTATCCACCATTACCACTGACCCAGTCTAGCTAGCTCAGTGGGAGCTATTTCCAACATTTGGCGCATCTGTCGTCTGTTAACTTTTGAAACTTGCCTTCTATAAAACCACTGGGCCAAATTCATACACATATGGCACAGACCATCTATGGAGTATACCCCTTTCTACTTTGTTCAAATGAAGCTGCTGCCATCTTTGGTCTGGGGTTAATGCCCAAAAAGCCTAAAAACCTTCTTCCATGAACCACCAGAGAGAATGCTTTGATATTTGGTATGGAACGTCCTTTGGTGGTGAAGATTAAAGTTTGTTTAAGACAAGTTGTTAGGTCAATATTTGGTCTCTCTATGGGAGCATGCCCATTTTGGGCTCCACCCAAAATTTCTATTTTCAAAAACCAATGGGCTGATTTGAACCAAGTTTGTTCAATGCAAATTGGTAGGTCAATATTTGGTCTCTCTGTGGGAACATGCCCATTTTGGATCCCACCCAAAATTTTGGTTTCAAAAAATTGATGGGCTGATTTGAACCAAGTTTGGCACATAGTATAATTGGATTATAAGTACTTGATTTATGCCTGAAATATTTTTTTAGCTGCCCCAGAGCTGAAAATAGAAAAAAAAATTCAAGCACTCATATTTCTAAAACTGCATGGACCAGAATATTGGGTTTTTTTTGTATGAAGCTTACTTAGGACCAATGGAATCGGATGGATCAAAAAAATTGCTATCGATTTTGTCACAGCGTGCCGTATTGGGATGCCCATTTTCACATTTTTTGGCAATGGGAAAGTGCTGAGTCATTATCTTTCTTGTGCTCCATCAACTAAGTATTCTTCTTCAGAACCTTTGGACCAAATTTAAACTGATTTGGTACAAAGCATCTCTGAGTATACTTTTCTAAGTATTTTTCTCAAAAAGTTGCTATGCCACTTGATGTGACGTTAATGCTCTAAAAACCTAAAATGCTTTGAAAATCGATTTTTGAATTTAGGAATTGATTAATCATTGCAAATAATCGATTAATCGCACCTAGATGACCCCTCTCCCTCTCTCTTTGAAGTCGTTAAAAATGAACTTCAAGTCAGTTGACATACCGCAAGTAAACAACAATAGGGCTTCACGGTATTTCGGTATTTTACCAAAAGTCGGTATTTTTTTTTAATACCGAGTCAATACTGAGCTCGTTTTAGTGTAGTCGGTATACTGTGTCTCATGGTATTTCGAACAATTCCGACGATGATCTGAGTAAAAATAAATAAAAAGTTTGTATGTTTATAAAATTCTCCAGTTAATTGTCAGTAGGGTGCAACCTGTACAGTTTGTTTAACAGCAGCATACTTGGAGAAAAATTGAATGGATCAAAGGAGGACCTCCACAATGAATGGTCACCATGCAGGGTTGTGTGTGTTCAACACTTACTAACAGAAAAAAAGCCATCCGAGTTGGGATTGTTTTGACAGCTGTTATCAAGACAACTATTCATTAATAACTATTAATCAGTCGAAAAATAAAATAAAAACAAAACATACTCTTTCTTTGTGTTGATTTATTTTTATGTGTACCCATACTATGTATGGTACACATAATGCCGGCATCCGGGGTGACCATCCGTCGTTCGTCCATCCTTTGTCCATCCGTCTGTCCATCTGTCTGTCCATCTGGCGTCCGTATCCATTTCTCTGTCATTCGATAACTTGAAAAATATTGCTTGGATTGTCAAGTTACTTTATATTTGTGTTCAGGTTACTGATGTGCCGAGCTGTATAGTTTTTGGTGTAAGTTGGATAATTTGATCCTGAGATATTAACCCTTTATCCTTCAAATTGAAAATTCCTCCAATCCCTTTGGCATTCGATAACTTGAAAAATATTGCTTGGATTGTCTAGTTACTTGATATTTGTGTTCAGGTTACTGGTGTGCCGAGCTGTATTTTGATCCCAAGATATTAACCCTTTATCCTTCAAATTGAAAATTCCTCCAATCTCTTTGGCATTCGATAACTTGAAAAATATTGCTTGGATTGTCAAGTTACTTTATATTTGTGTTCAGGTTACTGATGTGCCGAGCTGTATAGGTTTTGGTGTAAATCTGTTATTTTGATCCTGAGATATTAACCCTTTATCCTTCAAATTGAAAATTTCTCCAATCCCTTTGGCATTTGATAACTTGAAAAATATTGCTTGGATTGTCAAGTTACTTTATATTTGTGTTCAGGTTACTGATGTGCCGAGCTGTATAGTATTTGGTGTAAATCTGATAATTTAATCCTGAGATATTAACCCTTTATCCTTCAAATTGAAAATTCCTCCAGTCCCTTTGGCATTCGATATTTTGAAAAATATTGCTTGGATTGTCAAGTTACTTTATATTTGTGTTCAGGTTACTGATGTGCCGAGCTGTATAGTTTTTGGTGTAAATCGGATAATTTGATCCTGAGATATTAACCCTTTATCCTTCAAATTGAAAATTCCTCCAATCCCTTTGGCATTCGATAACTTGAAAAATACTACTTGGATTGTCAAGTTACTTTATATTTGTGTTCAGGTTACTGATATGCCGAGCCGTATAGTTTTTGGTGTAAATCTGTTATTTTGATCCTGAGATATTAACCCTTTATCCTTTAAATTGAAAATTCCTCCAATCCCTTTGGCATTCGATAACTTGAAATATATTGCTTAGATTGTCAGGTTACTTTATATTTGTGTTCAGGTTACTGATGTGCTGAGCTGTATAGTTTTTGGTGTAAATCTGATAATTTAATCCTGAGATATTAACCCTTTATCCTTCAAATTGAAAATATCTCCAATCCCTTTCGCATTCGATAACTTGAAAAATATTACTTGGATTGTCAAGTTACTTTATAATTGTGTTCAGGTTACTGATGTGCTGAGCTGTATAGTTTTTGGTGTAAATCTGATAATTTGATCTGGAGATATTAACCCCCTTTATCCTTCAAATTGAAAATTCCTCCAATCCCTTTGGCATGAGATAACTCTAAAAATATCAATCCGATTGTCATGTTACTTTTTATATTTATTCAGGTTGCTGATGTGCTGTGCTGTATAGTTTTATATGTAAATCTGATAATTTGATCAGGAGATATTAACCCTTTATCCATCAAATTAGACACTCCTCCAATCCATTTCTATATGTACCCATACCTTGTATGGTGTACATTATGTCAGCATCCGTGGTGGCCCTCCGTCATACAGCTTTCTACTAATTGAGCGTATGGGTACACATCTGACAATTTCATCGGCCTATTTTTTGACATATCAAGACATGCAGCAATCCATTTCTTGAACGTTAGATGGAAAAGGAAATCGTCACCGTCTTCGGGTAATGACAACACATTGCTACTCACGTAATTTTCGTTTCAATTCACCTGCGAACCGGTAGACTTTTAGAGGTTTTGAAATTGGGGGAGTGGGCACCTTGTTTTAGACATGTCAAAGTTTTTTTTAAGAAAAATGGTCAAATATTTGTTCGTTCCTGTGATATTCAGTATTCAGTCAGCCCACGGTATTTTTAAAATACCGAAACTCGGTATCGAATATTGAATACTGTGAAGGCCTTAACAACAAAGATTATCTTTGTTTCGTTTACGAAAAATGTGTTTGCTTGCTGGACTCCTGGCATAGTTCGTATTGCACATTTTATGTTGACCCAGGTGATTAACCTAATAAGTGTGTTATTGGTGTCATGTAAAACATACCGTAAAACAATCACAAAAGACAAACAAGTAACAACGATCTGGGTGAAGGAAATAAAAATGAATTTTAAAGATATTGAAAACACTGTTCTTGTACGCAATACCGGAAAAAAGCCTGAACTCTCAGCTGGCTTCCTCCATGACATCCAATGTTTCACAGATAATATATACTGAGAAATATTGTTGGTCAAGGAGTAAACACACTCAAAGAAGTTTTGTGACTCCAAAGATGGCTATGTGTTGTAAGTGCATGTTCTGCCATCATGCAGATGGGGTGGATACACTGCAAGATTGACAGATATATACGGTCGCCATTTGCGCTGCAGATCAAATCCAGTCGAACATGGAAACAACTGTTACTGTGTGAGTGTTTGTGTCGGGGGGGGGAGGCTGGTAGGAGTTAAGTCTCTGTTTAAATGATTGAGTTTAGATATTTTAGTTATACAAGTGAAAGAACTTTTTCAGTATTTCAAAAGTTCAGAACATCAAAGCTTTGAATGTACCTAAAAGACAAATGCTTCTAACGGCTTCTTGAAGTTTAACGTTGATGTTCTTGACCTTTTACCTTCAGCAGCGATAGTTTTTTCATCAAATTTTCTTTTAATTATTAAACGTCTAAAACAGGGTACAATTATCAATTATTTGACAACGAAAAATCCTAATCAATTTCGCCATGACTGATCAACAATCAATTAATCGTGACATCTTGAGCGAGGTGAGCTTTTTAGGCTCATTTGAGCCTCTAATTTTGAAGTTGTAGGAATTTGAGTTTAGGTCATATTGTATGAATGTTATGTTGCTTTAACAAACCTCTTTGGTGTTTATTTGTCTTCTTATGCCCTTCTGAGGCAACTGACACCCCATTACTATGAAATTTAAGAATATTTTTTTCTTTGAGGGTGGGGGGGGGGGGGGGGGGGGAGGGAAGAGGTGTACTTTGAAAATTTCAAAGTCAACTGTTGTCAGAGTTTGTGTTAACTCTTTACCCAACATAACGGCCAAAACTGGCCAACGCTATTCTAAAAAAATTGTCAATTAATTTTCATTTTTCGGTTTCAAAAACATAGGTTATGGCCCCTCATTGGAACGAGCTCGTTCCAATGAGGGGTCATAACCTATGTTTTTGAGACAAAAAATGAGTTATTCAAGACTTTTTTGCAACTGTCGTCGACTTTTCATGTTAGGTAAAGGGTTAAGGTAGTTGTCCCAAAGTCAAGTACTTCGCAAGCCTTTAGTATTTAATAGGGGAGTGTTCTGTGTGAAGCACCACAGTGATTAACCCTTATCTAGTGGGCTTTATTCAACTTTAATCGAATTTTTTCGGGGGTGTGATGGCTCAGTAGATAGAGGTGCAGGCTGCAAGCTGAGTAGTCCTCACTTCGAATACCACCCGCGGCAACCACGTTGTGTCCTTGGGCAATACACTTCACCCCCATTGCTCATGGGGCACGGTGACGTTGTGTACTAAGGCGTACTGCACGTTGATGGTGTTCTTGTCTTCAACCATTGCCAACCGTGAGTTAGTTCTTTGGAGCTGACATTTGCTCGCCGTTGCTCTGCGGGTTATCCGGATTCCTCCACCCATAAAACTGTCTTGATCATGATTAGCCATTGTGCAGAAATATGTGACCTTAACCCTTTGAACACCAGAGGCCGCTTTACCGGCCCAGGGACTTGGTATGTCATACTTTCATTAAGTTGGATCCCAGCTAAGTTAAGGGTTGGGTAGATCAATCAATATTTTCAACGCGCAGCCCTAGGGCTGCACGTTGAAAATATTGATTGGTCTACCCCCAAATAATGAATATGGACTCTTCTAATTGCTGCATATGAACTGACATGGAAACTACCACCAGTGTTCAAAGGGTTAAACACCAATAAATAAATCAGATTTTTCAGTAAAACTTTTAGTTTTTTTTTAAGTAGTTAGAATTTGCATAACAGCTTGCTTTTCCTAATTGGCATAAAACTTTTCATAAGAATTTAGGTGAGTGTTAGGGATTCATGCCATATTTCACTCTCAGAATTAGGCAAGCCTTTTACTGCTAAACTAATGTTGAAATAAATTTATAATTATACTACATGCTCATATAGATTTTTTAATTTCTTGCTTTGACAGTTTGTGTTGAGGTTAGCTGTTATCTATATTTTTGCAGTCAAACTTTTCATGTTGATTTAAGGTCAGCATTTATATATTGGACTTCTTTGTAATTTGACAGAATGAGAGTTTTTCTTTAACACTTAAGGGCCTGAATTCAGGAATTCAGACTTTGATAATTTTTTAATGCAAAAGAACAGGTGCCCCAACATACAGTGTTTGGGAAAACTCAAAACTTGTTAGCTTAACTTGACAAAGTCAAGATAAGCGATTGTCATCACGCATGCAGAAGTCTGTGAATCTGTGAGTCTGTGAGTCTGTTCACATTTTCTTTAGCACAGGCTGCATCCCATAGTTCTTGTCCGATCATCTCTAAATTTCATATGCAGGTTCGAAGTCATGTAGATGAGAATGTCCCCTTTTGGTCACGATCGGTCAACCATGATGGCTGCACGAGCCCGAAACCCAATAACGTTCAGCACAGTCCACAGGTCGTATTTATGAAGGGATTTCATTGTGACTTGGTAGGATGACTCCGTATAATGTCTAGATGAGAACGTCCCCTTTTTGGTCGCGATCAGTCAGCTGTGATTGCTATGCGGGCCCGATGCCCAAATACCTTTAGCAATGTCTACAGGTCGTATTTATGAAGGGATTTCATTGTAACTCAGTAGGATGACTCCGTATAATGTCTAGATGAGAATGTCCCCTTTTGGTCATGATCGGTCAACTGTGACGGCTTTGCAGGCCCGAAACCCCAAAACCTTCAGCACAGTCTACCGGTCGTATTTATGAAAGGATTTTATTGTAACTTCATAGGATGACTCTGTATAATGTATAGATGCGAACATACTTTTTTGGTTGGGTTCAGTTAACTGTGATGGCCGCAGGTGCTCATTACCGAGATTCCTTTAGCACAGTCTACAGCTTGTATTTATGAAGGGATTTCATTACAAATTTGTAGGATGACTCTATATAATGTCTAGATGAGAATGTCCTATTTTGGCCATGATCAATCAACTGTGATGGCTGCACAGGCCTGTGGCCTAGATTTGTTTAGCACAATCTACAGTTCATATTATAAAGTGATTTCATTGGAAGGATAACTCAGTATAATGTCTAGATGAGACTGTCCTATTTTGGTCACGATCGGTCAGCCGTTACCGACGCCTGGCATGTGACCTAGATTCCTTTAGAAGTGTCTAAAGGTTGTTTTTATGAAGGGATTTCATTGTTAGGCAAAAAAAAAATTAATGGTTTGGTTTTGGTTACATAGCAGAAAAAAATAGGGTCGGTAGGTCGGGATATATTTTTTTTTCTTTTAGTTTTTTTTTCCTTTGAATTTGTGCTTGAGTTAATTTTTACGACCAACTTCTTTTCAACAGTTGTGACTGAAATATACTGCTTCGATATTCTGTTGAATCTGAATTGCAAAATTACACCCAAAATGGCAGTTTATCAGCAGATGCTTTATTCGCGATTGCAGCAGACATTTTGGGTGTAATTCCGCAACTTCAAAATGAAACTGACTCGGGGGGCATCTATATAATAATATAGATAACATTATCATCAGCTGTCCTCAGATTCTGAAGTGAAGTGTGCATTTGCGCGTCTCATTTTATCACGGGGAGTGTTAAAATTAATGTACCTCAGCCCATGAAATAAATTGACATTTTAAGTGATTGTGGTAATGGACTGGTTGAGTATCATCATATTTATCTTGGCAGAGGAAGCACAAATGCCTTGCTTTTGTTTATTTGAAAACAATGTACCTTGCGTCAGTCTTGTATCAAACACTTGCGTGCACACTGCCTTGAGGGCAAGATGCTATCATGACGTCACCGTGTGCAAACAGCCAATCACTTTGAAGTACAAGTGTAAAACTACAGGGAATCCCTTGGAGAATCCCAAGAAAAAATTTCCTGGTTTTAAATAGCAGGAATGCGATTGGTCGAATGTTCAATGTGACTGACGACGCAACCTTTGTGTAATGCAGTACACCTGGTTGTGACTTTTCACTTCAACTTGTTTAAGACAAATTAGAGGTAAACAATGTTTTATCATTTTTGTAATAATGGTGATTGTCGAAACAAACCACTTGAACATAGTCTTCGAGGCTAGACAGGGTGGTAAAAAGGGAAAGACCCAAATTTAAATCAACAGTAATCCGCACCAGTGAGGTAAATTCACTTCTTGTAAACTGTGATAAGTTGAAATTTGCATACCGGAGTTAAAACAACTTTGGTATACAATTACCAATTATGATTTAATTTGCTGATGACATTTTTGAACATGGTACTGATTATATATATAAATAGGTATACCAAAAAAACGCCCAACACTATTTGTGTCATTGTTGTAAAAGTTGCGATCTGTGTGTTTTTTCTGTTTCTTTTTCAATAAAAAAAATTGTTAGGGTTGGGGCGCAAAATTAGGGTCGGTCGGGTAACCGGAACCAAATAATTATTTTTTTTTGGTCTTACTTGGTAGGATAACTTGCTATCTAGATGAGACTCTCCTGTATTGGTCATGAATGGTCAACCATGACCGTCAAGCCGTCATGTGACCTAGATTACTTTAGCAAAGTCTACAAGTATTATTTATGAAGGGATTTCATTGTAACTTGGTAGGATGACTCATCTTTGAATAATTTTACTGTAACTTGATAACTTTGGTTTACATACATTAACTGTGAGGGCCACATTAACCCAGGCCTCAATTCTCTAGTACAGTCTCACCACAAATTATTCTTATTGAAAACATAGTATACAGGGAACAGAAATTAAAATCTGTAGGCAGCCAAGACTTTCCCAGAAACAACTTTAAAGCTACAGGGAGTAGACTTTCAATGTGTAGCAAAATGTATAAAAACCTCCAGGCCCTTAACCCTTTACCCAATGCAGATGATATCAAAATTTATTATTTTAAATATAATTTTTTGAAATTTTTCAAAAACTTTCTACAAAACCATATCATGTGACCCCTCGTTGGAACGAGCTCGACGAGCTCAATCCAACAAAGGGTCACATGATATGGTTTTGTTGGAATTTTTCGAAAAATAATTTTTTTTCAGCTGCTGAATCTGCATATTATGCGGGGGGATGTGGCGATTTGTTGGGTTAAGGGTTAAATCAAGAATAAATGTATAGTTCTGTAGGGATACAAACCTTATTTGTGCAACATGTCAATGATCAGTCAGTGATCAATTTCAAATATTTTGGTGCACAATTTGAACAACCAGGGCAATATATATTATAGGAAGAATGGATTAATACTGCACTGCTGCAGCACATGGAAAGTGGACCATCATCAAAACACACACATTGTGTGAAATTCAGGATCTAATTTAGTTTTGAGTGGTTAACCGAAAATGCAACTTGGTGTCGGTTATTTAAAAACACCAACCAACCTGAACATGAGATAACTGTCAAAGAAAAAATCAGAGCCTGGTAATTAATAACTTTTTTGGTTCAATAATATAATCGTATTTACATATTAAATAAACTTTCCTTTGAATGACAAATGAATGAATGATAAAAATCCCCCATTCAGGATGATATTGAAAGCGCCACCTGGTTTTGGACAAAAATAAAGCAAACATCAAATTACCAAAATGACCACACACTTCACTTGAATACAATATCCATGCGTCTGCTGACCACTGTCAATAATTTCTATGTATATGTTTGAATGGAAATAAAAAAACAGTTGTACCCTTTACTTGCACCAATGACATTTTCGAGACTGCAGGCCAAGATTTTGGGCTTTCAGTATCAATATACGAAACTGAATACGATAGGATTCATGACCTTCAAGTTCAACACCAACGGTAATACACTGTATCTATAAAATGATCAGTTTTTCAAATGCAGTTTCCTTTGCTGAAGTGGAGCTTACCACTTGCTCCACATTTATACTGTCCGATATATTTATTTCTACATGTATTTTGAAAGCTTGAACCTGAAAATAGGTTTTAAATTCACAGTTGGAGTCCGATAAAAATTAGGCTCACAAAGACCTAAATGAGCGACTTTTACTTGGTAAAATTATTAGGGTTGGCATAATTGTTTAGTGTCGGTCGGGTTACCCCAAACAAAGGGATTTTTTTCTTTGACCTGACATTTCACAATATTACACCTTCAGTATTTTTTAGAGCAACTATGACGTAGTAAAATTTGAGGTTATGCCATGGCCCATCGTCCGCCTGTCAACAATTCAATATGGCTAGAAGCCGTATTTATGAACCGATCTTTACGAAACGTCTTGGGTACCTTTGTTATCACCGTGGGACGAGAACGAGTGTTTTTGGGTGCAGTCCAAAATTCAAGATGGCAACATGGAATACATCACATATAATACAGGTTTTTTTTCTTGTGCAGAAATTCTGCAAATTGGATGAACTTTGATTTTTTCAGTGCTGCTTACACACAGTAAGTACACAGGTCAATATTGTTTGGGCTTGGGACTGTATTTATGAACCGATCTTCACGAAACTTCTTGGGTACCTGTGTTATCAACTTGGGACGAGAACGATTGTTTCTGGGTGCGGTCCAAAATTCAAGATGCTCTCAGCAGCCGTTTTGTACCAAAATTAGGTCCAATCAGTTTTTTGTACACAACTTCTATACGGCTCAGGCTAGAGGCCGTATTTATGAACCGATCTTTACGAAACTTCTTGGGTACCTTTGTTATCACCGTGGGACAAGAACAAGTGTTTTGGGGTGCGGTCCAAAATTCAAGATGGCCACCGGCAGCCATTTTGTACCAAAATTAGTGCAATCAGTTTTTTATACAGAACTTCTGCTTGAAAGTTCGGATTGGAATAAATTTTTGAATGAATGTTTAGTAACATGGAATACATCACATGTAGTATGGGGTTTTTTTCCTCGTGCAGAAATTATGCAAATTAGATGAACTTTGATTTATTCAGTGCTACTTATACACAGTAAGTGCACATGTCAATACGGCTCGGGCTGGAGGCTGCATTTATAAACCGATCTTCATGAAACTTCTTGGGTACCTTTGTTATCACCTTGAGACATGAAATAATGTTTTTGGATGCCTTTGTTATCACTGTGCTATGAGAACAAATATTTTTGGGTTCAGTCAGACCCACTCTGGCACTCTAAGATTCCTTTTCTAGTTTAGCATCTAACTGTCGCCCACCTTTACAATACTTTACCTATACATTTGTTACAGGCTACTGTCAGCATTTATGTGCAGACTGTTACAATACTTTATAATTATGTACCTTTGTTATCAAGTCATTACCTGGATGTGTGTCATTGCTGTGTCACACACTATACATGTACATGTCTTACACAAGTTGAGCTACAGTGTCATTGACACTTTCATTTACCCAAGGTGTGCATTGCTACCACAGCATTTTCCTCTTGTCTTGGTGTGTGTGTGTGGGGGGGTGGGGGGGATGCAATGTACATATGCTGCACTATATATAATCTCATAATTTAGAGAGGGGAAGGTACTTGCACTTTGAACTTTTATTAAAACTAATATTTGGGAAAAACCCAACTGTTTATAGTGTTTAATACTTGAATATTTTTCTCCAAAAAAAATGAAACTGGAATCCACTCTTTTTTAAAAAAAACAAGTAGAAACCGTGGAAAAATTTCATAACCTTCCAAACCTGATCTAATTAAAACATTTTATATGTATATGAAATGAACATGGAAATATTTTCAGCCTCAAAACAAACCATTTAAATATCAGATTGCAGAACATTTCTGTATCATGTACTGGCACAGGAAATGGTACCACCCGTGCTCTTCTTTCTGATAATTCTGACAATTTTGACAACACTGATTGCATTTTTAATCAGAGTTATGTCCATATCCAAATAACTGTTTTTATTAATGCCCTTTACACATTCGTTATTTCCACTTGAAACTTTTCAGCTGTCTGTGTTCTTCAGGAAATTTATAGAAAACCACATCATTTGTCTTTTGCTTTTGGAAATGTTTCAACCCTTCACCCAATGTAGACGGTATCAGAATTTCTTATTATACGCCCTCAATGAGTTGTGGGGGGGTATACTGGAATCATTTTTGTCCATCCAGCTGTAGACATAACTTTGTTCAGAGATTTTCTCAGACGTTTATGGACAAACTATTTGAAAATTAGTTTGAATGTTCACCACCATGGGAACCTGTGCACCTGCGATTATAGTTCTGGTGGGATTATTTTTGCCAGAATTATGCCCCTTTTCAACTTGAAATTGCAGCTACATAGGCCTGAATTTTGTCTGAAGATTTTCTCAGACGTTTATGGGTTGATTCCTTTGAAACTTGGTATAGATGTTCACTACCATGGGAACCTGTGCACCTGCTATGATAGTTTTGATCACACTTTTTTTGCCAGGGTTATGCCCCTTTTCATCTTAGGATAATCTTGGTGGCGACGGGTTTGGAAGGCCCATCTGGGACAGTCACACCTCTAGTTTTAAGCACTATTTTTTTAATTTTAACAAAAAATTAAAAAAAAATACTATATCATGTGACCCTCATTGGAATGAGCTCTCTGATCTCATCCCAATGAGGGGTCACTTGATATGGTTTTGTTAAAATATTTTGCAGATTTTTTTTTCCTCTGCACAATTTGTGTATTATGCAGTCGGATGTGTTAGGTAAATTGTTGAACAGAAGGATAATTGAAAATGGCTCCAAAATGTAAATGCAAACACACTTATGATGTAATAGTATTCAGGTATCAAATGTTCAACTGACATAACTTCTGCTTACCTGCATTGATACAGTATAATTCTTGAATACATTGTTGACCTGTCTAACCTGCTAAAACATACAGCATAATGTGTTTTGTCATAAGTCACTGGATGATCATCGTGAATTGTTGGTTTACTAATTTACTAAGACTTTCTCCAAGCTTCCATGAACGTTAATAGTGAAGCAGATACAAGTTATCATTTGGGTTGAAGAAAGATATACTCATCCTATGAGTACAAAATGTAAATCTGCTGTCCAAAATACAGGTAAACAGGTTGCGAGCTAAACCACTGGTTATCAGCCTGTCATACCGACTGAGTGAGCATTAACAGTAGTCGAATGCAGTGAAGAGAATATTTTTCAATTAATGTTTATTAGTACAGTGGAACCCTGTTAAAATTATTCAATTAACATGAGTGTTCATTTAACAGAGATTCAGTCACTTTCCTGTTTTATGAGATACACTGAGCATTTATCAAACAAGATGCAATAGATTTAATGCCTATATTGAATGTACTGGAGTCAAATAGACCTATAAACAAGGAGAATTTGCTGATTGTCAGGGTAATTTCTTCACAGATTACAAGACTTTTTATTAGCTCAACTTTGACGAAGTCAAATTTGAGCTATTGTCATGGCCTGTCGTCCGTCTGTCCGTCCATCCGTCTGTCCATCTGTCTGTCTGTCCGTACGTCAACAATTGGCTATGGCTCGGGCTAGAGGTCGTATTTATGAACCGATCTTTACGAAACTTCTTGGGTACCTTTGTTATGACCATGGGACGAGAACAAGTGTTTTTGGGTGCAGCCCAAAATTCAAGATGGCTGCCAGCCGCCATTTTGTAACGATGATGCAGAAATCTGTTTTTTGTACAGAACTTCCATATGAAAGCTCTGATTTGAATAATTTTTTGTATGAATGTTTAGTACCATGGGGTACATCACATATAATATGGGTTTTTTTCTCGTGCGTAAATTGTGCAAATTAGACTAATTTTGATGTTTTTTGGTGTTAATTTCAGCACTGTAAGTGCAAATGCCAATACGGCTCGGGCTAGAGGCCGTATTTATGAACTGATCTTTACGAAACTTCTTGGGTACCTTTGGTATCACCGTGGGACGAGAACGAGTGTTTTGGGGTCCGGTCCGAAATTCAAGATGGCCGATGGCAGCCATTTTGTACAAAATTAGGTGCAATCAGATTTTTGCACAGAACTTCCATATGAAAGCGCTGATTTGAATAATTTTTTGTGTGAATGTTTAGTACCATGGGATACATCACATATAATACGGGTTTTTTTCTCGTGCAGAAATTATGCAAATTAGATGAACTTTGATATTTCAGTGCGACTTACACACATTAAGTACACATGTCAATACGGCTCAGACTTGAGTCTGTATTTATGAACTGATCTTCACGAAATGTCTTGGGTACCTTTGTTATCACCTTGGGACGAGAACGAGTGTTTCTGGGTGCAGTCTAAAATTCAAGATGGCTGCCAGTGGCCATTTTGTACCGAAATTAGGTCTAATCAGTTTTTTGTACACAACTTCTATACAGCTCAGACTAGAGGCCATATTTATGAACCAATCTTTACGAACCTTGTTGGGTACCTTTGTTATCACCGTGGGATGAGAGCGAGTGTTTTGGGGTGTGGTCCGAAATTCAAGATGGCCACCAGCAGCCATTTTGTACCAAAATTAGTGCAATCAGTCTTTTGTACAGAACTTCTGTATGAAAGTTCTGATTTGAATAAATTTTTGTATGAATGTTTAGTAACATGGAATACATCACATATAATACAGGTTTTTTTCTCGTGCAGAAATTATGCAAATTAGATGAACTTTGATTTATTCAGTGCTACTTATACACAGTAAGTGCACATGTCAATACGGCTCGGGCTGGAGGCTGCATTTATAAACCGATCTTCATGAAACTTCTTGGGTACCTTTGTTATCACCTTGAGACATGAAATAATGTTTTTGGATGCCTTTGTTATCACTGTGCTATGAGAACAAATATTTTTGGGTTCAGTCAGACCCACTCTGGCACTCTAAGATTCCTTTTCTAGTTTAGCATCTAACTGTCGCCCACCTTTACAATACTTTACCTATACATTTGTTACAGGCTACTGTCAGCATTTATGTGCAGACTGTTACAATACTTTATAATTATGTACCTTTGTTATCAAGTCATTACCTGGATGTGTGTCATTGCTGTGTCACACACTATACATGTACATGTCTTACACAAGTTGAGCTACAGTGTCATTGACACTTTCATTTACCCAAGGTGTGCATTGCTACCACAGCATTTTCCTCTTGTCTTGGTGTGTGTGTGTGTGGGGGTGGGGGGGATGCAATGTACATATGCTGCACTATATATAATCTCATAATTTAGAGAGGGGAAGGTACTTGCACTTTGAACTTTTATTAAAACTAATATTTGGGAAAAACCCAACTGTTTATAGTGTTTAATACTTGAATATTTTTCTCCAAAAAAAATGAAACTGGAATCCACTCTTTTTTAAAAAAAACAAGTAGAAACTTTGACTTATTCAGTGCTACTTGCACAATGTGAGCACACATGTCAATACGGCTCAGGGTAGAGGCTGTATTTATGAACCGATCTTCACAAAACTTCTTGGGTACCTTTGTTATCACCTTGGGGCGAGAATGAGTGTTTCTGGGTACGGTCCAAAATTCAAGATGGCTGCCAGTGGCCATTTTGTACCAAAATTAGGTCCAATCAGTTTTTTGTCACAAGTTCTATACAGCTCGTATTTATGAATTGATCTTCACAAAACTTCTTGGGTACCTTTGTTTTCACCTTGGGACAGGAACGAGTGTGTTTTGGGGTGCCTTTGTTATCACTGTGCTATGAGAACAAATATTTTGGGGTTCAGTCAGACCCACTCTGGGACTCAAAGTTTTCTTTTCTAGTTTAGCATCTGACTGTCACCCACCTTTACAATACTTTACCTATACATTTGTTACAGGCAACGGTCAGTATTTATGTACAAACCATTACAATACTTTATATGTACCTTTGTTATCAGGTCATTACCTAGATGTTTGTCATTGCTGTGTCACATACTATACATGTGCATGTCTTTGTCTTGACAAGTTGAGCTACAGTGTCATTGACACTTTCATTTATTTATTTATTTATTTATTTATTTATTTATTTATTTATTTATTTATTTATTTATTTATTGGTGTTTAAGGTCACATACTTATGACAGTTTTTCGGGTGGAGGAAGCCGGAGTACCCATAGAGAATCGACGAGCAACTGTCGTCTCCTCAACATTCTAACTCTGTTCAAGCTCTGCCTCAAGCAGGGTTACACCAGTTGAAGACATGTGCACCATCGATGTGCAGTACGCTTTAGTACATGGTGTCATCATGCCCCAATGTAGGCAACCAGGATAAAGTGCCATACCCAAGGACACAACGTGGGGGTCGTCCTGGATGGGAATCGAACTTGGGACCTCTAGCAAAGAAGTCCCAACAGTCTACCACCAAGCCACCGCCCCCTTTTATTCAATTCACCCTTTACCCAACAGAGAATATCAATTTTTTTATTTTACTATTTTTTAAACTTTCAAAAACATTTCAACAAAACCCTATCATGCCACCCCCTCATTGAAACGACCTCGATAAGCTCAGTCCAGTTAGGGGTCACATAATGTGGATTTGTTGAAATATTTTTAAAAATTAATTTTTTTCAACTGCTCAGTTTGCAAATTATGCAGATAGATGCGGGCAGTTCGTTAGGTAAAGGGTTAACAGGAGTTTTCTCTATAACCAGTATGCAATTATCAGCTCAAATTTGTACAGAAGGGTTGTTAAGAAATTATATTTAATTAACATGATTTTTCAATTTAGAGTTTTCCAATTAAGTGAGTTCCACTGTATTATTTCACTGTGTTTCTCTCCATCTCTGTTTCTTTTTTTCAGTCTTTATCAAAACAACATGCCTGCATTGAAATTCGAGGAGAATCTCATTTAATTTATGACATGAAAAGTAGAAACAAAACAAGAAGAGGAAAAGTATGTTAAATTTTATTATTGATAAATTATTTTAGTAAGATTATTTTACAGAATAAAGAAGGAATGGATGAAATATTGACACTTGCCTGTGAAAATTGTCTTGAACATAATGCAGAATGTATCATCCAAGCCTTGCAGTATCGAATTGGGATAACACGTAGGACGGTTTCCCTTCTCCAGACGGTCTGCAATTTTTTTTTAAAAAAGCAGTGCATTCTGAGAGTTTCTTAACCTAATTCATGCTTCCCCCCAATAATATATGATTGGCAGTATTAAGATTTGCTAATGCTGAAAATTCAGCATCACTATAAACAAAATATCTCCCATTGATTACCATCAAGAGAGCATGGATTATTCTGAGCCATTTGATGTAATCAGTTTAGAGAGCTGTTGCCAGAAGTCAAAAAGTATTAACTAAATGCTTATTAAAAATTTGAAAAACTTCAGTTGCCTCAAAGCAGGTGCTCTATAGAGACATTAGAAATTTCTTGTTTTCTCAAATGGTTTGGAAGCAAAGCAGCCATGTAGTATTTGTGTGTGTGATTGTATTTTTGCCTCCACTAAAAACGGTTGATCAGAGGACTAGAGAAATTAAAATTTTTCCCAAAATTTTATTTCTACTATACCTACCACACCAACACAATGTGCCTTGCTCCTTATTAACCTCTCTTGAAAATAACAGTTTTGATGGGTTTTTTTTCACAAATAAACTTGAAAAAAAAACCCCAAAAACAAAAGTCAGAATATTCAAAAAAGGACTCAACTGGACTGATTAGGGCAATTGTGCATGGTGCATTGTGTTGGTGTTTCGGTAAAATATATAATTTTTTGTTTCAGCTGTTTTTGTCACCAGATGTGAGATATGAGCTGAAGGATGGAGATGAATTAGTATTTGGTGATGTGAAAACATATTATCACAAAGAACCAGAAGTAATATTTTATTACTCTTATTCTGCAACATTTCGAAATTAGTAATCATTGATTTTCAGTTGTTTGTAAATGGCCTGAATTTTTATTTTGCAATTCTTGTATGAAATTTTAAAAACCTAAATCAACAGCCAGAACTTGGCCAGAAATGTCTTAATTAACAGATTAAATTTGTACTAGAGTTATGGTAAATGGTTTTGTGTTGGGGAAATTATATTCAATTAACAGGGATATACAAATAAGAGATATCCAGTTAAGTGGGCTCCACTGTACTGATTTTAAAATTTAATTAAAAAGAACAAAAATCTTTTAAGAGAATTGTTGGCCTTCATTGGTAGGTTGTTTATACCCTACGGTTGAAACTAGAAAATCATGTGACTTAATTGTGCACTATTTTGAAGTAATAACATGCAGAGTAAGTGCACTTTTGTCCCTGTCAAACTGCATCATTAGCATAACTAAATTCCTGTAGAAAAACAGTGTGCCCACCTCTGTACAATACTATCCTAATAAATAGATATCATTGATATCATTCCTAACCTCTACTGGGATACATGTACATGTAATGACATAAATAGATATAGAAAAATTTGACTGCATATGCAGAATGAAGAGAGTGGATTACTACTTAATTGCAGTGCCATTTATTCTCCGTTCGAAAAGTATTTATGATTGTTGATAACAGCACAAGACCACTGGTTTGCCCATGTGATGAAAGTTTGCAAGTGCTTCTTGTGTTTTGTCCTCAGAATTGTAAATAATTACTAAATGAAAAATCTATCCCACAGCAATTAAGTAGTAATCAGCCCTCCACATGCTGTAGTCTCTATATTTTCTTTCCGTTTGATTGGTTCAGTTCGTAATTTCACTATCTACCTCTCTAATAACACATTACATTTTTTCTTGCACAGCGCAAATGTTCTTGTGAATTTCAGACTTCCATTCTTTCTCAGTAAGGAGCGCATTAACTAACAAGCATTTTCTGAACTAATTGTGACAGGACTTCTAGTTTCAACTGTACTTGCCACAGTTCTCCCCCAAAATGAGGCTGATATTTCCCAAGGCAGGCATAACCCTGTATTGAGAAGGATGTGCCTGGTAATTAAGCAACAAATATCTTTTGTATTTGAAATATTCATTTCTGTCAGGTTACATGCTAGTAGTTACCTCTACGGTGGATTAACCATCTGCACACTGATGTTGAAATGTCAGAATTTCAAGCCACAATCTAAAAAATTTGCAGGTTGACAACATTAGTGTGCAGGTGGTGAATGTCTCCCCTTCCCAGAAGGGAGACCTATTGTTTTAGTGCATATTCTTCTTCTTCTTCTTCTTCTTCTTCTTCTTCTCTTCTTCTTCTTCTTCTTCTTCTTCTTCTTCTTCTTCTTCTTCTTCTTCTTCTCACTCATACAAACTTTGTCCAGGCATAACTTTTTTGTCTTTTGACCTAGACCATAGATATTTGGCATGTGGATGTATCACCATGAGCCAGTGTGTCGCGTACCATAGTGACCTTCATGTGACCTTGACCTGAAGGTCAGATTTATGTGCTTTTTAAGGGAAACTTTGTCTGGGGCATAACTTTTTTGTCTTTTGACCTAGACCTTAGATATTTGGCATGTGGTTGTATCACCATGAGCTGGTGTATCACATACCATAGTGACCTTCATGTGGCCTTGACCTTTGGCCTGAAGGTCAGATTTATGTGCTTTTTAAGGGAAACTTTGTCCGCGGCATAACTGTTTTGTCTTTTGACCTAGACCTTAGATATTTGGCATGTGGATGTATCACCATGAGCCGGTATGTGTTGCGTACCATAGTGACCTTCATGTGACCTTGACCTGAAGGTCAGATTTATGTGCTTTTTTAAGGGAAACTTCGTCCGGACCAGAACTTTTTTGTCTTTTGACCTGGACCTTAGATATGTGGTATGATTGTCAATATTATTCATGTATATATAATTTGCAGTGCATTAAATAGAAAGGAAGGGGAGACATATGTTTTAGTGTGCTGAAACATTTTCTAGTTATTTGTTATATCAGCTTAAATAGGTTATAATTTAACTCATTGTATTCTGCTGGCAGATATTCCCACCCAGGACAGAAGTTCTCTTGCCACTGATATAAGGATAATTTGGGCAAATTTAATCAAAATTTCCTCCGATAAATTGAATGGATTTTTTTCCAATGATTTCTAGAGTTAAATTTAGATGAATTTTTCATCCAATCTAGTCATGGCTGCTTTACAGTAGCCATAACTAGATTTGATGAAAAATATCTCGAAAATACTCAGCGAATTAAGAGTAATGTATCCAAAGTTAAAAAAAATTAACCCACAACATACCACGGCTCACATGAAAGCAGTTGTGGACTCCTCTCTAAATTGAGGCGAGGGGGAGGGAGGGTACTGGTTGAGTTGGAAGGTTGGTTTCTGCTCAGAATTGATCAAAGTCTGTATCTCTTGGCACACTTGAAATTTATGCTTCTGTGTTGTTTATGTTCCTTCCTACCAAATTTTTTGTTGTGGAAGGTACATTAAAAACAAAATCTAAAATTTGTACCTCTTTGCAGACAGCAGACTCGGGTTCAGAAACAGAGCCTGAAGAGGATTTTCAAACTGCACCATCAGGTTCTTTAAAAATGAAAAATTCTTTATTAGAAACTGAAAACAAAGCAGGTTTACAAGAGACTGTTATTTATGAAGATGACACAGATGATGATAACAGTAATGCTAGTAGTAATATACTGAACACTACACAGGTAACAACAATAAACTTTAATGGAAGCATAATTTCAGAATATTTGCAAATTTCAGATACTTTATTAAGTCAACAATTCTGAGATTTTTAGCTGCAATGAGCAGCTGTATATGTGGCAATGTCTATCAGTCGGTCGGTCTGTCACCAACGAGTTTAAAAAACACCATAACTCCTAAAATATTTGATGGAATGACACCATACTTGGTATGCAAGTGTATCTTCTTGATGTCTACCCCCTCTCAATAGTGCATGTCATTCGGATAATTTCTGTCACATTTATGGACTTGTCATCAACAAGTTTTTTGGTCACCAACAAGTTTTTTTGTCACCAACGAGTTTTAAAACATCATTGGCATTGCACGAATCGTCGCAGCTTCGGCACACTTTGACAGTGCTTCTAGTTATTTCTATAAATTTACAGGAATATTGCCTTACTGACCATTTAAC
Source organism: Pictodentalium vernedei (assembly GCA_031216915.1). Taxonomy (NCBI): domain Eukaryota; kingdom Metazoa; phylum Mollusca; class Scaphopoda; order Dentaliida; family Dentaliidae; genus Pictodentalium; species Pictodentalium vernedei. The sequence continues at coordinate 266,529,076 of CM062291.1, read as the reverse complement.
ACTTACACTGCCGAAAGCGACTGTTGTCACCTATTTTATGATGATTATCTGTACGTTATGGGGTATGCGCAGATCAAACCTACCATCTGATTAATTATTGGAAAGGGCTCAGAGAGCCCTTTCCAACAATTAATCAGGTGATAGAGTTTCAGGAATATTATAAATTTTATTTAACGTCCTCACATACAGGCATGCATAGAGGCCCTCCATGTATGGCTAACATGGGCGTGGCGGTAAACGGGTCAATATAAATGGATAGAAATATAAAACAGATGTCATTTATTTCATTTAAGTGATGAGCTCTTTTTTTTTTAGCTAACCTGATTGAAAGTGAGCTATTGTCGCTTGAACCACTGGACCAAACCCACCCAAACTTGGCACCAATTATCTTTGGGGAACATCTTCCTTATATGCTCTAGATTCAAGTTGGTTCAAATAAACTTTCTCAAAAAATATTTGGATTTGTGCTAATATTTTGGGCCCCGATTTCTGTTTTCCAAATCGATGGGCCAATCCAGACCAAATGTGGTATGCAGTGGTGTTTGGAGACATGTATTTGATTTATGCCCGAAAATTGTTTTTGCATCCCTATTAGAACCTCAGGAGATAAAAATAGAAAAACATTCAAATACCCATCTATCCCAAACTGCACAGAAATACTTATTTGGTATACAACATTCTTAGGACCTGTAGAATCACTTTGGCCCTGAAAATCTCAGTCAGTTGTGCGGTGTTCCATATGGAGGGGAGGTGCATAATGGAAAAAATGCTAAATCAGCACTTTTCGAAAATGAAAAATTCTTTCTTCAGAACTGCCAATTAGAGAATCTTTCAATATTTGGTATACATCATTCCTAATGGGGATCTGATTCAAGTTTGCACAAATCAAGTTCCCGAGTTCTTATTTTGGATTCCTATGAGAAGCCAAGTCGTAACTTGGAGCAATGAGAAGAAAATTCTTTTAAAATCATCTTAGATCCACCAGTGAGAATTTTTTCATATTTATTGTACAGCAGCCTTATGGGGGTCAAATTCAAGTTTATTCAAATTAAGTTCAGGAGTTCATATTTGGGCTCTTTGTGGGAACCCAAATTTTAACTTGGTGCAATATGAGGAATATTCTTTAAAAATCTTCTTCAGATCCACCGCTCAAAATGTTCACATATTTGGTATACAGCACCTGTATCGTGATCAGATTTAAGTTTATTCAAATAAGGTGTATGCAGGCCCGTCGGAACCGGGGGGGCTGGGGGGGCTGCAGCCCCCCCAATAATTTGCTCATATTTCGACGTTAGTTTATCCATGATGGGAGCAACCGATGTAATCTGAATAAAACTGGACATTTCACTATTTAACTCAGATTAGAACAGTGGCACACACACACCCACCCCACCCCACCCCCACAAATTTGTCAAAAGTAGGCTTTACTGGGCTGGGTTGGTGGTTTCTCCACACGGGATGCCCACTGGTTACCATATTCCGACATTGCTGTTAATGATTACTGGATTGAGTGGGTTCCATGTGGGCTTTCTGCCACCAATAAAACTGACAGTCGTGTTTTCGCCTAATTGTGGAAAGCGATGTTAAACCCCAACCAACCACAGGGTAATTCATTGCATGTTCACTATTCCTGTCATTCTGCTCGGAAATCATGCTGAATTGATCAGAGAGCTGACGTATTTCCTTATTGACGATGTATTTGCTCAGAATCACTCAGAATGTATATTTGTACATCTTAAATTAAAAAAAATTCCCGGACCCCCACCAACGAAACGGGGAGGTACCCCCACTCGTGCTCACCCCCACTCGCCTCTTCGCGGTTCGGATGACGCTTCGCGTCATAGGAATATACGATTTATTTGCTCAGAATCAACCAGAATGCAATCTTAAATTCGAAAATTTCCCCCACCAACGAGACGGAGGATACCCCCTCTCGAGTTCACCCCCACTCGCCGCTCGGATGACGCGTCGCATCATTGGAATATAGGTCCTACCCCCCTCCCCCCAAATAAAATTAGCTTACTACGCCCCTGGATTAGAATTATGAACGTATCACTGAATGTATAACATGCACCTGCATATGTTGATGTGCAAACGTTTTGAGCAATTCCTTTGGCAGCTTAGAAGACCACGACAACCGTTGGCGTAATGATAAAACTAATGAATCCACCATAAGGCCTGACTGTTTTTTAGCATGACGGAATACGGCCACGGCCTGCAGGTGAGCCCGGTGTGAGAACCGTCCCCAAATGTTATGGGGTTCTATTGGGATTTTTGAAACATTTTGTTAAAAAAACAACTTTTGCCGTTTAAAAAAATCAAGAGGTTTTTGCTTCAAAAGCTACCAGAATGCTTCCTTTGATTGCCCTTTTCAAAAAAAATTTCTGGGGGAGTAACCCCCCCCCCCCCAAAAAAAAAAAAGCTTGTGCCTTCAGCACTTGCACCAGATGCCTTTGGCATCTGGATACCCCATACCCATTTAGTATCAGCCAGTTCACCCAAATTAGCAATATCAGCCCCCCCAATATAAATTTCGTTCCGACGGGCCTGGTATGGAAGTCCACATTTTAACTTGGTGAAATATGAGGAATATTGTTTTAAAAATCCTCTGGTCAGAATCTTTACATATTGGCATACAGCATCCTTATGAGGCTCAAATGTAAGTTTGTTCAAATCAAGGCCCTGGGTTCATATTTGGGGTCCCTATTCGAGCCCAAATTTCAACATCTTGCAATATAAGGAATATCATTTAAAATTCTTTAACCCCATATTTTAACCCTTTGAACTCCAGAGGCCGTTTTTCTGTCTATCTGGGTCACAAGCTACGTAATAATGTCATTAAGGGGGATGACTGCAAGATAAATGTGTGGTGTAGATCAATCAATATTTTCAACATGCAACTCTAAGCCTGCACATTGAACATATTAATTGGTCTACCCCCAAATAATAAATATGGACTCTTCCTTTTGTTACCATGGAACTGACATGGAAGATACCACCATTTCAAAGAGTTAACCAACATAGGTGTTCTTTTTCAGAAGGATGCCATTTAGTCATTTTTCAACATAATCTCAAGCCTAATGTAGGGTGTGTGGGGAATGGAAAGTAGGGATTGAAAAACAGATATCATTTTTCAGAGCTTTTTAGGTGACACACATGCAGAATGTGACACTTCCTTTATGTCTCTGCCTGTCCCTTAACACTAGTAGTCTTATTCCTTGTTGACAACCTGATACAGGTGAGTGTTTTAGGCTCACTTGAGCCTCGTTTTTTTAAGAAACAAAATTTTCACAAAATTTATACTATGGAAATTTTAGAATTCAAGAAAATTTAGGTGAATACCAATTTATTGTCAGTGCCTGACAACAATTGAGAATCCTGTAATCAGTAATGTTTATTTGTCTGTGGTCTGTGTTATATATTTGCAGCCATTCTAGCCATTGTTTCCTATGAACAAATTTTTGAGAGCATATGGAGTCTGCTTTGTCTGTCTGAACATCCATATGTATGTCCATCCATTCATCTGTTCATCAGATCTACCTTTGTCCAGTTCCTAAAAAATTATGCAATTGTCCGATCTTGTTCAAACTTCACACAATAATTGCTTATGACTCAAGTGTGTGTCATGTCCTTGACCCAAGCAAGGGTGTGTCATGTCCTTGACCCAAGGTCACAGCTCCAAGGTCAAGGTCACAGACTTCATTTGTTTGTTTCTCCAGTCTAAGTTTGTCTGGTACATCAAAAATTGTTCAATGGACCAATCTTGTTCAAACTTCACACACCAATTGCTAATGACTCAAGGGGCATTAACTTGACCTGAGGCCACAGCTCCAAGGTCAAGGTCACTGACTGTTAGTTAGCTCACCTGACTGAAAGTCAGTGTGAGCTATTGCCATCACTTGACGTCTGTCGTCCAGCGTCCGGCGTCCATCGTACGTTAGCTTTTACAAAACAATCTTCTCCTCACAAACCAATGGCCCAAATTGAAACATGTATGGGCTGTATCATCTTGGGGGTATTCTGTTTTAGTTTTGTTCAAATGGGGTCTCTGCCCTTTTTAGGCGTGGTCTTATGCCCAAATATGATGAAATTCTTTAAAAATCTTCTCATGAACCAGCAGTAGCAGAGACTTGATATTTGGTGTGCAGCTTTCTTTTGAGGTGTAGACTCAGATTTGTTCAAGAGAAGTTCGAGGAGCTATATTTGCCTTCGTTATTGGAGGGGCAAGAATTTTCGCCCCGCCCAAAATTTCTATTTTTCAAACCGAGAGGCAGCCCATATCTTCAAAACTACACGGCACTGAGAATTCTACTTTGGTGTGAAGCTTCCTTAGGACCAACAGAATGGAATGGTCCAAAAAAATTGCTATCGGTTTTATCATGGGGTACTTTTTTGGTACTTTTGAAAAAGTGCTGAGTCAGCATTTTTTAACACTGTGGGTAATGGGGAAAACATTTAAGACTACTTTTCTCCCAAACCACTGCTCCAAAAGCTTTCAAATTTCACATATAACATCTTTGGATGATTGTTTCACATGTTTATTGAAATCAAATCCCTGGGTCCATATTTGGGCTCTCTGTGGGCCCAGATGTTTAAATTAATGCAGTATGAGGAATATTCTTAAAAAATCTTCTTCAGATCTACCAATCAGAATCTTTTGATATCTGGTATGCAGCATGCTTAGGGGGTGGGATTCAAGTTTGTTCAAGCCAAGTCCCTGGGTTCATATTTGGCTCACTGTGGGAGCCCGTATTATAACTTAGTTCAATATGAGGAATTTTCTTTAAAAATCTTCTTCAGATTCAGCAGTCAGAATGTTTTGATATTTGGTATGCAGCATCCTTAGGGGAGTGAGACGCAAGTTTGTTCAAGCCATGTTCCTAGGTCCATATTCAGGCTCACTGTGGACCTTGAATTGTAACTTAGTTCAAAATGAGGAATTTTCTGAAAAAATCTTCTTCATCAGATCCAGCAGTCGGAATGATTTGATATTTGGTATGCAGCATCCTTAGAGGGGTGAGATTCAAGTTTGTTGAAACCAAGTCCCTGCATTCAAATTTGGGCTCCCTGTGGGAGTCCGAATTATAACTTAGTTCAATATGAGGAATTTTTCTTTAAAAATCTTCTTCTTCAGATTAAGCAGTCGGAATGTTTAGATATTTGGCATGCAGCATCCTTAGTGGGGTGAGATTCAAATTTGTTCAGGCCAAGTCCATGGTTTAATACTTCACAGAACAGAGCTTGCTAGGAAGCTTTCCTAGGACTAGCAGAAATGAATGGCCAAAAAAGTTGCCTTTGGTTGTGTCATAGCAAATCAAAAAGTTGCTCTTGCAACTGATCCCTCACTGATACACTCATCTCTTTGGACAATTTGAGCCAGGTGAGCGTTTTAGGCTCACTTGAGCCTCTAGTTTGTTTCTCCATTCTAAATTTGTCCGGCCTATAAAAATTATTCAATGGACAGATCTTGTTCACTTCAAACACTGATTGCTTATGTCTTTAAGGGGGGGCGCGGTGCCGTTGCGGTAACCGGTTCTCGTCAGATCACCGAAGTTCAGCAATGACGAGCCCGGTTAGTCCTCGGATGGGTGACCGTCTGAGCGATAGATTCGGACTCCCGCGTTGTGTCCTTGGGCAAGGCACTTAAACCTGACTGTCCACTTGGGGGCACGATGACGCCGTATACTAAGGCGTACTGCACGTCGATGGTGCACATGTCTTCAACCAGTCTAACCCTGCCTGTGCTGCAGTGCGGAGTTACGATGTTGCAAGGGTGTATAATAATCTTGACTCAAAGCCATAGCTCAAAGATCAAGGTCACAAAACTTGTTATCTGCTTCTTTGTCCATCTTAATTTTGTCTGGTTCATAAAAATTATTAAGTGGGCCGTATGTCATATAATGGTGTGTTCTTACTTTAACCCGAGATCATAACTTCAAGGGTAAGGTCACATTCTGATCTTGTGTTCTAACTTTAGTTCGTTCTTAAAAATTTATTCAGTGAACCGATTTTGTTCATACTTCATACAGTGATTGCTTCTGATTCAAAGGTGTGCCAAGACCTTGACTGAAGGTACTAACTCCAAGGACATGGTCACAGATTGTTCATCCATTCTAACTTTGTTTAGTTCACATACTTTTCTTGCTCTTACTTGACATAATGTTTGCTCATGACCTGATGATATGTCATGACTTGACCCAGGTTCATCACACCAAGGTCCACAGCACTGGCCATGCATCTGATCTACCTGTAACTTTGTCGGATCCTTAACGATGTTTCAGCAGACAGATGTTCATGCTTCACGCAGTGCTGCCTCATTACAGAAGTATGTGTCATGCGCTTGACCCAAGGTTATCTTCAAGGTCACTTACTGTTCGCCTGTGATGCATGCACAAAAAAAGGATTTGAAAAGCTTGTACTCATTCTATCTCTTCAAAGTATTACAACTTATCATGGAAATTTTTTATCTTTTGGGGGAATATCCACCAGCTCTGCTGATATTTTCTTGTTAAGTTTGGCTTACAAAGGCATAGTTCACAGTCTCCCAAGTTCTTACAAGTTCATAGATCAAAGTGTAAGGTCATTGTCACTTGTCATGCAGTTTTCCTGTCTGTATATATGTTTGTCTGTACTATTTGTCTTCAACCTTTAAGAAAGATTTTTTTCAACTGTAAGAGCTTCAGTTACCATTTTTGGCATACATCATGTTCTGATCAATTTTGCGTAAACCCATCAATAGGTCAAAGATCAAAGTCACAGGGTCAGTAAGTTGAATATTGACATATCAGTTGAGTGCAACAAAGTGCCATTTGCAATGCTAAACTTCGTTTATGATAAATGCACATTACTTGTGACTGTTGCTTTTGTCAACAAGTTATGACATTTAATGTTTTAAATTGAGAAGTACCATTAGTAAGCGAGTTAAGCAGACTGTAGTGTCAACACAGGTCATGTTGGTTGGAGAAGGATGTCAAAATTGATTTTCATGCCAGATTTAAAAAAATTAAAAAAATATAAATATTTCAAGGAATGTTCTTTGTATTTACTGGTGGAGATCTGGTGAAGGGTTTGCAGATGATTCTGTACGCAGGCGATTCATACCTTTTTCTGATGATTCTTGCCATGGCCATGTGGGATGTCAGGTGATTGATTTAGACCTCTGTTTTTAAATGATTTGGAGCTTCATCCAGATTTATTTAGACCTCGACCCAGCTCTGAACAATCCAAAGTTCAAATTGTTCTCTATTCAGATAAAGTATGGATTGCTTGGATAGAAAGCTCCTGACAATCATAGAAGAATTTAGGTTTCACGACTCCTGTCTAGTAGGGTTGTCATGATTTTTGAATTTAGGAATCGATTAATCGTCGCAAATAATCAGTAATAATAGATTAATCATACCTAGATGAACCCCCCCCCCCCCCTCCCTCTCTTTGAAGTCATTAAAAATGAATTTCAAGTCAGTTGACCTAAGTCAAGTAAACAGCGAAGATGATCCTCTTTTAGTGTTCTGAACTTTTGAACCGCCAGTGTAATAATCAAGACCGATGTAACAGTTTTTTTTACCCCCCACCAAAGTTCCCCCCACTGACTTGAAATGAATTTCAAGTCAGTTGACCTAAGTCAAGTAAACAGCGAAGATGATCCTCTTTTAGTGTTCTGAACTTTTGAACCGCCAGTGTAATAATCAAGACCGATGTAACAGTTTTTTTTACCCCCCACCAAAGTTCCCCCCAGGGGGAAAAAAAAACTAGTTTTTTCTAACCCCCCGCCCTGATTTTTTGGCCCCCCACCTGAATTTTTTTTCTTCTCAATTTTTTTGTGTCATATCATTTGCTAATATGGCAAGAAATCCTTTTATTGACACCAAAAAAAACTTCTTTTTTTTTTTGACATGGTCAATGTCAGGCGGGGGCAATTTTCACAGGCCAATGAAATCTTCCCCCCATCTCCATGGAGAATTTTTTTTTTAAGTTGTATTATTTGGCAAGAAAATCTATCTTTTCTGAAAAAAATTCTCGACATTTCCTACATTTGGTGTTGGGGGAGAATTTCCACAGCCACCAAAAATGTTCCCTCACCTTCAAAAAGAAAATTTTTGTGTCGTATCATTTGCTTATATGGCATGAAACCCTCTACTTGTTGAAAAAAAAAATCTCATTCTGACATTGAATGGACAACGTCAGATGGGGGTAATTTTCCATGGCTCCCAAAGTCTCCCCCCCCCCCCCCCCCCCCCACCCCCACATCCAAACAATATGTTTTCTGCTTATCGTATTATTGCTAATATGGCGAGAAACCCTCACTTTATTTGATTAAGAAATTTTTTTTCTTTCTGACTTTGAACGGTCAACGTCAGGTGGGGGGCAATTTTCCCTGGCTACAAAAATCCCCCCCCCCCCCCACATCAACTAATATTTTTGTTCTACATCGCACTATTGCGAATATGATGAGAAACCGTCTATTTGACAAAGAAATTTTTTTCTCTTTCTGACGAATGGCCAGTGTCAGTTGGGGGGTAATTTTTCCCAGCTATAAAAATCTCCCCCCCCCCACACCCCTGACATCCAAACAATATGTTTGTTCTGTGTCATATTATTGCTAATATGGCAAGCATAGCTCTATTTAATGAAGAAATTTTTTTTTCATTCGGACATTGAATGGCCAACGTCGGGTGGGGGGCAATTTTCCCTGGCTACAAAAATCGCCCCCCACATTCAACCAATATTTTTGTTCTTCGTCATATGATTTCAAATATGACGAGAAACCCTGTTTGACAGAGGCTTTTTTTTTCATTGACATTGAATGGCCAAAGTCAGGTGGGGGGGCAGTTTTCCCCAGCCCCAAAATCTCTCCCCTCTCCCCCCTTTATATTTAAAAAATATTTGTCTTCCATGTTGTATTATTGCCAATATGGCAAGAAAACCTCTAACAAATTTTCAAAAAATTTGACAATGGTTATTGTCAGGTGTTGGGGGGGGGGGGGGGGGGGGATTTTCCCCAGGTACCGAAATCTTCACACCCCTCCCAATTCTTAAAAAAAAAAAAAAAATTTGTAGGTGATACTCTTTGCTTATATGGTGCAAAAAACTATCTTTGACTGATATTTTTTTGTATAATGTCAGGGTGGGGGGTAAAAAAACCCGGGTTCCCCCCCCCCCACCCCCCCCCCCCCCCAGGAGTGGAGAAAATACTTGAAATAATTATTAAAAGTCCTATATTCACCAGATACACGAAATATGGGCAATATGTAACAGGCCTGATGCCAATCCCAAGAATTTTTAATAATACAGTATTCCTCCTGAAGACATGGAATCTTCATTTGTGAATTCTATCTAACCTCAGCCCCTAATTCAGCATTGGCTAAAATTACACAACAGGGTTTCAGGAATTCAAGACGCAAGGTATTTATTTCTGAGCAGTCATGAGTATGTTTGAGGTGCAGGGTTCTTGGCAACAAGGCTTTCCCTGAGAAGCAGACTATTTTGTATAATGTCAGGGCGGGGGGTAAAAAACCGGGTTCCCCCCCCCCCCCCCCAATTCAGCATTGGCTAAAATTACACAACAGGGTTTCAGGAATTCAAGACGCAAGGTATTTATTTCTGAGCAGTCATGAGTATGTTTGAGGAGCAGGGTTCTTGGCAACAAGGCTTTCCCTGAGAAGCAGACTATTTTGTATAATGTCAGGGCGGGGGGTAAAAAAACCCGGTCCCCCCCCCCCCCCCCCTCCCCCCCCCCCCCCCCCCCCCCCCCCAGGAGTGGAGAAATACTAGAAATAATTATTAGAGACACGGAATATGGGCAATATGTAACAGGCCTGATGCCAATCCCAAGAATTTTTAATAATACAGTATTCCTCCTGAAGACATGGAATCTTCATTTGTGAATTCTGTCTAACATCAGCCCCTAATTCAGCATTGGCTAAAATTACACAACAGGGTAAGGTTTTCTATTCTGTATTTACCATCTAGGATCATTCTCAAAATTGAAAAAAATTAACACCCCAAAAAAATTCAGATGGGGGGCAAAAAAATCAGGGCGGGGGTGAAAAAAACTAGGTTTTTCATCCCCCCGGGGGGAGAAAACACTGGAAAATACAGGTTTTTTTCCCACCGGGGGAGGTTTTCCTGGGGGGGAAAATTTTGTGTGACACCGGTCGTCAGTTGTAAACTTCGTAAGTTTGCAACTGCCGACCAGTCTTGATTATTACATTGACGGTTCAAAAGTTCAGCACATCAAAGCTTTGAATGTACCGAAAAGACAAATGCTTCTAACGACTTCTTGAGGTTTAAAGTCGACGTTCTAAGCCTTTTACCTTTAGAAACAATAGTTTTTAATTATTAAACTTCTAAAACAGTGTAAAATTTACCGATTCTTCGACAACGAAAAATACTAATTGATTTTGGCATGACTGATCGACAATCAATTAATTGATTAGTCATGACAGCCCTACTATCTAATTATATACCTGTTAAATGGAGCTAAAACCCTGTCCAATAATTCAGCCTGATGTCAGTTTGAGTGATTGGTGTCGTCTGTGAGTTTGTAAGTTTGTTACACCGTCAGTTCAAATTCATTACTGCATTTTATTACAAGAAGTCTTATTTCATTCACACTTGTTTTGATCATATTTATCAACACAAAGTTTGTTAAAATGAAATATTCTCTATGTATATGGTTGATTACAAGTTTTTGAATAGTTACAGAATTTCTTGCAGGACACTAATTCATTGAAGGAAGAGGGTCCTCGGTTGTTCACCAGATGTTTTGCCAGTGTTAATGATAATGAATCAAAAGGTAAGTGAAATTTAAAAAAAAAATATGTTCAGCCTTTGAAATTCTATTGCTGAACTTTACTTACCAGAAAGAAGAGAAAGAGAGTGTTTCTACAGTTTTATTATAATTAAAAATGAATATTTTAATTTGTTCCCACTAAAAATAATAACTCCCTCATTGAACTTGATGGAATTTAGGTCATATGTAGAAATTCACCCGTAAACTTTTACCTAACAAGTCGGCTGCATCTGCCCCTGTAATTTACAAAGTGAGCAGTTGAAAAAAAATTATTTAAAAACAAAATTCAACAAAACCGTATCATGTGGCTACTCATTAGAACAAGCTTGTTGGGCTTGTGCCATTAAGGCGTCACAAGATATGGTTTTATTGAATTTTTTTTTTAAATTTGAAAAATCAATAATTACAATAAGAAATTGTTAAATCCTGTACATTGGGTAAAAGGTTAAAGCAATACAAATAGATTTTATGTTTCTCTGGCCACTTTTGATAAAAATGCATGCAGGTGGGCATTTTTTTTCATTTTATTAGCTCAACTTGACAACATCAAGTATGAGCTATTGGGATGGGTTGTGATCCATTGCACGTCCGTCCGTATGCCTGTCTGTCCACAATTCCTGTAATACACCAAACAGGCCACAGCTTTCACCCGATCAGTTCCAAATTTCATATGTGGCTTTGGGGAAATGTCTACATGGGAGCTATTGATATTTTTATACTGTACCAATGACCCAGACATAGCTGGTGCTAACTCTTAAAATATAGGGCCAAACACAAATTTTGCCCCCCAATCCCCAAAATTTGCATCTAAAACCAAAGAAAACATGTCCTTAATGGCCCTCCACACTTCACCTCTACTGCGCATGCACAGTGTCAAGGACGTTCCGAAATTGGCGCCATTAATCATTCTTAGTTTGGCCCTTCATCAGTTAACATCTGACTGATCTTTGTGCTTGTAAATCTCAGTTTAAATGATGCCAGACACATAAATATTAGTGAAATGGTGATTCTAAGGAGGATATAGAAGGAGGAGAGCAATAATGTGTGACAGAAAATTATCAGGGCTGTAACTTAAAATTTTTTAATGAAATTATGTTAAGTTACCTATTTTCGAGGCAGCAGCCATTTTGTTGTCATTCTTGTTATCAAGTTACACTGTTTGTTCAGTGTTTTCCTCTCTCCCTTAACTTTAAGTCCCCTCTTGCTATTCTCCCATGCTTTTGGCATATTTTCTGTAATTTTATTACTAAAATTTCTTGGGAGTTTTAGCTGTATAACAGAATGAATTCTGTTCTTTTCCCCATGTTTACGTCTTCACCTATGGGTGGTTAGGCGTTGTGTTCTGCATCTACCATCTGATGTTCTGCAGTTTCTTCCCTGGAAGTCTCTGTTTTGCATCAGATAGTGTATTATTGGTAACTGATTTCGGGCCTGGGTGCCTGGAGTCTTATTTTAGTGTTTTTACACTTATTGTTTACATTTACAACAGCCCTCTGTGTGAGGGGGGATTTCTTGAAAATAATGTCTTGATGTTAATTTAATCATAACTAGATACATTATTATTGTTCGTAAGTGTTGCATAAATTGTTTAAAATATTTTAAAAATTTTTGTCCACACTTAGGCTTGGGATCCATTGGGGCTCAACGTTACTTTTCAGAAACTTGGGCTGTTCTGAAAAAATATTTTTTCAAAATATTTTGATTTCAATTATTTTTCCTATGTTAATGGATCATATTACTATGTATTTTGATTGTAAGGGGTTGGTGCGAGTACTAGGACTTTGTTTTCTTTTCACATTGAAAGGATTTTGGTCAATTGTAATAAGAGGAAATCTTCCTCTGACTTTTATAATCATTCTATATGTAGTCAGTGTACTCGCACTAACTCCTGTTCTGTATGTGATGATTTCGATGACAACATGGGAAGCGTGTGTCACGGTATGTTAGTGGGGAATTGGACATTCCGGTCCTTTCCCCGCAGGGTCACTCTACTTTATCAATTTCTATTTCAGACGATCAAGATTAGGGTGATGTATCCGTGATGTCTTCCAACAGTGTGCCTCCGTCGTCACAATTAATGAAGGGCTAGCGGAAAAGTGCTCATATAAATAAATTGCCTAAGAGGACCCTAGTAGGTTCGACGGCCTTTGACGTCCGCTAGCTCGCCCGGTGTAGCGTCCATTCATCGAATGGTTCGGCAGCCGGGTTCGTCCGTTGCGGTCTAGAAGGAGTTTTTGGGGTGATGCGAGCACTATAAATCAACCAAATGCACACCCAGTGACGGCGGATTAGAGGGAGATCGGAGGAAGCCTTTTAGTCCGGTTCCTAGCTCGTTCAGGTCCATCCGGACGGCGAGCGAGAGAGGCCCCTCTCTCGTACAACAACATCTGGCCCCAGATGTTGTGGTACAAAATGTTTCGCATTCGGGGCATACGTCCGCCGCTCGGGACGCTCCGACATATAGTCAGTCCGGAGAGACTGTCAATAAGGCTTCCTCATTCTCATGGTAGCGCACACGACCGCTCTTGGCTACGTGACCTCGGATATCCAGTCAGCTTCGCCAATCAGAGAATCATCGGCGACCAGGTCACACCATCCGGTAGCCAGGGACACGAGGCCTGCAGACTCCGGACGTTCGCATAAGAAAGTGTGCGGGAGTCAATGTACACGGAGCTTCCGGCGGCAATGCATCGTAAGACCGCTACTGCACAGGCCTCGGGGACGGACGTGCTATCCCAAATAGCACAGCTTATCGCAGCATCCCAGCAACGACTGAATCTGTCGCATCATGTATTATCCGACGATGTTGGGTCGGGACGCTCCGCGGAAGCAGGTACGGACGTCCGAAAATTTCATCCGGTCCAACGGGATACCGAAAGGGATTCGGAGGATTTCGAGCTTTCCCTTTCGGTACAGCATATGCTGTTGTGTATGTCATCTGACTTGATCTTCTACAGGTTCTTTCGTCGGACCAGAATGCTGCGATGCCGGATAAGAAACTGATAGCGTCGGTGGACTTAGAAATTTTTTGTTCGGTTCAGGGACATCGTCCCTCAGTTCCGACATAGTCCAATAATGTCACACAAACTTTCGAATTATTGAACGATGCTATATTTATTATTATATGCTTGCTGTTACCAAGCATTTCTGGTTTCTTGTTCGCAAAGTTACGGAGATGTCTTTCAAAGTGTGCCTCTGTCGTCATAGTTAATGAAGAGCTAGCGGCAATAAGTGCTCATGGAATATGTCTATCGCCTAAGAGGTCCCTTGTAGGATCGACGGAGTGACATTCGCTAGCTCACCCGGTGTAGCGTACATTCATCGAATGGTTCGGCTGCCGGGTTCGTCCGTTGCGGTCTAGGAAGGAGATTTGGGTGATGCGAGCACTATAATAACTTTAGTACTCACCCAGTGACGACGGATTGAGGACAGATCGGAGGAAGCCTGTTAGTCCGGTTCCTGGCTCGTCCAGGTCCGTCCGGGCTGTGAGCGGGAGAGGTCCCTCTCTCGTCCAACAACATAGGCGACCGCATGTTGTGGTTCAGATATTTTGCTTTCGGAGCATATGTCCACCGCTCGGGACGCTCCGTTATATTGACAGTCCGAGAGACTGTCGATAATGCTTCCTCATCCTCACAGCAACGCACACGACCGCACATTAGCTACGTGACCTCGAGTATCCGACCAGTTTCGTCATTCAGTGATTCCACGGCGAACAGGTCACGCCATCCGGTAGCCAAGGGACACGAGGCCTATGCACTCCGTTCGCTCGCATAATAGTAGTATGCACGGGGTAACGATCACGGAGCTTCCAGCGGCAATGCATCGTAAGACCGCTTCTCCACAGGCCTCAGTGACGGACGTGCTATCCAAGTTAGCACAGTTTTTCGCAGCATCCCAGCAATCGACAGTTTCTCGGTCGGATCAGGAATTATCCGACGGCGCTGGGTCGGTGCGATACGCGGTTGCATCAGGTTCGGACGACCGAACGCTTTATAGGGTCCGACAGGATGGCGAAAGGGATTCGCACGATTTCGAGTTTTCCCTTTTGGAACATCGGAAGCTGCCATACATTTCTTCCAGCATTATCTTCCAGTGGTTGTTCCTTCGGACTACATTGCTGCGATGTTGGATAAGAGACTTATAGCGTCACGGACACGGAATTTTGGATCGGTTCAGGGACATTCTCCCTGACTTACCGACACAGTCCAATAATGTCATTAGAACATGTGTATTATTTATCGACGCTATATATATATATAAGCCTGCTACCAAGCATGATAGTTTAGTTTCTTGTCCGCAATGCTCAATTCTGCCTTTTATCATTTATAGGAATAATTTATTTTGGCAGATCAGGGCATACCGAGAGTTCAAATGGGTCTAGACGGTGTGGTTAAAGACTGGAAATTATCTTTTTCGCCGTCTATCTCTTTTCCAACCACTATGTTGGAAACGACAATGATGTCTAATAGACTTAACTTAGACGCTTTATCATACGTAATCCACCTTACTGAGGCGTTATCATTACGTTTTCAAGAGAAAGAATTCCGGGATATGATTCTCAATGTGATTTCTTTTGAGGGCAGTAGTTTGTTCACGTATAACTCCGCCCTTCAGTGGCTACCTGGAGTTGGTTAGACGTGACGCAGCCCTAGCTACATCCACGCGCGTGGATAGTAAGGTGAAGAACTCTCTCAGAGTCGCTTCGGTCTCGGAGAAGCTTCTCTTCGACGGCAACTTTTCAGCAATCCATGAATTGCTCGATTTACACGTTCTCTTGTCTATCTAGTGTAGCAAGAGATTCAGAGTGGGGCAAACATTCGGTGGTTGACTCAGAGAGTGCCACTGCAGTTGCCGGATCCGAGTTTTATAATTATGACGGTTGCCAGTCAAACAGGTTGGGATACAATATTGATCCCAACAGATTCGAAGTGCCAGGGTCTTTGGGTTCCGCTGTCTCTAGGCAAGCACTTATCTTCCACGGAATAATGTTTTTTAGGCTTGCTTTATGTCATTGGATGAACATTATTCAGAAACGCATGTTCAAATCCTGTCCGATAATACGACAGTAGTGGCGTATCTCCGGAACCAGGGAGGCACTCATTCGTTTCTGTTATTCAATTTAATGGAAAGAATCCTTCTGTTTGTTATAGTACACCAAGTTCTGCTTCGGTCAGTCATATTCCAGGTCGTCTGATTGTATTACCGGACTCCCTTTCACTTATGGGTCGCTTGTTGCCGTCAGAATGGACTCTCAACAAACAAGTATTCAATCAGATTTGCTATCAATGGGAGTGCCCAATGATAATTTATTTACGACACAACTTGCTAATCAATTGCAGACGTATGTGTTTACATGTCCGGATCTCTGAGCTTATGTTGTTAACGCTCTATTGATCTAATAGGACGGAATGATAGGATATGCGTATCCTCCTGCGCTGTTGTTTCAGCAAGTATTGCTAAGATAAACAACCACAATACATTTCTGTTGATAGCATCTCTGTCTTCACAGAAACTGTGGGTAAATTTACTCAGATGTCTACTGTGGGACTTAACGCGAAAACTTCCTCCATGAGAGGATCTTTTTTCGCTGGGAAAAATCGTGTCATCTTCATCACAACCCGCAAGGTCTCAACCTTCACGTATTCTGTTGTGTGGTCCTTTTTGCATTGTAGCATTGTACTGGACGAGCTTTGGACGCGATTTCTTACTGTAGGAGAACCTCTTCTTCGCTATACTATGCGGCTAAAGTGGAGGCTCTTCCGTCGTTGGTGTAGGGATCTCTATGTTGATATTGTTGATCCCTCCATACTAGTCATTGCAACTTTCTAGTATACTTGTTTGACAAGATCTACTGCAGCCTGTTACTATTAAGGTTATAGGTTTATGTTATCTCATTCCTATGCACTCTATGATAGTTTACAATTGAGTCTTATGTCTCTTTATCTAAGTCAGTTAGTAACTTTTCGATAAATAGACTTAGAATCATTAGATTAAATTTCTATACGGAATTTAACTTCGGTTCTTATTTAGCTAAGTAATCATTTGAGCCTCTGGAAACAGTAGTTTTCAAATTCTGACCTTTTAGACAGTAATTCTGTTGGCTTCTCTTTTACTGAAGAGTCAGTGAGCTTCATGCACTATCCGTGGATGATTCTCACTTTCGTAGTTTTGGAATCACTACTTCCTTTACTATTTAGGTTGGATTTTTGCATAAGAGTCAGGCTCCTAATAAATATCCGGAACCTATTGTTATTAAGGTCCTTCCGTCTTCGTACGGGCATAGGCCTTTACTCTGTCCGGTTAGAGTTTACGTATTTATAAACAGATATCTGTTTATTACTGCGGGCGTAAGCTTCTTCTGTCTTTGAGGCCTAATAGAAGGACGTTACGCTCCATTCTATTGCTAATGGATTCAATTAACTATCGATACTGCTTATGGTATATCATTGACTCAGCAGTTGTGCTTAAGATTTCGGCTCATGAAGTAAGAGTTCTTCTACATCTTGGGCTTTCATTTATAGTGTCGCTATTATAGATTTTTTAAGGCTGCTCATTGCGCTCAGCCATCCACATTCATGAATTTTTATCTCAGAAATATCGAGTCCATTTCTGGAGGCCTCTATTGTTAGGTCTATTATCTACTGCTCAGAATGTCATTCACTTAACAGTTCCTACTATAGCTAGGTAGGCTGTCTGTTTCGGCAGTGACTCCGTTCTGCTGCCCTCTTCGCTCTGGTCTATTTGACCCAGGGCAAGAAAAAGGGGGGGGGGGGGGAGGGTGTTCCCTTGGGTCACCTGTTTTACTATGAAAACAAGGGGATACCTCCTCCGGAGTTAGTAATTCTGAGCTGTTATTGGGATGGTTTTTAGTGAGAAGTTTATGTTTTAAAATTCATTCAGGTCTTAGTTTTTAAAGTATAGCTTTTGAATATAGCACGTGTCAACGGATGTTATTATACAATCCTCAGACACTTTTAAGGAGTATAAAGAGTCTCTATTCTCTAGACTTACTTTATTTATTGGCTTACTTTAAAAATTATTAGTATAAGGATTATACTAGATATTAATAGAGTACATGGATGTATGATGCTCAATTTTGGAAGGTGTTGTATCTTTCTAATTTATCATAAATAAGAAAGATACATGTAAGGCCTAATACTTCTTTTTCCCTAGAGGGGATGACTCTATTTTATATAATTGAGCGTATTCCAACTTGCTCTATGTCCTTGGCCCTCCAGCCTTTTTACTATTCAGCTATGTCTGGGTCATTGGTACAGTATAAAAATGTTAAAAAATTTATAGTAATTTATATATTTTTTTATACTTACCAATGACCCAGACGGGGATGGCCCTCCCAGGAGTTGGGAACTCATACCTCCCTGCTGAGTACATAGCGCTTACCAGGCACTGGTTATAAGAATGATTAATGGCGCCAATTTCGGAACGTCCTTGACATTGCGCATGCGCAGTAGAGGTGAAGTGTGGAGGGCCATTAAGGACATGTTTTATTTGGTTTTAGATGCAAATTTTGGGGATTGGGGGGCAAAATTTGTGTTTGGCCCTATATTTTAAGAGTTAGCACCAGCTATGTCTGGGTCATTGGTAAGTATAAAAAATATATAAATTTTTTAACTTTTTTTAAATTTTGTTTTAAAAACATGGCCGCCAGTGGCCATCTTTGATTTGGATATAAATTGTCCAACAATTCCTTTAGCACACCCTACAGGTCGCAGCTTTCACCCGATCAGTCCCAAATTTCATATGTAGCTTTGGGGCAATGTCGAGATGGAATCTATCAAATTTTTCCAAATTTCATTGAAAAAACATGGCTGCTAGCAGCCTTCTTAGATTTGGCATATAAATTGTCAACAATTCCATTGTCACACCCTACAGGCTGCATCTCCCACCCAATCTTTTTCAAATTTCATATGTAATTTTGGAATAATGTCCAGATGGGAGTTATCAAATTTTTCTGCATTCCGGTGAAAAAGAGAGCCTCCACCTGTCATCTTGGATATGACATATAAATTGTAAATAATTCCATTAGTATACTCAACCAGTCCCATCCCACACCTGATTTTTTTCAGATTTCATATGTAGCTTTGGTGTGACATCTTTTCTGTAGAAACTTGAGTGAATGACATGGCATTACTGGATCTTCCTATTTACTTCAGTCCCTTCTTGGACAAGTTGAGCTGCAGTGTCATTGACACTTTCATTTTTAGCTTAACTTGACAAAGTCAAGATAAGCTCTTGCCATCAAGCGTGCAGAAGTTTGTGAGACTGGAATTCTGTGAGTCTGTTCACATTTTCTTTAACACTGGCTACACCCCATAGTTCTTGTTCAATCATCATGAAATTTCATATGCAGGTTCGAGGTCACGTCTAGATGAGAATGTCCCCTTTGGTTGCTACTGGTCAACCATGCCCCAAAACCTTTAGCACAGTCTGCAGGTCGTATTTATGAAAGGATTTCATTTGTAACTTGGTAGGATAACTCTGTTTAAAGTCTAGATGTGAACGTCCCCTTTTGGTTACGATCGGTTAGCCGTGATGGCTTCATGGGCCCGAAACCCGATAATCTTTAGCACAGTCTACAGGTCATATTTATGAAGGTATTTCATTGTAAATTGGTAGGATGACTCGATATAATGTCTAGATGAGAACATCCTGTTTTGGTTGTGATCAGTCGATCATGTGAAGGCCGCACAGGCACGTGACCTAGATTTAACTTTGGTTGACATTTTAATTGTGAGGGCCACATTAACCCAGGCCTCAGTTCTTTAGTACAGTCTGTTCCTCAAATTATTTTTATTGAAAACATATCATGTTGGGGACAGAAATTAACATATTCTCCATTATCACAATTCTTGTCTTATTTCATAATCCTTTCATAAACATTGAACATTGTTCTTTTCATCAAACACTACAGACAGTCAAGTTAAGCTACAGTGTCACTGACACATTCATTTATTTTTAGGTCACCTGACTGAAAGTCAGGGTGAGCTTTTCTTATTCTTCGTCTGCCGTCCATCCGTCCGTCGTCCTGCATGAAGGTGGTGTTTGAGCCTATTTCTCCTAAACCACTGGCCACATTTTAATTAAATTTCATGTAAGTAGTGGTTATATAGGGGAATTTGGGTTTTTCTTCAAATTGGATTTCTGCTCATATTGTGGAGTGGGGTGGGGCCAAAATGCACAAAATTTTAAAAAATCTTCTTCTCATGAACCAGCCATAGCAGAGACTTGATATTTGGTATGCAGCTTCCATTTGAGGTGTAGACTCAAGTTTGTTCAATAGAAGTTTGACGGGCAATATTTACCTTTGTTCTGAGAGGGGCAAGAATTTTTGCCCCGCCCAAAATTTCTATTTTTTGAACCCAGAGGCCGATTTGAACCAAATTTAATATAAGGTATTATTGGATTATAAGTACTTGATTTTTGCAAAAAAAATGTTTCCTGCAGCCCCGTGGGAACCGCAGGAGCTAGAAATAGAAAAAAATTAAAACGCCCATATTTCCAAAACTGCACGGCACAGAGAATTTTTATTTGGTGTGAAGCTTCCTTAGGACCAACAGAAAGGATTGGTAAAAAAAGAATTGCCATCAGTTTTATCATAGGGTACAGTTTTGGGACTTTGAAAAAGTGCTGAGTCAGCACTTTTTAACACTGTAGGCAATGGGAAAAACATTAAAAAATCTTCTCCAGATCCAGCAGGCAGAATCTGTTGATATTTGGATTGCAACATTGTAGGGTGGATCTGATTCAAGTTAGGGGGGTGAGATTCAATTTTGTTCAAGCCAAGTCCCTGGGTTCATATTTGAGCTCACTGTGAGAGCCTGAATTACAACTTCGTTCAAAGTGAGGAATTTTCTTTAAAAATCTTCTTCAGATCCAGCAGTCGGAATGTTTTGATATGTGGTGTGTAGCATCCTTAGGGGGGGGGGGGGGGGGGGGAGGGGGAGATTCAAGTTTGTTAAAGCCAAGTCCCTGGATTCATATTTGGAGCCTGAATTATAACTTAGTCAATATGAGGAATTTTTCTTTCAAAATCTTCTTCTTCAGATTCAGCAATCGGAATGTTTTGATATTTGGCATGCAGCAACCTTAGGGGGCTGAGATTCAAGTATGTTCAAGCCAAGTCCCTTGGTTCATATTTGGGCTCTCTATGGGAGCCCAAATGACAACTAAGTTCAAAATGAGGAATATTTTTATACTGTACCAATGACCCAGACTTAGCTGGTGCTAACTCTAACAAAACCAGGGCCAAACACAAATTTTGCCCCCCAATCCCCAAAATTTGCATCCAAAACAAAAAGAAATCATGTCCTAAAGGACCTCCATACTATGCCTCTACTGCGCATGCGCAGTGACGCAGACGTCCCGAAAATGGCGCCAATTATCATTCTCTGTTTGGCCCTTCATCAGTCAACATCTCACTGATCTTTGTGCTTGTAAATCTCAGTTTAAAGAATGCCAGACACGTAATTTTTGGAGAAAATGTGATTCTAAAGAGGATAGAAGGAGGAGAGGAAAAAGAAGTGACAAAAAATAATCAGGGCTGTACTTAAAATTTTTTGATGAAATTATGTTAAGTTGCCTATTTTCGAGGCATGGGCCTCTTGTTGTCATTCTTGCTAAATGTTGCACTGCTTATTCAGTGTTTCCTCTCCCCTAGCCTTCTAAAGTCCCCCCTTGCAATTCTCCCATGCTTTTGGCATATTTTTGAGAAATTTCATTTCTAAAATTTCCTGGGAGAGTTGCTTGGTTACAGAATGTTTTCTGTTATTTTCCCCATAGTTACGTTTTCACCCATGGGTGTATAACGTTTGTGTTCTGCATCTTCCATCTGATGTTCTGCAGATTCTCCCCTGGGAGTCTCTGTTTTGCATCAGATAGAGTGTAATTTGATGACTGATTCCGGGCCAGTTTTTTCAGTGCCTGGAGTCATGTTTTCTGGTGTTTTTACACTGTTTGTTTACATTGGCAACAGCCTTTTTTGAGGGGGGCTGTTTGCCTTTGCTGTAGTTTATCTCACTTTAAGATACGTTTATATTATCCGTAAGTGTCTCATTAATTATTTAATATAAATTTAAAATTTTTGACCACACTTTGCCATCGGATCCATCGGGGCTCAACGTTACTTTTCAGCAACTTGGGCTTCGCTGAAAAAATATTTTTTCAAAATTATTTTGATTTGCAATTGTTTTTTCATTTATTAATGGATCATGTTATTATGTATCTTTGTGTCAGGGGTTTTTGCGAGTAACTAGGACTTATTGTTGTTCTTTCACAATGAAGGGACATTGTTCAAATTGTAATAGGAAGAAATCTTCCTCTGACTTTCATGATCATTGTATTAATTGTAGTCAGTGTTCTCGCATTAATCCCTGTCCTATATGTGAATATTGGGATGAGAAACATTGGAAACGTGTGTCACGATATGTTGTTTCTGGAGAAAGGGCTATGCCGGCTCTTTCTCCGCAAGGTCACTCTACTCTCTCAGTTTCTATTTCAGAGGAACCAGAACGGGGTGATGTTTCCATGTTATCTTCTACAAGTGTGCGTCCGTCGTCACAAATGAATTCAGAGCTAGCGGCAAAAGTGCTCATGGAGATTAGACAAATGTCGTCCGCTAGCTCGCCCGGTGTAGCGTCCATTCACCGAATGGTTCGGCAGCCGGGTACGTCCGATGCGGTCCAGGAGGAAATTTTGGGTGATGCGAGCACTATAAACATAATAGATGCACACCCAGTGACGGCGGATAGTGAGCGAGAACGGAGGAAGCCTTTGAGTCCGGTTCCTAGCTCGTCCAGGTCCAGTCGGGCCGCGAGCGAGAGAGGCCCCTCTCTCGTACAACAACTTCTGGGACCAGATGTTGTGGTACAAAATGTGTCTTTAGCGGAGCATACGTCCGTCGCTCGGGACGCTCCGTTGTATAAGCAGTCCGCGGAGACTGTTAAGGCTTCCTCTTCTCGTCAGCGCACACGACCGCACCTTGGCTGCGTGACCGCCGATATATTACCAGCTTCGCCGATCAAGGATTCTTCGGTCACCAGGTCACACCATCCGGCAGCCAGGGATTCGAAACCGATGGACTCCGGACGTTCGCATAGGAAAAGTATGCGGGAGCCATCTGATGCGGAGCTGCCCTCGGCGAAGCAGCGAAAGACTGCGCCTCCGCAGGTCTCGACGCCGGACATTCTTGTGCAGATAGCACAGCTTATCGCAGCATCCCAGCAGCCGACAGAAACGGTGTCGGATCGAGAATTATCCGACGGCGCTGGGTCGGTACGCTCCGCCGAAGCATCGGGGGCGGACGACCGGGAACATCATGAGGTCCGACCGGATGGTGAAAGGGATACGGATGACTTGGAGCTATCCCTTTCGGAACAACATAAAGCAGCCGTGGACTTCATCCGGCACTTTCTCCCTCAAGTTGTTCCGTCGGGCCAGACTGCTGCGGTTCCGGACAAGAGAATTATAGCGTCATTGGACTCTGAATTTTTTGAGCGGTTCAGGGACATCGCTCCCGAGTTTCCGTCGCAGTCCAATAATGTTGCAAGAACATTTGAATTATTGAACGACGCTATATTTAAACTTGCTTCCAGGACGGGGAAAGCAGGTTTCTTGTCCGCTAATACTCTCAACCTGCCTTTCATTAATGCAAGGAATAAATTCGATACGGCAGGACAGGGTATACCGAGAGTTCCTCTGCGTATGGACGACGAGGCGGAAGACTTAGAGCTATCATTACCGTCGTCGGCTTCTATTCCAACCGCGGTGTTGGAAACAGCTATTGCGTCTAACAGAGCCAATTTAGATGCCTTATCTTACGCAGATCACCTTACTAAGGCGTTATCACTGTGCCTTCAGGGGAAAGAGTTTCAGGATATACAATCCTCTTTAAGACTTCTTTCAAGGGCAGTAGCTTATTCCACGTGTAACTCCGCCCTTTCAGTGGCAAATCTGGAGTTGGTTAGACGTGACGCAGCCCTAGCTACATCCACACTAGTGGATACTAAGGTGAAGAACTCTCTTAGAGTCGCTTCGGTCTCAGGAGAACTTCTCTTTGACGGCAAGCTTTCTGCTATTTATGATAAAATTACAAAGAAAGCTTCGGATTCTCTGTTGTTCAAATCTGCTCCTAAGAAGTCGGATACAGCAGACACGAATAAGACAGGCACTTCTGGGTCTAATGCGCCCAAGAGAGGTTCCTATAGAGGTTCCGGTGCGTCCTCTTGGTCTTATTTGAGAGACCGTCAGGGTAGCGACTCTCGTTCGGGACGTCCTTCAGGCCGGGACAATCGGTCGGACGCCCCGAGGTCGACGGGGCGAGGTGCGGGCCATGGAGGACGTGGTTTCTCCTACCGCAGGCCTCGCAGGTCCAGGAGGTGATGGCTTAAACCTCTATCGCGTACCGGTTGGCGGAAGGTTGTCGAGCTTTTCACAAGAATGGGCGTCGATTACGGACGACCCTTTAGTGAGAGGAGTGACTTCGGAAGGTCTAAAGATATCCTTCAAACGAAAGCCTCCATTAACTCGAAGTCCAAAGTGGACTCATCTTCCGTCAAATCCGCAGAAAAGAGACGCTCTGTTATCAGAGGTGCAGTCTCTTTTAATGAAGAATGCGGAAGAGGTCGTAGAAAACCAGGAATCTCCGGGATTCTACAGCCATCTGTTTCTGGTTCCGAAACCAGACGGCTCGTTCCGTCCAGTCATAGATTTGAGGTGGATAAACAAGCTGATCGTCGCTCCGAAGTTTTATATGGAGACGATTCGATCGGTCAGAGCGAGTATTCGGGTGAACGATTATGCAACGAGCATAGATCTCAAAGATGCGTACTTTCACGTCATGGTACATCCGACATTCCGAAAGTACCTACGCTTCGCAGTCCTAGGAGTGGTGTATCAATTCCGGAGATGTGCTTCGGATTGAATCTAGCTCCCTGGGCTTTCACTCGGGTAATGAACTCGGTAATGATCTATTTCCGAGCTCATTCGTCTGCGGTAACGTCGGCCTACCTGGACGACATTCTTCAGAGGTACGGCAACGAGTTAACGCTTCAGAACGATGTTCAGAATCTTCTTCTATTGCTCCGACGTCTCGGTTTTATAGTAAACGAGGAGAAGTCGGATCTGGTGCCGTCCAAGTCATTCACTCATCTGGAATGAGCTTCGAAACGCACAACAATCTCGTTCGTCTGCCTTTAACCAGAGCGAAATTAGTCAGTTGTTACGCTCGCTATTGTCTGCACGCAGACAAAGTCACGGCGAGAGAATTTATGAGACTGATAGGTCTGTGCGGAGCCACCGCGGATCTCATTCCGATGGGGCGGTTACGCACACGTCCTCTTCAAATTTTCTTGACTCAGAATTGGAGTGTGAAAATTCATTCGCTCGATGTAGACGTTCTCTTGTCAGATCAAGTGAAACAAGAGATTCAGACTTGGGCAAACATTCAGTGGTTAACTCAGGGAGTTCCGCTGCAGTTGCCGGATCCGAGTTTTACCATTATGACGGATGCCAGTCAAACAGGTTGGGGTGCATCATTGATCCCAAAGGATTCGAGATGCCAGGGTCTTTGGGATCCGCAATTCCTGTGCAAGCACATAAACATCAAGGAAATGATGTCAATTTGGCTTGCGTTACGTCACTGGATGGACATTATTCACAATGCTCATGTCCAAATCCTGTCCGACAATACGACAGTAGTGGCGTATATACGGAATCAGGGAGGCACTCATTCAGTTCCGTTGTTCAATCTAATGGAAAGAATCCTTCTGTTTGCGCTAGAACATCACGTTCTTCTTTCGGTCCGTCACATACCGGGTCGTCTGAATGTGCTAGCAGACTCCCTTTCACGAAAGGGTCGCTTGTTGCCGTCGGAGTGGACTCTCAACAAACAAGTATTCAATCAGATTTGCTACCAATGGGAACGGCCAATGATAGACTTATTTGCGACACATCTCAACAATCAGTTGCAGACGTATGTGTCTCCGTGTCCGGATCCAAGAACATTTGCAGTAGACTCTCTGTTGATCCCTTGGGGCGGAATGATAGGATATGCGTATCCTCTAGCGCCGTTAATTCAACAAGTATTGCTAAAGATAAAACAATCTCAATGCAAGATTCTGTTGGCAGCATCTCTGTCGCCACAGAGACCGTGGATAAATCTACTCAGGTGTCTGTTGTGGGACCTACCGCGAAAGCTTCCTCCACGGGAGGATCTTCTTTCGCAGGGGAAATCGCGCCAACTCCATCACAACCCGCAAGGTCTCAACCTTCACGTTTTTCCGTTGTGCGGTCCTTCTTGCATGGCAAACACTTTACAGGACGAGCAGTGGACGCGATTTCTAACTGTAGGAGGACCTCCTCTTCGCTAAACTATGCGGCTAAGTGGAAGGTTTTTCGTCGTTGGTGTAGGGATCATTCTGTAGATATATTCGATCCCTCTATACCAGACATTGCAAACTTTCTAGTATACTTGTTTGACGAAATCAAACTGCAGCCTGTTACTATAAAGGGTTATAGATCTATGTTATCTGATACCTATGCACATCATGATAGTTTACAAATTGGATCTAATGTCTCTTTATCTAAGTTGGTTAGAAACTTTTCGGTAATTAGACCCAGAACTCTTAGATTAATTCCTAAGTGGAATTTAGCTTGGGTTCTTCTTAAATTGAAGGAAAAGCCATTTGAACCTCTTGGGACAGTAGATTTCAAATTCTTATCTTATAAGACAGCTTTTCTCTTAGCTTTCTCTTCTGCTAGAAGAGTCAGTGAGCTTCATGCACTGTCGGTGGATGATTCTCACTATCGTAGTGTTGGGAACACTATCACCTTCACTACTAATGTGGGTTTTTTAGCTAAGAATCAGGCTCCTAATAAATATCCGGAACCTATTGTTATTAAGGCTCTTCCGTCTTCAGACGGACGTAGGCCTTTACTCTGTCCTGTTAGAGCGTTACGTATCTATAAACAGAGATCTCAGTTTATCAGAAAGGGACGGAAACGTTTCTTTCTGTCTTTGATGCCTAATAGAAAGGACATTTCGGTCCATTCTATTACTAGATGGATTCAATTAACTATCCGTACTGCTTATGAAGATTTATCTTCTTCTCAGCAGTCTGTGCTTAAGATTTCTGCTCATGAAGTAAGAGCTCTTTCTACTTCCTGGGCTTATGCTAATAGTGTTGCTATTACAGATTTAATGAAGGCTGCTTATTGGTCTCAGCCATCCACATTTACGAATTTTTATCTCAGAAATATTGAGTCCATTTCTGGAGACCTGCATTGTTTAGGTCCGTTATCTGTTGCTCAGAATGTCGTCCACTAAACAGTTGCAAATATAGTTATGCAGGCTTTCTGTTCCGGCAGTGACTCCGTCCGGCTGCCCTCTTCGCTCTGGGCTATTTGACCCAGGGCAAGGGGAAGGGGGGGGGGGCGGGTGTTCCCTTAGGTCACCTGCTTTATAGTGAAAAGCAAGGGAATGCCTCCTCCAAGTCAGTATTTCTGAGTCGCTTTCGGGATGGTTTTAAAGTGTAATATTAATGTTAAAATTCATTCATGTCTTATTTTTAAAGTGTAGCTCGGTGTGAAGCATTTGTATATGTCAAGTGTCAAACGGGCTTTAATATACAATACTCGGACACTTTTAAATGACTATAAAGAGTCTCAATTCTCTGGACTACTTTATTTATTGGCTTGCTTTAAAAATAATTAGTATAAGGGATATACTGGATGTTAATAGAGAACATGAATGTTATTGTGCTCAATTATTAAGGGTAGTGTATCTTTCTAATTTAATATTAAATAAGAAAGATACATGTAAAGCCTAATACTCCTTTTCTCCTTAAGGGGTTACCTCTTTACTATATAGTTGAGCTTATTGGATTTTCCTCTATGTCCTAGGCCCTCCAGCCTGTTTACTATTCAGCAAAGTCTGGGTCATTGGTACAGTATAAAAATGTTAAAAAATTTATAGTAATTTATATATTTTTTATACTTACCAATGACCCAGACGGGGATGGCCCTCCCTGGAGTTGGGAACTCTTGCCTCCCCGTTGAGTACATAGCGCTGACCAGGCACTGCCAGTAAGAATGATAATTGGCGCCAATTTCGGGACGTCTGCGTCACTGCGCATGCGCAGTAGAGGCGTAGTATGGAGGTCCTTTAGGACATGATTTCTTTTTGTTTTGGATGCAAATTTTGGGGATTGGGGGGCAAAATTTGTGTTTGGCCCTGGTTTTGTTAGAGTTAGCACCAGCTAAGTCTGGGTCATTGGTAAGTATAAAAAATATATAAATTACTATAAATTTTTTAACTTTCTTTAAAAATCTTCTTCAGATCCAACAGATGAATGCTTTTAATATTTTTTATGCCGCATCCTTAGGGGGGTAAGATTCAAGTTTGTTCAAGCCATGTCCCTAGGTCCATATTTGGGCTGATTGTGGGAGCTCGAATTGTAACTTAGTTCAAAATGAGGAATTTTCTTTAAAAATCTTCTTCTTCAGATCCAGGAGTTGGAATGTTTTGATATTCAGTGTGCAGCATTCTTAGGGGGGTGAGATTCAAGTTTGTTAAAGCCAAGTCCCTGGGTTCATATATGGGCTCCCTGTGGGAGTCCGAAGTATAACTTAGTTCAATATGAGGAATATTCTTTAAACATCTTTTTTTTTAGATCCACTGGTCAGAATCTTTGGACATTTGGTATAAGCTTTTCTTAGGAGGAGCAGATGCAACTTGTTGAAATCCTCAGGCCCCCAGGGGCCTCTTTTTGTAATTGTTATTTATTTACCCTCAAAGGTTCAAATACTTGGTTTGTCTTATGTTTTAGGCCTTGTACTCTACAGAATAACCTGGGCAGTGGTATATTTTACCTATTTTATTAGCTTGTGTAATTTAGCTGACCTTAACCAATTTTTATTTTGTTAAAGTTTGAATTATTAAAAAAAGAGCATGTGGCAGCCAAAATATCCATGCCTGAGAAACAGATTTCTTCTGGCCTAAGAGGCTCTTTCCTTCTTTGACCAACTATGGTTTCAGAACAGGTATCATGAAGAAGTATTCCAGACAAGAATATATTTACCTTGGAAATGATTTCTAGTCAAGTCTTTACTGCTTATAGAGGTAGCCAAGACTTGATTAGAAATGAGTGTCATGCCACCAGACTTAAAATTTGTAGTCTATTGATACAATAAGTTTAGGGTTAAGAGAGGTCACTCAGAAATGGATGGTGATTTTGTTCTCTGAAAATGTATGAAGTATTGCAATTGCAATTAACCTTTTACCCAACGTAACGCTCAAAACCGGCCAGCGCTATTCACAAAAAATCGCCAATTAATTTTCATTACTTTTTCATTTTCTGTCTCAAAAACATCGATGAGCTTGTTCCAATGAGGGGTCATAACCTTTGTTTTTGAGACAAAAAATGAAAAAAAATAATTATTCAAGAATTTTGTTTGCATGTGTCATCGCCTTTTCCTGTTAGGTAAAGGGTTAAATGTTTGACAATGTATTGGTTTGTGCATTGGGATGCATATTTGAGTCCCCCTCACTCAATCTGTGTTGTGCCCTTAGGCAAAAAATATCATGGTGGTGCAATGTCCACTGTGATATTGTTTGTCCAAGGGCACAACACAGATTCTCTCCCACTTAATCTATGTTGTGCCCTTGTGCAAACAATATCATGGTTGTGCTGTGTGCTGAGGCATACACCACATTTCATATGCTTTCTACTAATAATACCCCTCCCTTTGTGCCAATTACTCCCCACTGCTTGTAGTTCTTTGTGGATACTCTGATTTCCTTCAGTCGTAGAAAACTGTCCAACACGATATGACCTAGACTGTTGAAAGCATCTTTAAATCCCATAAAATCAACCAAACAATTATCTGCTTCTGTGTCTAGGCCAATTTGGTTGTCCCAGAATATCCTTGCTAATTTCTGGAGAATTTTTCGAAACCACTTTACCAAACACTACCTGCAGATGACTCCGGCAATATTTTTAGTCGAGTTGTGACAGAGTCAAACTTGACTTATAGTTTGATGAATGGCAGGAGGGCGGTTGGGCAGGCATGTGGGCAGAAACAATTGGTTTCCGGACGATAACTTGATAATGGTTTGACCTTCATTCATGAAACCTCATGTTGGTTGACCTTCATGAGAGGAAGAACCCTATTTATTTTGGACTCACTAAGTCAAAGGTCAAGGTCACAGTGACCCTGAACATAGTAAATCAAAACAATTGGTTTCCGGATGATAACTTGATAATGGTTCGACCCATGTTCATGAAACTTCATAGGTAGGTTGGCATCAGTGAGAGGAAGAACCCTACTTATCTTGGACTCTCTAGGTGAAAGGTCAAGGTCACAGTGACCTACAACATAGTAAATCGTAAACAATTGGTTTCCGGATGGTAACTTGATAATGGTTTTATCCACATTCATAAAACTTCATAGGTAGGTTGACCTAGGTGAGTGGAAGACCCCTACTTATTTTGGGCTCGCTAGGTCAAAGGTCAAGGTCACAGTGATCTTGAACATAATAAATAGTAAACAATTGGTTTCCAGATGATAATTTGACAGTGGTTCCACCCACATTCATGAAACTTCATAGATAGGTTGGAATTGGTGCAAGAAAGAGCCCTGTTTATTTTGGAATCACTAGGGCAAAGGTCAAGGTCACAGTGACCCTTCACATAGTAAATTGTAAACAATTGGTGTCCAGACGATAAGTTGATAATGATTAAACCCACTTTTGTGCTGTCACAATGCGACTTTGGATCGGCGATCGTATCAGCATTTTTTCTTTAATAATCAGAAAATTTCTTATATCTTAGGTCCCTCAAAGTAGATCTTCTGTTTCTCAGGCCATTTTTTGTTAAATTGCATGTGGGCCGAAGTTTTAATTTTTTTTAAAATTTTTTATTTGTAATTATTTCTTTGCCATCAAAGGTTCATGTTCTTGATTTGTTTTAAGCCTCATAATCTACAGAATAGCATGGCTGGTGGTGTATTTCGTACCTTGAGTGCAAGAAGCATTGCAAAGCCTTGCTGCACTCCAGGGACAAATTTATCAATTTTATTAACTTGAGTAAAATATCAGACACTTCTGTTATCACCGTGGGATGAGAGCGAGTGTTTTTGGGTGCAGTCTAAAATTCAAGATGGCCGCCAGCAGCCATTTTGTACCAAAATTAGTGCAATCAGTTTTTTGTACAGAACTTCTGTATGAAAGTTCTGATTTGAATAAATTTTTGTAGGAATGTTTAGTAACATGGAATACATCACATATAATACAGGTTTTTTTCTCGTGCAGAAATTATGCAAATTAGATGAACTTTGATTTGTTCAGTGCTACTTATACACAGTAAGTGCACATGTCAATACGGCTCGGGCTAGAGTCTGTATTTATGAACCTATCTTCACGAAACTTCTTGGGGTACCTTTGTTATCACCTTGTGACAGGAACGAGTGTTTTGGGTGCCTTTGTTATCACTGTACTATCAGAACAAATATTTTGGGGTTCAGTCAGACCCACTCTGGGACTCAAATATTTCTTTTCTAGTTGAGCATCTAACTGTCACCCCACCTTTACAATACTTTACCTATATATTTGTTATAGGCTACGGTCAGCATATATGTACAGACTGTTACAATACTTTACATGTACCTTTGTTACCAGGTCATTACCTGGATGTTTGTCATTGTTGTGTCACATACTATACATGTACATGTCTTAAACAAGTTAAGCTACAGTGTCATTGACACTTTCATTTAAATTTCTTTTCTCTAAAACATAGGTTATGACCCCTCTGGTGAACGAGCTTGTCGAGCTCGTTCCAAAGAGGGGTTATAACCAATGTTTTTGAGACAAAAAATTAAAAAAATTAGTTATTCAAGAATTTTGTTTGCAAGTGTCGTCTGCTTTTCATGTTAGGTAAAGGGTTAAGAGCTCAGTGTTGATACCCTGTGTGCGGTATGTTTATAAAATGTTAATGTTTTGTTTTATTGTAAAAAATTTCAGACCAAAAGAATACAAATGTTACGGTTTCAGATACACCAACTGGATTGACAAAGCCTAAACCATTTGCAGGTGAGCTGATTTAGTTCATTTCCCCACCGTTTATATATATATATATATATATATAAAAAGATCTATATTCTGATAAAACAAATCTGTTTCATATGTGCTGGCTCTGAGAGATGCAAGAGCCTAAAGAGAAAGAAATTTGTCTAAATAAAGCTCAAACAGCACAGGAAAAATCAATTTTCTAAAAGCTTTTGGTCTGATGAAGACCTTCTTCAGGGGGGCACAGACGACGAAAGAAATGAAATGTGGCAAAAAAAGTTTTGGTAATTTCTGACTAAACGGGTGTGTAATACAACCAGAAAAGAAAAGAAACCAGGGTAAAAGTAGAAAGCAAAAGGTAGTATTCCAGTAAGTCCTAACTCCTGGTAAAACCTGATATTAATATACCCTTCGAAAATTAAAAGGAACTGGAATTTTGAAATGTCAAGATACTTCCATATATTACATGAAAGTATGATAACTGGATGATTTTTATGTGTACCCATACTATGTATGGTACACATAATGCCGGCATCCAGGGTGACCATCCGTCATTCGTCCGTCCGTCTGTCCGTCCGTCCATCCGTCTGTCCGTCCGTCCGTCCGTCTGTCTGGCGTCCGTATCCATTTCTTTGGCATTCGATAACTTGAAAAATATTGCTTGTATTGTCAAGTTACTTTATATTTGTGTTCAGGTTACTGATGTGCCAAGCTGTATAGTTTTTGGTGTAAATCGGATAATTTGATCCTAAGATATTAACCCTTTATCCTTCAAATTGAAAATTCCTCCAATCCCTTTGGCATTCGATAACTTGAAAAATATTGCTTGGATTGTCTAGTTACTTTATATTTGTGTTCAGGTTACTGATTTGCCGAGCTGTATAGTTTTTGGTGTAAATCTGATGATTTGATCCCGAGATATTAACCCTTTATCCTTCAAATTGAAAATTCCTCCAATCCCTTTGGCATTCGATAACTTGAAAAATATTGCTTGGATTGTCAAGTTACTTTATATTTGTGTTAAGGTTACTGATGTACTGAGCTATATAGTTTTTGGTGTGAATCTGTTATTTTGATCCTGAGATATTAACCCTTTATCCTTCAAATTGAAAATTTCTCAAATCCCTTTGGCATTCGATAGCTTGAAAAATATTGCTTGGATTGTCAAGTTACTTTATATTTGTGTTCAGGTTACTGATGTGCCGAGCTGTATAGTTTTTGGTGTTAATCTGATAATTTAATCCTGAGATATTAACCCTTTATCCTTCAATTTGAAAATTCCTCCAATCCCTTTGGCATTCGATAACTTGAAAAATATTGCTTGGATTGTCAAGTTACTTTATATTTGTGTTCAGGTTACCGATGTGCTGAGCTGTATAGTTTTTGGTGTAAATCGGATAATTTGATCTGGAGATATTAACCCTTTATCTTTCAAATTGAAAATTCCTCCAATCCCTTTGGCATTCGATAACTTGAAAAATATTGCTTGGATTGTCTAGTTACTTTATATTTGTGTTCAGGTTACTGATGTGCTGAGCTGTATAGTTTTTGGTGTAAATCTGATGATTTGATCCCGAGATATTAACCCTTTATCCTTTAAATTGAAAATTTCTCCAATCCCTTTGGCATTCGATAACTTGAAAAATATTACTTGGATTGTCAAGTTACTTTATATTTGTGTTCAGGTTACTGATGTGGCGAGCTGTATAGTTTTTGGTGTAAATCTGTTATTTTGATCCTGAGATATTAACCCTTTATTCTTCAAATTGAAAATTCCTCCGATCCCTTTGGCATTCGATAACTTGAAAAATATTGCTTGGATTGTCAAGTTACTTTATATTTGTGTTCAGGTTACTGATGTGCCGAGCTGTATAGTTTTTGGTGTTAATCTGATAATTTGATCCGGAGATATTAACCCTTTATCCTTCAAATTGAAAATTCCTCCAATCCCTTTGGCATGAGATAACTCAAAAAAGATCAATCCGATTGTCATGTTTCTATATATATTTATTCAGGTTACTGATGTGCTGTGCTGTATAGTTTTTTATGTAAATCTGATAATTTGATCTGGAGATATTAA
This sequence comes from Pictodentalium vernedei, assembly GCA_031216915.1. Classification (NCBI taxonomy): domain Eukaryota; kingdom Metazoa; phylum Mollusca; class Scaphopoda; order Dentaliida; family Dentaliidae; genus Pictodentalium; species Pictodentalium vernedei. The sequence goes on along the minus strand of CM062291.1, from coordinate 266,495,122 downwards.
CCCTTTATCCATCAAATTAGACACTCCTCCAATCCATTTCTATATGTACCCATACCTTGTATGGTGTACATAATGTCAGCATCCGTTGTGGCCCTCCGTCATACAACTTTCTACTAGTTGCGCGTATGGGTACACATCTGACGATTTCATCGGCCTATTTTTAAAAAAACTTTTGCAATCTGTCGCTTTAAAATTCACCAAGTAGCCAACTAGAAGGAAATTTTAGAGTTTGGCGTTTTTCTACCTGATGCAAGACGATGTAGGGATGTGCTCGGACTGCCCCCGCTATGGGATATTGCCACTAAAGGCTTGTTATTCACTGTTACTGGTGCAGGGAAGCGACTAAGTAAAACTTTCATCTACAAGACCATTGCTAGTGGGCCCCGATGCTGCCTAAAACACTTAGATGATCGCCAGAAGTTAAAAGTGACAGATTTCGCAGTAGGATTAATGGCAAAAAATGTTTAAATATGCTAACAAAACATTGAAGATGTTGAAAATAGAAGTGTCGAACAAAAATAAAATGTGCCCAGGCTGCTGAGTGCAGTTGCTTGAAATTTACGGAATTAGTACTGTGTTTCTTGATGGACAATTACGTATCTTTGTCGAGTGCCTAGACCATGTGGAAACAACATGGATCGCTTTGGAAACCTAGAGGACGAATCGTCCCTGCTGAAGAGTAGTTTGAATTTGAAGTTCTGTTGAGACAAAGAGGTCTATACATGCATGGCTGTTCAATCCAGAATGTTTCCCAGACTATGCGCTTGGCTTTTATCCAGTTGGAATTGGAATCAATGATGAAGGCCTGAAAAGAAGTAAAAGGAAGGGTGACCTGTTGACTTGCAGTGTCGTATAATAGCACTGATATAATGTCAACAGGTAATAGCACCTGTTAACATGTAGTGTCGTGTAATAGCACTGTCGTGTAATACCGCTGATAAATATAATATTCACTGAGGTTTATAATCTTCCATTTGCTGCTTGAAGGTATTATTTGATGAAACCATACACAGCAGCTCTCCCATTGAAGAAAAAAACTCAACAAAAACAAAAATTGTAAGAAAAAATTAGATTTAGTTGTCTGTTCCTCATAAGTTTATGTTAAAATTAAACTTTTAGGCACCCTCCACCTCACCCCTGTACAATGTGAAAAGATGGCATTGTGTCTTATTGCCTGTCTTTTCCTACATCCATATGTCTGTCTGTATGCATTCTACATGATGGCTTGAGTTTACTTGGGTAGAATGCTTTGAAATTTTAAAACTGTTCTTACGACCGCAGCCCAATGGTCATGGTTCAATTTTTGTAATTTCTGCACAAATAGTTTCAGTGTTATGGACCTTTCTTTTACAAAAGTTTGCTGTTTTTATCTCTCAACCTGTATGAATTGGGGATGGGGGAGGCAGAGAAGGGGATATTGAGATCAGTCTTGCATCCATTCATCTGTGGACAAACAGAAATCACCATAAATTAATTCAAGGCCAATTATTATGAAACTTAATACAATGGTGCACATTGACCAGAGAATAAAGGTACCACATCTTGATTGTGACATCCTTCAAACATGGCTGCCGTCAGTCATTTTATTCAGTTTTGGGCATCTGCATCCCTCCATCTGTAGACAAATATGCACAATATCAATTAATTAGAACTAGTCGGTTTTACCAAAACTGAGACTAGGTTTTAGGTGGAAACCAAAACCAAAAATAGAGTATAAACCATATATATATGGTTTTGATCATTCCCACTTGATAGAATGTTAAAATAAGCATGGGTGTACTAGAAAATGGATATGTACACAGACTTTATAGAACAGTAGAACCTGAATTAACCCCCTGCACACTGATGTCGAAATATCCAAAGTTCAAGGTGCAAATTTTTCCCAGAATGCAACTATAAATTTAACCAATTTAATCTTGTTTGACAGAGCTCATTGCGCTCTGTCAAACAAGATTGAATTGGTTAAATTCCCAGTTGCATTATGGGAAAAATGACTACTTGAAATTTGAATATTTCGACATCAGAGTGAAGGGAGTTAAGTGACCGGCAGTATAGAATGACCGTATCTTCTGAGGATTTCTAAACATTTCACTGATAGTCATAGCAGACTGATAAACTAGTATGCATTTGTATATTTGAAATCAGGTAAATTAATGTTCCAAGATCTGGGAAACATTGGGTGATAGAAAGCAAAACTACTCAAATTTCAATCTAACCAATTCACACCAGTATTTACCACAAGCGATCACTATGGGCATGTCGGTGTTGTCATCTTTGTTTCAGTACTATCCTGCCTAAATATAAAGCATAATGTACAGAAAAAATGTATTGTGTTACTGAAACAAGATTCAAAACTAAAAACTCATTTTTTTTTATACAAAACTGAACCAAGACCATGGTGAAGTTTCCAAATTGACCAGCTCTATAATTAATTCCATGACCATTTGTTATGAAACTTTATCTTATACCTGTTGAAGATATAGCCCATGTGTTATAGATTATCTATAACACATACCCCTATGTCATATAGATTGGAGAACGGACTATAGTCTTTTTCTATATTATAATATAATGATGACATTCGCAAAATTGTTTATAAATCGTTTCAAATCTGGTGAAATTGATTATCAAACATATTTTTGTCATAAATCATAAGAATTGAGGCGTAAGTATATTTTCTGTAATTGTTTTCCCAGTTACAGGGCCACTTTCTAAGGGGAACTATACTCTATCATTCACTTGAATTTGTAGCCTTGTTACGCACCAACAGCTTTTCCGGGCACATCACATGTATTCATGCCCAACAAGAGAAAACAGTCAACTCCACTCCAGATGAGTCGACATTTTGACACAAAATCATCCCCAAAACCCTTTTAAAAATGCAGAAAAGAACAAAAATGGTCAGTATAAGATAAATACAACAATACCATAGTGTGTTTTGATATGTTTGATATCTCAACTCGTTGAAAGTGAGTTTTTTTTCGCTCGGCAAGCCTCGCGAAAAAAACTCACTTTCAACTCGAGATATCAAACATATCAAAACACACTATGGTATTATCGTATATTTATGCAATGGTGCATATTGACAAGAGGAAGAGACTATCACAGAGGAGAGAGCATGATAGATCATTGGTTAGAGCACTGGATTTCAGATCTAAAGTTCATAGCTTTGAGTGTATCCACTGCAACATGGGTATAAACAATTAACGAAACTTGACTTCATCTCCATGTTGCATTCACGATTAGCCATTGTACAGAAATATGTGACTTTAACACCAATAAAGTAATAAGCCAAACCAAATCTGCATTTTATCCTTCTTTAAGACACTTAACTCTTAATCGGCTGAGTATTTTCAAAATATTTTTTATCAAATTTAGTCATTGCTGCTGTAAAAAATTCATCTAAAGTCAACTCCAGAAATAATTTGTCAAGAAGTCCATTCAATTTACAGGGGGAAACTTTGTTTCTTATGCCTAAATTATACTTATTTCAAAGACAAGAGATTTTGTGCCCTGGGTAGGAATATCCGCGAGCAGCATGCAAGGAGTTAATCCCAATTGCTCAAGTAGTACATGTGTTAAGGTGCATTGCACATCAATGCTACGCATGGCTCCAACCTACTTGTGCATGGTTACAAAGTTGGTGAGTCTGACAGTTATTCACCATTTCCTAGCAGTTCTCTCTGGATACCTGCAAAACTGTTCAAAATATCATACAGAGGCATGTTTTATATGAATATCAAGTAAATTATTATACATTCATGCTGATCGGCCAGCATGCATTTTGTAATAATGTCATGGCTTACCAGAAGACCTCATGGAAGGGATTAATGGAGTCTACTTGTGCATTATCAGGGCATATTTTCTTTCTACTAAATGATAATTTATTCTACTAGCAGGCTCCGGTCACCATGGGAACCCTGAGGAGTGAAGCAGTGCTTGTTTACTGATAAAATAGGACCCAGTAGCCAATGCCTGGGATGGAAGTCCTCTAAAATGGATAACATGGATATAAATGATTGGCTGGACTTAACTTCTATCCATGCTGTGGTCACAATTAGCCATTATACAAAAATGTAGGACCTTAACCCATTTACCCGACATAACAGCCAAAACTGGCCAGCGCTGTTCACAAAAATCGCCAATTAATTTTCATTATTTTTTCATTTTTTGTCTCAAAAACATAGGTTATGACCCCTCTTTGGAACAAGCTCATCGACAAAAAATGAAAAAAATTTGTTATTCAAGAATTAGTTTTGCAAGTGTCGTCTGCTTTTCATGTTAGATAAAGGGTTAAACTCCAATAAACAAATATGATAGGCTGGGGGGGGGGGGGGGCATGAAATAAAGACCTATTCCCAACTTTGGGCTTTCAGCATAGAACAGCTTAATTCTGTCAAGTTTGATAATGAAAATTTTATTTTCAGTGCACATGTCATTTATTCTTCAGGTGCTTCAGAATCGATGATTCTTCCTGAATCCCAAGTCGCAGATGTGAGGCAGCCAGACATACAAACTTTAGTGTATGATGAAGAAGGTACATTTTTTTTAGTTGTCTTATGCAATTCTCTTTCTCCTCTACTTGCAGAGAGGCACATAATAGTTGCACTGTGCCTGTGGGAATGTGTGCATACATGCATGGATTCGTCCATCCTGCATTTAGAATAAAATATTACTCAAAAGTTTGCTAAGGACCAAGTATATCCAACTACCTGTTTTAAGTTTTAGTTGAAATGTTGTTATGAAAAGTGTATATATTTTATATTTAATTATATCTTTAATGATTTAAGCACAGAAATTAAGATTTTATTTGTGTTTGACATTGTTTTTCAGCTTTTGAATACGATAAGTATACCATGGAAAATGGATATTATTGGTAAAAGAAGAAATTTTTCAAATTTGCCAAAAAGTTGACGGAGCGAACTGATATGGGTTCAGTATCGAGAATGAGACCCATTATTGTTAATTACAGCTTGACAATAACTTCTCATGCTTCCAATCAGGTTCCAGATGTTCCTTTGTGGGATGTTGTTCCATTCTTGGACCAGCATGGCACCAAGCTCCTTGACACTTCTTGGTTGGACTGGACGGACTGAAATTGCAAGCTGCAACTCATTCCAGACATGTTCGATTGGATTGAGGTCAGAGGATCTTGCTGGCCAGTCCATATGCCCAATCTCCTCTCCCTGTCGGTACTCCCAGACAGCATGGGCAACAAGAGGATGGGCATATCGTCCATCTGAATGAATCTATCACCCACTGCACCTGCATACAATCTGACGTGGGCATCCAGGATCTCATCAATACCGCTGTGCAGTCAATGTATCACGGTCAAGGACACAGAGCTCTGTACGTCCATCCCAGCTGATGTCACCACAGACCATTATTGACCCTCCATGATAGCGGTCATGCTCAGCAATGTTGGCTGCATGGAATCGCTCTCCTGGTCTTCTCCATACCCTAGAATGCCTATCTGTGTTGTCTAGGCAGCACCTTGACTCATCTGTGAAAAGGACAGGTTGTCAATCTTCTCTGGTCCATTCAACGTGATCCATGGCCCATTCATATCGTGGTGGTATTGGACAGCTGAATGCTAATACATGGTCTTCTCAATCGGAGACCACCTTCGTGCAACCTTGCCCAGATAGTCTGCATTGCAACATTTACCTCGGATGCATTCTGAAGGTCACTGCGAAGCTGGGTTACTGTGTCAGAGCGGTTTCTACGGGCCTGAATGATCAAAAACTGGTTTTCAGCTGCAGATGTTGCCCTGTCTCTGCCACCATCATGTCGTCTGGTGTGCCATACTGCTGAAATCTTGCCCAGACTCTGGTGATCACTGTATGGTGCACACCAAGGGCTTCACCAACCTGACTATGGGTAGACCCTTGTTCCACCATCCCTACAGCCCACCACATTTCTGTTTCAGACAAATGTCATCTTACATTTGCATTCACCATATTCAATCATTAAATCACAAGGGTTTGTGTTGAAATGAAGACTGAATACCCTACACATCTCATGTACATGTAGACAGTACACGAAAACATCATGGAAATCAAGAGGTACATGCTTTCCATGACTGTCATGAAAAGTCTGCCTGTCAAGAGAGCTAATGTAAACACTGGCGACCTTCTCCATACTTTCCTCAATCATATTCACCAAAAATATCGCAAATGTGTCACAAGAAAATTTCACAATGATGTGTAAAATATGTGGTGTATAGGAAACTTTGAGTAGCATATTTCAACACATCTTGGAACTTTCTGGTGATTAAAATTCTTTTCCTCAAATGTTCACAACACAGAAAATATGTGTCACCATTGACACTCTTGTCTCTATCTTCAAAACCATTATTAATCATTAACGGTTTAAATTATTATGCCCCCACTCTGAGGATTTGGGGGTATATTGTGGTGACCTCTGTCTGTCTGCCCATCTGCCTGGCCATCTGTGCGTACATTTTGGATTGTAATTTGAAAGCCATCAGTTGGATATGGATCTCCTTTGGTATGCCGATAGACCTGCATGGGGTAACGGATATGCACAAGGAACAAGTTCCGTCCAATAATTTTTCCCAGAGTTATGGCACTTTTTCACTCTTTGACTTAGAAAGATTTTTTCGACCTCTTTATTGCATTCACTGCATGTTGGATTTGATTTATTCTTGATATGCTCATGGACCTGCTTTGCAAAATAATATTTTTGTACTGTATACCAATGGCCCAGACTAAGCTGGTGCCAACTCAAAAATATCTAGGGCCAAACACAAATTTTGCCCCCCAATCCCCAAAATTTGCATGCAAAACCGAAAATTAGAAGTCCTATCTGGCCCTCCATACATTTACCCTCCACGCATGCACAGACGCCAGGAAGTCACCGAAACTGGTGCAAACATCATTCTTTGTTTGGCCCTTCAGTCAGATAACAACAAACTTGACATCTGTGCTTTTAAATCTCAGTTTTAATGATGCCAGACACAAATCAATGGTTATTTTGGTGGATCCAAGGACACAACTGGATGAAGGAAGGAAGAATGGTGGTTTAAAACATTCAGGACTGTAATTTTATAATATTTATAAAAATTAGTTCATGTTCCCCAATTTTGAGACATCGGCCTGACATCATCATTGATTGATAATGATCTGTCCACTGTTTATTTAGTATTCCTTCCCTACCTTCCCTTGATCCCCTCAGTTAAGCTCCCAAGCTTTTTGGCTTGTTTTATTGAAATTTTTTTATAAAATTTCTTGGGAGTTTAAAGTTTTATACAGAAGATTATTCTGTACATCCCTAGAGTTACGTCCTCACCCTTTGGGTGTTTGGGCGTTTTGGTCATGCGTCATACATCCGATGTATCGTTTTCTCTTCTGATGAAGATCTTGCTTTATATCGGATAGTCTTGTTTCTGTTACTGACTTTGGGCCATGTTGCCTGGGGTCTTGTTTTCGGTTTTTTGTTTACATTGACAATGCTCTAGGCAGTTTCCTATTATTTTTAGGAACGACGGTTGTAAGTAACATTAAATATTTTGATAGTGTGGTAATTTATTTTATAGCATATTTTTATAATTTTGTCCACACTTAGGCTTTTTGGGCTCATCGTTCCCTAAGAACTTAGGCTCTTATATAAGAAAACATTTTTTTCAAAATTTTTTTTATTTTTTGAAGGAATTTGTCTTTTGGATGTATTTATTTCATCGATTGTCTTTTAATGTTATCTTATATTTATGTAGATTTGGTGGTAGTACAATTGACATATATTAGATTTTAGTTAATAATATTTATCTGATAGTAGGGCAAATAAGAGGAAGCCTTTCCTCTATTTACATTGTCGTTGTCTTGCTTTTAGTCGATGTACTTCCACTAATTCTTGCTCCATGTGTCAGATTTTGACAATGTGGATGACTGGTGTCATGTTTTGTGTTAGGCAAGTGGACACTATCGGTCCTCTCGCGGCGAGGGGACACTGCTGGTCCTCTCGCCAAAATGTCACTATAGTTTTTTAGTTTCTATTTACAGAGGAACAAGAAAATGGTGTGGTTTCATGACACCGTCAGAGAGTGTGCTTCCGTCGTCCGTCATAAGACAAGGGCTCGTCCTTAGAATATAGGGTTTACGTCCCTTGCCTCCAGCTAGGTCAACTAGCAGATCTATCACGCAGAATATGGGTGGCGTGACACCAGGTATGTCCGTAGCGGTCGAGAAGAGGAACAAGGGTGTAGCGAGCACTATAAAAATCCGAACATGCTCACCCTGCGACGACAGAAAGGAGGAAGCAGACAAGTTCTGAGGTATGCTCGTCCAGGTCTACCATGATCGCAAGCAAGAGAGAGGCCCCTCTCTCCTATAACAACATCTGGGGTCAGAGGTTGTTGGTAGGAACTTGTGCCAGTTGGAGCTTACGTCCATGCCTTCCTGTCTGGGATGCTCCTTCTAATAGGCTGCCGGGGTCGGCTAGTCTTATAGCTTCCTCTACGTTCAAAAAGCACACACTACCGCACAAAGTCTGTTGTCGCCAGCTAGCTCGACTGGTGAAGTGGTTACTTAGGCCTCTGAGAACTGTGGCGCCGGGTGTGTCCGCCCCGGGATAGGAGATGATATAGGGTGGAGCGAGCACTATAATATATATAATATACAACCATGCTCACACAGCAATGACGGAAGGAGGAAGCCGACAAGTTCTGAGGTACGCTCGTCCAGATCAGCCAGAACCGCGAGCAAGAGAGAGGCCTCTCTTTCTTACAGCATCATCTGGGGACAGATGTTGTTGGTAGGAACTTGCGTGAGTCTGAGTTTACGTCCATGCCTACTGTCTGGGACGTCCTGTCTAATAGGCAGCCAGGGTCGGCTAGTCTTATGGCTTCCTCTACATAACGGATAAAGTGTTCTTTATATTGCACAGGGCTATAAATCGCGATGAGTGGTTTCAGTTCCCTGACGCCGGTGAAGCAGTTAAGACTGAATATGAGGACTGTGACACTGGATGTGTTATTCAGAGCTAACGGCATAAATGCTCAATGATATAAGACAAGTTTCTGGACCTTAGAATATAGGGTTTACAACCTTGTCTCCAGCTAGCTCGACCGGGGGATCGTTACTCAGAATATGGGTAGTGTGACGCCGGGTATGTCCATAGCGGTTGAGAGAGAATAAGGGCGTAGCGAGCACTATTAAATCCAATCATGCTTACCCTGTGTTGATGGAAGGAAGAAGTCGGCAAGCTATGAGGTACGCTCGGTTAGGTCTCTCCGGACTGCGAGCAAGAGGGAGACCCCTCTCTCTTTTAACATCTGGGGCCGGGTGTTGTTGGTAGGATCTTGCATCAGTCAGAGCTTACGTACATAGCTATTGTCTGGTACGCTTAGTTCAATTCTTATCTGGGGACGGCTACAGTTTGGCTTCTTCAGCATCTACCAAGCACTCCCGACTGCACCTTGGCTAAGTGACTTAGGATATCTAGTCTGCATCGTCAAAAGGTCCATCTTTTGTGAAGAAAGTCGCACCATCTAGTAGCCAAGGAGATGAGGCTTCATTCATTGTAACGTCTGCAGTAAGAGCCATCTCAGACTCACTGTTCCAGGAGCAGCTGGCAGACAAGCATATCATTACCGCTGCTCCTCAGGCCTCCGTAACAGGCTTGCTGTCGCAAATTGTGCAACTCATCGCTGTATTCCTGCTAAGGCAGAAGCACTCAACATCAGTCTCAAAACTTGAGCTGTAGAATGGTGCTTCATCGGTCCAGTCATCTGCCTGTTCAGATGCCGGTGACTGTGTTTCTAAAACCAATTTAGACGAATGATGAAAGGGATACGGAGGAGGATAACTTTCCCTTTTGGAACAACTCATGGATGATATGGATACTATACATTATTGTTTCCTTGAACTTGTTCCAGTGAATCACAATGCTGCAGGTAATTGTGAGAAACCTCTAGTGTTGTTAGACGCCAACTTCATCCTGACAAAGAGCAGGATAATAAGATCTCTTTCCAATTAAGTCTACACGGATGTCACATGTCTTCGATTGTGTAGACGACGCCACATTTAATTGCCTGTGCGAAGAAGTAATATGGTTTCTTATCATCTTCTGTATTTTTAACCGTTTTTTTTGTTCACATACATTTAAAAAAAACGGGGAAGATGTGTTGAGAGTTTCTCTGCGTTGAATGAGCAGGCTAAGATCTTAGTGGTAGCCTTACCTTCATCATTTCACTGTTCGCTCAGGCACAATTGAAAAGATAATTTCTTATTCAGAGCGAATTTAGACTCATGGTCTTATGTACTTCAATATTAAGTACTGTGACGCAACGTCTATTTGGAAAGGAATTTTGTGGACGTTTGTACCTTTTAAAAAATTCTTTCCAGACATATTATAATATATATCTCTGTCTTAACAAATGTTAAGTGGGAGCTATTCTGATGTGATGAAGCCTTGCGTCGTCATCTTTAACATTTGACTAGGTGGAAAACTTGCTACAGGTCACTTTAGTTTTCCAGACACTAAGTCTTTGATGGTAAGCTTTCATTAATGTAGGATTAAGCTACAAGAAAGCATCAATACTCGACTTCTTAAGTTGGGGTCTAATCGACCAACACCAGCAGAAAGAGTAGGAGAGGTTGTCCTAGACTCAGATCGTCTATAAGGACTCATAGCGAAGGTATAGGTATCCCTCCTATATATAACTTTAGGGATTGTCTATACAGCCACTTGGATAGGGGGTTTAGGTCTGTTTGAGTTTACTGATCAGACACCCCTCAGGCGGTGGCTTGAGGCTCTTATAGAGCTCGGTCCGACTGATTTTGACTGGAACTGGAGTTAAGTTATTTATGATAATCTTTCAGTCGAAAAGCGAGCGTTCGGCATTGCAGCGAGTATAGTTCTTTAGATCACTTGACTTATGAACTAGATAATGTCTCATGGGATGAATGGTAGGATACAGATATCCTACAATTCATTTTCAACAGGCTGGTTTGTCTGTTGTTTCACAGAGCGAATTAACCAGTTGCCTGGCTCGCTTTTATCTGTTATCTGACGCATTAACAGTGGAAAATTTTATGTGTCGGATGGGGTTGTGCGGAGCAGCTGTGAATGTTATTTCGATGGGTCGCTTACACACAAGTCCCCTCCAGTTATTCTTAACTGGAGTGGTAGACGTTTTTCGCTCTAGACCTGCTTTGTTTTAGAGAATCTTTTAACATAAGGTCAAGTTTGGGCATATATTTAACGGTTTTCTCAATTATGACGGACTTGAGTTCATATATTGGGTTACAATCCTGAGTCCGATGGTCTCTTTATGCAGGGATCTTGGGACCCTCGGTCCTTGGAGACTACATATTCAGAAATGATGTCTCATTGTTTACGCTATATCATTGAATTTATATTATTACCGATCGTGTATTTATAGATGCAGATCAGAGTTTAGCAGAAGAGAAGAAACGCTTCTTTTGTCATTAATTTCCAATAGAAGGGACATTTCGGTTCATTCTGTTTCTAGATGGAGTCAGTTAGCTATTTGTACTGCTTAGGAAAATTTATCTTTCAATCAGCAGTCAATGCTTAAGATTTCAGTGCATGAAGTAAAGCGCTGGCAGCATCTTGGGCTTATTCTAACTGTATGGCTATTACATGATCTCATGTAGGATCACTTCAGGATAGTTAAGTTTGCAGCACACGGGAATAATAGTTTCCATTATTTGTGTCACCAGTATTAGGCATTTGAGTGCATACATTTGATGCTCAGCCGTTTTCATGGGAATGAATGATAGAATATGTGTATCCTTCAATTCATTTGTTTCTATTGATTACATTGAGGTTAAAGTGTCTGTTATTGAACATTTGCCAGAAGCTTCCCCCATGAGAGGGTTTTCTTCTTCAAGGGAAGTTTTGTTCTTCATGTCATTCTCCACTCTCAGTGGCATAACGGAGTATGTCAGACGTGAGGGAGCTTTGTGGTTACTATATTATTGCTGTTTGGACCCGCAATGATTAATGTGGGTGAGGAGGTTTTGACATGAATTCGAATTCCCCCCCCCCCCACACTCTCACACTGTCGCATATATATATCTTAATACATACATACTATGCATTTGGGTCGTGTTGCATGGCGCCCTCACAGGCATATACGCAGTTCTGTTGCATTAGTTTCCGGTGTTTATTTTCTGATTTCTAATATACAAGTACTTATTTAATCATCATAATTGCTGCTATTTGAGTTCATAGGGGACTGCATAACCATTTAGTGGTTTTTAGATGATTACAGGCTGGATTTTAATGCACTCGTGCAATATTTTATTACGCTATCACTTAGGGGGACCTTGAAATTATTATATATTTTGGGGGTGGTCTGTGTTGGAGCCGGTTAATCATTTGGTCTCTATTTTGTCGGTTCTCAAATCGCATATTCTCGCGTGTTTATAGTTGTAGATACCAAATAGTACACGTTGGAGTTTGTTCTTACTGGATTTAATTGTACAGAGGCCTCCTGTGAATTTTGAAGCGTGTTTTCTCTGCAGAGATTGTTCATCATATCTCGCTTTTGTATGTGTATGTTATATTATTATTTCACTGATTTTCGGCGTACCTGTATATGCCGTTGGCAGTGCATATTTTGTAGCGAATAATGTTATTCACCAATATCATCGCTATAGCCTTGTCTTGTGAAGTGATGTTAAGCACCATTTATTAGTCCCCTACGGGAACCATAAGGGGACTATAGGATTGCACTCCGTCCGTCCGTCCGTCCGTTTTTTATGTTACCACCTCTCCCTTCATCATGCTTTAAGCTACACTTTTCATATTTGGTACATGGATAAATGGTTCTGAGGGGATGATGCACGCTCAAAATTTTTTTCTTCAAAATCCAAGATGGCGGAATGGCGTCCATTTTTGTTGTGTTTTTTAAGCTTTTTTTTCTCTATTTTCATGTTACCACCCCTCCCACCAACATGGTTCAAGCTACACCTTTCATATTTGGTACATGGATAAATGGTTCTGAGGGGATGATGCACGCTCAAAATTTTTTTTGCAAAATCCAAGATAGCGGAATGGTGGCCATTTTTGTTGTGTTTTTTAAGCTTTTTTTCTCTAGTTTCATGTTACCACCCCTCTCACCAACATGGTTCAAGCTACACCTTTCATATTTGGTACATGGATAAATGGTTCTGAGGGGATGATGCACGCTCAAAATTTTTTTTGCAAAATCCAAGATAGCGGAATGGTGGCCATTTTTGTTGTGTTTTTTAAGCTTTTTTTCTCTAGTTTCATGTTACCACCCCTCTCACCAACATGGTTCAAGCTACACCTTTCATATTTGGTACATGGATAAACGGTTCTGAGGGGATGATGCATGCTCAAAATTTTTTTTTCAAAATCCAAGATGGCGGAATGGCGTCCATTTTTGTTGTGTTTTTTAAGCTTTTTTTCTCTATTTTCATGTTACCACCCCTCCCACCAACATGGTTCAAGCTACACTTTGCATATTTGGCACATGGATAGAGGGTTGGGAGGGGATGATGCACGTTCAATATTTTTTCTTCAAAATCCAAGATGGCAGCATGGCGGCCATTTTTGTTGTGTTTTTTAAGCTTTTTTCTCTATTTTATGTTACCACCCCTCACTTCAACATGGTTCAAGCTACACTTTTTATATCTGGCACATGGATAGAGGGTTGTAATGGGATGTTGCACGTTCAATATTTTTTTTCCAAAATTGAAGAAGGCGCCATGGTAACCATTTCTGTTGTGTTTTTTAAGCTTTTTTCTCTATTTTATGTTACCACTGCTCCCTCCAACATGGTTCAAGCTGCACTTTTCATATATGGTACATGGATAAAGGGGTTGTGAGGGGATTATGCACGCTCAATATTTTTTTTTCAAAATCTAACATCTGTCTGTCTGTCCTGTCTGTCTGTCTGTCTGTGTGTTTTTATGTTACCACCTCTCCCTCTAATATGCTTCAAGCTACACCTTTCATATTTGGTACATGGATAAATGGTTCTGAGGGCATGATGCACAGTCAATATTTATTTTTCAAAATCCAAGATGGCAGAATGGCGGCCATTTTTGTTGTGTTTTTTAAGCTTTTTTCTCTATTTTATGTTACCACCCCTCCCTCCAACATGGTTCAAGCTACGCCTTTCATATATGGTACATGGATAAAGGGTTGTGAGGGGATTATGCACGCTCAATATTTTGTTTTCAGAATCCAAGATGCTTATATACTCTAGTGTCTTCTGTGACAAAAACACCTTATGTCACAAAAGTGCCGTAGGGGACTAATACCACATCGGTGGTCAAACACTTGTTATTCATGAATTAATTTTTTGTGCCTGATTGATATTTATAACGTTTCCAGGTACCGCTTATTGATTCCAGAGCTCCCCCCTCTTTCTTTTGAAGATATGTTCAAAAAAGGAGGGGCGGGGGGTCATTTTGTCCACTTCTCTGGCTTATTGGGTATGTAACTATGAAGGAAGCTGTTTTGTCCCTACCATATTCGGCGATCAACTGTAGTATTATTGTTTGGCGTAGGTTTATGGGCAATTTTCTCTCATTCTCAAATATGCCATTCTAATTTTTAGGGCTCAGTCCAAACTAGCCTTAAAAATGGTTTACTTGTTACAACCTAATTAGCATGATTTCATGCTCAAATTTAGGATTTACATAATTGGGATCCATATTAGGATATGCCTCTTCTATTATGGTGTATAGAGACATACATGTAAATTCTAATTATTCTAATTTTCTTCATCATGGATTGAAGGATTTGATCTATGTTGATCTACTATTTCGGAAGTTCTAGGCCCTCCACCTTTTTATGATTCAGCTAAGTCTGGGCCATTGGTATACAGTATAAAAATATGAAAAAAGTTATTAAAGTAATTTATATATTTTTATACGCCAGTTTGAAAAACAGGACGTATTATGTAAATGGTCTCTCCGTCCGTCTGTCTGTCCGTCCATGGACACATTTCGTTTCCGGACGATAACTTTAGTTGCAATGGTTTGAGGTGAGTTAAATTTGGCTTATGGATTTAGTACAACAAAATACAGGTTGGCTTCGATTTCCGTCTTTAGCGGCCCATTTTTGGCTCACCATAGTTAGTTGTGTGAGCCTATGGCATAGCCCTCGCGTCGGCGTCCGCTCTCAAATATTTTGAACTTTTGTGTGCAGGTTTTGATTTTTTGGCTTTTCAAAATTTTGTTTAGTTTCTGCATATTGCTATGGTGGTTCACTATAACATTTAACTCTTTTCCAGGGTATTTTGTCTTAATTTTAACCCTTTGAATCAAAGTTTAGACTTATTTTGATGTTTGCGTGCAGGTTTTGATGGTTTTTTTTCCTTTCTTCCAAGTGGAGATTTACTTTGCAGCATATGGCCATGCTTTCTATTGTATGTAAACATGCATCTTAGGGCTAAGTTTGTATTATTTAACCCTTTTCCTGCTGAATTACTTCAATTTTGGACTTTTATGTACAGGTTTTGTTCTTAGGCTTGCAGCTTTTTACTTTTATGTACAGGTTGTGATAAAAAAAAAAAATTAAATTGAGGTTGACCTCACTGCATATTGCAGTGGTGGTTATTATAACATTGATATCTTTCCAGTGCATTTTTAAATTTTTTTTAACCCTTTGAATAGATTTTTAGACTTATTTTGACATTTGCATGCAGGTTTTCTTAGTTTTTTTTTTCCTCTCTTCCAAGTGTAGATTTATCTTGTAGCATATGTCCATGCTTTCAATTGTATGTAAACATGCATCTTAGGGCTACGTTGTATACTTTAACCCTTTTCCTGCTTAATTACTTCAATTTTTGACTTCTTTTGTTTACAGGTTTGGATTTTTGTGCTTTTTAAAAAAAAATTGTCTTCTTTGCATATTGCTATGGGGGTTCACAATAACATTTAATTCTTTTCCAGGGTATTTTGTCTTAATTTTAACCCTTTGAATCAAATTTTGGAATTATTTTGATGTTTGTATGCAGGTTTTGATGTTTTTTTTACTTTTATGTGCAGGTTTTGAGGTTTGTCTTTCTTCTCTTCCAAGTGGCAGCTTACCTTGTAGCATATTGCCATGGTTCCTATTTTATGTTAGGATGCTTCTTGGGGCTATTATTACAAATGTGATACTTTTTTGACTTTTATGTGCAGGTTTTGAGGATTGTCTTTCTTTTCTTCCAAGTGGATATATTTTTCAAGTAGAGTTTTACCTTACTGGCATATTGCCATTGTCCTTACTGTGCCAGGATATTTTTCTCAATTTTAACCCCTTGAAACAAATGTGATACTTTTTTTTACTTTTATGTGCAGGTTTTGAGGTTTGCTTTTCTTTTCTTCCAAGTGGCGACTTACCTTGTAGCATATTGCCATGGTTCCTATTTTATGTTAGGATGCTTCTTGGGCTATTTTTATATTATTTAACCCTTTAGCTGCTTATTTACTTTAATTTTGGACTTTTGTCTGCAGGTTTTGTACTTTTGTGTGCAGGTTTTGATATTATTTTTTTTTTTAAGTGGAGTTTTACCTCACTGGCATATTGCCACGCTGGTTATTGTAACATTTTCAGGGTATTTTTCTAAATTTTAACCCTTTGAAACATACGTGATAGTTTTTTGACTTTTATGTGCAGGTTTTGAGGTTTTTCTTTCTTTTCTTCCAAGAGGATATTTTTCAGGTAGGGTTTCACCTTACTGGCATATTGCCATGGTGGTTACTGGGACATTATCAGTGTATTTTTCTCAATTTTAACCCATTGAAACGAATGTGATACTTTTTATTTTTACTTTTATGTGCAGGTTTTGAGGTTTGTCTTTCTTTTTTTCAAAGTGGAGACTTACCTTGTAGCATAATGCCATGGTTCCTATTTTATGTTAGCATGCTTCTTAGTTGTTATTATTATATTATTTAACCCTTTAGCTGCTTATTTTCTTTAATTTTGGACTTTAGTGTGCAGGTTTTGAACTTTTTAGCTCACCTGAGCGAAGCTCAAGGGGAGCTTTACTAATCACTTTCTGTCCGTCGTCCGTCGTCCAGCGTCCGTCGTCCGTCGTCCATCGTCCGTCGTCGTCCGTCCGGCGTTAACTTTACATTATCGACTTCTCCTCCTAAACCACTAGCCCAATTTTATTCAAATGTTGGCTAAATGTTTATTACCTAATGCCAATTCAGATTTGTTCAAATGAAGTTGCCCCTCCTCCTGGGTGGTGCCACGCCCCCAAGGGGCACCAAAATCTTTGTAAATCTTCTTCTCATGAACCAGCAGTAGCAGAGACTTGATATTTGGTGTGCAGCTTCCTTTTGAGGTGTAGACTCAGATTTGTTCAAGAGAAGTTTGTGGGGCTATACTTGGCGTTGTTATGAGAGGGGCAAAATTTTTTGCCCCGCCCAAAATTTCTATTTTCCAAACCGAGAGGCTGATTTGAACCAAATTTTATGTGAGGGCTTATTGGGTCATGAGTACTTGATTTATGCAAAAAAAAATTTTCTCGCAGCCCCGTGGGAACCGCAGGAGCTAAAAATAGAAAAAATTTAAAACGCCCATATCTCCAAAACTGCACGGCACTGAGAATTTTTATTTGGTGTGCAGCTTCCTTAGGACCAACAGAAAGGATTGGTAAAAAAAAATTGCCATCGGTTTTATCATAGGGTACAGTTTCAGGACATTGAAAAAGTGCTGAGTCAGCACGTTTTAACACTGTAGGCAATGGGAAAAACATTAAAAAATCTTCTTCTCCAGATCCAGCAGGCAGAATCTTTTGATATTTGGTATGCAACATTGTAGGGTGGATTTGATTCAAGTTTGTTCAAATCGGCCCCCTGGGTTCATATTTGGGCTCAGTATAGGAGCCCGATTTCGAACTTAGTGCATTTCAGGCAAATTTCTTAAAAAATCTTCTTCTCCAGATCCAGCAGGCAGAATCTTTTGATATTTGGTATGCAACATTGTGGGGTGGATCTGATTCAAGTTTGTTCAAATCGGCCCCCTGGGTTTATATTTGGGCTCAGTATAGGAGCCCAAATTTGAACTTACTGCATTTCAGGCAAATTTCTTTGAAAATCTTCTTCTCCAGATCCAGCAGGCAGAATCTTTTGATATTTGGTATGCAACATTGTAGGGTGGATCTGATTCAAGTTTGTTCAAATCGGCTCCCTAGATTCATATTTGGGCTCACTATAGGAGCTCGAATTCGAATTTAGTGCATTTCAGGCAAATTTCTTCAAAAATCTTCTTCTCCAGATCCAGCAGGCAGAATCTTTTGATATTTGGTATGCAACGTTGCGGGGTAGATCTGATTCAAGTTTGTTCAAATCGGCCCCCTGGATACATATTTGGGCTTACTATAGAAGCCCGAATTCGAACTTAGTGCATTTCAGGCAAATTTCTTAAAAAATCTTCTTCTCCAGATCCAGCAGGCAGAATCTTTTCATATTTGGTAAGCAACATTGTGGGGTGGATCTGATTCAAGATTGTTCAAATCGGCCCCCTGGGTTAATATTTGGGCTCAGTATAGGAGCCCGATTTCGAACTTAGTGCATTTCAGGCAAATTTCTTAAAAAATCTTCTTCTCCAGATCCAGCAGGCAGAATCTTTTGATATTTGGTATGCAACATTGTAGGGTGGATCTGATTCAAGTTTGTTCAAATCGGCCCCCTGGGTTCATATTTGGGCTCAGTATAGGAGCCCGATTTCGAACTTAGTGCATTTAGGCAAATTTCTTAAAAAATCTTCTTCTCCAGATCCAGCAGGCAGAATCTTTTGATATTTGGGATGCAACATTGTGGGGTGGATCTGATTCAAGTTTGTTCAAATCGGCTTCCTAGATTCATATTTGGGCTTAATATAGAAGCCCGAATTCGGACTTAGTGCATTTCGGGAAAATTTATTAAAAAATCTTCTTCTCCAGATCCAGCAGGCAGAATCTTTTGATATTTGGTATGCAACATTGTGGGGTGGATCTGATTCAAGTTTGTTCAAATCGGCTTCCTAGATTCATATTTGGGCTCACTATAGAAGCTCGAATTCGAACTTAGTGCATTTCAGGCAAATTTCTTAAAAAATCATCTTCTCCAGATCCAGCAGGCAGAATCTTTTGATATTTGGTATGCAACATTGCGGGTGGATCTGATTCAAGTTTGTTCAAATCGGCCCCCTGGATTCATATTTGGGCTCACTATAGAAGCTCGAATTCAAACTTAGTGCATTTCGGGCAAATTTCTTCAAAAATCTTCTTCTCCAGATCCAGCAGGCAGAATCTTTTGATATTTGGTATGCAACATTGCGGGGTGGATCTGATTCAAGTTTGTTCAAATCGGCTTCCTAGTTTCATATTTGGGCTCACTATAGAAGCTCGAATTCGAACTTAGTGCATTTCAGGCAAATTTCTTAAAAAATCTTCTTCTCCAGATCCAGCTTCAGAATCTTTTCATATTTGGTAAGCAACATTGTGGGGTGGATCTGATTCAAGTTTGTTCAAATCGGCCCCCTGGGTTTATATTTGAGCTCCGTATAGGAGCCCAAATTTTAACTTAGTGCATTTCAGGCATATTTCTTAAAAAATCTTCTTCTCCAGATCCAGCAGGCAGAATCTTTTGATATTTGGTATGCAACATTGTGGGGTGGATCTGATTGTGATTCATGAACGTATTTATTTGTAAAGTTGATAGAATCTTAGACAAAATTTGCAGAAAAGATCTACTATAGAAGGGGTGGTATCCAGGGTGAACCGTTTACCCAAATCTAGCAGTACTAATGCATTATTCACACAAATCTCCGTTCAAATTTTATGACCCCTCATTGGAACACACGCATTCAGCTCATTCCAACAAAGGTCATATGCCATGTTTTCGAGACAAAGGAATAAAAATTTTAGTTATTCATGAAATTTTTAGGCAACTGTTGTCTGTTATTCACATTGCTTCATGAAATTTCAGTACTTTTAGAAGTTACCTCAGTAATCAAGGGTTAATTCCCCTTAATTAAATGTCGCCTCTAAAAAACAACCACTTTGCATATCTTACCTTTTTACCAGCATAACTGCCAAAACTTGTCAGCATTCTTCGCAAAAATCGCTAGTCAAATTTTAATTTTTGTCTCTTAAACATACATGTACTTATCGCTTGTAAATACCCCATTGGAATGAGCTTTTTGAGCTCATTCCAATGAGAGGTCGCACACCATGCTTTTTGAGTCAAAAAAGCAATTTTTTTAGTTATTCCAGAATTTCGTACGTAAAACACAGCTTTATGACTTCACATTAAAATGAGCTCTCTAAGCTTGTTCCAATCAACATTCACGCACTATGTCTTTCACACAAAAAATAAAATTTTCCATTTATTCAGGAATTTTGTTTGCAAGAACACTCTTACCCCCCCCCCCCCCACACACACACACACAAACACACACACACACACACACACACACACACACACACACACACACACACACACACAAACACAGACACACACATCTAAAAGTTTGTCAGCAAAAAAACAGTTACTTCAATTTTTAAATGCATTATAGGAACAACTTGCCTAATCAAATTTAAATACTTTTGCATCATTCTGTATCTAGAACAAACCATTTACCATATCTTTACGCAAAATTCTCCAGCATCATTCACAAAAAAACACCATTATTTATATATTCACATTTCTGTCTCAAAAATATACCTGATCTTCCCATACCCCTATTGGAATAAGCTGTTTGAGCTTGTTCCAATGATGATAAAAAAAACTAATATTTTGGAAAATTTGTGAAAATTTTTGTTTTCTTGCATGCAAATATATACATGTAGCACATGGAAGATATCCACAGTTGGGGAGAGATGTCCAAGGCTATCTCTTCACATTCCTTGTTTGTGCTTCCTGCTAAACCAGTTTGTCTGCAGAGATAAATTTGCTTTATTAAAAATCATTGGAGATTGGCCACACACCAACGATTTTAAATAAAACTAATTTTAGGTAACAAATGTTGAACTTCAAACAAAATCTATCACTCAACCAGTTAATGTTGATGAGGCATGACATGGTGAAGGTGACCTAAAATACTTCTTAGAGTCACTTTGTCAGGTGAGCGATTAAGGCCACGTGGGGCCTCTTGTTTTTTAAACTCCAGCCACCCCTTTACATTGGCCACCTGTTGGTGAGCAACGGGATACTGATACCCCCTCTAGTTAGTAGAGTTATGGCCCTTTATTTATGAGAATTTTGCCCAAGTTTTGAAAGACCATTAGCAGTAGAGTTATGGCACTTTGGTGATGAGAATATAGCCCAATTTTTCATTTTCCAATGATGTTACATTTAACGTTTCTGGGAAATAACTTCGGCAATAATGGTTCACATGGAAATAAATTTATGTCGGCTTTTTACAACAAAATAAGGGTGAATTTCATTTCAGGTTTTGAAAGCCCATTAGCAGTAGAGTTACAGCACTTTGTTGAGCCCAATTTCTCATTTTCCAATGATGTCTTGTTTTCATTTCCATAAAAAATTATTGTCGTTATCACCAGCCCTTTGAACTGACTGCATTTGTGCATCAACTTATCCCTTTTGCACTCTCTGCAGGATATATTTATGAATTTCCATAAAACAACCCCCAAAAAGCATTGCCACAAGCAATGACCTTCTACTTAGTGCATTTGTGCATTAACATCTTCCTTTGGCATGCCTCAGAGGGCACATTCATTATCAGGTTGTTTTGAAACTTTGTATGCTTATGCAGTGTGACAAAGATAGGAGCTACTGATTTTCTTTTCATTTCCATCAAAAACTGTTGCCGTTAGCAACAATCTTTGAATTTATTGCATTTGTGCATCAACATTCTTTGACATGGCCTACAGGTTACATTTATCATAGGATTGTTTTTGAACTTGGTGTGCTCATTAGTCAAGACCTTTAGATAAGAGCTATTGATCAGCATTCATTTTTAGCTCAACTTGACAAAGTCAAGCTGAGCTATTGCCATCACTTCTCGTCCGTCGGCGTACGTACGTACGTATGTTAGTACGTTAGTACGTACGTCCACAGTTTCCTTTTGCACACCTCACAGGTCGCATTTATGATCAGATTACTTTGAAACTTGGTATGCTTGTTTGGGGTGACCTCTAGATGGGAGCTATCGATTTTCTTCAATTTCCATTAAAAAATGTTGCCGCAGCCAACGTTCTTAGAACTTAGTTTAATCAAACCACAACATTTCCCTTTGGCACACCCTACAGGGCACATTTATGATTTGATTGCTTTGAAACCTGGTATGCTTATTTAGGGTGACCTCTAGATGGGAGCTATCGATTTTCTTCAATTTCCGGCAAAAAATGTTGCCACGGCCAACGTTCGTAGAACTTAGTTTAGTCTGACCTCAATATTTCCCTTTGGCACACCCTACAGGACCCATTTATGATCAGATTGCTTTGAAACCTGGTATGCTTGTTTGGGGAGACCTCTAGATGGGAGCTATCGATTTTCATCAATTTCTGTCAAAAAATGTTGCCGCGGCCAACGTTCTTAGAACTTAGTTTAGTCAGAAGACTCAATATTTCCCTTTGGCACACCCTACAGGGTACATTCATGATTGGATTGCTTTGAAACCTGGCATGCTTGTTTGGGGTGACCTCTAGATGGGCGCTATCGATTTTCTTCAATTTCTGTCAAAAAATGTTGCCGCGGCCAACGTTCTTAGAACTTAGTTTAGTCAAACCACAATATTTCCCTTTGGCACACCCTACAGGGCACATTTATGATTTGATTGCTTTGAAACCTGATATGCTTATTTAGGGTGACCTCTAGATGGGAGCTATCGATTTTCTTCAATTTTCGGCAAAAAATGTTGCCACGGCCAACGTTCGTAGAACTTAGTTTAGTCAGACCTCAATATTTCCCTTTGGCACACCCTACAGGGCCCATTTATGATCAGATTGCTTTGAAACCTGGTATGCTTGTTTGGGGAGACCTCTAGATGGGAGCTATCGATTTTCTTCAATTTCTGACAAAACATGTTGCCGTGGCCAAAGTTCTTAGAACTTAGTTTAGTCAGAAGACTCAATATTTCCCTTTGGTACACCCTACAGGGTACATTTATGATCGGATTGCTTTGAAACCTGGCATGCTTGTTTGGGGTGACCTCTAGATAGGAGCTATCGATTTTCTTCAATTTCCGTCAAAAAAATGTTGCCGCGGCCAACATTTTTAGAACTCAGTTTAGTCAGACCACAATATTTCCCTTTGGCACACCCTACAGGGCACATTTATGATTTGATTGCTTTGAAACCTGGTATGCTTGTTTGGGGAGACCTCTAGATGGGAGCTATCGATTTTCTTCAATTTCCGTCAAAAAATGTTGCCGCGGCCAACGTTCTTAGAACTTAGTTTAGTCAGAAGACTCAATATATTTCCCTTTGGCACACCCTACAGGGCACATTTATGATCGGATTGCTTTGAAACCTGGCATGCTTGTTTGGGATGACCTCTAGATGGGAGCTAGTGATTTTCTTCAATTTCCATCAAAAAATGTTGCCGCAGCCAACATTCTTAGAACTTAGTTTAGTCAGACCACAATATTTCCCTTTGGCTCACCCTACAGGGCACATTTATGATTAGATTGCTTTGAAACCTGGTATGCTTATTTACGGTGACCTCTAGATGGGAGCTATCGATTTTCTTCCATTTCCGTCAAAAAATGTTGCCACGGCCAACCTTCTTAGAATTTAGTCTAGTCAGACCACAATATTTCCCTTTTGTACACCCTACAGGGCACATTTATGATCGGATTGCTTTGAAACCTGGCATGCTTGTTTGGGGAGGCCTCTAGATGGGAGCTATTGATTTTCTTCCGTTTCTGTCAAAAAATGTTGCCACTGGCAAAAAAAAATGACATTGGTACCAATGATCTTCAATTTTGCCATTTCATTTATAACTTACCAAGTTCAAGTTTGTCAAGTTGAGCTATAGTGTCATTGACACTTTCATTGTGAAAAAAATGACCATTTACAATAACCTCTGAACATACTGCATTTGTGTATCAACATTCTGCCTTTAGCCAGTCTTAAAGTTTACATTTAAAAATGCATGGATTACTCCGACGTTGTGCTCACACAATGCTGTTATGTTGAAATTTCATCAAATAACATTGTTACCAATGATCTTCAATTTTGCCATTTCATTTATAACTTACCAAGTTCAAGTTTGTCAAGTTGAGCTACAGTGTCATTGACACTTGCATTTTATTTTGTGAAGATCTCAGATTGCTTAATATGAAAATGTGAAAACAGGTGACGGGACAGGGGAACGGGCAATGATTGAAGGGGAGACAGACATAGTCGAGTCAACAAAAATTTTAAACGTTACCCCAGAGAAACTTGTGCATATTCCAATTTTGACGGATGTATGTTGCCCCGCTAAGCGATGCTCTTGTTTATACTTACCAATGGCCCAGTTGGGAATGGCCCTCCCATGAGTGGGCAGTACTGAACACTCATATCTCCCCGCTGAATTATATTATAATTTTTTTTTTTTACGAAGAATGATGTTGGCGCCAGTTTCGGTGACTTCCTGGCGCCTGCACCTGGGTAAATGTATGGAGGACCAGATAGGACTTCTAATTTTCGGTTTTGCATGCAAATTTGGGGGAATGGGGGGCAAAATTTGTGTTTGGCCCTAGATATTTTTGAGTTAGCACCAGCTAAGTCTGGGCCATTGGAAAGTATAAAAAATATATAAATTACTTTAAATTTTTTCATGTTCACAAGTAACAGGGTCTGTTCTGTTATTTTTCTAAAGTTATAGGCCTTTTTAGCTCACCTGACTTTCAGTCAGGAGAGCTATAGTGATCACTCACCGTCCATCGTCCATCGTTGTCCGTCGTCGTCCGTGAACATGGTGTTTGCGTCTTCTCCTCCCAAACCGCTGAACCAATTTAATTGCTATTTGAGATAATAGTTTGTTATGACATCGCAATTTGATTTTGTTCAAATCAAGTTGCCTCGCCCGTGGGTAGGGCCACACCCAAAAAGTGTGCTGAAATCTTAAAAATCTTCTTCTCATGAACCAGCAGTAGCAGAGACTTGATATTTGGTGTGCAGCTTCCTTTTGAGGTGTAGACTCAGATTTGTTCAAGAGAAGTTTGTGGGGCTATACTTGGCGTCGTTATGGGAGGGGCAAAATTTTTGGCCCTGCCCAAAATTTCTATTTTCCGAACCGAGAGGCTGATTTGAACCAAATTTTATGTGA
The DNA here is from genome assembly GCA_031216915.1 of Pictodentalium vernedei. Lineage (NCBI taxonomy): Eukaryota > Metazoa > Mollusca > Scaphopoda > Dentaliida > Dentaliidae > Pictodentalium > Pictodentalium vernedei. The sequence continues at coordinate 266,469,902 of CM062291.1, read as the reverse complement.
GGGCTTATTGGGTCATAAGTACCTAATTTATGCTGATTTTTTTTTCTCCGTAGCCCCATGGGAACCGCAGGAGCTAAAAATAGAAAAAAATTAAAACGCCCATATCTCCAAAACTGCACGGCACCGAGAATTTTTATTTGGTGTGAAGCTTCCTTAGGACCAACAGAAAGAATTGGTAAAAAAAAATTGCCATCGGTTTTATCATAGGGTACAGTTTCGGGACTTTGAAAAAGTGCTGAGTCAGCACTTTTTAACACTGTAGGCAATGGGAAAAACATTAAAAAATCTTCTTCTCAAGATCCAGCAGGCAGAATCTTTTGATATTTGGTAGGCAACATTGTAGGGTGGATCTGATTCAAGTTTGTTCAAATTGGACCCCTGGGTTCATATTTGGGCTCGGTATAGAAGCCCGATTTCAAACTTGGTGCATTTCAGGCAAATTTCTTAAAAAATCTTCTTCTCCAGATCCTGCAGGCAGAATCTTTTGATATTTGGTATGCAACATTGTGGGGTGGATCTGATTCAAGTTTGTTCAAATCGGCCCCCTGGGTTTATATTTGGGCTCAGTATAGGAGCCCAAATTTGAACTTACTGCATTTCAGGCAAATTTCTTTGAAAATCTTCTTCTCCAGATCCAGCAGGCAGAATGATTTGATATTTGGTATGCAATATTGTGGGGTGGATCTGATTCAAGTTTGTTCAAATCGGCCCCTTGGGTTTATATTTGGGCTCAGTATAGGAGCCCAAATTTGAACTTAGTGCATTTCAGGCAAATTTCTTTGAAAATCTTCTTCTCAAGATCCAGCAGGCAGAATCTTTTGATATTGGGCATGCACCATGCTTAGGGGGGTGAGATTCAATTTGTTCAAGCCAAGTCCCTGGGTTCATATTTGGGCTCACTGTGGGAGCCTAAATTATAACTTAGTTCAAAATGAGGAACTTTCTTTAAAAATCTTCTTTAGATCCAGCAGTCGGAATGTTTTGATATTTGGTATACAGCATCCTTAGGGGGGTGAGATTCAAGTTTGTTCAGCCATGTCCCTAGGTCCATATTTGGGCTCACTGTGGGAGCTTGAATTATAACTTTGTTCGAAATGAGGAATTTTCTTAAAAAATCTTCTTCTTCAGATCCAGCAGTCGGAATGGTTTGATATGTGGTGAGTAGCATTCTTGGGGGAGGGGGAGGGGGATTCAAGTGTGTTAAAGCCAAGTCCATGGGTCCATATTTGGGCTCCCTGTGGGAGCCCAAATTATAACTTAGTCAATATGAGGAATTTTTCTTTAAAAATCTTCTTCTTCAGATTCATCAGTTGGAATGTTTTGATATTTGGCATGGAGCAACCTTAGGGGACTGAGATTCAAGTTTGTTTAAGCCAAGTCCCTAGGTTCATATTTGGGCTCACTATGGGAGCCTGAATGACAACTTAGTTCAAAATGAGGAATTTTCTTTAAAAATCTTCTTCAGATCCAGCAGATGAATGCTTTTGATATTTTTTATGCAGCATCCTTAGGGGAGTAAGATTCAAGTTTGTTCAAGCCATGTCCCTAGGTCCATATTTGGGCTGATTGTGGGAGCTCGAATTGTAACTTGGTTCAAAATGAGGAATTTTCTTTAAAAATCTTCTTCTTCAGATCCAGCAGTCGGAATGTTTTGATATTTGGTGTGCAGAATCCTTAGGGGTGTGAGATTCAGGTTTGTTAAAGCCAAGTCCCCGAGTTCATATATGGGCTCCCTGTGGGAGCCCGAATTATGACTTAGTTCAATATCAGGAATATTCTTTAAAAATCTTTTTTTAGATCCACTGTCAGAATATTTGGATATTTGGTATAAGCTTTTCTTAGGAGGAGCAGATGCAACTTGTTGAAATCAGTTCTCTGGGTTGATATTTAGGCTACCATGTCAGGTGAGCGCCCTCAGGCCCCCTGGGGCCTCTTGTTTGACTTTAGACATAGAAAAATTCAATTTTTCTGGTTTCAGTATGTGACATCAAATCAAAACCAAATTTAGTATGTGTGTTTATATGACACCATCGGGGACAAATGCCACACTTCGCATTGCTCTTGTTAAATCATTCACACATTGTGTATCATCCAAAGCTTGAAAACTACTCATATAAGTTTATCAAACATGATCGTAAATGTCAAAGACAGTGACACTATTCACATATAACATTCAAGTTATTCAGCTTTTTGTCTATCTGTTGATCTGTGCGACTATTGGAATCCTGTCATGACCATTCTTTGAAAACATACTGCGTATTCTATCAAACTTCACTTCTTGTGGAAACTATGAGAATTTGAGCAGAGCTTGTTTACTGGAAAACAAGTTTTGCTTTACCAGTGTAACACAACCCCAAAACCTTTGGAGCCGTTGCTCTTATGCTTTGAAGAGAACAACATAATTTTAAAACATGGGCTGAACTTGATATTATACCTGTATTGCTGCCATGATAATAGATGATGAATGTTGCCCTAAAAAAACCTTAGAAACAGAAACGTTGAACGTCCTACTAAATTGCCATGCATAGTTTGTATGAGTCAGAAATAATTGCCACGCGAAGTCTGTATGAGTCAGAAATAACATTAAGTGGTGAGTTTCTAGAGACAAGAAATACACTTAAACCAGCATTTTAAAAACATTTTGTACCCCCTCCCCCACCCCCACCCCCACTCCCACTCTCCACCCCCCAGCTCCAAGTGAACCCGCTTGTTTCGGTGGAAAGATTTTGAGTGTTTGGGGGTTTTTTTTAAATAAAGAGGAAAATGAATGTTAACTTATATATTTATAAGCATATTTTATTGGTAATTAAAATATTACAACAAAGTCAAAATAATTGTCAATTGCCTGATTAAAAAATAAGGTTAGATGGTCTAATTTCAAATATTTTGCATCTTGATTACAACAGTTAATTTTTTGTTATGTATTTTAGATGACGAAGACATGGACAAAGTAGACAAGAATATACTATGTGCTGCAACTCAGGCATATGTGATGGATAGTGATGAGGGCACTGAGTCGGAAAGTGAAGATGGTAATATCATATTTTCCTCATAGGAACCCCAAGAAGTGAAGCAGTGCTTGTTTACAGGCCCTGTTTTGCTAGTAAAAAAGGACCCATGGACCCAGTATCGAAGTCCTCCAAAATGGGCAACATGGGTATAAATGATTGACTAAACTTGACTTGATCTTCATGTCACAGTCACGGTTAGCCTTTGTGTAGAAATATGTGACCTTAAACACCAATAAATAAAATAATATCATATTTTATTACCTATCTGTTAGATATCCCATTGATGAAATGTTTTTGAATGGCACATTTACCTGTCTTGAGCGACCGGTTTTCCGAGTCACCGACGAGATTTCTTCTATAATACCACTGCTATGAACGACCACGTGTCTTGAACGACCAGCGACCGCCCTTTTCATGTCCCGAAGTGTGTTTTCACCTGCTATGAGCGACCAGGGATTGGGAGAATGATCGAGAGCGATCGTGATTTATGAATAATATGAATGCCAAACAATTGTGTGTTGAAATTAAAGTTGAATAAAAAATATTAGAAATGTCTTTACCTGTGTTTATTCTTAATTATACCACCCACTTGAAAAGTGGGCGGTATATAGCATTCATGGTGTCCGTACTTCCGTACTTACATCCGTACTTCTGTACGTCCGTACGTCCGTGACGCTTTGGGGGTACACATCTGCTATCCGCTACTCCTCTTAAACCAGTGGGTGGATTTCATTGAAACTTACAGGCATTCTTTTCTATACATTATAGATGTGCACCTCCTATTTTGCTTTCAGGTATTTTTATTTTTTACTCTTTCCCAAAGGGCGAAATGAACTTAGCCAAATTGTTGTGATGCTTTAGGGGGGTACACTCCTGCTATCCGCTACTCCTCTTATACCAGTGGGCGAATTTCATTGAAACTCTCAGACATTCTTTTATATACATTATAGATGTGCACCTTCTATTCTGCTTTCAGGTATTTTTATTTTTTTTTGGGGGGGGGGGGGGGGGTTGTCAGTGTTTGTGCTCTCTACATTAAACACACTTTTACTGTTGTAAAATGTTTCTTGGTGGGAGTGGGTGGTATCATTTAGTGAGTAGTGCTCACAGTTTTTCTAGTTTTATTCCTGCTATGCACAAGATTCATGCAGGGCAGTGAAGTTCTACATCACAAATCCTTGCATAATCCAGAAAGTTGAATGAATGAAAAGTTTGTATAATTGTCCAACTTTGACAGATATTTTTGTAAATGAAAGTGTTTAAACAACAAGCAGTGATTTTTTTTCACAATACACTTTAACACAACACCAGTACACAGACACCGGACACTTTTGTTAGTAAAAACATGGGATGTTCAATCAAGTATAACTTGTCTGTAAAAACACTGCCATCTGTCCAAGTAGGCTAAACTGTCGGCATCCCTCTGATATCACAAGCGACTCTTTCAATTCGAAACAAACTTGAAATGAAAAGCCATTAGCTTGTTGTATAATTTATAAAAACTCTGGAAAATGTATATAAATGAAATGGTTGGCCCTGACCCTCAGTCAATTCGATCGAGCATTTCCAGTTCTAGAAAATTGAGAAACAAATTGTACGATGGATACGGCAACAAAGAAAAGAAAAATGGTATATTTGGACACCCCTTCCAAAAAAAGAAAGGTTTTGACTTTGGAGGAAAGAGTTGGAGTCATTGATAAGTTTGAGCGTGGCGACAGTGCTAGAAAGATTGCGTCAGAATTATCAGTTGGGAAGACACAAGTCCAAAACATAATCAGAGAAAAAGAGAAGATACGACAGGAGTGGGAAAATGGAGCCTGCTCAAGAAGAAAATACAGCGTAGCCAGGAGAATATTATATGGTGATCTAAACGAAGTAATTTGGCAATGGTTTTGCATGGCAAGAAAGAAGAATATCCCAATAACTGGCACACTTATTCAACAGAAAGCCATTGTGTGCTCCATGGAACTCGGTCACGACGATTTCACCGCATCGAATAGGTGGCTGGAGAGCTTTAGGTCCAAGTACAACATTAAGGCGAGTGTGTTAAGCGGAGAGTCAGCTGATGTTGATAACGTGACCGTTGATGACTGGATCAAACGCCTTCCCTCAGTGACAGAAGGATATGATCTGAAAGACATTTTCAATGCTGTTGAAACAGGTTTATTTTTTCGTGGACTTCCTCAAAAATCGTTGGTGAATAATGAAGATTCCAGAAAAGGGGTGAAATTTGCGAAGGAACGCGTAACAATTCTACTGGCATGCAGTGCAACGGGTGAGAAGTTGGCTCCAGTGGTGATAGGCAAGGCGAAGCATCCTCGTTGTTTCAAAGGAACGGACATGAAACGCTTAGGTGTAGTGTATCAAAACAACAAAAAAGCCTGGATGACAGGAGTTATCTTCACACAATGGATCAAGTCAATCAATAAAAAAATGGCAGCACAGGACAGAAAAATTTTAATGTTTGTGGATAATTTTAGTGGCCACTCAGATGTTTCGCAAAGTAATGTAAAACTTGTATTTTTACCCCCAAATACAACATCGAAGGTACAGCCATGTGACGCAGGAATCATCCAGACAGTGAAACTAAATTACCGTAAAAAAATGCTGAACCACATTTTGTGTAAAATTGATGAAGTTTCTTCTGCTTCGGAAGTGTGCAAATCAATTTCCTTGTTGTCGGCAATAATGTGGGTAAAATCAGCTTGGAGTGAAGTGAGTGTTAAAACAATTGAGAAGTGTTTTGCCAAATGTGGACTGAGAAATTGTACTGACTGTGATCTTGTTGAGGACTGTGGGCAAGGGGAAGTTAACCCACAGTTTAAAAAAATACTTTCTGGCTTCACAATGAACGAATATGTTCAAATGGACTCTAACATGGTCAGCCATGACGACAGTGACAATCCCAACTGGGAAAGTGATGTTTTGAAGGGGGCACATTTGTCACCGGAGGACGATAGTGACGACGATAGTGACAGTGACACTGAAGTTGAAGTTTCCTGTCAAAAAAACATTCCGTTAATAACTCATTCAACAGCATTAGATATGCTAACCCAGTTACGGGACTATAGTGCACATTACAGTAATGTAGAACTTTTAAGTCTTTGTGCACAGATGGAAGAAAAGATAGAGGAGACAAAAATGTCTGTTCGGTGTGTTCAACCAAAAATTGATTCTTTTTTTACTAATTAAACAGTTTGTGTTTTTATTGTATATATATACGGCATGTGTGTGTGGGGGGGGGGGGGGGGGGGGGGAGTGGCAGCAATATTAATTTTTGGATGCTACTCGTAACATAATTTTATGGGTTTGTACTTCTTTCACGAGAAGGCTGTACAAATCCATAAAATTATAATACGCAGTTGCACCAAGGGTGGTTCAATACGGGTCAGTTGAAAAACTGTGAGGGGGGGGGGGGGGGTGGGGGGTTGGCAGCAGTATTATTTTTTGGATGCTACTCGTAACATAATTTTATGGGTTTGTACTTCTTTCACGAGATGGCTGTACAAATCCATAAAATTATAATACGAAATTGCGCCAGATGGAGCGAGTTGACCCAGGGTGAAGTTGACCCATGTTTACATCCCTGTAGTTCTTCATATAATCGTGATTAAAATATATTGTTATAAAACACCACGGTATTTTACAACATCATATTTTGCGGCACAAATTTGGGTATTGGTCGTACTTATTACTTCTGTGGAGATCAATTCCTTTGTCACTTTACGGCAATGGGCACTCTGCTACGAATTTACACAAACAGTGTTAGCTGCCATTTAAACTATTGTCCGGTGTGTTTTGTTTTTGAGTCGTTGCTTTCCGCACGTTTTCGTGCACATGTGAATGTTGTGTACAAACATGGTATAATTTTGATTTGTACCCTTTATCAATGTATGGGTACGTAGCAACTTGATAATGACCGACGCATCACTTAATTTAACCAGGTGAATCATCTTACATTTCATTGAGAAATTCCACTAAAATGGGCAAGGAATTTGAAAGCGTAAGTCACCTCTTTTCGTTAACACTTCAACTTCTCCCCTCCCAATTAGGGAATTACCCCAACAAGAAAATTTTTCAAGGGGTTTTCAACTCGCAGCTTTGTGGTCACATCCCTTGAAACAGAAAAGGATAAAAATATTTGGGGTTGTTTAAAGAAAGAATGAATGACAACAAAATAGCTTTATGACTTTTATTCAAATAATAGGAATAACAACAAAACTTGTATGTGAATGTTTTATTCAAAATTACAAAAATCTTTATATATTGCAAATGTATATTGTATTTACATAAGAAAAATGATCATAATACACAAAACTAAAACCATGTTTTTACATAGTGTACTCATGCACACATTCCATGATATTTTATTGTTTATTTATGTAATGAATAAAATGATAAAAAATGCTTGAATCTGAAATATAAAACAAATTAATTTAAATATGAATAACAATATATATATACATAAGAAAAATGATCATAATACACAAAACAGTAATTTATTATAATTTATATGTTCATGTTTTTACATAGTGTACTCATGCACACATTTTCATGATATTTTATTGTTTATTAATGTAATAAATAAAATGATAAAAAATACTTGAACCTGAAATATAAATAAAACAAATTAATTTAATAGAATAATAATAAATGCAAATCATTGTTTTAGTGTTTCAATTCACCCATATACAGCATTGTCAATGAACTGTATAACTCAACTGATGGCTTGCCTTCCAAAAAACTCTTCACCTCTTTTGAGAGACCACCTGTCTTGAGAGACCTCTTTTGGCTGCACCGAGGGGCGGTCTCTCAAGACAGGTTTTACTGCATTTTTATACTACAACCAATGGCCCAGACTTAGCTGGTGCAAACTCAATATTATCAAGGGCCAAACACAAATTTTGAACCCCCAATCCCTAAAATTTGCATACAATACCAAAAATAAAAGTCCTATCTGACCCTCCATACTTTTACTCCCTGCGTATGCACAGTACTCAGGAAGAGACCGGAATTGACACAAACGTCATTCTTTGTTTGGCCCTAAGTCAGTAAACATCTCAACTGACATCTGTGCTTTAAATCTCTCTTTTGGTGGATGCCAGACACAAATCAATGAAGTATATGGCGGAGTCAAGGCAGTGAATGGATGATGGAAGTGAACAACGGTGGTTTGAGATGTTCATGGCTGTAACTTTTAAATAATATGAAAAATATTTATTGTTCCCCAATTTCGGGATATATGCCTTGACGTCATTAGTTTTGCTAATGATTTACCTACTGTTGGTTATGTGTTCCTTTCCTATCCTTCCATGAACCCTGCGGTTAAACTCCTAAGCTTTCTGGCTGTTTTTTTATTGAAATTTTTTATTAAATTTCTTGGGAGTTTAACGTGTTGTATAGAATGTTTATGCTGTTTATCCCCACTGTTACGTCCTCACCCTAGGGGTGTTGAGCCGTTATTGTCTTGCATCTCCTACCGGATGCATTGTTTTTAGCTAGCTTTGCATCAGGTATCAGTTAATTATTCACTGACTTGGGCCTTTTGTGTGCCTTTTGTCTAGTTTCCAGTTTTTCTATCCTGATGTTGTATACTTTTAACAACACCCTTAACAGGTAATATTGAGGGTTTTATTTCATCACAATTATATTAGGATACATTTATTATGTGTACCCATACTATGTATGGTACACATAATGCCATCATCCGGGGTGGCCATCCGTCGTTCGTCCATCCTTTGTCCGTCCATCTGTCCATCTGTCTGTCCGTCCGGCGTTCGTATCCATTTCTTTGTCATTCGATAACTTGAAAAATATTGCTTGGATTGTCAAGTTACTTTATATTTGTGTTCAGGTTACTGATGTGCCGAGCTGTATAGTTTTTGGTGTAAATCTGATAATTTGATCCTGAGATATTAACCATTTATCCTTCAAATTGAAAATTCCTCCAATCCTTTTGGCATTTGATAACTTGAAAAATATTGCTTGGATTGTCTAGTTACTTTATATTTGTGTTCAGGTTACTGATTTGCCGAGCTGTATAGTTTTTGGTGTAAATCTGATGTTTTGATCCCGAGATATTAACCCTTTATCCTTCAAATTGAAAATTCCTCCAATCCCTTTGGCATTCGATAACTTAAAAAATATTGCTTGGATTGTCAAGTTACTTTATATTTGTGTTCAGGTTACTGATGTGCCGAGCTGTATAGTTTTTTTTTGTTTGTCCGTCTGTCCATCCGTCCATCGGTCTGTCCATCCGGCGTCTGTATCCATTTCTTTGTCATTCGATAACTTGAAAAATATTGCTTGGCTTGTCAAGTTACTTTTTATTTGTGTTCAGGTTACTGATGTGCCAAGCTGTATAGTTTTTGGTGTAAATCTGATAATTTGATCCTGAGATATAAACCCTTTATCCTTCAAATTAAAAATTCCACCAATCCCTTTGGCATTTGATAACTTGAAAAATATTGCTTGGATTGTCAAGTTACTTTATATTTGTGTTCAGGTTACTGATGTGCCGAGCTGTATAGTTTTTGGTGTAAATCTGATAATTTGATTCTGAGATATGAACCCTTTATCCTTCAAATTGAAAATTCCTCCAATCCCTTTGGCATTCGATAACTTGAAAAATATTGTTTGGATTGTCTAGTTACTTTATATTTGTGTTTAGGTTACTGATTTGCTGAGCTGTATAGTTTTGGGTGTAAATCTGATGATTTGATCCCGAGATATTAACCCTTTATCCTTCAAATTGAAAATTCCTCCAATCCCTTTGGCATTCGATAACTTGAAAAATATTTCTTGGATTGTCAAGTTACTTTATATTTGTGTTCAGGTTACTGATGTGCTGAGCTGTATAGTTTTTTTTGTTTGTCCATCTGTCTGTCCGTCGGTCTGTCCATCCAGCATCCGTATCCATTTCTTTGTCATTCGATAACTTGAAAAATATTGCTTGGCTTGTCAAGTTACTTTGTATTTGTGTTCAGGTTACTGATGTGCCGAGCTGTATAGTTTTTGGTGTACATCAGATAATTTGATCCTGAGATATTAACCCTTTATCCTTCAAATTGAAAATTCCTCCAATCCCTTTGGCATTCGATAACTTGAAAAATTTTGCTTGGATTGTCAAGTTACTTTATATTTGTGTTCAGGTTACTGATGTGCTGAGCTGTATAGTTTTTTTTTTGTTTGTCCGTCTGTCTGTCCGTCCGTCTGTCCATCCAGCATCCGTATCCATTTCTTTGTCATTCGATAACTTGAAAAATATTGCTTGGATTGTCAAGTTACTTTATATTTGTGTTCAGGTTGCTGATGTGCCGAGCTGTATAGTTTTTTTGTCCGTCTGTCCGTCCGTCCATCGGTCTGTCGGCGTCCGTATCCATTTCTTTGTCATTCGATAACTTGAAAAAAATTGCTTGGCTTGTCAAGTTACTTTATATTTGTGTTCAGGTTACTGATGTGCCAAGCTGTATAGTTTTTGGTGTAAATCTGATAATTTGATCCTGAGATATTAACCCTTTATCCTTCAAATTGAAAATTCCTCCAATCCCTTTGGCATTCGATAACTTGAAAAATATTGCTTGAATTGTCAAGTTACTTTATATTTGTGTTCAGGTTACTGATGAGCCAAGCTGTATAGTGTTTGGTGTAAATCTGATAGTTTGTCCTGAGATATTAACCCTTTAACCTTCAAATTGAAAATTTCTCCAATCCGTTTGGCATTCGATAACTTGAAAAATATTGCTTGGATTGTCAAGTTACTTTATATTTGTGTTCAGGTTACTGATGTGCCAAGCTGTATAGTTTTTGGTGTAAATCTGATAATTTGATCCTGAGATATTAACCCTTTATCCTTCAAATTGAAAATTCCTCCAATCCCTTTGGCATGAGATAACTTAAAAAATATCAATCCGATTGTCATGTTACTTCATATATATGTTCAGGTTACTGATGTGGTGTGCTCTATAGTTTTTTATGTAAATCTGATAATTTGATCCGGAGATATTAACCCTTTATCCATCAAATTAGACACTCCTCCAATCCACTTCTATATGTACCCATACCATGTATGGTGTACATAATGTCGGCATCCGTGGTGGCCCTCCATCATACAGCTTTCTACTAGTTGCGCGTATGGGTACACATCTGACGATTTCATCAGCCTATTTTTAATATTCCAGTAGTGTAGCTTTAATATTTTGGTGTTTGTCCACACTTAGGCTCTATTGGGATGCCCTTGGGCTCGTGTGTTTCCCTTGGGGAACTTAGGCGTTTAAAAAAATTTCAGAAAGAATTTGTTTTGATTTATTTCGAAATTATTTTTGATAGTCTTCGTCATGTATCCTTATATTGTATGATTATATGTTAGATGTTAGGAGGTCAGTGAACTTGTTGGATTATAATTATTTATGAATTACTGCTCTCAGTGTAGGGCAAAGTAGTCTACATCGGATTCACATGCTTGTTGCCTTGCCTGTAGTCTCTACACTCCTACTGATTCTTGTCCTACTTGTGTGGTCGGGGTCGACTCATTAGGACACAAACGTTGGAAGCGGGTGTCACGCTTTGTATTCACGGTGAAGTTCCGATGTCGGGGCTGTCGCCGCAAGATAATTCAAATTTTCATTTTCTTTTCCAGAGGAACAAGAACATGGTGATGGTATTGTGACACCCGTCCAGAATGTGATGTCGTCGTCACTCTCTGAGGACTAAACAGAGCTTGCTGCTAAGGTGCTCTTGAATACAAGGAATAAGGCCTCTTATTCCAGCAGCTTGCACTGCCGGTCAGGCGGTTACCCGATAGTGGGAACCGTAATACCGGGTATGTCTGATGTGGTCGAGGAGAGTGTAGATTTGGGTGGAGTGAGCACCTTTTAATCAAAAGGCTCACCCAGCTACGATGGCAAAATAAGGGGAAGAAGTCTGCAAGTTTTTCTTAGGGAAGCTCGGCAAGGTCTGGATCAGACCGCGAGTGGGAGAGCCATCTCTAACCCAGTAACAGACGGGGTCGACTATTACTTGGAGAAACTTGCACTGAGTCGGAGCTAACGTTCTTCCTGGCCATTGGGGATGCTCCTTCTACACTGCAGCTGGGGCCGGCTGCAGCTACGGCTTCTTCCTCTGCTTTAGCGAAGCACATGCAACTGCGCACTAGCTACCTGACTCCAGATGTTCATGCGGTCCATCCAGTAGCTAGTGATTTCAAGGCTTGATTCATCGGGACGTTCGATGACGAGATCAGCGGCCAGATCTCCGTCCCGGGAGCAACATGCGGCGATGAATATAAGCCGCTACTCCACAAGCCTCCGTTACAGACTTGCTGTCATTTTTTGCAGCTTATCGCAGTTTAAAACCCAGCAAGGGGCACCCGTCAGTAGACTACGGTAGTGAGCCATTGATGGTGCAGGGTCAGTCTGGTCATTTGTGCATGTAGAAGAAGCCAGAAGTTTATCTATGGGATGCTCGTCTAGATCTGGGGTCAGATCACTGATTGGAGAACCCTCTCTGTCCCGTTAACAGTCGGGGTCGTGAGAAACCATATTGAGTCGAAACACGCATCAAAATGTTTCTTCCAAACTGCAGCCAGGGCCGGCAACAGTTGTGGCTTCTTCTGCTTACATGGAAGCGCACGAAAGGGGATTAGCCTCGAAGTTTCAAAGTGGGATACTCGGCGATATCTGGGGTCAGATCGTGAGTGCAGAGCATTTGTCTTCCCGTTTATAGTCGGGGGCGACTGTTTTGTGTTGTAAGAAACTTCAAGGAGTAGGAGTATCCATCCAGAATGTGACGAGTTTGGATGCTTCTTCCACACTTAAGCCGGGGTTGGCTGTTGTTACGGCTGTTGTTACGGCTTCCTCTTCTTCCATGGATATGCATGCTAAGGGATAGATGCCTACAAGTTTCTAACAGAACACTCGGCGAGGTCTGGAGCAGACCGCGAGCTGGAGAACCCTCTCCTTTCCATCTGCAGTCGGGGTCGACTGTTTTTGATTTGGGAAACTTGAGTGAGTTGGGACGCCCGTTCACATTTGCGGTTCAGGACGCTCCTTCCACACTGCAGATGGATCCGGTTGCAGCTATGGCATCTTCCCCCGCTTCATTGATGAAGCACGTTGACCTCAGACTAGCTATTCGACTTCGCATGTTCGGGTTGATAGCTAGTCGTTTGAGATATTTTTGTACGGGACATGTGTCGAGGATCTGAGGCCAGATCTCCATCCTGTGAGCAGCTTATGGTAACAAGTGGATTATCATTGCTCTGCTAGCCTCATTCACGAACCGGCTGCTGCAGGTTACTCTGCATATCGCAGCTTACCAGTAGTCGCTGGTACTACCGTTAACATGCTCCGATGGTGAGCTTTCGGACGGTGCTGCGTTGGTCCAGTCATCCATTCAGTCTGATGGAGTTGACCATATTTTCAGATGGAACATTTGGATGGTGAGAGGGCTACGGAGTGTGAGTCTCCATCCCTCACAGAAGAGCACCCCAAGACTATGAAATTTTAGTCTTAAGCTCTTAGAATCTTGTTCCATCTGAATGTAAGTCTGCATTTGCTAGGCAAAAAACAGCTTATCATACTGGGCGATGAAAAGACGAAGATCTTTCCTCCCTGGATCTTTTGGCTCAGATTAACGATGCCTTCCTTGCCTTAGCAATAGTATAAGAAATGCAATGCCCTATTCCTTATGAATAGAGGTTCCATAGTGCATAGATAGGCTGAGACATCTGTCTTGTTTGGAATAGAGCCGTTAGAGGGAATAAGTACGTCTTTTCCTTCGTGGTGTTGTATTCCTTGGCATCAGTACATTTAATGCCATTGTGGATGCCATAGAAGCCTTATGTACTGTTACAGCAGTCTTTTTAGCTCACCTGACTGAAAGTCAGGGTGAGCTTTTCTTATCACTCGTCGTCCGTCGTCTGTCGTCCGTCGTCCTGCGTGAAGGTGGTGTTGGAGCCTCTTTCTCCTAAACCACTGGCCACATTTTAATTAAATTTCATGTAAATAGTGGTTATATAGAGGCATTTTGATTCTTATCCAAATTAGGTTTCGGCTCATATTGAGCAGAGGTGTGGGGAAAAAATGGCCAAATTTTTTGAAAATCTTCTTCTAATGAACCACCAGTAGCAGAGACTTGGTATGTGGTATACAGAGTCCTTTTGAGGTTTAGAATCAAGTTTGTTCAAGAGAAGTTTGTCGGGCATTATTTGCCTTCGTTATGAGAGGGGCAAAAATTTTGGCCACGCCTAAAATTTCTGTTTTCAGAACCGTGAGGTCGATTTGAACCAAATTTGGTATGAGATAATAATGGGTCATAAGTAGTTGATTGATGCAAAAAAATTTTTTCTCATTGCCCGTGGGAACCTCGGGAGCTAAAAATAGGAAAAACCTTAAAACTGCCATATCTCCAAAACTACACGGCACAGAGAATTCTTATTTTGTAAAAAGCTTACTTTTATCCAGTAGAATAGAATGGTTAAACAAAATCCCTATCGGTTTGATCACAAGGTACTTTTTTCAGGACTTTGAAAAAGTGCTGAGTCAGCACTTTTTAACACTGTAGGCAATGGGAAAAAGATTAAAAAATCTTCTCCAGATCCAGCAGGCAGAATCTTTTGATATTTGGTATGCAACATTGTAGGGTGGATCTGATTCAAGTTTGTTCAAATCGGCCCCCTGGGTTCATATTTGGGCTCAGTATAGGAGCCCGATTTCGAACTTAGTGCATTTCAGGCAAATTTCTTAAAAAATCTTCTTCTCCAGATCCAGCAGGCATAATCTTTTGATATTTGGTATGCAATATTGTGGGGTGGATCTGATTCAAGTTTGTTCAAATCGGCTCCCAAGATTCATATTTGGGCTCACTATAGAAGCTCGTATTTGAACTTAGTGCATTTCAGGCAAATTTCTTCAAAAATTTTCTTCTCCAGATGCAGCAGGCAGAATGTTTTGATATTTGGTATGCAACATTGTGGGGTGGATCTGATTCAAGTTTGTTCAAATCGGCCCCCTGGATTCATATTTGGGCTCACTATAGAAGCACGAATTCGAACTTAGTGCATTTCAGACAAATTTCTTAAAAAATCTTCTTCTCCAAATCCAGCAGGCAGAATCTTTTGATATTGGGTATGCAACATTGTGGGGTGGATCTGATTCAAGTTTGTTCAAATCGGCCCCCTGGGTTTATATTTGGGCTCAGTATAGAAGCTTGAATTCGAACTTAGTGCATTTCAGGCAAATTTCTTCAGAAATCTTCTTCTCCAGATGCAGCAGGCAGAATCTTGTGATATTTGGTATGCATCATTGTGGGGTGGATCTGATTCAAGTTTGTTGAAATTGGCCCCCTGGATTCACATTTGCGCTCACTACAGAAGCTTGAATTCGAACTTAGTGCATTTCAGGCAAATTTCTTCAAAAATCTTCTTCTCCAGATGCAGCAGGCAGAATCTTTTGATATTTGGTATGCAACATTGTGGGGTGGATCTGATTCAAGTTTGTTCAAATTGGCTCCCTGGATTCATATTTAGGCTGACTATAGAAGCCCAAATTCGAACTTAGTGCATTTCAGGCAAATTTCTTAAAAAATCTTCTTCTCCAGATCCAGCAGGCAGAATCTATTGATATTTGGTATGCAACATTGTGGGGTGGATCTGATTCAAGTTTGTTCAAATCGGCTCCCTAGATTCATATTTGAGCTCACTTTAGAAGCTCGAATTCAAACTTAGTGCATTTCAGGCAAATTTCTTTGAAAATCTTCTTCTCAAGATCCAGCAGGCAGAATCTTTTGATATTGGGTATGCACCATGCTTAGGGGGGTGAAATTCATGTTTGTTCAAGCCAAGTCCCTGGGTTCATATTTGGGCTCACTGTGGCAGCCCGAATTATAACTTAGTTCAAAATGAGGAATTTTCTTTAAAAATCTTCTTCAGATCCAGAAGTCGGAATGTTTTGATATTTGGTATGCTGCATCCTTAGGGGGGTGAGATTCAAGTTTGTTCAAGCCAAGTCCCTGAGTTTATATATGGGCTTCCTGTGGGAACCCGAATTATAACTTAGTTCAATATGAGGAATATTCTTTAAAAATCTTTTTCTTTTTTTTTTAGATCCACTGGTCAGAATCTTTGGAAATTTGGTATAAGCTTTTCTTAGGAGGAGCAGATGCAACTTGTGGAAGTCAATTCTCTGGGTTGATATTTAGGCTACCATGTCAGGTGAGCGCCCTCAGGCCCCTTGGGGCCTCTTGTCTTATACATTAGTGGCTAGTGTTGTTAGTCTCCATTTAGTGAGCTTTCAAAAGCCACATGTGACACAGAGATGTCTTCATGGAGATGAAGAGTCATAACAGCGTAGCTACCTTGAGACTACTGTCTCTGGGAATTATGGCTTTTAGAATAGCGGCTCATCTTTCCCTACCTTGCGCGACAATGGTTGTAAGTCTCCGTTTAGTGAGCTTTCAAGATCGCAAGTTACACTGAGATATCTGTCTTCACAGAGAGGAAGACTTCTAAGCTACTTTAGCCAAGCTCTGACCGCTGTCTTTTGGAAATAAAACCGCTAAAGGAAAGAGTTAGAGATGGGCGGTTAACCGAAAATTCGGATTGGTTTCTGTTTTGTTATCAAAACCGAAACCGAAACAATTACTGAAAACCGTCGTCGCGGTTTTCAACTTCTATGTTGAAAAACTCTAATCAGGTCTTCAATTCTCAGAATAAAGAGATAAACAACCTAAAATTAACCTATTTTCAAACTTCAGAGTCACAATACCCTGTTTTCAGTACAGCTGCAGTAATTGATATTGCGTCCGAGCATGGCATTTACCGCGAAAATACGAGACAAAATTACTTCTTACGCATTGCGTTTTAAATGTTCATCTGTTTATCAAATGCGATTTCCTTTGCTGAACTGGAACTTGTCACTTGTTCCACATTTATAATGACAAATATATTTATTTCTACACGTAATTTTGAAAGCATGAACTCCAAAGCCTGCGTCAAAATCACAGTTGAAGTTGGATGGAAATTTCGGGTTACAATGACCTATATGAGCGACTTTTACTTGATAACATTTTTATGGTCGGCATAATATTTTAGGGTGTGTCGGTTTACCCTAAACACAGGTATTTAATAATAATAATAATATATATCACTTATATAGCGCCTATCCTAATAAAAGCCCTAAGCGCTTTACAAAAGAAATCACGAATCAGATAGATAAACATCAATAAAGTCATCCGGTTTGTGTGTCAGCGAAGGGATAGCCTAGGAAGTTCCTCTGGTATAAGTAGGTTTTTAGTCCCTTTTTAAAACTTTCAAGAGATGGTGCATATCGTAAGGTTTGGGGTAACAAGTTCCACACACGGGACGCGCTGATCCTGAAAGCCCTGTCACCTACAGTCTTCAAATTCCCCGTGAACTGAGTTAAAAGCCCTTCGTCGCTGGATCGCAATGATCGCTGTGGCTTGTATGGTATGAGGAGTTCGCTAAGGTAGCCTGGGAAGTCAGCCGAATTTCTCTGGTAGGTGAGTATTGCAAGTTTATATGTTATGCGGTCTTTAACTGGGATGTAGTGCAGCTTGGCAAGGGCGGGTGAGATGTGTTCCCTTTTCTTCGTCTGTAGAGCAATCCTAGCAGCAATGTTGATCAACCTCTGTAAACGTTGGAGCTGGTTGTCCGGGACGTCGAAAAGCAGTGCATTACAGTAATCTGTTCGGCTCAAGATGAATGTTGAAATCAGCTTTTTTGTGGCGTCTAAACTTAAATATTTTTGGATATGACCTAGCCTTCTAATTTCAAAATATACTGACTTACATATGTTTGATATTTGATAGGACATTGAAAGAGTGGTGTCCAAATGAACTCAAAGATTTTTCGCACTATCGGTGAAATGGATCTAGTTCTCGCCTACAGAAATGTGCTGAATTGTGATGGAATTTGTGACGGATTGTTTTGCGCACCACATCGCTTCGGTTTTGTCATCGTTGAGTTTGAGTTGGTTTGCCAACATCCAAGACTTCATCGATGACAAACATTCCTCAACGTTTGAAACAAGCTGGGCGGGTCGGTTAACTGTATCATGGTCATATAACTGTGTGTCATCTGCGTACATGTGGCACCCAACTCTGTGGCTCCTGATAATGTCACCAAGTGGTTGTGTATACAGGAGATATAGCATAGGGCCGAGTACTGAACCTTGTGGGACTCCAAATTTCAGCGCACGTTCATCTGAAAGTGAGTTTCCAACTTGAATTTGTTGGAACCGGTCGGATAGATATGAGGCAAACCATTTAAGAGCGGATCCACGGATGCCGAAAAGTAGTTTCGAGTCTACAAATTAAAATTGTATGGTCCAATGTATCAAACGCCACCGATAAATCAAGGAGCGTTAGCAGGGACACTTTTCCTTCATCAGATGCGGTCAGAAGCTCAGACGTTATTCGTATCAGTGCAGTTTCAGTACTGTGCCCTTTGAGGTAAGCAGACTGGCACTTTTCCATTAACGAATGATATTCCAGGTGTTCTTTTAGTTGGGCAAGAACGAGCTTTTTAAGGATTTTGGAAAGGAAAGGGAGATTGGACACTGGCCTGTAGTTCTTTAGAGTTTCAGGGTCCAATGAAGGCTTTTTTAGCTCACCTGACTTTCAGTCAGGAGAGCTATAGTGATCACTCACCGTCCGTCGTCCGTCGTCCGTCGTCCGTCGTCCGTGAACATGGTGTTTGCGTCTTCTCCTCCCAAACCGCTGAACCAATTTAATTGATATTTGAGATAATAGTTTGTTATGACATCGCAATTTGATTTTGTTCAAATCAAGTTGCCCCGCCCGTGGGTAGGGCCACACCCAAAAAGTGTGCTGAAATCTTAAAAAATCTTCTTCTCATGAACCAGCAGTAGCAGAGACTTGATATTTGGTGTGCAGCTTCCTTTTGAGGTGTAGACTCAGATTTGTTCAAGAGAAGTTTGTGGGGCTATACTTGGCGTCGTTATGGGAGGGGCAAAATTTTTGGCCCCGCCCAAAATTTCTATTTTCCAAACCGAGAGGCTGATTTGAACCAAATTTTATGTGAGGGCTTATTGGGTCATAAGTAACTAATTTATGCTGATTTTTTTTTTCCCGTAGCCCCATGGGAACCGCAGGAGCTAAAAATAGAAAAAAATTAAAACGCCCATATCTCCAAAACTGCACGGCACCGAGAATTTTTATTTGGCGTGAAGCTTCCTTAGGACCAACAGAAAGAATTGGTAAAAAAAAATTGCTATCGGTTTTATCATAGGGTACAGTTTCGGGACATTGAAAAAGTGCTGAGTCAGCACTTTTTAACACTGTAGGCAATGGGAAAAACATTAAAAAATCTTCTTCTCCAGATCCAGCAGGCAGAATCTTTTGATATTTGGTATGCAACATTGGAGGGTGGATCTGATTCAGGTTTGTTCAAACCGGCCCCCTGGGTTCATATTTGGGCTCAGTATAGGAGCCTGATTTCGAACTTAGTGCATTTCAGGCAAATTTCTTAAAAAATCTTCTTCTCCAGATCCAGCAGACAGAATCTTTTGATATTTGGTATGCAACATTGTGGGGTGGATCTGATTCAAGTTTGTTCAAATCGGCCCCCTGGGTTTATATTTGGGCTCAGTATAGGAGCCCAAATTTGAACTTACTGCATTTCAGGCAAATTTCTTTGAAAATCTTCTTTTCCAGATCCAGCAGGCAGAATCTTTTGATATTTGGTATGCAACATTGTGAGGTGGATCTGATTCAAGTTTGTTCAAATCGGCCCCTTGGGTTTATATTTGGGCTCTGTATAGGAGATGAACTTAGTGCATTTCAGGCAAATTGCTTTGAAAATCTTCTTCTCAAGATCCAGCAGGCAGAATCTTTTGATATTGGGTATGCAACATTGTGGGGTGGATCTGATTCAAGTTTGTTCAAATTGGCCCCTTGGGTTTATATTTGGGCTCAGTATAGGAGCCAAAATTTGAACTTAGTGCATTTCAGGCAAATTTCTTAAAAAATCTTCTCCAGATCCAGCAGACAGAATCTTTTGATATTTGGTATGCAACATTGTGGGGTGGATCTGATTCTATTTTGTTCAAATCGGCTCCCTAGATTCATATTTGGGCTCACTATAGAAGCTCGAATTTGAACTTAGTGCATTTCAGGCAAATTTCTTCAAAAATCTTCTTCTCCAGATCCTGCAGGCAGAATTTTTTGATATTTGGTATGCAACATTGTGGGGTGGATCTGATTCCAGTTTGTTCAAATCGGCCACCTGGATTCATATTTGGGCTCACTTTAGAAGCCCAAATTCGAACTTAGTGCATTTCAGGCAAATTTCTTTGAAAATCTTCTTCTCAAGATCCAGCAGGCAGAATCTTGTGATATTTGGTATGCAGCATCCTTAGGGGGGTGAGATTCAAGTTTGTTCAAGCCATGTCCCTAGGTCCATATTTGGGCTCAATGTGGGAGCTTGAATTGTAACTTTGTTCAAAATGAGGAATTTTCTTAAAAAATCTTCTTCTTCAGATCCAGCAGTCGGAATGGTTTGATATGTGGTGAGTAGCATCCTTGGGGGGGGGGGGGGGGGGGGGGGGGGGGGGATTCAAGTGTGTTAAAGCCAAGTCCATGGGTCCATATTTGGGCTCCCTGTGGGAGCCCAAATTATAACTTAGTCAATATGAGGAATTTTTCTTTAAAAATCTTCTTCTTCAGATTCAGCAGTTGGAATGTTTTGATATTTGGCATGGAGCAACCTTAGGGGGCTGAGATTCAAGTTTGTTCAAGCCAAGTCCCTTGGTTCATATTTAGGCTCACTATGGGAGCCTGAATGACAACTTAGTTCAAAATGAGGAATTTTATTTAAAAATCTTCAGATCCAGCAGATGAATGCTTTTGATATTTTTTATGCAGCATCCTTAGGGGGGTAAGATTCAAGTTTGTTCAAGCCATGTCCCTAGGTCCATATTTGGGCTGATTGTGGGAGCTCGAATTGTAACTTGGTTCAAAATGAGGAATTTTCTTTAAAAATCTTCTTCTTCAGATCCAGCAGTCGGAATGTTTTGATATTTGGTGTGCAGAATCCTTAGGGGTGTGAGATTCAGGTTTGTTAAAGCCAAGTCCCTGGGTTCATATATGGGCTTCCTGTGGGAGCCCGAATTATGACTTAGTTCAGTATGAGGAATATTCTCTAAAAATCTTTTTTTAGATCCACTGGTCAGAATATTTGGATATTTGGTTTCAGCTTTTCTTAGGAGGAGCAGATGCAACTTGTGGAAATCAATTCTCTGGGTTGCTATTTAGGCTACCATGTCAGGTGAGCGCCCTCAGGCCCCCTGGGGCCTCTTGTTTAAAAGAGGCACAACAACAACCCTTTAAAGCATGTCGGGATAATGCCAGAAAACAGCGAAAAATTCATCAAAGCAGTGACTGGGTCGATGATAGCATCAATATGCTTCAGAAAAAGTTCTGTGGGAATCGGGTCCAGTGTACACGATTTAGGAGGAGCTGAAGTGATACCTTTTCTAACCTCTTCACTAGAAACAGGACGGAATGACTGAAGCGGCGAGCCAATGAATGGTCGAAATTCGGCTTGCCCCTCATAAGTGTCAAATTGTGACCAAATAGTAGCAATCTTGTTATGGAAATAATCAGCGAAGGCATTTGGGAGGTCGTCCATTTCTATGTTGGTGGGAAGAGTGGATGATTTTGTTTTCCCATAGAGTTCACTCACTAACGCATATAACACTTGGGATGATTTGGTGTTAGATATTCTCTCGCTATAGCGATGTTGGCGAGCACGTTTTGTCATGAAGTTCACATTATTGTTCTTGTCATGAAATATTTGACGGTGAACTGTCAAGCCAGTGTGTCTCCACTGTCGTTCTGCTTTCCGGCATTCAGTTTTAGCCCGTTTTATATCAGCAGTGAACCAAGGAACAGATGGACGGCTAGTGACTTTTCTTGTTGATAAAGGAGCATGGTGATTCAGTATATCTCTAAGTCCTTCATACCACGATACCGCGGTATGCATCGAAGATACATCGATGTCGTTGAGAATATCGTTAGCGAATTGTTCGTGGTCGATTGCTTTCAAATTCCTGGTTGTTACAGTCCGAATGCTGGGTTTGGGCTTGGCTAAGTTAAAACGAAACTTGATGAGGTGGTGATCCGATATGAGGTATTTAACATCAACATCTCTAACGGGTGATACATCCTCATGCACAATAACCCAGTCGAGAATTCCCCCTAAGCGATGTGTAGGTTTGGTGATCACTTGGTGTAAGGATGAATCATTCAATAGCGTTTTGATATTATTGACATCCTTGCTGTCCTTGTGTTCATAGTGTATGTTGAAATCACCAAGTATTAGTAATTTGCATTGGTCAGCAACGTATCTACTGATAAGATCGGAGAGATCTTCAAAGAACATCGAGAAAGTTAGTTTGTTCTTCTTACTAGGTGGTGGTTTGAATGCATTTGGGGAGGGGGGCTAATTTTTCAACAGACTCGAGGCTAAAATAATTTTTCTCAAACTTGAAACCTGAGATAATTTATGCAAATACATTGTGCTCAGGAATTCAGACATGGCATTATGGAGTCGGTCAGACATGAGGGAGTCCTGCAGTTCCTATACTGTTTGATAACTAGCACAAAAGTTGTACGAGTCGTGCCGGATTATTGTTATTATGATTGCTTTGACTATAAGCTTTTTAGACGTATTACTCTTATTGAGAATAGCAGAAGCAGTATAGCCTTAATTCTACTGTGCTGGCCTTACTTATCTAGCAGTTCAAGTAATGCAAGTGAGGGGAGTTTGATAGGAATTATTCGTCGGATTCCCCCTCCCCCCTGCCAATGTGATTACAGGGCAGGACGTAGTTTTCTTCCCATAAGCCTTGTATGCATTCAAGTATATGCATGCCTTCCATGGCTCCTCAATTGGCGGCTGGGTCATGTTCTAACGGCGACCTCATGGGTACATCCACTATTTAGTTGGTTTGTTTTCTGTGGTTGTTCGTTTATAAGTCATATACGAACATATGATTGCTTATCAATAAATTGCTAGCCTTCGTGTACCTGTGTGGCTGACATGTCGGTTATCTGGACAACATTCTTCAATATGGCAATTTGTCCATTCTGAAATGTTTCGCTCAAAGCGGTCTGGCCTTTTCTTACGATGAGTTTACAACTCAGTTAACTGCATTAACATTGTATTATTCATTCAGTTTCCTGGTTACACTTGTATCACTCAGTCATACTCAGATGACATGCCGGATTCTGTTGCTCATGTGCAAAATATGTATATTTTTATACTGTACCAAAGACCCAGACTTAGCTGGTGCTAACTCTAAAAAATCCAGGGCCAAACACAAATTTTGCCCCCCAATCCCCAAAATTTGCATCTAAAACCAAAAGAAATCATGTCCTATAGGACCTCCATACTTTGCCCTTACTGCACATGCGCAGTGTCAAGGACGTTCCGAAATTGGCGCCAATTATCATTCTCTGTTTGGCCCTTCATCAGTCAACATCTCACTGATCTTTGTGCTTGTAAATCTCAGTTTAAAGGATGCCAGACACGTAATTATTGGAGAAATGGTGATTTTAAGGAGGATATAGAAGGAGGAGAGGAAAAAGGAGTGACAAAAAATAATCAGGACTGTACTTAAAATTTTTTATGAAATTATGTTAAGTTGCCTATTTTCGAGGCATGGGCCTCTTGTTGTCATTCTTGCTAAAAAGTTGCACTGCTTATTCAGTGTTTCCTCTCCCCTGGTCTTCTAAGTCCCCCCGTGCAATTCTCCCATGCTTTTGGCATATTTTTGAGAAAGATCATTTCTAAATTCTCTTGGGAGAGTTGCTTGGTTACAGAATGTTTTCTGTTATTTTCCCCATAGTTACGTTTTCACCCATGGGTGTATAAACGTTGTGTTCTGCATCTTCCATCTGATGTTCTGCAGATTCTCCCCTGGGAGTCTCTGTCTTGCATCAGATAGAGTGTAATTTTGATGACTGATTTCGGGCCAGTTTTGTCAGTGCCTAGAGTCATGTTTTCTGGTGTTTTTACACTGTTTGTTTACATTGGCAACAGTCTCTTTTGAGGGGGGCTGTTTGCCTTTGGAGTAGTTTATCTCACTATAAGATACATTTTTATTATCCGTAAGTGTTGCATTAATTATTTAATATAAATTTAAAATTTTTGACCACACTTAGCCATGGGATCCATTGGGGCTCAACGTTACTTTTCCGAAACTTGGGCTTCACTGAAAAAATATTTTTCAAAAATTATTTTGATTTGCAATTGTTTTTTCATTATTAATGGATCATGTTATTATGTATCTTTGTGTCAGGGGTTTGTGCGAGTAACTAGGACTTGTTGTTGACTTTTCACAATGAAAGGATATTGTTCAAATTGTAATAGGAAGAAATCTTCCTCTGACTTTCATGATCATTGCATTAATTGTAGTCAGTGTTCTCGCACTAAGCCCTGTTCTATATGTGAATATTGGGATGACAAACATTGGAAACGTGTGTCACGATATGTTGTTAGTGGAGAAAAGGCTATGCCGGCTCTTTCTCCGCAAGGTCACTCTAGTCTCTCAGTTTCTATTTCAGAGGAACAAGAACAGGGTGATGTTTCCATGTTATCTTCCGCAAGTGCGCTTCCGTCGTCACAAATGAATACAGAGCTAGCGGCAAAAGTGCTCATGGAGATTAAACAAATGTCGTCCGCTAGCTCGCCCGGTGTAGCGTCCATTCACCGAATGGTTCGGCAGCCGGGTTCGTCCGATGCGGTCCAGGAGGAAATGTTGGGTGATCCGAGCACTATAAACATTCAACGTGCACACCCAGTGACGGCAGATAGTAGGCGAGATCGGAGGAAGCCTTTGAGTCCGGTTCCTAGCTCGTCCAGGTCCAGCCGGGCCGCGAGCGAGAGAGGCTCCTCTCTCGTACAACAACATCTGGGACCAGATGTTGTGGTACAAAATGTGTCGCAAGCGGAGCACACGTCCGTCGCTCGGGACGCTCCATTGTATAGGCAGTCCGCGGAGACTGCTCAGGCTTCTTCCTCTCGTCAACGCACACGACCGCACCTTGGCTACGTGACCGCCGATATTTTGCCAGCTTCGCCGATCAGGGATTCTTCGGCGACCAGGTCACACCATCCGGTAGCCAGGGACATGAGGCCGATGGACTCCGGACGTTCGCATTGGAAGAGTATGCGGGAGTCATCAGATGCGGAGCTGCCCTCGGCGAAGCAGCGAAAGACTGCACCTCCGCAGGCCTCGATGTCGGACGTACTTGTGCAGATAGCACAACTTATCGCAGCGTCCCAGCAACCGACAGAAACGGTGTCGGATCGGGAATTATCCGACGGCGCTGGGTCGGTACGCTCCGCCGAAGCATCGGGGGCGGACGACCGGGAGCATCGTGAGGTCCGACTGGATGGTGAAAGGGATACGGATGACTTGGAGCTATCCCTTTCGGAACAACATAAAGCTGCCGTGGACTTCATCTGGCACTTTCTCCCTCAAGTTGTTCCGTCGGGCCAGACTGCTGCGGTTCCGGACAAGAGGATTATAGCGGCATTGGACTCTGATTTCTTTGAGCGGTTCAGGGACATCGCTCCTGAGTTTCCGTCTCAGTCCAATAATGTTGCAAGAACATTTGAATTATTGAACGACGCTATATTTAAACTTGCTTCCAAAACGGGAAAAGCAGGTTTCTTGTCCGCCAATACTCTCAACCTGCCTTTCATTAATGCAAGGAATAAATTCGACACGGCAGGACAGGGTATCCCGAGAGTTCCTCTGCGTATGGACGACGAGGCGGAAGACTTAGAGTTATCATTACCGTCGTCGGCGTCTATTCCAACCGCGGTGTTGGAAACAACTATTTCGTCTAACAGAGCCAGTTTAGATGCCTTATCTTACGCAGATCACCTTACTAAGGCGTTATCACTGCGCCTTCAAGGGAAAGAATTTCAGGATATACAATCCTCTTTAAGACTTCTTTCAAGGGCAGTAGCTTATTCCACGTGTAACTCCGCCCTTTCAGTGGCAAACCTGGAGTTGGTTAGACTTGACGCAGCCCTAGCTACATCCACACTCGTGGATACTAAGGTGAAGAACTCTCTCAGAGTCGCTTCGGTCTCCGGAGAACTTCTCTTTGACGGCAAGCTTTCTGCAATTTACGATAAAATTACTAAGAAAGCTTCGGATTCTCTGCTGTTCAAATCTGCTTCTAAGAAGTCGGACACGGCAGATAAGAGTAAGACAGGCACTTCTGGGTCTAATGCGCCCAAGAGAGGTTCCTATAGAGGTTCTGGTGCGTCCTCTTGGTCTTATTCAAGAGACCGTCAAGGTAGCGACTCACGTTCGGGACGTCCTTCGGGCCGGGACAACCGGTCGGACACCCCGAGGTCGACGGGACGAGGTGCGGGTCGTGGAGGACGTGGTTTCTCCTACCGCAGGCCTCGCAGGTCCAGGAGGTGATGGCTTCAACCTCTATCGCGTACCGGTTGGCGGAAGGTTGTCGAGTTTTTCACAAGAGTGGGCGTCGATTACGGACGACCCTTGGGTGAGGGGGGTGACTTCGGAAAGTCTAAAGATATCCTTCAAACGAAAGCCTCCATTAACTCGAAGTCCAAAATGGACTCAACTTCTGTCAAATCCGCAGAAAAGAGACGCTCTATTATCAGAGGTGCAGTCTCTTTTAATGAAGAACACGGTAGAGGTCGTAGAAAACCAGGAGACTCCGGGATTCTACAGCCATCTGTTTCTGGTTCCGAAACCAGACGGCTCGTTCCGTCCAGTCATAGATTTGAGCTGGATAAACAAGCTGATCGTCGCTCCGAAGTTTTATATGGAGACGATTCGGTCGGTCAGAGCGAGTATTCGGGTGAACGATTATGCAATGAGCATAGATCTCAAAGATGCGTACTTTCACGTCATGGTACATCCGACATTCCGAAAGTATCTACGCTTCGCAGTCCTAGGAGTGGTGTATCAATTCTGGGCGATGTGCTTCGGATTGAATCTAGCACCCTGGGCTTTCACTCGGGGAATGAACTTGGTAATGATGTATTTCCGAGCTCATTCGTCTGCGGTAACGTCGGCCTACCTGGACGACATTCTTCAGAGGTACGGCAACGAGTTAACGCTTCAGAACGATGTGCAGAATCTACTTCTATTGCTCCGACGTCTCGGTTTTATTGTAAACGAGGAGAAGTCGGATCTGGTGCCGTCCAAGTCATTCACACATCTGGGAATGAGCTTCGAGACGCACAACAATCTCGTTCGTCTGCCATTAACCAGAGCGAAATTAGTCAGTTGTTACGCTCGCTATTGTCTGCACGCAGACAAAGTCACAGCGAGAGAATTTATGAGACTGATAGGTCTGTGCGGAGCCGCTGCGGATCTCATTCCGATGGGGCGGTTACGCACGCGTCCTCTCCAAATTTTCTTGACTCAGAATTGGAGTGTGAAAATTCATTCGCTCGACATAGACGTTCTCTTGTCAGATCAAGTGAAACGAGAGATTCAGACTTGGGCAAACATTCAGTGGTTAACTCAGGGAGTTCCGCTGCAGTTGCCGGATCCGAGTTTTACCATTATGACGGATGCCAGTCAAACAGGTTGGGGTGCATCATTGATCCCAACGGATTCGAGATGCCAGGGTCTTTGGGATCCGCAATTCCTGGGCAAGCACATAAACATCAAGGAAATGATGTCAATTTGGCTTGCGTTACGTCATTGGATGGACATTATTCACAATGCTCATGTCCAAATCCTGTCCGACAATACGACAGTAGTAGCGTATATACGGAATCAGGGAGGCACTCATTCAGTTCCGTTGTTCAATCTAACGGAAAGAATCCTTCTGTTTGCTCTAGAACATCAGGTTCTTCTTTCGGTCCGTCATATACCGGGTCGTCTGAATGTACTAGCTGACTCCCTTTCACGAAAGGGTCGCTTGTTGCCGTCGGAGTGGACTCTCAACAAACAAGTATTCAATCAGATTTGCTACCAATGGGAACGGCCAATGATAGATTTATTTGCGACACATCTCAACAATCAGTTGCAGACGTATGTGTCTCCGTGTCCGGATCCAAGAGCTTTTGCAGTAGACGCTCTGTCGATCCCTTGGGACGGAATGATAGGATATGCGTATCCTCCAGCGCCGTTAATTCAGCAAGTATTGCTAAAGATAAAACAATCTCAATGCAAGATTCTGTTGGTAGCATCTCTGTCTCCACAGAGACCATGGATAAATCTACTCAGGTGTCTGTTGTGGGACCTACCGCGAAAGCTTCCTCCACGGGAGGATCTTCTTTCGCAGGGGAAATCGCGTCAACTCCATCACAACCCGCAAGGTCTCAACCTTCACGTTTTTCCGTTGTGCGGTCCTTCTTGCATGGCAAGCACTTTACAGGACGAGCAGTGGACGCGATTTCTAACTGTAGGAGGACCTCCTCTTCGCTAAACTATGCGGCTAAGTGGAAGGTTTTTCGTCGTTGGTGTAGGGATCATTCTGTGGATATTTTTTATCCCTCTATACCAGACATTGCAAACTTTCTAGTATACTTGTTTGACGAAATCAAACTGCAGCCTGTTACTATTAAGGGTTATAGGTCTATGTTATCTGATACCTATGCACATCATGATAGTTTACAAATTGGATCTAATGTCTCTTTATCTAAGTTGGTTAGAAACTTCTCGATAAATAGACCCAGAACTCTTAGGTTAATTCCTAAATGGAATTTAGCTTGGGTTCTTCTTAAACTGAAGGAAAAGCCATTTGAACCTCTTGGAACAGTAGATTTGAAATTCTTATCTTATAAGACAGCTTTTCTCTTAGCTTTCTCTTCTGCTAGAAGAGTCAGTGAGCTTCATGCACTGTCGGTGGATGATTCTCACTATCGTAGTGTCGGGAACACTATCACCTTCACTACTAATGTTGGATTTTTAGCTGAGAATCAGACTCCTAATAAATATCCGGAACCTATTGTTATTAAGGCTCTTCCGTCTTCAGACGGGCATAGGCCTTTACTCTGTCCTGTTAGAGCGTTACGTATCTATAAACAGAGATCTCAGTTTATCAGAAAGGGACGATAACGTTTCTTTCTGTCTCTGATGCCTAATAGAAGGGACATTTCGGTCCATTCTATTGCTAGATGGATTCAATTAACTATCCGTACTGCTTATGAGAGTTTATCTTCTTCTCAGCAGTCTGTGCTTAAGATTTCGGCTCATGAAGTAAGAGCTCTTGCTACTTCTTGGGCTTACGCTAATAGTATTGCTATTACAGATTTAATGAAGGCTGCTTATTGGTCTCAGCCATCCACATTCACAAATTTTTATCTCAGAAATATTGAGTCCATTTCTGGAGACCTGCATTGTTTAGGTCCGTTATCTGTTGCTCAGAATGTCGTCCACTAAACAGTTGCAACTATAGTTATGCAGGCTTTCTGTTCCGGCAGTGACTCCGTCCGGCTGCCCTCTTCGCTCTGGGCTATTTGACCCAGGGCAAGGGGAAGGGGGGGGGGGGGAGGGTGTTCCCTTAGGTCACCTGCTTTATAGTGAAAAGCAAGGGAATGCCTCCTCCGAAGTCAGTATTTCTGAGTCGTTTCCGGGATGGTTTTAAAGTGTAATATTAATGTTAAAAATTCATTCATGTCATATTTTTAAAGTGTAGCTCGGTGTGAAGCATTTTATATGTCAAGTGTCAAACGGGCGTTAATATACAATCCTCGGACACTTTTGAAAGAATATAAAGAGTCTCAATTCTCTGGACTAACTTTATTTATTGGCTTACTTTAAAAATAATTAGTATAAAGGGTTATACTGGATGTTAATAGAGAACATGAATGTTATTGTGCTCAATTATGAAGGGTATTGTATCTTTCTAATTTAACATAAAATAAGAAAGATACATGTAAAGCCTAATACTCCTTTTCTCCTTGAGGGGTTGCCTCTATATTATATAGTTGAGCTTATTGGATTTTCCTCTATGTCCTAGGCCCTCCAGTCTTTTTACTATTCAGCTAAGTCTGGGTCATTGGTACAGTATAAAAATGTTAAAAAATTTATAGTAATTTATATATTTTTTATACTTACCAATGACCCAGACGGGGATGGCCCTCCCAGGAGTTGGGAACTCTTGCCTCCCCGCTGAGTACATAGCGCTGACCAGGCACTGCCAGTAAGAATGATAATTGGCGCCAATTTCGGAACGTCCTTGACACTGTGCATGCGCAGTAACGGCAAAGTATGGAGGTCCTATAGGACATGATTTCTTTTGGTTTTAGATGCAAATTTTGGGGATTGGGGGGCAAAATTTGTGTTTGGCCCTGGATTTTTTAGAGTTAGCACCAGCTAAGTCTGGGTCATTGGTAAGTATAAAAAATATATAAATTACTATAAATTTTTTAACATTTATTAGGCAGACGGATTATTGAAGAGATTATATAAAATTCTTGCTCTGCTTTATAGAACTCATGAGAATTTTGGGGCTATTTGGATCAGTTATGGAACTTCCTATAGGCTGCCTATGCATACATTCTCAATTTTTGGCTTCATTATTCGGAGTAGTACATTCTTTCTCCGAACAGTCATTGGTTGTTACGGACCTAGGGAACGATGAATTATTTGGGGGACAGTCCATGACGGGTCTGTTAATCATAGCTCGTTCCATGTTTTAAATCCTGGTTTCTACCAGTACACAGGAGAATTCACATTCTCGTATATTCGTACGGTTCAATTGGAGTTTCATTATTGGAATTAATTGTACACCTGAACAGGGTCGCCTGTTGGTTGCCTCAGAAGCATGTTTGCTCTAACAGATACTTTCCATTGGGATTCAATTGGACAAGTGTATGGTTGTACATGTTATATGACCGGTTTTCGACCTATCTATATATTCCGACTCTGGCATACGTTAGAAGCTTGCGCCGTTAATAACTGTGATTGCCACGATAGCCTTAGCTCCTGAAGTGGCATTAAGCACCAATAATTAATAATAATTACTAACTGTTTGCCTGTTGGTCAAATATATATAGATTATTTGGTACCGCTTTTCACTGATTCCAGAACGCTTCCCTCTTTGTTTTGAAGAATATTCCTTCAAAAAAAGAAGGGGGAGGAGGTGATTTTTCTTCATCTCGTCTGGCTTGATAAGAGTGTAATTATGAGTGAAGCTGTTTTATCTGTAGATTATTACTGATCTCAGATACAGCTTGTTTATTATAGATATATATGGCGTGTGTTTGTGGGGGTTAGTCTCTCACTCACGAATTTGCCATCCTAATTTAAGTGGCTCAGTTCAAACTAGCCTTAAAATTGGGGGCTTGTTACACCCAATTAGCATAATCATTCATGCTAAGAATACAGAATTATTTGGAAAAGGCTCCTTATTGATGATATGTCTTCTCTATTATTGTATAGAGAAACATACATGTAATTCCTTTAAAAATTTAATCTCCTTTTCACCTTGGAATGGAGGCTCAGGAGCTGTATTTGGTCTTTTAATTCTTAAGTCCTAGGCCCTTCGCCTTTTTACGATTCAGCTAAGTCTGGGCCATTGGTTGTTGTATAAAAATATGATAAATTTTAAGTAATTTGTATATTTTTTATACTTACCAATGGCCCAGATGGGGATGGCCCTCCCATGAGTGGGCACTCATACCTCCCTGCTGAGTTATTATTTTAGTAGGCTTGTCTACAAAGAATGATGTTGCCGCCAATTTCGGTCTCTTCCTGAGTACTGCACATGCGCAGGTAGTAAAAGTATGAAGGGCCAGATAGGACTTTCAATTTTCGGTATATGATGCAAATTTTGGGGATTAGGGGGGTTCAAAATTTGTGTTTGGCCCTTGATAATATTGAGTTTGCACCAGCTAAGTCGGGGCCATTAGTAAGCATAAAAAATATACAAATTACTTTAAATTTATCATGTTTGCTACAGGCTAACCATTTAGTGTATGATCCCTAACTTGGAACAGTTTTAATGAAGAATCAGTTTGGAAATGGAAGTAGTGCAAAACACCAAAAACTTTGACCAGGGAATTTTGCTTGCAGTGTAAGTTTACACCAAACCAAGGTTGTCTTACCCTGGTCTCTGTGACTCTCTGCACTGACATCAGAAGATACTACATGTTAATTCTTATTCTTCAGCTGTCATGTGGTTTGTTGAATTAGCTGCTCTATTTTGGATTGTCGTCAACCAGTATTTCATTTTTTAGATTATTGAACAGTTTTGCTTCATTGTTTAACCTTTATCTGATGAATCAGCCTCATCTGCCCACATATTTTCCAAATTGAGCAGCTGAAGAAATATTGTATTTTTATACTGTACCAATGACCCAGACTTAGCTGGTGCTAACTCCACAAAAACCAGGGCCAAACACAAATTTTGCCCCCCAATCCCCAAAATTTGCATCCAAAACAAAAAGAAATCATGTCCTAAAGGACCTCCATAGTACGACTCTACTGCGCATGCGCAGTGACGCAGTCGTCCCGAAATTGGCGCCAAATATCATTCTCTGTTTGGCCCTTCATCAGTCAACATCTCACTGATCTTTGTGCTTGTAAATCTCAGTTTAAAGGATGCCAGACACGTAATTCTTGGAGAAAATGTGATTCTAAGGAGGATAGAAGGAGGAGAGGAAAAAAGAAGTGGCAAAAAATAATCAGGGCTGTACTTAAAATTTTTTTGTTAAAATTATGTTAAGTTGCCTATTTTCGAGGCAAACGCCTCTTGTTGTCATTCTTGCTAATTGTTGCACTGCTTATTCAGTGTTTCCTCTCCCCTAACCTTCTAAAGTCCCCCCTTGCAATTCTCCCATGCTTTTGGCATATTTTTGAGAAGTTTCATTTCTAAAATTTCCCTGGGAGAGTTGCTTGGTTACAGAATGTTTTCTGTTATTTTCCCCATAGTTACGTTTTCACCCATGGGTGTATAACGTTTGTGTTCTGCATCTTCCATCTGATGTTCTGCAGATTCTCCCCTGGGAGTCTCTGTTTTGCATCAGATAGAGTGTAATTGAGGACTGATTCCGGGCCAGTTTTTTCAGTGCCTGGAGTCATGTTTTCTTCTGTGTTTACACTGTTTGTTTTCATTGGCAACAGCCTTTTTTGAGGGGGGCTGTTTGCCTTTGAGGTAGTTTATCTCATTATAAGATACATTTATATTATCCGAAAGTGTCTCATTAATTATTTTATATAATTTTAAAATTTTTGACCACACTTTGCCATCGGATCCATCGGGGCTCAACGTTACTTTTCAGCAACTTGGGCTTCTCTGAAAAAATATTTTTTCAAAATTATTTTGTTTTGCAATTGTTTTTTCATTTATTAATGGATCATGTTATTATGTATCTTTGTGTCAGGGGTTTTTGCGAGTAACTAGGACTTATTGTTGTTCCTTCACAATGAAAGGAACTTGTTCAAATTGTAATAGGAAGAAATCTTCCTCTGACTTTCATGATTATTGCATAAATTGTAGTCAGTGTTCTCGCATTAATCCCTGTCCTGTATGTGAACATTGGGATGAGAAACATTGGAAACGTGTGTCACGATATGTTGTTTCTGGAGAAAGAGCGATGCCGGCTCTTTCTCCACAAGGTCACTCTACTCTCTCAGTTTCTATTTCAGAGGAACCAGAACAGGGTGATGTTTCCATGTTATCTTCTTCAAGTGTGCGTCCGTCGTCACAATTAAATACAGAGCTAGCGGCAAAAGTGCTCATGGAGATTAGACAAATGTCGTCCGCTAGCTCGCCCGGTGTAGCGTCCATTCACCGAATGGTTCGGCAGCCGGGTTCGTCCGATGCGGTCCAAGAGGAAATTTTGGGTGATGCGAGCACTATAAAAATAATAGATGCACACCCAGTGACGGCGGATAGTGAACGAGAACGGAGGAAGCCTTTTAGTCCGGTTCCTAGCTCGTCCAGGTCCAGCCGGGCCGCGAGCGAGAGAGGCCCCTCTCTCGTACAACAACATCTGGGACCAGATGTTGTGGTACAAAATGTGTCTTTAGCGGAGCATACGTCCGTCGCTCGGGACGCTCCGTTGTATAAGCAGTCCGCAGAGACTGTTAAGGCTTCCTCTTCTCGCCGGCGCACACGACCGCACCTTGGCTGCGTGACCTCCGATATCTTGCCAGCTTCGCCGAGGAAGGATTATTCGGCGACCAGGTCACACCATCCGGCAGCCAGGGACTCGAGACCGATGGACTCCGGACGTTCGCATAGGAAAAGTATGCGGGAGCCATCTGATGCGGAGCTGCCCTCGGCAAAGCAGCGAAAGACCGCTCCTCCGCAGGTCTCGACGTCGGACATTCTAGTGCAGATAGCACAGCTTATCGCAGCATCCCAGCAGCCGACAGAGACGGTGTCGGATCGAGAATTATCCGACGGCGCTGGGTCGGTACGCTCCGCCGAAGCATCGGGGGCGGACGACCGGGAACATCGGGAGGTCCGACCGGATGGTGAAAGGGATACGGATGAATTGGAGCTATCCCTTTCGGAACAACACAAAGCTGCCGTAGACTTCATCCGGCACTTTCTTCCTCAAGTTGTTCCGTCGGGCCAGACTGCTGCGCTTCCGGACAGGAGAATTATAGCGTCATTGGACTCTGATTTTTTCGAGCGGTTCAGGGACATCGCTCCCGAGTTTCCGTCGCAGTCCAATAATGTTGCAAGAACATTTGAATTATTGAACGACGCTATTTTTAAACTTGCTTCCAGGACAGGGAAAGCAGGCTTCTTGTCCGCAAATACTCTCAACCTGCCTTTCATTAATGCAAGGAATAAATTCGACACGGCAGGTCAGGGTATACCGAGAGTTCCTCTGCGTATGGACGACGAGGCGGAAGACTTAGAGCTATCATTACCGTCGTCAGCTTCTATTCCAACCGCAGTGTTGGAAACAGCTATTGCGTCTAACAGAGCCAATTTAGATGCCTTATCTTACGCAGATCACCTTACGAAGGCGTTATCACTGCGTCTTCAAGGGGAAGAGTTTCAGGATATACAATCCTCCTTAAGACTTCTTTCAAGGGCAGTAGCTTATTCCACGTGTAACTCCGCCCTTTCAGTGGCTAATCTGGAGTTGGTTAGACGTGACGCAGCCCTGTCTACATCCACACTAGTGGATTCTAAGGTGAAGAACTCTCTTAGAGTCGCTTCGGTCTCAGGAGATCTTCTCTTTGACGGCAAGCTTTCCGCTATTTATGATAATATTAAAAAGAAAGCTAGTGATTCTCTGTTGTTTAGATCCGCTCCTAAAAGGTCGGATTCAGCAGACACGAATAAGGCGGGCACTTCTGGGTCTTATCCGCCCAAGAGAGGTTCCTATAGAGGTTCCGGTGCGTCCTCTAGCTCTTATTCGAGAGACCGTCAGGATAGCGACTCTCGTTCGGGACGTCCTTCAGGCCGGGACAATCGGTCGGACGCCCCGAGGTCGACGAGGCGAGGTGCGGGTCGTGGAAGACGTGGTTTCTCCTACCGCAGGCCTCGCAGATCCAGGAGGTGATGGCTCAAACCTCTATCGCGTTCCGGTTGGCGGAAGGTTGTCGAGTTTTTCTCAAGAGTGGGCGTCGATTACGGACGACCCTTGGGTGAGAGGAGTGACTTCGGAAGGTCTAAAGATATCCTTCAAACGAAAGCCTCCATTAACTCGAAGTCCAAAGTGGACTCTTCTTCCGTCAAACCCTCAGAAAAGAGACGCTCTGCTATCAGAGGTGCAGTCTCTTTTAATGAAGAACGCGGTAGAGGTCGTAGAAAACCAGGAATCGCTGGGATTCTACAGCCATCTGTTTCTGGTTCCGAAACCAGACGGCTTGTTCCGTCCAGTCATAGATTTGAGCTGGATAAACAAGCTGATCATCGCTCCGAAGTTTTATATGGAGACGATTCGATCGGTCAGAGCGAGTATTCGGGTGAACGATTATGCAACGAGCATAGATCTCAAAGATGCGTACTTTCACGTCATGGTACATCCGACATTCCGAAAGTATCTACGCTTCGCAGTCCTAGGAGTGGTGTATCAGTTCCGGGCCATGTGCTTCGGATTGAATCTAGCACCCTGGGCTTTCACTCGAGTAATGAACTCGGTAATGATTTACTTCCGAGCTCATTCGTCTGCGGTAACGTCGGCCTACCTGGACGACATTCTTCAGAGGTACGGCAACGAGTTAACGCTTCAGAACGATGTTCAGAATCTTCTTCTATTGCTCCGACGTCTCGGTTTCATAGTAAACGAGGAGAAGTCGGATCTGGTGCCGTCCAAGTCATTCACTCATCTGGGAATGAGCTTCGAGATGCACAACAATCTCGTTCGTCTGCCGTTAACCAGAGCGAAATTAGTCAGTTGTTACGCTCGCTATTGTCTAAATACAGACAAAGTCACAGCGAGAGAATTTATGAGACTGATAGGTCTGTGCGGAGCCGCTGCGGATCTCATTCCGATGGGACGGCTACGCACACGGCCTCTTCAAATTTTCTTGACTCAGAATTGGAGTGTGAAAATTCATTCGCTCGATGTAGACGTTCTCTTGTCAGATCAAGTGAAACAAGAGATTCAGACTTGGGCAAACATTCAGTGGTTAACTCAAGGAGTTCCGCTGCAGTTGCCGGATCCGAGTTTTACCATTATGACGGATGCCAGTCAAACAGGTTGGGGTGCATCATTAATCCCAACGGATTCGAGATGCCAGGGTCTTTGGGATCCGCAATTCCTGTGCAAGCACATAAACATCAAGGAAATGATGTCAATTTGGCTTGCGTTACGTCACTGGATGGACATTATTCACGATGCTCATGTCCAAATCCTATCCGACAATACGACAGTAGTGGCGTATATACGGAATCAGGGAGGCACTCATTCAGTTCCGTTGTTCAATCTAACGGAAAGAATCCTTCTGTTTGCGTTGGAACATCACGTTCTTCTTTCGGTCCGTCACATACCGGGTCGTCTGAATGTGCTAGCAGACTCCCTTTCTCGAAAGGGTCGCTTGTTGCCGTCGGAGTGGACTCTCAACAAACAAGTATTCAATCAGATTTGCTACCAATGGGAACGGCCAATGATAGACTTATTTGCGACACATCTCAACAATCAGTTGCAGACGTATGTGTCCCTGTGTCCGGATCCAAGAGCATTTGCTGTAGACGCTCTATCGATCCTTTGGGACGGAATGATAGGATATGCGTATCCTCCAGCGCCGTTAATTCAACAAGTATTGCTAAAGATAAAACAATCTCAATGCAAGATTCTGTTGGTAGCATCTCTGTCGCCACAGAGACCGTGGATAAATCTACTCAGGTGTCTGTTGTGGGACCTACCGCGGAAGCTCCCTCCACGAGAGGATCTTCTTTGGCAGGGGAAATCGCGCCAACTGCATCACAACCCGCAAGGTCTCAACCTTCACGTTTTTCCGTTGTGCGGTCCTTCTTGCATGGCAAGCACTTTACAGGACGAGCAGTGGACGCGATTTCTAACTGTAGGAGGACCTCCTCTTCGCTAAACTATGCGGCTAAGTGGAAGGTTTTTCGTCGTTGGTGTAGGGATCATTCTGTTGATATATTTGATCCCTCTATACCAGACATTGCTAACTTTCTAGTATACTTGTTTGACGAAATCAAACTGCAACCGGTTACTATAAAGGGTTATAGATCTATGTTATCTGATACCTATGCACATCATGATAGTTTACAAATTGGATCTAATGTCTCTTTATCGAAATTGGTTAGAATCTTTTCGATAAATAGACCCAGAACTCTTAGATTAATTCCTAAGTGGAATTTAGCTTGGGTTCTCCTTAAATTGAAGGAAAAGCCATTTGAACCTCTTGGGACAGTAGATTTGAAATTCTTATCTTATAAGACAGCTTTTCTCTTAGCTTTCTCTTCTGCCAGAAGAGTCAGTGAGCTTCATGCACTATCGGTGGATGATTCTCATTATCGTAGTGTTGGGAACACTATCACCTTCACTACTAACGTCGGTTTTTTAGCTAAGAATCAGGCTCCTAATAAATATCCGGAACCTATTGTTATTAAGGCTCTTCCGTCTTCAGACGGGCGTAGGCCTTTACTCTGTCCTGTTAGAGCACTACGTATCTATAAACAGAGATCTCAGTTCATCAGAAAGGGACGGAAACGTTTCTTTCTGTCTTTGATGCCTAATAGAAAGGACATTTCAGTCCATTCTATTGCTAGATGGATTCAGTTAACTATCCGTACTGCGTATGAAGATTTATCTTCTTCTCAGCAGTCTGTGCTTAAGATTTCTGCTCATGAAGTAAGAGCTCTTTCTACTTCCTGGGCTTATGCTAATAGTGTTGCTATTACAGATTTAATGAAGGCTGCTTATTGGTCTCAGCCATCCACATTTACTAATTTTTATCTCAGAAATATTGAGTCCATTTCTGGAGACCTGCATTGTTTAGGTCCGTTATCTGTTGCTCAGAATGTCGTCCACTAAACAGTTGCAACTATAGTTATGCAGGCTTTCTGTTCCGGCAGTGACTCCGTCCGGCTGCCCTCTTCGCTCTGGGCTATTTGACCCAGGGCAAGGGGAAGGGGGGGGGGGGGGGGGCGGGTGTTCCCTTAGGTCACCTGCTTTATAGTGAAAAGCAAGGGAATGCCTCCTCCAAGACAGTATTTCTGAGTCGCTTCCGGGATGGTTTTAAAGTGTAATATTAATGTTTAATTTCATTCATGTCTTATTTTTAAAGTGTAGCTCGGTGTGAAGCATTTGTATATGTCAAGTGTCAAACGGGCTTTAATATACAATACTCGGACACTTTTAAATGATTATAAAGAGTCTCAATTCTCTGGACTACTTTATTTATTGGCTTGTTTTAATAATAATTAGTATAAAGGTTATACTGGATATTAATAGAGAACATGAATGTTATTGTGCTCAATTATTAAGGGTAGTGTATCTTTCTAATTTAAATATTAAATAAGAAAGATACATGTAAAGCCTAATACTCCTTTTCTCCTTAAGGGGTTATCTCTTTATTTTATAATTGAGCTTATTGGATTTTCCTCTATGTCCTAGGCCCTCCAGCCTGTTTACTATTCAGCTAAGTCTGGGTCATTGGTACAGTATAAAAATGTTAAAAAATTTATAGTAATTTATATATTTTTTATACTTACCAATGACCCAGACGGGGATGGCCCTCCCTGAGTTGGGAACTCTTGCCTCCCCGCTGAGTACATAGCGCTGACCAGGCACTGCCAGTAAGAATGATATTTGGCGCCAATTTCGGGACGACTGCGTCACTGCGCATGCGCAGTAGAGTCGTACTATGGAGGTCCTTTAGGACATGATTTCTTTTTGTTTTGGATGCAAATTTTGGGGATTGGGGGGCAAAATTTGTGTTTGGCCCTGGTTTTTGTGGAGTTAGCACCAGCTAAGTCTGGGTCATTGGTAAGTATAAAAAATATATAAATTACTATAAATTTTTTAACTTTTCAAAAAATTTCACCATAAGCATAAAATCATGATATAGTTTTGTTGAAATTTTTGGAAAAAATTGGAAAAATAATACTTAAAATAATAAATTTTGATATCGTGTGCATTGGGTAAAGGGCTCACCCCTAAGCCCTCAGTTTAATTGTATGTTAATAACTATTGTATATTCATGTACACAGCTGCAGTGGACTAAACCATGTTTCTACATTATTGTTGGCTGCCTGCAGAGGTAGCTAACAATGATGTAAAAACACTGTCAAGATAAATCCATCCTACCAGTCGAGTTCTTAAGGAATAATACACTTGGGACAACTTTGTTCAGAGCAATATAAAAATGTCTGTTTGTGGCTGTATAAGAACATAAGGATTAACTGATCAGAGTTTTGTTTTTGCCTAAAGTTTATTTTGCTAGAAACAGGAGTTGTATTTGCAACTTGCAGTGCACACATTCATTTGCACTTTTATTGAAGTCATTTTTAGCTCACCTGACTGAAAGTCAGTGTGAGCTATTGCCATCACTTGGCGTCCATTGCCTGTCATTCGTTAACTTTTGAAATTTGTCTTTTTCAAAACCACTGGACCATATTCCAACATATATGTCACAGATCATCTTTGGAGTATACCCTTTCAACTTGAACCAAATGAAACTGCTGCCATCTTTGGGCTGGGGTTAATACTCAAAAAGCCTAAAAATCTTTAAAAATCTTCTCATGAACCACCAGAGAGAATGTATTGATATTTGGTATGGAACTTCTGGGGGTGAAGATTAAATTTTGTTCAAGGCAAGTTTGTCGGTCAATATTCATATTCAGGCTCTCTGTGGGAGCATTTCCATTTTGGGCTCCACCCAAAATTTCTGTTTCAAGAACCAATTGGCTGATTTGAACCAAATTTGGCATGTACTATAATTGGGTCAAAGATGCATCATTGATGCCCGGAAAAATTTTTTGCAGTCTAGTTGGAACCCCAGGAGCAAAGAATAGAAAAAATTCAAACGCCTATATTTCAAAAACTGCACTGGCCAGAATATTGTTTTTTTAGTATGGGGCTTCCTTAAGACCAGTTAAATCAGATGGACCAAAATAATTGCTATCGATTTTGTCGTGGGGTGCCATAGGGTGATGCCCATTTTAACACTGTTGGCAATTGGAAAATTCTGAGTCATCATCTTTCTTGTGCTCCATCACCTAATTTAAAACTTTTCTTCTTCAAAACCACTGGGCCAAATTTAAATGTATATGGCAAAGACCATCTTTGGAATATACCCTTTCTATTTTCCCTCCATCTTCGAGCTGGGATTAGTGCTCCAAAAGCCTAAAAATCTTTAAAAATCTTCTCATGAATCACCAGAGAGAATGCTTTGATATTTGGTATGGAACTTCCTTTGCTGATGAAGATTGAAGTTTGCTTAAGTCAAGTTTGTAGGTCAATATTTGGTCTTTCTGTAGGAACATGCCCATTCTTGGCTCCATCCAAAATTTGTATTTCAAGAACCGATGGGCTGATTTGCACCAAATTTGGCAAGTAGTATAATTGGGTCCTAAGTACTTGATTGATGGCCGAAAAAAAAAATACTGAGTCAGCACATTTGCAAAAAATAAAGAAATTTTCTTCTCCAAAACCACTAATGAGAATCTTTTGATACTTGATATACAGATGGGTAGCCTGAATCTTAATGTAGGGCAATATGCAGAATAAGCTTTAAAAATCTTCTTCTTTAGGCCACACAAAGTAGATCTGTTTCTCAGGCCATTATCTGTGAAATTGCATGTGGCGAGCGTTTTTTTATTTTATTTTTTATTTCAGTAATATCTTCTTTGCCATCAAAAGTTCATGTTCTTGGTTCAAGTTTTAGGCCTCATAATCTACAGAATAGCATGGGTGGTGGTGTATTTCATCCCTTGAGTGCAAGAAGGCTTTGCAATGCTAAAGCATTGCAAAGCCTTCTTGCACTCAAGGGACAAATTCATCAATTTTTTTAACTTGGGTAAAATATCAGACATAAACCATTTCATTTTTATTTTTTTCAAGTTTAAATTGGTTATAAAAAGAGAGTATGCGGCAGCCAAAAGGACCATGCGGGAGGGCCTGAAAAACAGATATTTTTATACTGTACCAATGACCCAGACTTAGCTGGTGCTAACTCTAACAAAACCAGGGCCAAACACAAATTTTGCCCCCCAATCCCCAAAATTTGCATCCAAAACAAAAAGAAATCATGTCCTAAAGGACCTCCATACTACGCCTCCACTGCGCATGCGCAGTGACGCAGACGTCCCGAAATTGGCGCCAATTATCATTCTCTGTTTGGCCCTTCATCAGTCAACATCTCACTGATCTTTGTGCTTGTAAATCTCAGTTTAAAGGATGCCAGACACGTAATTTTTGGAGAAATGGTGATTCTAAGGAGGATATAGAAGGAGGAGAGGAAAAAGAAGTGACAAAAAATAATCAGGGCTGTACTTAAAATTTTTGGATGAAATTATGTTAAGTTGCCTATATTTTTATACTGTACCAATGACCCAGACATAGCTGGTGCTAACTCTTAAAATATAGGGCCAAACACAAATTTTGCCCCCCAATCCCCAAAATTTGCATCTAAAACTAAAGAAAACATGTCCTGAAAGGCCCTCCACAGTTCGCCCCTACTGCGCATGCGCAGTGTCAAGGACGTTCCGAAATTGGCGCCATTAATCATTCTAAGTTTGGCCCTTCATCAGTTAACATCTGACTGATCTTTGTGCTTATAAATCTCAGTTTAAATGATGCCAGACACATAAATATTAGTGAAATGGTGATTCTAAGGAGGATAGAGAAGGAGGAGAGGAAAAGAATGTGTGACAGAATATTATCAGGGCTGTAACTTAAAATTTTTTAATGAAATTATGTTAAGTTACCTATTTTCAAGGCAGCAGCCATTTTGTTGTCATTCTGATTATTTAGTTACACTGTTTTTTTAAGTGTTTTCCTCTCTCCCTGTCCTTTAAGTTCCCCCTTGCTATTCTCCCATGCTTTTGGCATAGTTTTTGTAATTATTATTACTAAATTTTCTTGGGAGTTTTAGCTGAATAACAGAATGAATTCTGTTCTTTCCCCATGTTTACGTCTTCACCTAGGGGTGGTTAGGCGTTGTGTTCTGCATCTACCATCTGATGTTCTGCAGTTTCTTCCCTGGAAGTCTCTGTTTTGCATCAGATAGTGTATTTTGGTAACTGATTTCGGGCCTGGGTGCCTGGAGTCTTATTTTAGTGTTTTTACACTCATTGTTTACATTTTCAACAGCCCTCTGTGTGAGGGGGGGATTTCTAAAAAATAATATCTTGATGTTATTTTAATCATAACTAGATACATTATTATTGTTCGTAAGTGTTGAATAAATTGTTTAAAATATTTTTTTAAATTTTTGTCCACACTTAGGCTTGGGATCCATTGGGGCTCAACGTTACTTTTCAGAAACTTGGGCTGTTCTGAAAAAATATTTTTTCAAAATATTTTGATTTCAATTATTTTTTCTATATCAATGGATCATATTATTATTATGTATTTTGATTGCCAGGGGTTAGTGCGAGTACCAGGACTTGTTTTCTTTTCACATTGAAAGGATATTGATCAATTGTTTTAAGAGGAAGTCTTCCTCTGACTTTATTATCATTCTATATGTGGTCAGTGTACTCGCATTAACTCCTGTTCTGTATCGTATGATTTCGATGACAATATGGGAAGCATATGTCACGGTATGTTGTTGGGGATTTGGACACTCCGGTCCTTTCCCCGCAGGGTCACTCTACTTTATCAATTTCTATTTCAGACGATCAAGATTAGGGTGATGTATCTGTGATGTCTTCCAACAGTGTGCCTCCGTCGTCACAATTAATGAAGGGCTAGCGGAAAAGTGCTCATGTAAATACGCCAATTGCCTAAGAGGACCCTAGTAGGTTCGACGGCCTTTGACGTCCGCTAGCTCGCCCGGTGTAGCGTCCATTCACCGAATGGTTCGGCAGCCGGGTTCGTCCGTTGCGGTCTAGAAGGAATTTTGGGGTGATGCGAGCACTATAAACTAACCTAATGCACACCCAGTGACGGCGGATCGGAGGGATTACGCAGGAAGCCTTTTAGTCCGGTTCATAGCTCGTTCCGGTCCATCCGGACGGCAAGCGAGAGAGGCCCCTCTCTCGTTCAACAACATCTGGCCCCAGATGTTGTGGTACAAAATGTGTCGTAAGCGGAGCATACGTCCGTCGCTCGGGACGCTCCGTTGTATAGGCAGTCCGCTGAGACTGCTAAGGCTTCCTCTTCTCGTCAGCACACACGACCGCACCTTGGCTGCGTGACCGCCGATATATTACCAGCTTCGCCGATCAAGGATTCTTCGGCGACCAGGTCACTCCATCCGGTAGCCAGGGACACGAGGCCTGCAGACTCCGGACGTTCGCATAGGAAGTGTGCGGGAGTCAACATACACGGAGCTTCCGGCGGCAATGCATCGTAAGACCGCTACTGCACAGGCCTCGGGAACGGACGTGCTTTCCTTAATAGCACAGTTTATCGCAGCATCCCAGCATC
Organism: Pictodentalium vernedei; assembly: GCA_031216915.1. Taxonomy (NCBI): domain Eukaryota; kingdom Metazoa; phylum Mollusca; class Scaphopoda; order Dentaliida; family Dentaliidae; genus Pictodentalium; species Pictodentalium vernedei. The sequence continues at coordinate 266,425,859 of CM062291.1, read as the reverse complement.
AACTGAATCTGTCGCATATATTTTATCCGACGATGCTGGGTCGGGACGCTCCGCGGAAGCGGGTACGGACGTCCGAAAGTTTCATCCGGTCCGACGGGATACCGAAAGGGATTCGGAGGATTTCGAGCTTTCCCTTTCGGAACAACATATGCTGTTGTGTATGTCATCTGACTTGGTCTTCTCCAGCTTCTTTCGTCGGACCAGAATGCTGCGATGCCGGATAAGAAACTGATAGCATCGGTGGACTTAGAAATTTTTGGTTCGGTTCAGGGACATCGTCCCTCAGTTCCGACATAGTCCAATAATGTCACACAAACTTTTGAATTATTGAACGACGCTATATATATTATTATTTTATGCTTGCTAACCAAGCATTTCTGGTTTCTTGTTCGAAGAGTTATGGAGATGTCTTTCAAAAGTGTGCCTCTGTCGTCATAGTTAATGAAGAGTTAGCGGCAATAAGTGCTCATGGAATATGTCTATCGCCTACGGAGTGACATTCGCTAGCTCACCCGGTGTAGCGTACATTCATCGAATGGTTCGGCTGCCGGGTTCGTCCGTTGCGGTCTAGGAAGGAGATTTGGGTGATGCGAGCACTTTAATTACTTTAGTACTCACCCAGTGACGGCAGATTGAGGACAGATCGGAGGAAGCCTGTTAGTCCGGTTCCTGGCTGGTCCAGGTCCGTCCGGGCTGTGAGCGAGAGAGGTCCCTCTCTCGCCCAACAACATAGGGGACCGCATGTTGTGGTTCAGATTTTTTACATTCGGAGCATATGTCCGTTGGTCGGGACGCTCCGTTATATTGACAGTCCGAGAGACTGTCTTTAATGCTTCCTCATCCTCACACCAGGGCACACGACCGCACATTGGCTACGTGACCTCGAGTATCCGATCAGTTTCGGCATTCAGTGATTCCACGGCGAATAGGTCGCGCCATCCGGTAGCCAAGGGACACGAGGCCTATACATTCCGTTCGCTCGCATATTGGTAGTATGCACGGGGTAGCGATCACGGAGCTTCTAGCGGCAATGCATCGTAAGACCGCTTCTCCTCAGGCCTCAGTGACGGACGTGCTATCCGAGTTAGCACAGTTGTTTCGCAGCATCCCAGCAATTGACAGTTTCTCGGTCGAATCAGGAATTATCCGACGGCGCTGGGTCGGTGCGGTCCGCGGTTGCATCAGGTACGGACGACCGAACGCTTTATAGGGTCCGACAGGATGCCGAAAGGGATTCGAAAGATTTCGAGTTTTCCCTTTAGTAGTATCGGAAGATGCCTTTCATATCTTTTGGCATTATCTTCCAGTGATTATTATTTCGGACTTCATTGCTGCGATCTTGGATAAGAGACTTATAACGTCATTGGACTCGGATTTTTCGATCGGTTCGGGGACATTGTCCCTGACTTACCGACGTAGTCCAATATTGTCATTACAACATGTGTTTTATTTTTCGACGCTATATATATATATACAAGCCTGCTACTAAGCATGATAGTTTAGTTTCTTGTCCGCGTTGCTCATTTCTGCTATTTTATCATTTATACAAATAGTTTATTTTGGCAGAGCAGGGCATACCGAGAGTTCATATGCGTCTAGACGGTGTGATTAAAAACTGCATATATTCTTTTTCGCCGTTTATGTCTTTTCCAATTTCAATGTTGGGAACGACATTATGTATAGTAGACTTAACTTAGACGCTTTATTATACGTAATCTGCCTTACTGAGGCATTATCATTACGTCTTCAAGAAAAGATTTACGGGATATTATTCTCAATGTAATTTCTTTTGAGGGCAGTAGTTTGTTCATGTATAACTCCGCCCTTCAGTGGCTGATTGGAGTTAGTTAGACGTGACGCAGCCCTAGCTACATCCACTCGCGTGGATAGTAAGGTTAAGAACTCTCTCAGAGTCGCTTCGTTCTCGGAGGAGCTTCTCTTCGACGGCAACTTTTCGGCAATCCATGAATTGCTCGATTTACACGTTCTCTTGTCTATCTAGTGTTACAAGAGATTCAGACTGGGGCAAACATTCGGTGGTTTACTCAGAGAGTGCCGCCGCAGTTGCCGGGCCCGAGTGTTGCTGTTATGACGGTTGCCAGTCATACAGATTGGGATATAATACTGATCCCTACGGATTCGAAGTGCCAGGGTCTTTGGGTTCCGCAGTCTTTTAGCAATCAGTTTTCTTCCGCGGAATAATGTTTTTTAGGCTTGCTTTATGTCATTGCATGAACATTATTCAGAAACGCATGCCCAAATTCCTGTCCTTTAATTCGACAGTAGTGGCGTATCTCCGGAACCAGGGAGGCACTCTTTCGTTTCCGTTATTCAATTTAATGGAAAGAATCCGTCTGTTGGTTATAGTACACCAAGTTCAGTTTTGGTCCGTCATATTCCGGGTCGTCTGATTGTTTTATCGGACTCCCGTTCTCTTACGGGTCGCTTGTTGCTGTCAGAATGGACTCTCAACAAACAAGTATTCAATCAGATTTGCTATCTATGGGAGCGCCCAATGATGATTTATTTATGACACAGCTTGCTAATCAATTGCAGACGTATGTGTTGGCTTGTCCAGATCTCTGAGCTAATATTCTTAACGCTCTATTGATCTATAGGACGGAATGATAGGATACGCGTATCCTCCGGCGCTGTTGTTTCAGCAGGTATTGCTAAGATAAACAACCACAATACATTTCTGTTGATAGCATCTCTATCTTCACAGAGATCATGAGTAATTTTCTCTCTTGTCTACTGTGGGTTTTAACGTGAAATCTTCCTCTATGTGAGGATCTTTTTCACTGGGTAAATCGTGTCATCTTTATCACAACCTGCAAGGTCGCAACCTTCATGTATTCCATTGTGTGGTCCGTATTGCATTGTAAGCACTGTACTGGACGAGCTTTGGACGTGATTTCTTACTATAGGAGATCCTCTTCTTCGCTATTCTATGCGGCTAAAGTGGAGGCTCTTCCGTCGTGGTGTAGGGATCATTATGTTCATATTGTTGATCCCTCCATACTACTCATTGCTATTTTTTAGTATACTTGTTTCACAAGATCTACTGCAGCCTGTTATTATTTAGGTTATAGGTTTATGTTACCTCATACCTATGCACTCTACGATAGTTTACAATTGAGTCTTTTGTCTCTTTATCTAAGTCAGTTAGTAACTTTTTGATAAATAGACTTAGAATCTTTAGATTAAATTCCTATACGGATTTTAACTTCGGTTCTTATTTAGCTAAGTAATCATTTGAGCCTCTGGAAACAGTAGTTTTCAAATTCTGACCTTTTAGACAGTAATTCTGTTGGTTTCTCTTTTACTGTAGAGTCAGTGAGTTTCATGCACTATCGATGGATGTTTTTCACTTTCATAGTTTCGGAATCACTACTTCCGTTACTATTTAGGTTGGATTGTTGCATAAGAGTTAGGCTCCTATTATCCGGAACCTATTATTTTAAGGTCCTTCCGTCTTCGTATGGGCATAGGCCTTTACTCTTTCCGGGTACAGTTTATGTATTTATAAACAGATTTCTGTTTATTACTATGGGCGTAAGCTTCTTCTGTCTTTGATGTCTAGTAGAAGGACGTTACGCTCCATTTTATTGTTAATGGATTCTATTAACTATCGGTACTGCTTATAGTATATCATTGACTTAGCAGTTGTGCTTAAGATTTCGGCTCATGAATTAAGAGTTCTTCTACTTCTTGGGCTTACATTAATAGTGTCGCTATTATAGATTTTTGAAGGCCGCTCATTGCGCTCAGCCATCCACATTCATGAATTTTATCTCAGAAATATCGAGTCCATTTCTGGAGGCCTCTATTGTTAGGTCTATTATCTACTGCTCAGAATGTCATTCACTTAACAGTTGCTACTATAGCTAGGTAGGCTGTCTGTTTCGGCAGTGTCTCCGTTCGGCTGCCCTCTTCGCTCTGGGCTATTTGACCCAGGGCAAGAAAAAGGGGGGGGGGGGGGAGGGCGTTCCCTTGGGTCACCTGTTTTACTATGAAAACAAGGGGATACCTCCTCCGGAGTTAGTAATTCTGAGCTGTTATTGGGATGGTTGTTTAGTGAGAAGTTTAGGTTTTTAAAATTCATTCAAGTCTTAGTTTTTAAAGTATAGCTTTTGAATATTGCATATGTCAACGGACATGATTATGCAATCCTCAGACACTTTTAGGAGTATAAGAGTCTCTATTCTCTAGACTTACTTTATTTATTGGCTTACTTTAAAAATTATTAGTATAAGGATTATATTGGATATTTATAGAGTATATGGATGTATGAAGCTCAATTTTGGAAGGTGTTGTATCTTTCTAATTTAACATAAAATAAGAAAGATACATGTAAGGCCTATTACTTCTTTTCCCTACAGGGGATGACTCTATTTTATTTTATTGAGCGTATTCCATTTTGCTCTATGTCCTTGGCCCTCCAGCCTTTTTACTATTCAGCTATGTCTGGGTCATTGGTACAGTATAAAAATGTTAAAAAATTTATAGTAATTTATATATTTTTTATACTTACCAATGACCCAGACGGGGATGGCCCTCCCAGGAGTTGGGAACTCTTGCCTCCCCGCTGAGTACATAGCGCTTACCAGGCACTGGTTATTAGAATGATTAATGGCGCCAATTTCGGAACGTCCTTGACACTGCGCATGCGCAGTAGGGGCGAACTGTGGAGGGCCTTTCAGGACATGTTTTCTTTAGTTTTAGATGCAAATTTTGGGGATTGGGGGGCAAAATTTGTGTTTGGCCCTATATTTTAAGAGTTAGCACCAGCTATGTCTGGGTCATTGGTAAGTATAAAAAATATATAAATTACTATAAATTTTTTAACTTTCGAGGCATGGGCCTCTTGTTGTCATTCTTGCTAAATGTTGCACTGCTTATTCAGTGTTTCCTCTCCCCTAGCCTTCTAAAGTCCCCCCTTGCAATTCTCCCATGCTTTTGGCATATTTTTGAGAAAGTTCATTTCTAAAATTTCCCTAGGAGAGTTGCTTGGATACAGAATGTTTTCTGTTATTTTCCCCATAGTTACGTTTTCACCCATGGGTGTATAAACGTTGTGTTCTGCATCTTCCATCTGATGTTCTGCAGATTCTCCCCAGGGAGTCTCTGTCTTGCATCAGATAGAGTGTTATTTTGATGACTGATTTCGGGCCAGTTTTTGCAGTGCCTGGAGTCATGTTTTCTGGTATTTTACACTGTTTGTTTACATTGGCAACAGCCTTTTTTGAGGGGGGCTGTTTGCCTTTGGTGTAGTTTATCTCGCTATAAGATACATTTATATTATCCGTAAGTGTCTCATTAATTATTTAATATATATTTAAAATTTTTGACCACACTTTGCCATCGAATCCATTGGGGCTCAACGTTACTTTTCAGCAACTTGGGCTTCGCTGAAAAAATATTTTTTCAAAATTATTTTGATTTGCAATTGTTTTTTCGTTTATTAATGGATCATGTTATTATGTATCTTTGTGTCAGGGGTTTGTGCGAGTAACTAGGACTTGTTGTTGACTTTTCACAATGAAGGGACATTGTTCAAATTGTAATGGGAAGAAATCTTCCTCTGACTTTCATGGTCATTGTATTAATTGTAGTCAGTGTTCTCGCACTAATCCCTGTCCTATATGTGAATATTGGGATGAGAAACATTGGAAACGTGTGTCACGATATGTTGTTTCTGGAGAAAGGGCTATGCCGGCTCTTTCTCTGCAAGGTCACTCTACTCTCTCAGTTTCTATTTCAGAGGAACAAGAACAGGGTGATGTTTCCATGTTATCTTCTACAAGTGTGTGTCCGTCGTCACAAATGAATTCAGAGCTAGCGGCAAAAGTGCTCATGGAGATTAGACAAATGTCGTCCGCTAGCTCGCCGGTGTAGCGTCCATTCACCGAATGGGTCGGCAGCCGGGTTCGTCCGATGCGGTCCAGGAGGAAATTTTGGGTGATGCGAGCACTATAAACATAATAGATGCACACCCAGTGACGGCGGATAGTAAGCGAGAACGGAGGAAGCCTTTGAGTCCGGTTCCTAGCTCGTCCAGGTCCAGCCGGGCCGCGAGCGAGAGAGGCCCCTCTCTCGTACAACAACATCTGGGACCAGATGTTGTGGTACAAAATGTGTCGCAAGCGGAGCATACGTCCGTTGCTCGGGACGCTCCGTTGTATAGGCAGTCCGCGGAGACTGCTAAGGCTTCTTCTTCTCGTCAGCGCACACACCCGCACCTTGGCTGCGTGACCGCCGATATCTTACCAGCTTCGCCGATCAAGAATTCTTCGGCGACCAGGTCACACCATCCGGCAGCCAGGGGATTCGAGACCGATGGACTCCGGACGTTCGCATAGAAAAAGTATGCGGGAGCCATCTGATGCGGAGCTGCTCTCGGCGAAGCAGCGAAAGACTGCGCCTCCGCAGGTCTCGACGCTGGACATTCTTGTGCAGATAGCACAGCTTATCGCAGCATCCCAGCAGCCGACAGAAACGGTGTCGGATCGAGAATTATCCGACGGCGCTGGGTCGGTACGCTCCGCCGAAGCATCGGGGGCGGACGACCGGGAACATCATGAGGTCCGACCGGATGGTGAAAGGGATACGGATGATTTGGAGCTATCCCTTTCGGAACAACATAAAGCTGCCGTGGACTTCATTCGGCACTTTCTCCCTCAAGTTGTTCCGTCGGGCCAGACTGCTGCGGTTCCGGACAAGAGGATTATAGCGTCATTTTTTGAGCGGTTCAGGTACATTGCTCCCGAGTTTCCGTCGCAGTCCAATAATGTTGCAAGAACATTTGAATTATTGAATGACGCTATATTTAAACTTGCTTCCAAGACGGGGAAAGCAGGTTTCTTGTCCGCTAATACTCTCAACTTCATTAATGCAAGGAATAAATTCGACACGGCAGGACAGGGTGTTTCGAGAGTTCCTCTGCGTATGGACGACGAGGCGGAAGACTTAGAGCTATCATTACCATCGTCGGCTTCTATTCCAACCGCGGTGTTGGAAACAGCTATTGCGTCTAACAGAGCCAATTTAGATGCCTTATCTTACGCAGATCACCTTACTAAGGCGTTATCACTGCGCCTTCAAGGGAAAGAGTTTCAGGATATACAATCCTCTTTAAGACTTCTTTCAAGGGCAGTAGCTTATTCCACGTGTAACTCCGCCCTTTCAGTATCAAACCTGGAGTTGGTTAGACGTGACGCAGCCCTAGCTACATCCACACTGGTGGATACTAAGGTGAAGAACTCTCTTAGAGTCGCTTCGGTCTCCGGAGAACTTCTCTTTGACGGCAAGCTTTCTGCTATTTATGATAAAATTACAAAGAAAGCTTCGGATTCTCTGTTGTTCAAATCTGCTTCTAAAAAGTCGGATACAGCAGACAAGAATAAGACAGGCACTTCTGGGTCTAATGCGCCCAAGAGAGGTTCCTATAGAGGTTCCGGTGCGTCCTCTTGGTCTTATTCGAGAGACCGTCAGGGTAGCGACTCTCGTTCGGGACGTCCTTCGGGCCGGGACAACCGGTCGGACGCCCCGAGGTCGACGGGGCGAGGTGCGGGTCGTGGAGGACGTGGTTTCTCCTACCGCAGGCCTCGCAGGTCCAGGAGGTGATGGCTTAAACCTCTATCGCGTACCGGTTGGCGGAAGGTTGTCGAGCTTTTCACAAGAATGGGCGTCGATTACGGACGACCCTTGGGTGAGAGGAGTGACTTCGGAAGGTCTAAAGATATCCTTCAAACGAAAGCCTCCATTAACTCGAAGTCCAAAGTGGACTCAACTTCCGTCAAATCCGCAGAAAAGAGACACTCTGTTATCAGAGGTGCAGTCTCTTTTAATGAAGAACGCGGTAGAGGTCGTAGAAAACCAGGAAACTCCGGGATTCTACAGCCATCTGTTTCTGGTTCTGAAACCAGACGGCTCGTTCCGTCCAGTCATAGATTTGAGCTGGATAAACAAGCTGATCGTCGCTCCGAAATTTTATATGGAGACGATTCGGTCGGTCAGAGCGAGTATTCGGGTGAACGATTATGCATCAAGCATAGATCTCAAAGATGCGTACTTTCACGTCATGGTACATCCGACATTCCGAAAGTATCTACGCTTCGCAGTCCTAGGAGTGGTGTATCAATTATGGGCGATGTGCTTCGGATTGAATCTAGCACCCTGGGCTTTCACTCGGGTAATGAACTCGGTAATGATCTATTTCCGAGCTCATTCGTCTGCAGTAACGTCGGCCTACCTGGACGACATTCTTCAGAGGTACGGCAACGAGTTAACGCTTCAGAACGATGTTCAGAATCTACTTCTATTGCTCCGAAGTCTCAGTTTTATAGTAAACGAGGAGAAGTCGGATCTGGTGCCGTCCAAGTCATTCACTCATCTGGGAATGAGCTTCGAGACGCACAACAATCTCGTTCGTCTGCCGTTAACCAGAGCGAAATTAGTCAGTTGTTACGCTCGCTATTGTCCGCACGCAGACAAAGTCACAGCGAGAGAATTTATGAGACTGATAGGTCTGTGCGGAGCCGCTGCGGATCTCATTCCGATGGGGCGGTTACGCATGCATCCTCTCCAAATTTTCTTGACTCAGAATTGGAGTGTGAAAATTCATTCGCTCGACGTAGACGTTCTCTTGTCAGATCAAGTGAAACAAGAGATTCAGACTTGGGCAAACATTCAGTGGTTAACTCAGGGAGTTCCGCTGCAGTTGCCGGATCCGAGTTTTACCATTATGACGGATGCCAGTCAAACAGGTTGGGGTGCATCATTAATCCCAACGGATTCGAGATGCCAGGGTCTTTGGGATCCGCAAATTCCTGTGCAAGCACATAAACGTCAAGTAAATGATGTCAATTTGGCTTGCGTTACGTCATTGGATGGACATTATTCACAATGCTCATGTCCAAATCCTATCCGACAATACGACAGTAGTGGCGTATATACGGAATCAGGGAGGCACTCATTCAGTTCCGTTGTTCAATCTAACGGAAAGAATCCTTCTGTTTGCGCCAGAACATCACGTTCTTCTTTCAGTTCGTCACATACCGGGTCGTCTGAATGTGCTAGCAGACTCCCTTTCACGAAAGGGTCGCTTGTTGCCGTCGGAGTGGACTCTCAACAAACAAGTATTCAATCAGATTTGCTACCAATGGGAACGGCCAATGATAGATTTATTTGCGACACATCTCAACAATCAGTTGCAGACGTATGTGTCTCCGTGTCCGGATCCAAGAGCATTTGCAGTAGACGCTCTGTCGATCCCCTGGGACGGAATGATAGGATATGCGTATCCTCCAGCGCTGTTAATTCAACAAGTATTGCTAAAGATAAAACAATCTCAATGCAAGATTCTGTTGGTAGCATCTCTGTCGCCACAGAGACCGTGGATAAATCTACTCAGGTGTCTGTTGTGGGACCTACCGCGAAAGCTTCCTCCGCGGGAGGATCTTCTTTCGCAGGGGAAATCGCGCCAACTCCATCACAACCCGCAAGGTCTCAACCTTCACGTTTTTCCGTTGTGCGGTCCTTCTTGCATGGCAAGCACTTTACAGGATGAGCAGTGGACGCGATTTCTAACTGTAGGAGGACCTCCTCTTCGCTAAACTATGCGGCTAAGTGGAAGGTTTTTCGTCGTTGGTGTAGGGATCATTCTGTAGATGTATTCGATCCCTCTATACCAGACATTGCAAACTTTCTAGTATACTTGTTTGACGAAATCAAACTGCAGCCTGTTACTATTAAGGGTTATAGGTCTATGTTATCTGATACCTATGCACATCATGATAGTTTACAAATTGGATCTAATGTCTCTTTATCTAAGTTAGTTAGAAACTTCTCGATAAATAGACCCAGAACTCTTAGATTAATTCCTAAATGGAATTTAGCTTGGGTTCTTCTTAAATTGAAGGAAAAGCCATTTGAACCTCTTGGGACAGTAGATTTCAAATTCTTATCTTATAAGACAGCTTTTCTCTTAGCTTTCTCTTCTGCTAGAAGAGTCAGTGAGCTTCATGCACTGTCGGTGGATGATTCTCTCTATCGTAGTGTCGGGAACACTATCACCTTCACTACTAATGTGGGTTTTTTAGCTAAGAATCAGGCTCCTAATAAATATCCGGAACCTATTGTTATTAAGGCTCTTCCGTCTTCAGACGGGCGTAGGCCTTTACTCTGTCCTGTTAGAGCGTTACGTATCTATAAACAGAGATCTTAGTTTATCAGAAAGGGACGAAAGCGTTTCTTTCTGTCTTTGATGCCTAATAGAAAGGACATTTCGGTCCATTCTATTGCTAGATGGATTCAATTAACTATCCGTACTGCTTATGAGAGTTTATCTTCTCAGCAGTCTGTGCTTAAGATTTCCGCTCATGAAGTAAGAGCTCTTGCTACTTCTTGGGCTTATGCTAATAGTGTTGCTATTACAGATTTAATGAAGGCTGCTTATTGGTCTCAGCCATCCACATTCACGAATTTTTATCTCAGAAATATTGAGTCCATTTCTGGAGACCTGCATTGTTTAGGTCCGTTATCTGTTGCTCAGAATGTCGTCCACTAAACAGTTGCAACTATAGTTATGCAGGCTTTCTGTTCCGGCAGTGACTCTGTCCAGCTGCCCTCTTCGCTCTGGGCTATTTGACCCAGGGCAAAGGGAAGGGGGGGGGGGGGGGGCGGGTGTTCCCTTAGGTCACCTGCTTTATAGTGAAAAGCAAGGGAATGCCTCCTCCAAGTCAGTATTTCTGAGTCGCTTCCGGGATGGTTTTAAAGTGTAATATTAATGTTAAAATTCATTTATGTCTTATTTTTAAAGTGTAGCTCGGTGTGAAGCATTTGTATATGTCAAGTGTCAAACGGGCTTTAATATACAATACTCGGACACTTTTAAATGACTATAAAGAGTCTCAATTCTCTGGACTACTTTATTTATTGGCTTACTTTAAAAATAATTAGTATAAGGGATATACTGGATGTTAATAGAGAACATGAATATTATTGTGCTCAATTATTAAGGGTATTGTATCTTTCTAATTTAATATTAAATAAGAAAGATACATGTAAAGCCTAATACTCCTTTTCTCCTTAAGGGGTTATCTCTTTATTATATAGTTGAGCTTATTGGATTTTCCTCTATGTCCTAGGCCCTCCAGCCTGTTTACTATTCAGCTAAGTCTGGGTCATTGGTACAGTATAAAAATGTTAAAAAATTTATAGTAATTTATATATTTTTTATACTTACCAATGACCCAGACGGGGATGGCCCTCCCAGGAGTTGGGAACTCTTGCCTCCCCGCTGAGTACATAGCGCTGACCAGGCACTGCCAGTAAGAATGATAATTGGCGCCAATTTCGGGACGTCTGCGTCACTGCGCATGCGCAGTGGAGGCGTAGTATGGAGGTCCTTTAGGACATGATTTCTTTTTGTTTTGGATGCAAATTTTGGGGATTGGGGGGCAAAATTTGTGTTTGGCCCTGGTTTTGTTAGAGTTAGCACCAGCTAAGTCTGGGTCATTGGTAAGTATAAAAAAATATATAAATTACTATAAATTTTTTAACTTTTTTATTTTTTTTAGGCCTTATGACCACTAGTCAGAATCTTTTAATATTTGGTATACCTTATTGTTTCAAGTCTGTTCAAATTAAGTTCCTCAGTTAATATTTGGGCTTCCTATGGGGGCCTGATGTTAACTTAGTGAAATATGGGGAATAATCTTTAAAAATCTTCTTCAGATCCACAAGTCAGATTCTTTTGATATTTGCTATACAACATCATCTTCGGGCTGGTAGAGTTTACTCTTCTGATTTTTTCAACAAAAGTTACTATGTCCCTTGGGGTGGGGGTTAATGCTCCATACACCTAAAATGCTTTAAAAATCATCTTCTTATAAGCAACTGCAATTTCTATTTCCAGAACCATCGGGCTGATTTGAACCAAATTTGTCATGTAGTATTACTGGGTCATAGATTTATGCCCCATTTTTCTGTGTGTGTGTGGGGGGGGGGGGGGGGGGGGAGGGGGAGGGGAGTTGAGACTCCACAGAACAGAGCTTTGTTTTTGCCAAATGTCAGCTGGAATGAATGGCCAACAATATTTCCTTTGGTTGAGTCGAGGCAAATCTAAAAATTGCTCTTGCTGCCCTTCACTTATCTCACACTCATCTTTTTTGACAACTTTAGCCAGGCGAGCATTTTAGGATCACTTTAGCCTTTGGTTGTGAATAGCACTGACTGATTTTGGCCGTTATGTTGGGTAAATGGTTAACTCACTATTGTAAATAAATGAAAACATAAAATAATAACCAAGCAACATTGTTCTCAAACATTTTTAGCTCATCTTGAAAAAGTCAAGCTGAGTAAATCTCATCACTCTCCATCCGTCGTCTGTCCTTCGTCCGTCCATCCGTCGTTCATCAACACCATGTTTTGGTCTTCTCCTCCAAAACCACTGGGCCAATTCAGGTGAAAGTTTGTGTGAGTGATGGTACTGAAGGGGCATTGCATTTTTGTTCAACTCAACATGCTCAGCCCCATAGGGAGGGAGTGGGGTAAAATACTCCAAAATATTTTTAAAATCTTCTTCTCATGAACCAGTGCATACAATGATTTGATATTTGTTATGGAGCTTTCTTTTGAGGTGTAGAATCAAGTTTGTCCAAACAAAGTTTGTGAAGCAATATTTGGCTTTGTAATGGGAGGGGTAAGAATTTATATTTTCTGAACCGATGGTCCGGTTTGAACCAAATTTGGTATGTAGTATTATTGGGTCATAAGTACTTGACTCATGCAAAAAAAAAAAAAAATTTCTCCATCCCCATGGGAACCCTGGGAGCTAAAAATAGAAATATTTTCAAATGCCCATATTTCTCAAACCACACGGAACAGAGAGCTGTTATTTGGTATGAAGCATCCTTAGGACCAGTAGAATTGAGTGGTAAAAAAAATTGGCATCGGTTATGTTAGGGTGTTCTGTAATGGGCATCGAAAAAATGCTGAGTCAACATTGCAAAAATTTATAAAAAATCTTTTCTCCAGAACCAATCATCAGAATCTTTTTATATTCGGTATACAACATTCATAAGGTCAGTCAGATACAAGTTTGTTAAAATAAAGCCCATTGGTTCATATTTGGGCTCAATACAGGAGCCCAAATTCTTAACTTAGGGTAATATGGGGAATATTCTTTAAAAATCTTCTTCAAAACCACCATTCAGAATCTTTTAATGTTTGGTATACATCATTGTTATGAGGATCAGATTCAAGATTGTTCAAACCAAGTCCCTAGGTTAATATTTGGGCTTCCTACCGAAGCCCAAATTTTAACTTTGTTCAATATGGGGGATAATTTTTAAAAAACCTTCAGATCCACCAGTCAGAATGCTTTCATATTTGGTATGCAACATCTCTAGGGGAGTCAGATTAAAGTTTGTTCAAATCAGATCCCTAGGTTTATATTTGGGCTCACTGTGGTAGCCCAAATTTTTACTTAGTGCGATATGAGGAAATTTTTTTAAAAATCATCTTCTTCAGATCCACCAAACGGAATACTTTAATATTTGGTATACAACATCTCTAGTGGGGTCATCAGATTCATGTTTGTTCAATTCGAGTGCCTGGGTTAATATTTGGGCTCCATATGGGAACCTGAAATTTAACTTAGTACAATATGCGGGAATTTCTTCAAAAATCTTCTTCAGATCCACTAGTCAGAATGCTTTCATATTTGGTATACAACATCTCTAGGGGGGTGGGCGAGGGGGGGGGGGGGTGTCAGATTCAAGTTTGTTCACATCGGATCCATAGGTTAATATTTGGGCTCGCTATGGTAGCCCAAATTTTAACTTAATTTCTTTTCTTCAGATCTAACAGTCAGAATACTTTCATATTTGGTACACAACATCCCTAGGGAAGTCAGATTCAACTTTGTTCAAATCGAGAGCCTGGGTTAATATTTGGGCTATCTGTGGGAACTGGAATTGGCCATGTTGCTGAAGAATTAAAAATTTTGTATTCACTACCCCCTAGAGGTGTGTAACTAAGATTAAACCACATAGGTTGTATCAAGGGGCTTCATATGGGAGCTCTACATTTTACATTATGATCAACTGAAGAAAAGGCATGATGCCCAGATTATTTTTGTCACTCCTGAGGAACTCAAGGATTGACAGTGTATCCTATGGAGATGGATTGCTTAACCCTTAAGCCCCCATATAGCCCCAAACCGCCACTTTTATACTGCATTGAAGCAGGTGCTCCCTTGTGTAATCTTTTTTATTACTCTTGTGTGTAGACTGAATTTTCCTTGGCAGTGGTTCTACATCACTGCTGGCTGCCTGTATAGGCAGCCAGCAGTGATGTAGAATCACTGCCAAGTCATCAATAACTATGTAAGCAGAAAAAGGCCATAAATACTTTAAAATTAATCTGAGGACTTAAGGGTTAATGTAGACTCATTCTTGGACTCTGTTTATATTGTGTTCTGTTCAAGATGAGCTCTTCAGGCCCTGTGGGCCTCTTGTTTAAGAAAGTAGACAATGGAGAAACCTCTACAAAAGTGTAATTCGGACATGTACACCATTGATGGAATATTTTGGGACGGGTTGCTTTTAATTCCCAGCTAAACCTCTGCTATCAATTCTCCTAAAACTGGAAAACATTTCAGTTTTTATGCCCCCGAAGAGAGCATCTTAAATCTGTCTGTCCCTCTGCCAAATCATCCATCCATCTGTCCATCCATCCACCCATCTGTCCATTAATCCATCCAGATTTTATCTGTCTGGAAAATAGTGTCTTAGTTATACTCCATAATGACTGGGTTGATTTTCACAAAAGTTCACATGGGTAAAGAACAACTGTAAAGTTGTTGTGCAGCACCACCAAGCCTGAATGACTAATGTCATGGTCACACAATAATGAGACTTCAAATCTTGGAACAAATGCATCTCGGCCATAACTTTATAACAACTATGTGGATTTCTGTAGAACTTCACAAAAGGGTAAAGGATACAGGGAAGATGTGCTGCTGTGTGACACTACCAGATCCATCTGATTGACTGTTCATTTCCACACAATAATGAGAAATCAAATCTTAGAACAAATGCATCTTGGTCATAACCTTATAACCTCTGGGTGGATTTCTGTGGAACTTCACAAAGGGTAAAGGATAAAGGGAAGGTGTGTTGCTATGTGGCACCACCAGATCCATCCAACTGACTGTTCAGTTGTTTGTCCATTTGTCTGTCTATCCACATGAAAAATTATCTTAGTCATAACTATATGATGGCTGGGTGAATTTTCATGAAACTTCACACAGGGCTAAAGGCCAAAGGGAAGTTGTCCTGTGCAACACCACCAGATCCACATGACAAATGTCGAGGTCTCAAAAAAACTCAAATCTTAGAATTTATTGAATTCTTGAGTTTACATTTTTGTTTGTCTTTTGCATATCTGCCAAATTCAACATCATTTCCTGAAGTTTGTTTAGTTTTTGAGCAACCAGTTCAACAAATGCTGCCAATTTATTATGGAAAATAGGCGTTCATGACATGGGTTCAGGGCATCAGTGGCTTCGCGTTCATGGTTTGTCTTATTTTAATATTTCAGAGGAGGCTGTGCCAGCTATTTTTGCAGCAGCCACTCAGGCTTATGGGGGCTGTCATCAAATCAGTGAATCAGAAGATGACAATGATGAAAAAGCTGCCACATTTTGTGAAGCAACACAAGCCTATGCAACAGAAAGTGATACAGAAGTGACAAAACCTGTATGTATCTCGTTTTTCAAGGAACGAATTGGTTTATTTATTCATGTTCATAGGATGATTTAACCCTTTACCCAACGTAACGGCCAAAACCGGCCAGCGCTATTCTCAAAAATCGCCAATTAATTTTCAAAATATTTTAATTTTTTGTCTCAAAAACATAGGTTATGACCCCTCATTGGAACAAGCTCTTCGAGCTTGTTCCAACGAGGGGTCATAACCTATGTTTTTAAGACAAAAAATGAAAAAAAATAGTTATTCAAGAATTTTTTTTGCAAGTGTCGTCTGCTTTTCATGTTAGGTAAAGGGTTAATTTACAGCATAAATTATCAGCAGTAATTTTCTTCCATTTGGTAATTAAAAAAAAATTCTTGTTTCTTTGGCACCTCTCTCTTCATTGAAAAGCTGCCTCATCACTCAGGCTTGGCAATTTCAGGAGAGCGATTTTTTAGCTCTCCTTACTGCCCTCCTGAAAGAATTAAGGAGAGCGAAAAATTGCCCTCCTAAATATTTTGGTCTGGGATGATTGAGATTACATGTATTATGTTTACATTAAATTTTTGTTGTAAAGCAAAAATGTAATTTAACTTCGAAGTCACATAACATCACGTAATTTCATTTTGAAAGTGGTTTAGTGGTAAAAGGTAATGGCTGCAACCATACCCAAACACAGTTGCAATAATTTGAAGCAAAATGGGTCACAGCAATATTTTTTTTCTGTCAGTTTCAAGTTCAACAACTGACATCACAGTTTGAGGGGTAATTATTCAAGGAATATTGACACTATAATATACTACCATTACTACTATTCTGTCACTTGAAGCACTTGCACTAGGATGTGACTGTAGAGTCAAGCAGACCTGTTGTCCAAGAAAGTCATATGCCTACCACTACCACCTTCAACCCCCTTGGGGGGTTGAAGGCGGTAGTAGTAGGCGTATGACTTTCTTGGACAACAGGTCTGGGTACACACACAGGTCTTGTCAAGTGTGTGTTCGGTTGTTGAGTGAGACATCTAGATGTCTAAGAGATTTCGCTTTACCTTAGTAAAAGTTAATAAATTCACTGATGTAGTCTGTTGGTTTCAGTTTCAATGAGTTCGTTCAATTGGATACTTAAAATGCTGTGTAAAGCTAATTGCTCTCCTAAGCTGATTGAGGAGAGCGATTTTTTGCCCTCCTGCATTTTTCAGAATGCCAGGCCTGATCACTTGTTTTTTATGTTTTCCAGAGAAAAATTTTGGGGGAGCATATAGTTGCCGCTTTGTCCATCTGTTCATCCAAAACAAATGGTTTCAGGATGATTACTCTAGCTTGCTTTGATGTATTGTATTACCTTTTAATTTTGCAACATTACTACCTACCATGAAATGCAGGTCTAGTATGAACTGTAGGTCAAATTCGATTTTCACTGTTATGGCATTTACCATTCCAGAGGTATGCCCCTTGAAATGTGACAGAATGGTATCTTATTAAATGAACAGGGCATGTATAATCAAACCTGCTGATTCACCCTAATTAACCAGTGACCTGTCTTCAAAGGCCAGTTTTATCTCCTTTTAATACAGGTTTACTGTGTACTGTTACCCTTGTCTTTCCACACCTTTTCATATTTTTTTTTATATGGCTTAAGCCATTTCACAGTTTTACATTTGAGAAAATCAGTATGTTTCCATCAGTTTGCGTTTCGGGGAGCATCTATTGTCTGTGCCAACATTTTACTTGTTGCAACTGTATTATGAGAAATTTTCACTGCTGAAAACATTTATTTTTTCCACTTAATAGTGTTAGGAGTTGAAGTTTTAATTCCAACTATTTTCAGGACTGTTTTGTGTATTAACAAAAATCAGGAAAAAAAGGCATCCCTCCCTCATCATAAATTGAGAGAAAATTGCCTGAGAAACAAGAAGGTTTTTTTATAGGCCTTTCTCTTATCTGCAGTCCCTAGAGTTGAAATAAAATGCTACTGTTGATTCAGTCATAAATGAAAAATTACAAGATTCTTCTTAACCCTTTAGCTTTATGTATCTATCACCTTAGAGAACTGCAGATGCATTTGCTGTACTATTCTGTTAACTTCAACACTGATAACCTTATTAGTTGTGACAAGCAGCTTTATAGTTGGAAATGCTGGTCGATTGGTCTGTCTGTCGGTTGTTCTATCAGTCTGTGACCAACGAGGTTTTAAACTCAATGAATTTTAAAGCTCTTGTAGCTTATTGATGTCTAATGCCATGTTCAATGCAGATGTTATTCAGAATATTATTGTCAGAGTCATTGTCCCTTATGGACTTGGAATTTGTTTCCTTTTTACCATCAAACTCCATAACTTTTTAAATATTTATTGGGATGACATATTTGGTATGCAAATATATCTTACTGATGTCTAGTCCCATGTTCACAGCAAGTGTTATTCAGAGTATTTTTATGCTCCCTGAAAAAATTTCTGGGGCGCATATAGTCGCCGCTTTGTCCATCTGTCAATCTATCTGTTTGTCGAATCATCTGAAACAAATGTTCTCCGGATGATAACTCTGGTTTGCTTTGATGTATGACCTTATAATTTTTTATACTGTAACCAATGACCCAGACTTAGCTGGTGCTAACTCAAAAATATCTAGGGCCAAACACAAATTTTGCCCCCCAATCCCCAAAATTTGCATGCAAAACCGAAAATTAGAAGTCCTATCTGGCCCTCCATACATTTTACCCCCCGCGCATGTGCAGATGTCAGGGAATCACCGAATCTGGCACCAATAAATCATTCTTTGTTTGGCCCTTGTCAGTTAACAACAAACTGACATTTGTGCTTTTAAATCTCAATTAATAATGATGCCAGACACAAATCAATGGTTAAATTGGTGGATCCAAGGACAGAACTGAAAGAAGGAAGGAAGAAACGGTGGTTTGAAACGTTAGGGCTGTAATTTTATAATATTTATTAAAATTAGTTCATGTTCCCTAATTTCGGGACATGAGCCTGACGTTATCACTGATTGATTATGATCTATCCACTGTTTATTTAGTATTCCTTCCCTGCCTTCCCTTGATCCCCCCAGTTAAGCTCCCAAGCTTTTTGGCTTGTTTTAATAAAAAAAAAATTTAAAAATGTATTGGGAGTTTAACGTATTATACAGAAGATTATTCTGCACATCCCCAGAGTTACGTCCTCATCCTTAGGATGTTTGGGCATTTTGGTCATGCATCATACATCCAATGTATCGTTTTTTCTTCTGAGTAAGATATTGCTTTACATCGGATAGTCTTGTTTCTGTTACTGACTTCGGGCCATGTTGCCTGAGGTCTTGATTCCGGTGTTTTGTTTACATTATATTCCTCTGGATAGTTTTCTATTTTTGTTTAGGAACAACAGTTGTAAGTAACATTAAATATTCTGATGGTGTGGTAGTTAATTTTACACAGATTTTATAATTTTGTCCACACTTAAACTTTTTTGGGCTCATCGTTCCCTTTGGGAACTTGGGCTCTTATATTAGAAAAAAAATTTCAAAAATTTTTTATTTTATTTTTGAAAGAGTTTTTCTTTTGGATATATTTATTTCATTGATTATATTTTAATGTTATCTTATATTATATGTAGATTTGGTGGTGGTACAATGACATATATTAGTATTTAGGTAACTATATTTATCTAATAGTATGGCAAATAGAGGAAGCGTTTCATTTATTTACTTGGTCGTTGTAATGAGTTTAGTTGATGAACTACCACTAATTCTACTCCATGTGTCAGATTTGATAATCTGATTGACGGGCGTCATGGTTTGTGTTATGCGAGTGGAAACTATCGGTCCTATCGCGGCGAGGGGACTCAGCTGGTCCCCTCATCAAAATGTTGCTATAGTTTTTAAGTTTCTATTTACAGAGGAACAAGAACATGGTGTGGTTTCGTGATGCCGTCGGGGAGTGTGCTTCCGTCGTCGCATTATACTGTAGAGCTAGCTGGAAAGTGCTCAATGATATTAGACAAGGGCTAGGCTACAAAAGCGAGTTTACGTCCCTTGTCTACAGCTAGCTCAACCGGCAGATCTCACTTGTATGTGGGTGATGTGATGCCGGGTATGTCCGTAGTGGTCGAGAAGAGGAATAAGGGTGTAGCAAGCACTATGAAGATACGAACATGCTCACCCTGCAACGATGGAAAGGAGGAAGCACGGGAAGGAGGAAGTTGACAAGTTCTGAGGTATGCTCGTCAGACCTGTTAACTCTCCCGGTTTCACTGTGAGGCTCCCAGTTTAAGGCACCAACTCACACTCTCACGGTCACATCTTATTTCCTCCTGATTTGACACTTTTCAGAAACAGTTGTCCTGTTCTGTTTTGAAAATTAAACAAGTTGCATTGCATGCCAAATATATTCTCATACTGTCGCGGTTACGTGAAATAAATCAAAAGTATATGAACTCAAAATATAAATTAAATAAAAAATAAGCTCTCAAGTATAATTAACTTCAGCTGACCTTTTATATATACTATTGTTATGGTTCATACCAAATTTATCCGTTTGTACAAAAAAAAATATAATTGAAAGTTTGTTGAAAACCTGTGAAAACTGAAAAAAGTCTGTTGTGAGATATCACAAGAATTAAGTTACCTCCCCTTACTCATATACAAACAGATTCAGAACAATCATGTCCAGAATCCAGCAGAGTATTTTGTCTTCATTTTGAACCATCAGGATTATTTTGTTTGTTTTTTTTCACAATGGGAGTTATGAATACTGAGGGCACCTTCTCTAATGTGAGTGATACAAAACACAGTTCATATATTTTTTTTAATAAAAAACGAAAACGAAATTACCACAATCACACACAACTTCATTGTTCCGGCAACAACGGGTGGTTTTTTTTTAAGATATGTTTTGTTAGCATTGAGTAATTTTTATTGTACAATAAAACCTGTCAAAAGATAATAAGAATGAATATTTTCTAACTAAAAATGTACAGACTGAACAAAGAATTTACATGAATAAATGGCATGAATGAAGAAGGAATGCTTGTGTTGCCCCTGTTGGTTCTTGAACGTTTTGGTACTGGGGCGATTCGGCCCAAGATGTTTCAGCCTCCATGTTTTGAAGCACCGGGATGGGCTTGCATGAGCTAGGAAAAATGGCCGGACTGAGGGGGGGGGGGGGGGGGGGGGGGGGTTGGGTTGGTTGGTACAGGCAAAGGCTAGATAAGCATCCACTCACATAAAATTTGTGTTTGTGGGGTTGGGGGGGGGGGGAGGGGCTTGGACCAGTGATATCCATATTTGTATGCTTTTACTGACAAATACCATTAAAAGTGTTAAAATAAATTATTAAAATGAAATATATAATGCATTTGGGTTAGGGGGGGTGGGAGGGTACCCAGGTGGGACTGTGGGAGGCATAACAAGGAAAATATTGATGTATTGGCCACACGCAAAAATCTCACTGACAAGCATCCAAATCTCACTGAGAGCTCATCAAAATCTCTCTGACAGTCACCTTCAGAGGTTAACAGGTCTGATGCTCGTCCAGGTCTTCCGTGATCGCGAGCAAGAGAGAGGCTGCTTTCTCTTATAACAACATCTGGGGTCAGAGGTTGTTGGTAGGAACTTGTGTCAGTTGGAACTTACGTCCACGGGACTCTCCTTCCATAGACTGCCGGGGTCGGCCAGTCTTATAGCTTCCTCCGTGTTCAAAAAGCACACACGACCACACAAGTCCGTTGTCGCCAGCTAGCTTGACCGGTGAAGTAGTTACTCAGGCCTCTGGGAACTGTGACGCCGTGTGTATACGATCTGGGCTAGGAGATGATATAGGGTGGAGCGAACACTATGATATGCATAATAATGATACGGAAGGAGGAAACTGGCAAGTTCTGAGGTATGCTCGTCCAGGTCATCCAGGACCACGATCAAGAGAGAGGCCTCTCTCTCTTACAGCATCATCTGGGGACAGATGTTGTTGGTAGGAACTTGTGTCAGTCGGAGTATACGTCCATACCTCCTGTCTGGGACGTCCCGTCTAAGAGGCAGCCGGGGTCGGCTAGTCTTATGGTTTCCTCTACAAAACGGACAATGTGATCTTGATATTGCACAGGGCTATAAAACCCGATGAGTGGATTCGGTTCCCTGACACCGGTGAAACGGTTAAGATTGAATACGAGGACCGTGACTCTGGATGTGTCGCATATGCATTGTATTCAGAGCTAGTGGAAAAGTGCTCAATGATTTTAGACAAGGGCTTGGCTTCAAAAGAGGTTTACGTCCCTTGTCTACAGCTAGCTGAACTGGCAGATCTCACTTGTATGTGGGTGATGTGATGCCGGGTATGTCTGTGGTAGTCGAGAGAGATAAGGGTGTAGCGAGCACTGTTTAATCGAATCATGCTCACCCAGTTTTGATGGAAGGAAGAAGACGACAATTTCTGAGGTATGCTCGTCCAGGTCTTCCCGCACCGCGAGCAAGAGGGAGACCCCTCTCTCTCTTTCAGCAACATCTGGAGCCGGGTGTTGTTGGTAGGAACTTGCGTCAGTCAGAGCTTACGTACATAGCTATTGTCCGGTACGCTTAGTTCAATTCTTAGCCGGGGACGGCTACAGTTTTGCTTCTTTAGCGTCTACCAAACACTCCTGACCGCACCTTGGCTAAGTGACTCAGGATTTCCAGTATGCATCGTCAAAAGGTCCATCTTTTGTGAAGAAAGTCGTACCATCTAGTAGCCAAGGAGATGAGGCTTCATTCATCGGGTTGTCCGCAGTAATAACTATATTGGACACCCTGTCCTAGGAGCAGCCGGCGAACAGGCTATTCATAACCTCTGCTCCTCAGGCCTCTGTAACAGACTTGCTGTTGCAGTTGCGCAGCAAATCGCAGTATTCCTGCGAAGGCAGAAGCACTCAACGTCAGTCTCAAAACTTGAGCTGTTGCATGGTGCTTATTTGGTCCAGTCACCTGCCTGTTCAGATGCTGGTGACTGTGATTCTAACTGATTTAAACGAATGATGGAAAGGATAACTTTCCCTTCCAGAACAACTCTTGGATGATATAGATACCATACATTATCGTTTCCTTGAACTTGTTCCAGTGAATAAAAATGCTGCGAGCAATTATGAGAAAACGCTAGTGTAGCTGGACGCTGACTTCATCCGGATAAAGAGCAGGGTAATAAGACCTCTTTCCGGTTAAGTCAATGGTCTTCGATTGTGTAGACGACACCATATTTAACTTCCTGCGGGAAAAAGTAATTCGGTTTCTTATCTTCTTCCTCTGTATTTTTAGCTCACCTGAGCGAAGCTCAAGGGGAGCTTTACTAATCACTTTCTGTCCGGCGTCCATCGTCCGGCATCCGTCGTTCGTCGTCGTCCGTCCGGCGTTAACTTTACATTATCGACTTCTCCTCCTAAACCACTAGCCCAATTTTATTCAAATGTTGGCTAAATGTTTATTACCTAATGCCAATTCAGATTTGTTCAAATGAAGTTGCCCCTCCTCCTGGGTGGTGCCACGCCCCCAAGGGGCACCAAAATCTTAGTAAATCTTCTTCTCATGAACCAGCAGTAGCAGAGACTTGATATATGGTGTGCAGCTTCATTTTGAGGTGTAGACTCAGATTTGTTCAAGAGAAGTTTGTGGGGCTATACTTGGCGTTGTTATGGGAGGGGCAAAATTTTTTGCCCCGCCCAAAATTTCTATTTTCCAAACCGAGAGGCTGATTTGAACCAAATTTTATGTGAGGGCTTATTGTGTCATGAGTACTTGATTTATGCAAAAAAAAAATTTCCCGCAGCCCCGTGGGAACCGCAGGAGCTAAAAATAGAAAAAATTTAAAACGCCCATATCTCCAAAACTGCACGGCATTGAGAATTTTTATTTGGTGTGCAGCTTCCTTAGGACCAACAGAAAGGATTGGTAAAAAAAAATTGCCATCGGTTTTATCATAGGGTACAGTTTCGGGACTTTGAAAAAGTGCTGAGTCAGCACTTTTTAACACCGTAGGCAATGGGAAAAACATTAAAAAATCTTCTTCTCCAGATCCAGCAGGCAGAATCTTTTGATATTTGGTATGCAACATTGTAGGGTGGATCTGATTCAAGTTTGTTCAAATCGGCCCCCTGGGTTCATATTTGGGCTCAGTATAGGAGCCCGATTTCGAACTTAGTGCATTTCAGGCAAATTTCTTAAAAAATCTTCTTCTCCAGATCCAGCAGGCAGAATCTTTTGATATTTGGTATGCAACATTGTGGGGTGGATCTGATTCAAGTTTGTTCAAATCGGCCCCCTGGGTTTATATTTGGGCTCAGTATAGGAGCCCAAATTTGAACTTACAGCATTTCAGGCAAATTTCTTTGAAAATCTTCTTCTCCAGATCCAGCAGGCAGAATCTTTTGATATTTGGCATGCAACATTGTGGGGTGGATCTGATTCAAGTTTGTTCAAATCGGCTCCCTAGATTCATATTTGGGCTCACTATAGGAGCTCGAATTCGAACTTAGTGCATTTCAGGCAAATTTCTTCAAAAATCTTCTTCTCCAGATCCAGCAGGCAGAATCTTTTGATATTTGGTATGCAACGTTGCGGGGTAGATCTGATTCAAGTTTGTTCAAATCGGCTTCCTAGATTCATATTTGGGCTCACTATAGAAGCTTGAATTCGAACTTAGTGCATTTCAGGCAAATTTCTTAAAAAATCTTCTTCTCCAGATCCAGCTTCAGAATCTTGTGATATTTGGTAAGCAACATTGTGGGGTGGATCTGATTCAAGTTTGTTCAAATTGGCCCCCTGGGTTTATATTTGGGCTCCGTATAGGAGCCCAAATTTGAACTTAGTGCATTTCAGGCATATTTCTTAAAAAATCTTCTTCTCCAGATCCAGCAGGCAGAATCTTTTGATATTTGGTATGCAACATTGTGGGGTGGATCTGATTCAAGTTTGTTCAAATCGGCCCCCTGGGTTTATATTTGGGCTCAGTATAGGAGCCCAAATTTGAACTTAGTGCATTTCAGGCAAATTTCTTTGAAAATCTTCTTCTCAAGATCCAGCAGGCAGAATCTTCTGATATTGGGTATGCACCATGCTTAGGGGGGTGAGATTCAAGTTTGTTCAAGCCAAGTCCCTGGGTTCATATTTGGGCTCACTGTGATAGCCCGAATTATAACTTAGTTCAAAATGAGGAATTTTCTTTAAAAATCTTCTTCAGATCCAGCAGTCGGAATGTTTTGATATTTGGTATGCAGCATCCTTAGGGGGTGAGATTCAAGTTTGTTCAAGCCATGTCCCTAGGTCCATATTTGGACTCACTGTGGGAGTTCGAATTGTAACTTAGTTCAAAATGAGGACTTTTCTTTAAAAATCTCCTTCTTCAGCCATGTCCCTAGGTCCATATTAGGACTCACTGTGGGAGCTCGAATTGTAACATAGTTCAAAATGAGGACTTTTCTTTAAAAATCTTCTTCTTCAGATCCAGCAGTCGGAATGTTTTGATATTTGGTGTGCAGCATCCTTAGGGGGGTGAGATTCAAGTTTGTTAAAGCCAAGTCCTTGGGTTCATATATGGGCTCCCTGTGGGAGCCTGAATTATAACTTAGTTCAATATGAGGAATATTCTTTAAAAATCTTTTTTTTTTAGTTCCACTGGTCAGAATCTTTGGATATTTGGTATAAGCTTTTCTTAGGAGGAGCAGATGCAACTTGTTGAAATCAATTCTCTGGGTTGATATAAATTTAGGCTACCATGTCAGGTGAGCGCCCTCAGGCCCCTTGGGGCCTCTTGTTAATCATTTGTGATTGTTCACATACTTTTAAAAACAACACGGGAAGATGTGGAGAGTTCCTCTGCATTGATTGAGCAGGCTAAGATCTTAGTTGTAGCCTTACCTTCATCATTTAGCTGTTCGCTCGGACACAATGAGAAGATAATTTCTTTGTCAGAGCGAATTTAGTCTCATGGTCTTTTGTACTTCAGCTTTAAGTACTGTGATGCATCGTCCATATGGAAAGGAATTTTGTGGTCGTTTTAAAATTCTTTCCCGACTTATTATATATATATCTCGGTCTTAACTAATGTTAAGTGGGAGTTATTCTGATGTGACGAAGCCTTGTGTCTTCACCTTTGCATTTGACTAGGTGGAAAACTTGCTATAGGTCGCTTTAGTCTTCCAACCTGTAGTCTTTTATGGTAAGAAGCATCAATTCTCGATTCTTTAAGTTGGGGTCTAATGGACCAACACCAGCAGAAAGAGTATGAGAGGTTGTCATCGACTCAGATGTCTGTAAGGACTCATAGCGAAGGTATAGGTATACCTAAGTCTTTGATGGTAAGCTTTCATTATTGTAGGATTAAACTACAAGAAAGCATCAATACTCGACTCTTTAAGTTGGGGTCTAATCGACCTAACCAACAGAAGAGTAGGAGAGGTTGTCCTAGACTCAATTCGCCTATAAGGGTTCATAACAAAGGTATAGGTATCTCTCCTATATATATTTCTTTAGGATTGTCTATACAGCCACTTGGATAGGGGTTTCTCGTCTGTCTGAGTTACTGATCAGACTCCCCCTGAGCCGGTGGCTCTAGGCTCTTATAGAGCTCGGTCCAACCGATTTTGACTGGAAGTGGATAATTAGGTTATTTATGATTATCTTTCAGTCAATAAGCGAACGTTCGGAAATTGTAGCGAGCATAGTTCTTTAGATCACTTGTTTTGTGAACTAAATATTGTCTCATGGGATTTATGATAGGATACACGTATCCCACTTATTTCGCTGGTTCATCTGTTGTATCACAGAGCGAATTAGCCAGTTGTTTGGCTCGCTTTTATCTGTTATCTGACGATTTAACAGTGAAGTTTTATTTGCCGGATGGAGTTGTGCGGAGCGGCTTTGAATGTTGTTTCGATGGGTCGCTTACACACATGTCTACTCCAGTTATTAACTGGAATGGTAGACGTTTTTCCCTCTAGACCTGTTTTGTTTTAGAGAATCTTTTAACATAAGGTCAAGTTTGGGCATATATTAACAGTTTTCTCAATTATTTTAGACGGGAGTTCATATATTGCGTTACAATCCTGAGTCCGAGGGTCTCTCTGTGCAGGGATCTTGGGACCCTCGGTTATTGGAAATCAAATATTCAATGATGTCTCATTCTTTACGTTACATTATTGAATTTTTTCCGTTTATGTATTTATAGACGCAGATCAGAGTTTTTCAGAAGAGAAGTAACGCTTCTTTTGTCATTATTTTCCAATAGAAGGGATGTTTATGTTCATTCTATTGTTAAATAAGTCAGCTATTCATACTTCTTTGGTTATTTTATCTTCCAATTAGCAGTCCGTGCTTAAGATTTCAGGTCATAAGTAAGCGCTGGTTACATCTTGCGCTTATTCTAACTGTATGGCTATTACATGATCTTATGTGGGATCACTTCAGGATAGTTAAGTTTACGGCGCACAGGAATAATAGTTTCCATTATTTGTGTCGCTAGTATAAGGCATTTGAGCGCATACATTTGACGCTCAGCCGTTTTCATGGGAATGAATGATAGGATATGTGTATCCTTCAATTCATTTGTTTCTATTGATTTCATGGAAGTTATGGGGTCTGTTATTGTGCATTCGCCAGAAGCTTCCCCATGAGAGGGTTTTCTTCTTTAAGAGAAGTTTTAGAAGTTTTATTCTTCACGTCATTCTCCACTCTCAGTGGCATTACAGAGTATGTTAGATGTGAAAGAGCTTTGTGGTCACTATATTATTTCTGTCTGCACCAGCAGTGATTAAGTGATGTGGGTGAGGAGGTTTCGACATATATTCAAATCCCCCCCCCCACCCCCACCCCCCACCCCCACACACACTCTCACACTGTCGCGTATATATATTTTAATACATACATACTTTGCGTCTGGGTCATGTTGCATAGCGCCCTCATAGGCATATATGCAGTTATGTTGCATTTGTTTCCGGTATTTATTTTCTGAATTCTAATATACAGACACTTATTTTATCATCATAATGGCCACTATTTGAGCTCATGGGTTATGGCATAGCCATTTAGTGTTTTTTTAGATGATTAATAGGCTGGATTTTTATGCACTCGCGCAATGTGTGATTACGCTATCTCTTTGGTGGACCTTGAAGTTATTATATATTTCAGGGGCGGTCTGTGTTGGAGCCGGTTAATCATACCTACCTCCATTTCTAGATCATGGTCTCTATTTTGTCGGTTCTCAAATCACATATTCTCACGTGTTTATAGTTGTAGATACCAAATAGTACACGTTGGAGATTGTTTTTACCGGATTTAATATTACAGAGGCCTCCTGTGATTGATCTTGAAGCATGTTTTCTCTGCAGAGATTGTTCATCTTATCCCGCTTTTGTATGTATATGTTTAATTTGATTTCTCACTGATTTCGTCGTACCTGTATGCGGCAACTTCAGTGCATATTTTGTAGCGGATAATGTTATTTACCAAAATCATCGCTATAGCCTTGGCTTGTGAAGTGGCATTAAGCACCATTTATTATTCATGAATTAATTTTTTGAGTGCCTGATCGATATTTATATCGTTTCCAGGTTCTGCTTATTGATTCCACAGCTCTCCCCTCTTTCTTTTGAAGATATGTTCAAAAAAGGGGGAGGGGAGGTCATTTTGTCCACTTCTCTGCCTTAGGGGGTATGTAACTGTTAAGGAAGCTGTCTTGTCCGTATTATGTTCGGTGATCAGCTGCAGTATTATTGTGTGGCGTAGGTTTATGGGCAATTTTCTCTCATTCTCAGTATGCCATAATTTTTAGAGCCTAGTCCAAACTAGTCTCAAAAATTGTTTATTTGTTACATCCTAATTAACATGATTTTATGCTTAGATTTAGGATTTACATAATTGGGATCCATATTAGGATAAGTCTCTTCTATTATGGTATTAAGAGACTTAATGTAAATTCTAATTTCTTCATCATGGATTGAAGGATTTGATCTATGTTGATCTACTATTTCGGAAGTTCTAGGCCCTCTGCCTTTTTACGATTCAGCTAAGTCTGGGTCATTGGTTACAGTATACAAATATGAAAAAATTTATGGTAATTTATATATTTTTTATACTTACCAATGACCCAGACTGGAATGGCCCTCCCATGAGTGGGCAGTACTGGGCACTCATACCTCCCCGCTGAATTAGTATAATCTTTTTTTTCAAAGGATGATTTATTGGCGCCAGATTCAGTGACTTCCGAGGGTAAAATGTATGGAGGGCCAGATAGGACTTCTAATTTTCGGTTTTGCATGCAAATTTTGGGGATTGGGGGGCAAAATTTGTGTTTGGCCCTAGATATTTTTGAGTTAGCACCAGCTAAGTCTGGGTCATTGGTAAGTATAAAAAATATATAAATTACTATAAATTTTTTCATTTTTGCAACGTTATTACCTACCATGAAATGCATGTCAAGTTCGATTTTCATCACACTGGCATTCTCTGTTCCAGAGTTATTCCCCTTGAAAAGTCTCAAACTGGTAAAACCACTTGTTTCCAGATGATAACTCTGATTTGCTTTGATGTACGACCTTATAATTTTGGAACAGTAGTACCTACCGTGAAATGCAGGTCAAATTCAATTTTCACCCTCATAATATTTACCGTTCCAGGGTGATGTCTCTTGAAAAGTTGCAAAATGGTGAAATCATTGGTTTTCGAATGATAAATCCAGTTCGCTTTGATTTACGATCTTATACTTTTGCAGCCTTTCTATATACCATGAAATGCAGGTCAAGTTTGATTGTCATTGTTATGGCACTTGCCATTACAGAGTTATGCCCCTTGAAAAGTCTCACATTGGAGAAAATCAATGGTTTCCTGATGATAACTCTAGTTCACTTTGATGTACAACATTATAATTTTGTAACATTACTACCTATCCTGAAATGTAGGTTAGGTTCAATATTCACCATTGTGACATTTCCTTTCCAAAGTTACGCCCCTTGAAATGTGGCAAAATAGTAAAGTGATAAAACATTTCTTATGGTTTTTTATTAAATGCCCAGGGCATGTTTAATCAAACCTGCTTATACATTCACCCTAATTAAGAAGTGCCCTGTCTTCAAAAGCCAGTATAATCTTCTCAAGGAGCTTTTAATTCAGGTTTACTGTGGACTATTACACTTGTCCTTCCACACATTTTTGTATTTTTTAGCGTATCTTGACAAAGTCAAGCCGAGCTAATCTCATTGCTCTCCGTCTGTCGTCCGTCTGTCCATCGTCTGTCAACACCATGTTTTGGTCTTCTCCTCCAAAACCACGGCGCCAATTCAAGTGAAAGTATGTGTGAGTGATGGTCCCGAAGAGGCATTGCATTTTTGTCCAACTCAGCTTGCCCAGCCCCATAGGGAGGGAGTGGGGGAAAATGCTCCAAAATATATTAAAAATCTTCTTCTCATGAACCAGTGTGTACAATGACTTGATATTTGTTATGAAGCTTCCTTTTGAGGTGTAGAATCAAGTTTGTTCAAACGAAGTTTGTGAAGCAATATTTGGCTTTGTAATGGGAGGGGTACGATTTTTGGCCCTGCCCAAAATTTATATTTTCTGAACTGGTGGTCCGGTTTGACCAAATTTGGTATGTGGTATTATTGGGTCATAAGTACTTGACTCATGCAAAAAAAAAAAAATTCCCCCATCCCCATGGGAACCCTGGGAGCTAAAAATAGAAATATTTTCAAACGCCTACATTTCCCAAACCACACGGAACAGAGGGCTGTTATTTGGTATGAAACATCCTTAGAACTCGTAGAATTGAATGGTAAAAAAAATTGACATTGGTTTTGTTAGGGTGTTCTGTAATGGGCATCGAAAAAATGCTGAGTCAGCATATTTGCAAAAATTTTAAAAAATCTTTTCTCCAGAACCAATCATCAGAATCTTTTGATATTCGGTATGCAGCATTCATGGGGGTGGAGGGAGGGGGGGGGGGGGTAGATACACGTTTGTTAAAATAAAGCCCATTGGTTCATATTTGGGCTCAATACAGGAGCCCGAATTTTTAACTTAGGGTAATATGGGGAATATTCTTTAAAAATTTTCTTCTTCAGAACCACCATTCAGAATCTTTTAATGTTTGGTATACATCATTGTTATGAAGGTCAGATTCAAGATTGTTCAAACCAAGTCTGTAGGTTAATATTTGGGCTTCCGATGGAAGCCCAAATTTTAACTTTGTTTCAATATAGGGATATTTTAAAAAATCTTCTTCAGATCCACCAGTCAGAATGCTTTCATATCTGGTATGCAACATATCTGTGGGGGGGAGGGGGGGGTGGGGGAGGGGGGGGGGTCAGATTCAAGTTTGTTCAAATTGGATCCCTAGGTATATATTTGGGCTCGCTGTGGTAGCCCAAATTTTTACTAAGTACGATATGAGGAAATTTCTTTAAAAATCTTTTTCAGATCCACCAGTTGGAATGCTTTCATATTTGCTGTACAACATCTCTAGGGGGGTCAGATTCAAGTTTGTTCAATTCTAGTGCCTGGGTTAATATTTGGGCTCCATACGGGAACCTGAAATTTAACTTAGTACAAAATGAGAGAATTTCTTCAAAAAACATCTTCTTCTTCAGATCCACTAGTCAGAATGCTTTCATATTTGGTATACAACATCTCTAGGGGGGTCAGATTCAAGCTTGTTCAAATCGGATCTGTAGGTTAATATTTGGGCTTGCTATGGCACCCAAATTTTAACTTAGTGCAATATGATGAAATTTCTTTAAAATTTCTCTTCTTCAGATCCAACAGTCAGAATGCTTTCATAGTTGGTACACAACATCTCTAGGGAAGTCAGATTCAACTTTGTTCAAATCGAGAGCCTGGGTTAATATTTGGGCTCCTATGGGAGCTGAAATTGACCATGTTGCTGAAGAATTAAAAATTTTGTATTCAGTACCCTCTAGAAGTGTGTAACTAAGATTAATCCACATAGGTTGTATCAAGGGGCTTCATAGGGGAGCTCTACATTTTATGTTATTATCAACTGAAGAAAAGGCATGATGCCCGGATTATTTTTATCACTCCTGAGGGACTCGAGGATTGACAGTGTATCCTATGGAGATGGATTGCTTAATGTAGACTCATTCTTGGACTCTGTTTATATTGTGTTCTGTTCAAGATGAGTGCTTCAGGCCCTGTGGGGCCTCTTGTTTTTATATGTGGCTTAAACCATTTCACAGTTCTGCATTTGAAAAAGTTTTTACTTGTCAGAGTTATTGCCATTTATGGACCTGAAATTTGTTTAACTTTTACCATCTGTCACAGCTTAGATGCAGTCTTGCAATTTTTGTATTCACAACAACTCCAGTGATTATATCCTCAAATTTATGTATTTTTACCTGCGTCGCCAGCGGCAGAGCAGGTCTAGTAACCACTCGACTCCATCCGTCCGTCCATCAGTCCATCCGAAACACTTCTTCAGTCAAAGATTTCTTGGCTTCTATGAAAGGGAATGATTTTATATTTGGTCTGCTGCTTCATAATGATGAGTTGTATCGTGTATCTAATTTTCACATCAATTGCATGCAGTGACGCAGGTCCAGGCCCGGCATTGGTCTTGGCTTGTTTTGTTGTGAATGAGTTTTTAAATGCAATAACTTTTAAATTACTTGGTTTAATGGCATCATATTTGGTAAGTGCATCTTACTCATGTCTTGACCATGTTCAGTGCATGTGTTATTTGGAGCATTTTTTGGCAAAGTTGCTGTCCCTTATGGACTTGGAGTTTGTCTGTCTGTTGCCAACTTTTACACTCAATAACCTTTAAAAAGTCTTGTTGGAATGACATCATATTTGCAATGCAAGTGTATCTTATTGATGTTTAGCTCCATGTTTAATGCAGGCGTTATTCAGAGTACTTAATGTCAGACTTATTGCCCTTTGTGGACTTGGAATTTGTTTCACTTTCATCATCCATCACAACTAAGGCATGATCTTGCAATTCTTTTCTTTTCTTTTTTTTTGATATGGAGGGGCATCAAAAGTGTTGTTGAGAATTTGCTAGCTTATATTTCCATATGATATTTTTTTCATTTTTAAAACATTG
Source organism: Pictodentalium vernedei (assembly GCA_031216915.1). Taxonomy (NCBI): domain Eukaryota; kingdom Metazoa; phylum Mollusca; class Scaphopoda; order Dentaliida; family Dentaliidae; genus Pictodentalium; species Pictodentalium vernedei. Next base: position 266,393,044 of record CM062291.1, on the reverse strand, counting down.
TTGGTCTCCAATTTTTACAAAATGACTACAATTGTGATGTGATACAAGACTTTTTCAAGTGCTGAGACTCAAAATATGAGCCCCTGCACTGGGGAAAATCTCATACTACATCTGCTTCATAAATTAGATTTGTTGTGTTACATGGTTGTGTTTTCATATGATATTTCAGGACTGTACAAATTTATAGAATTAAGGGAAATGATTCTAATTTCACTTGTATCACTTGATTTTATATAAATATTATAAGTGACTGATTATTTAAGTTGCTCTTCATATTCATTTATTCATTTTTCTATAATCATGACCTGTTTTTTAATGGCAATAAATATTTAACCCTCTGCCAATATTTTGAAAATTCAAACAGCAAATTTTTCGCATGATGAAATTTACTGGTAACCAAACCAATCTTGTATGGCAGAGCAATAGCAAACATTTCCCTTAATGCACTTAGGAATTTAAACAATTCAATCTTCTTTGATAGAGGTTGAATTGATTAAATTCATAGGTGCATTATGGGAAACATTTGCAGTTTGAAATTTTGATACTATGATATGTGCAGAGGATTAATTTTCTTTTAACTATGGTGAGAGAAGTGCCATAATGTAACACACTGTAGGAATGTGGTCTCTGGGCCCTTTCCTTCGGGGTATTTTGGGAGCACAAAGACTCATTGGTTAGTGCATCGGTCTTAACCCTTTGAACTTTTAAGACCAATTTGTTTGGTCCAAGGCATAATTTTGTCTCATTTTTGTATAATTTTCAGAGATCTATACACAGGGCATTGATGATAAAATAACAACTGCAGTCTGAAGCCAGATGGCAGTTATTATTTTATCCTCCCTGTTTTTTTGGACTGACCCATCTCACTGTAAGTGTACACAAAGGCGATACCATTCCAGGAAATGAGGGTTCAAGGATTAACGCTTAATCCAACTTTAACAACTTTTTACTGGTGTAGAACACATGCCCAATCCTGCCTTTTTTGCCAAAGAAGGATGTCACTTTCAAGAAACTGGGCAGTTTGTAGGGAAATCTTGGCTGCCTACATGGGCAGTCAAGACTTGCCTAGAAACAACAGCAAAAATACCGGATGTAGACATTCAAAGTATAGCAGCTGGCTTTTAGATTACTCCAAATTCAAGGTGGTAAAAGTTGTACCCAAAATAGGAAGCATACTAAAGTAGTGGTTACGATTTGCCTCAGTTGAAATTATTTTAAAGTTTTTAGCTGATCGGTACATTTCTTGCTTATGCTGTGTAAAGTTATTTTCAGATTTCAAAATCAACAATATCCCTTGAAAATAGAATTTTCTGTAATTTGGTTACATATATGCTCAAAATAAAGTAATCTAAAGGTTTGTATAGCAGAAATGTATTAAAATCTCCAAGGTTTCAGAGGTTAAAATTGAAAGTCTGACGGTTTGATCTTGATTCATGTTGTCTACATTGTGTGTTTGGGCAAGACACTTAATCCTAATTGCTTAACTAGGAGCACTATGACACAGTGTGCTAAGGTTTACTCTTTTCCTTCAACAGGGTTGCTAATCTCTCTTTTCTCTTTCCACATGCAACACTGTCTGACATGATAAGACCCTGGCTCTGTTCATGCTATCAAATCCTAATTTAGCTATTGTAAAAATTATGGTCTGGCACTAAACATATCACATTCCATAAAATTTGCCCCTTACACAAAGGTAGAAAATCCATTGCCATGTGAAGAATACAGTTGATGTCAAAGCAAACAAAAAATTATTTGTTGGCATTTTAAAAATTTTGGGGACTGTAAAAAGAAATCAACCGAAATTTAATACCCAATTTTTGTGAAAAAGAATTAAGCCCCAGTGAATGTGTCAAAGTAAAGTGGCTATTCAAGATAATTGAAAGATAGAGGCTGAGGTATATGAACCAGTATTTGAACAGCATTTTAACATAGTTGCTCCAAAGCCATGCCAGTGTCATTGAGTGATAATTAGGCATTGTTCTTTAAATAAATCATTACAAGTAAACTCCTCAAGTTTTACAGTAGGCAACATTAAATAAGATTAATACTCAACCATTGACGTGCTGAGTTTAGTGGGTTAACAGTAATTAGGCAATTCATCTATGTATTATCTGAGATGGACGAGGTGTACTAGGCTACTCCTATTCAACCTCTTTATCAAATTATTATTGAGTCAGTGGCATAGATATAATTTGGGAGACCAACCCACCCCCATGAGTTTGTTGGAAAGTTTTAGCCTGGAAGATTTTGTCCTTCAGTGATTGTTCAAACTTTAACCCTTTACCCAACGAATCGCCCACATCCGCCCACTTAATATGCAAATTCAGCAGTTGAAAAAATATCATTTTTCAAAAAAAGTTCAACAAAACCATATCATGTGACCCCCTGTTGGAACGAGCTCGTTCCAACGAGGGGTCACTTGATATGGTTTTGTTGAAATTTTTTGAAAAAAATTAAAAAATGATATTTAAAATAATAAATTTTGATATCGTCTGCGTTTGGTAAAGGGTTAAATAATTGTCAATTGTATGTCAGAGTCAAGGAGAACATCCAATTTTTAATAAACTTCAAAGTTATGTGGGGATACATTTCCTCACTGTACAGTACAAGCCGATGGAATTTCTGGCAAAAATTAGAAATGCAAAGTATCACAATTAGCCACTTAATGTGAAATTCTCTCTTCGCCACAAAAATTCTATGTTCAACACTGCATTGATTGTTGCATTGATATTTAAACTGAGATAATAAGAGCATAAAACCAATCCATCAAAAACCAAGACTAATCAATCTGAAAATGGATTGTAAAAGATAGAATTGAAAACAAGTGTCTTGAAACTGGGATTGTTTCTCATTTTTCCCAAGCCTGGTAACAGAAGCACCCCCTTTATCAGAATCCAGGTTTAGGGACCAAAAGGTTTTGTTTCACTCAAAAATGTCCAGATTGTCAAAAAAATTGGCAAACAGGGAGCACTTATTGTATCAGTATCAAGATTTAGAAAGGTTTAGAAACCCAAACATTTTGTTTTGCAAAAGATTTGGCTCCAGACAGTCTTGAACAGAATGACACTGCCTTGGATGTTTAGTTGTCATTAAATACAACCCAATACTTAAATTCAGAGGTGCATTGTGGGAAAAGTATGCAGTTTGAAATTTTGATATTTTTACATCAGAATGCAGAGAGTTAACATGAATGAATACATCAGAATTACTTTGACTTTCTCTTCCTTTAACCTTTTACCCAACGCAAACGATATCAAAATTTATTATTTTAAATATCATTTTTTATACGTCTGTTTTGAAAAAACGGGTCGTATTATGGTATACCACTGTCCGTCCATCTTTCCATCAGTCCACACGTCGTACAATAACTCTAAAATGCTTCTAGCAATTTTTATAATTTTTTCGTGGAAAGTATATGTTAATGGAAGGAAGCTCCCTTTCGATTTGTGCCACTGTCTGATTTGTCATTCCAGAGTTATGGGATTTTATTCGTCAAAATGTAGGCAATTTTCCACGTCGGACAATAACTTGAAAATGCTTCAAGCAATTTTCATGATTTTTTGGTGGTAATTATATGTTGATGGAAGGAATCTCCCTTTCTATTTGTGTCGCCAACCAATTTGTCATTCCAGAGTTATTTGACTTTATTCGTCAAAATATAGGCTATTTTCCACATGTCGGACTTTGAGCAATTTTCATAAACCTGACAAATACACATGTATACTCTTATTGTGTTCTTCCCTCTTGTAATTAATAACGGGCATATCATGCGCTCATTTTTTTTTAAATTTCAACAAAACCATATCATGTGACCCTCTCATTCAAACGGGCTCGATGAGCTCGTTCCAAAGAGGGTCACATGATATGGTTTTGTTGAAATTTTTTCAGCTGCTGAATTTGCATATTACACAGGTGGATGTGGCCGATTCATTGGGTAAAAAGGGTTACCCAAATAAAAGGTTGCCTGAAAGAATTATGGTGAATTTTTTTAGGTCTGCAGATTCTGGAGATCTTGAACAACAGAATTTTAAAATGAATTTTTGAAGTCTGAAAAAGCATTGTCTGTTTCCATTCTGATTGTTAAATTGCCGCAAATCGATATATTTTCAAATGTCCAAACAGAAGTTGCCGTATGTGGCACTGGCAGACCTTTTTTGGGTCTATCATTTTCAAGACATACAGCATGCTTGTAAATTGTGGCGATGTTCAGGAATTTTTAACTGCAAAATGACACAGTCGCATCCATAATTTAAATCATTATCAAAAGTAAAGATACAAATGAAACATCTAATTTAAATGAATAACTGATATATAAAATCAATATTGCAGAGCATTTTCTAACAGTACATGTAGTTTGAAAATCAGTTCATATGAGCAGGGTTCCCACACAGGTCCTGGAACCTTGAAAGTCCTGGAATTTGGCGGTTTTAAATTCCAGGCCTGGAAAGTAATGGAAAACGAATGTTTTATTAGGCCAGCCCTTGAAAGTCCTGGAAAACCCAGTCAAAATTTTAGGGGCACCGTCGAACGTACTCCAATTCACCGCTTGCTTTTCTGTTCCCGGTCGCGGGTTGTCGTATTTTTCTGTGCGTTTTGGAAAACAATTATCTTGAGTTTGCTTGTGAAGTCTTTCAGTTTGATATTGAAATACCGGGAAAGTGTGTATTTCAAGAAAAATGTACCCATAAGAAGGAAGATAAAGAATGGATTACAAGTGATTCAAAAGACAAACTTAGGGCAAAATGTTGAGCGTGTGTAAAGTCGTTCGACGTAGAAATATGGGTGAGTCGGCATTGATTAGCCACAAGTGTGGTAAATATATCGCATATTTTTTGTTATTACTGATACAAGTGTTGGTCATGGAAATTCACATTTTTGGTCCTTGAAAGTCCTTGAATTTCAATCTTGATTTGGGATACGAACCCTTATGAGTATGAAAAACTGTTCATATCTTCCATCTTTCTATTTAGTTTAACTCTTAGAAGCCAGGAGTCGAGTTTTCTTGCCTCTGACGTAATACCGCAGGTAATCTGGCTGTGACGGTTTGGCTATCTGTGGGCTGGGGGAGAATTAAACACTGAGCAGGTGCTTTCAGTCAAGTGTCATCTGCCAGAATAGGCAGATGACACTTGACTAGAAGCACCTGCTTACTGTAAGTTTTTCGCGGTATGTCATGTTCAATAAATTCATTCTGATTCCCCGGCTTCTAAGAGTTAAACAATATTTTATTTTTAAAACAAAGATCATGTTATTTGTATACATCATGTAGAACAAGAAAGAAGATGAATAACTTCGCTAAATCTTAATTAATAGTACACAATATAACAGGGACAAAACATTGTAAAGATGGAATTTGATAGTGAGCTTGAAATCTTTGTGAGTCGTCTCCCCAGTGATCTATTTATTCTTCTTCATAAAAAAGACTCTTTGACTGTGATGTATATTGTACCAAATGCAGGAAAATTTCTTGTTTTTCCCATTTCGATATCACAAAATTAATACTAAAAAAAACAATCAAAAGTAGAAAGAATTCATTGCTAAATTTGTTCATTGGTGCAGTGCAGCAGTTCCATTTGTCAAGAAGCCCTACATGTGAAGTTTCACATTTTTAATTTGTTGCATATGTAATTATACAGTTTTGACAAACATGGATCAAATAAATTAAAACAGTTTAATAATATAACTTCATCATGTCTTTCACACATACAATGCAAACACTCTGAATTTATTTATTTATTTATTTATTTAAGGTCACATATTTATGCACAATGGCTAATCATGACCGTGACAGTTTTACGGGTGGAGGAAGCCGGAGTACCCGGAGAGAACCACCGAGCAACGACGAGCAGCTGCCAGCTCCCCAACATCGTAACTCCACTCTGCAGCACAGGCAGGGTTAGATTGGTTGAAGACATGCGTACTATCGACGTGCAGTACGCCTTAGTACATGGCGTCATCGTGCCCCCACATGGGCAATGGGGGTGAAGTGTCTTGCCCAAGGACACAATGCGGTTGCCGCAGGTGGGATTCGAACCAAGGACCTCTCGGCTTGCAGCCTGCACCTCTACCTACTGAGCCACCGCGTCCCCGCAAACACTCTGAAAGTGTGTGTTAAAGATACATTCTGTTTAAATGTACGTATTGTTAATCTGTTACAAATCAACATGCCCTTGGTCATGTAGCATAGACTACTGAAAATTTTTGGCACTTTGTGGCTGTGAAAACTAGAAAATAAAAAAATAAAAATAAAATCTTCCAAATGTTATATGTTATTGTGCACAATTCTGGCACATGTTACCATCAATTTGTAAGATAATTGTTATAATTGTATGATTTTCAAAATGGGAAGACTTGTCCTTGTCCCATTGAAATATATCAATATTTTTACATCAGAGAGCCCAATGCACAGGATATCAAAATTTATTTCTTCAATTATTGTTTTCTAAATTTTTTCAAAAAATTTGAACAAAATCATATCATGTGACCCCCCCCCTCATTGAAACTAGCTTATCGGATCATTCCATTGAAAGGTCACATCATATGGGTTTGTTGAAATATTTTGAAAAATTAAATAGATTTTTTTCAGCTGCTGTATTTGTAAATTTTGCGGGTGGATGCGGCTGATCATTAGATGAAGGGTTAAAACAATTGTTAATACATATTCTTTGTTTATTTTCAAGATAGAACCAACTGTTCCATATGACATGGATACAAAGGGTAAGCAGAAGCGAAATCCACCTCCTAAAAGTAAAACGAAAACAAAGAAGAATAATATTGCTGTCAGTGATCCAACACAACCATATTCTATGGACATTAGAACCTCAAAAGATGCTGTTAAGAGAACAGGAATGGAGGCCACACAGGTAGATGATACAGACACTGAAGATGAGTCATTAGGATCATGTAAGAAGGCAGCCATTTTGACTGATGCAGACTATGTTTTGCCTGAAACACAGACATACTCGGGTGAAGAAGATGAGAGTGAGAACACTGATGTGTCCAAATTATTTGCTGCTCCAACACTGGCATGTGACATTGATGAAGAGTTTGAAAAGCAGAGTGACACTGAAAGTGAGATGCAAGAAAATGATGGTATTGAAACTCAAGTTCTTACTGAAGATGCTACTCAGGTGATTATACCCCCACAAAACAAAGTTTAAGGGGTATATAGGAGTCAACTTGTCCGTCAGTCGGTCTGTCGTCGTCAGTCCATTGCACATGAAACTTCACAAAAATGATCAACATGATGACATAATTTTTTTCCCTCTCAGTTTCAAGATGGCCGACAGGCAGCCATATTTGATTTTTAGCTCATCTTGACAAAGTCAAGCTGAGCTAATCTAATCGCTTCCCGTCCGTCGTCCATCAACACCATGTTTTGGTTTTCTCCTCCAAAGCCATTGGGCCAATTCAAGTGAAAGTTTGTGTGAGTGATGGTCCCAAAAGGGCATTTCATTTTTGTTCAACTCAGTATGCCCAGCCCCATAGGGAGGGAGTGGGGGAAAATGCTCCAAAATATTTAAAAAATCTTCTTCTCAAGAACCAGTGTGTACAATGACTTGATATTTGCTATGGAGCTTCCATATGAGGTGTAGAATCAAGTTTGTTCAAACGAAGTTCGTAAAGTAATATTTGGCTTTGTAATAGGAGGGGTAAGATTTTTGGCCCCGCCCAAAATTTCTATTTTCTGAACCGATGGTCCGGTATGAACCAAATTTGGTTTGTGGTAGTATTGGGTCATAAGTACTAGACCCATGCAAAAAAAAAAATTCCCGCATCCACATGGGAACCCTGGGAGCTAAAAATAGAAATATTTTCAAACACCCATATTTCCCAAACCCCACGGAACAGAGAGCTTTTATTTGGTATGAAGTATCCTTATGACCAGTAGAATTGAATGGTAAAAAAAAATTGCCATCGATTATGTTAGGGTGTTCTGTTATGGGCATCGAAAAAATGCTGAGTCAGCATATTTGCAAAAATTTAAAAAACTCTTTTCTCCAGAACCAATCATCAGAATCTTTTGATATTTGGTGTACAGCATTCATAGGGGGTCAGATAAAAGTTTGTTGAAATAAATCTCATTGGTTCATATTTGGGCTCTCTGCAGGAGCCCGAAGTTTTAACATAGGGTAATATGGGGAATATTCTTTAAAAATCTTCTTCTTCAGAACCACCAGTCAGAATCTTTTAATATTTGGTATACATCATTGTTATGAGGGTCAGATTCTAGATTGTTCAAACCAAGTCCCTAGTTTAATATTTGGGCTTCCTATGGAAGCCCAAATTTTATCTTTGTTCAATATGGAGGGTAATTTAAAAAAATCTTCTTCTTCAGATCCATCAGTCAGAATGCTTTGATATTTGGTATGCAACATCTCTATGGGGGTCAGATTCAAGTTTGTTCAAATCAAATCCCTAGGTATATATTTGGGCTCACTATGGTAGCCCAAATTTTTACTTAGTGCAATATGAGAAAATTTCTTTAAAAATCTTCTTCTTCAGATCCACCAGTCGGAATGCTTTTATATTTGGTATACAACATCTCTAGGGGGGTCAGATTCCAGGTTGTTCAATTCGAGTGCCTAGGTTAATATTTGGGCTCCATATGGGAACATGAAATTTAACTTAGTACAATATGAGGGAATTTCTTCAAAAATCTTCTTCAGATTCACTTGTCAGAATGCTTTCACATTTGGTATACAACAGCTCTAGGGGGGTCAGATTCAAGTTTGTTCAAATCGGATCCATAGGTCAATATTTGGGCTCGCTATGGTAGCCCAAATTTGAACTTAGTGCAATTTGAAGAAATTTCTCTACAATTTCTCTTCTTCAGATCCAACAATCAGAATGCTTTCATATTCGGTACACAACATCTCTAGGAAAGTCAGATTTAACTGTGTTCAAATCAAGAGCCTGGGTTAATATTTGGGCTCTCTATGGGAGCCGGAATTGGCCATTTTGCTAAGGAATTAAAAATTTTGTATTCAGTACCCTCTAGAGGTACTAAGATTAATCCACATAGGTTGTATCAAGGGGCTTCATAGGGGAGCTCTACATTTTACTTATGATCAACTGAAGAAAAGGCATGATTCCCAGATTATTTTTGTCACTCCTGAGGGACTCAAGGATTGACAGTGTAGCCTATGGAGATGGCTTGCTTAATGTAGACTCATTCTTGGACTCTGTTTAAATTGTGTTCTGTACAAGATGAGCGCTTCAGGCCCGTGGGGCCTCTTGATTTTATGTAAACTTGTGAAGCGAACTACTTCCACAGTTTTAGCTGCATTTTCATGAAACTTCACAAAAATGATCAACATGATGAGCGGAAGTGCATGACATAATTTTTTTCCCACTCGTTTTCAAGATAGTCGACTGGTTTGGACTCCCAAAATTTTGGACCAATATGCAGAAATTTTGTGGGTTTTTTTTTATGTGTATTCAATTTTGAGATGAGAGAAAAAAAATTGTAGCCAGATAATTTTGGGTCTGGTTCGGATTTGGGACCAAAATTTGGAGAAAAAAAATTTCCATTTTTTATGTGTTTTGTTCAATTTTGAGACAAAAAGAAAAAATTTTAGCCTGAAAATTTGGGTGCAGTTCCAACTTGAAAATTTTGGACCAAAATTAGGACAATTTTTTTGTTGCTTTCTTAGGCGTTTTTGTTAAATTTTGAGACGGAAAAAAAAAAAAATTTGTCTGAAAACTTTGAGTCCGGTTTGCAGACTATTTGGGGGGTATTTTTTATGTGTTTTCAATTTTTAGACGGAAGAAAATAAATTTTAGCCTGAAAAGTTAGGGTCTGTTTCCGACTGATATTTTTTATCCAAATTTGGAAATTGTTTTTTCATTTTTTATGCATTTTGTTCAATTTTGAGACGGAAAAAAAAAATTCTTTCCTGAAAATTTCGGGTCCAGTTTGGACTTGAAAATTTTGACAAAATTGGAAATTTTTGTTGTTTTTAGCTCACCTGAGCGAAGCTCAAGGTGAGCTTTACTAATCGCTTTCTGTCTGTCGTCCGGCGTAAACTTTACAAAACCAACTTCTCCGAAGAAACCACTGGCCCAGCATTTTTCAAATGTTGGGTAAATGTTTATTACCTAATGTCAATTCAGATTCGTTCAAATGAAGTTGTCCCTCCTCCTGGGTGGGGCCACGCCCCCAAGGGGCACCAAAATCTTTGAAAATCTTCTTCTCATGAACCAGCAGTAGCAGAGACTTGATATTTGGTATGCAGCTTCCTTTTGAGGTGTAGAATCAAGTTTGTTCAAGAGAAGTTTGTCGGACATTATTTGCCTTCGTTATGGGAGGGGCAAAAATTTTGGCCACGCCTAAAATTTCTATTTTCTGAATCGTGAGGTCGATTTGAACCAAATTTGATATGAGATGATAATGGGTCATAAGTAGTTGATTGATGCAAAAAAAAATTTTCTCATTGCCCCGTAGGAACCTCGGGAGCTAAAAATAGGAAAACCCTTAAAACTGCCATATCTCCTAAACAACACGGCACAGAGAATTCTTATTTTGTATAAAGCTTACTTTTATCCAGTAGAATAGAATGGTTAAAAAAAATCCCTATCGGTTTGATCACAAGGTACTTTTTTCAGGACTTAGAAAAAGTGCTGAGTCAGCACTTTTTAACACTGTAGGCAATGGGAAAAACATTCAAAAATCTTCTTCCCCAGATCCAGCAGGCAGAATCTTTTGATATTTAGTATGCAGCATTGTAGGGTGGATCTGATTCAAGTTTGTTCAAATCGGCCCCCTGGGTTCATACTTGGGCTCAGTATAGGCGCCCGATTTCGAACTTAGTGCATTTCAGACAAATTTCTTAAAAAATCTTCTTCTCCAGATTCAGCAGGCAGAATCTTTTGATATTTGGTATGCAACATTGTGGGTGGATCTGATTCAAGTTTGTTCAAATTGGCTCCCTAAATTCATATTTGGGCTCACTATAGAAGCTTGAATTCGAACTTAGTGCATTTCAGGCAAATTTCTTAAAAAATCTTCTTCTCCAGATCCAGCAGGCAGAATCTTTTGATATTTGGTATGCAACATTGTGGGGTGGATCTGATTCAAGTTTGTTCAAATCGGCTCCCTAAATTCATATTTGGGCTCACTATAGAAGCTTGAATTCGAACTTAGTGCATTTCAGGCAAATTTCTTAAAAAATCATCTTCTCCAGATCCAGCAGGCAGAATCTTTTCATATTTGGTATGCAACATTGTCGGGTGGATCTGATTCAAGTTTGTTCAAATCAGCCCCCTGGATTCATATTTGGGCTCACTATAGAAGCCCAAATTCGAACTTAGTGCATTTCAGGCAAATTTCTTTAAAAAATCTTCTCCAGATCCAGCAGGCAGAATCTTTTGATATTTGGTATGCAACATTGTGGGGTGGATCTGATTCAAGTTTGTTCAAATCGGCTCCCTAGATTCATATTTGGAATCACTATAGAAGCTCGAATTCGAACTTAGTGCATTTCAGGCAAATTTCTTAAAAAATCTTCTTCTCCAGATCCAGCAGGCAGAATCTTTTTATATTTGGTAAGCAACATTGTGGGGTGGATCTGATTCAAGTTTGTTCAAATCCCCCCCCCCCCCCCCCCCCCTGGGTTTATATTTGGGCTCAGTATAGGAGCCCAAATTTGAACTTAGTGCATTTCAGGCAAATTTCTTAAAAAATCTTCTTCTCCAAATCCAGCAGGCAGAATCTTTTAATATTTGGTATGCAACATTGTGGGGTGGATCTGATTCAAGTTTGTTCAAATCGGCCCCCTGGGTTTATATTTGGGCTCAGTATAGGAGCCCAAATTTGAACCTAGTGCATTTCAGGAAAATTTCTTTGAAAATCTTCTTCTCAAGATTCAGCAGGCAGAATCTTTTGATATTGGGTATGCACCATGCTTAGGGGGGGGGTGAGATTCAAGTTTGTTCAAGCCAAGTCCCTGGGTTCATATTTGGGCTCACTGTGGTAGCCCAAATTATAACTTAGTTCAAAATGAGGAATTTTCTTTAAAAATCTTCTTCAGAATGTTTTGATATTTGGTATGCAGCATCCTTAGGGGGTGAGATTCAAGTTTGTTCAAGCCATGTCCCTAGGTCCATATTTGGACTCATTGTGGGAGCTCGAATTGTAACTTAGTTCAAAATGATGAATTTTCTTTAAAAAATCTTCTTCTTCAGATCCAGCAGTCGGAATGTTTTGATATTTGGTGTGCAGCATCCTTGGGGGGATGTATATTAGAGAAATTACTAAAAGATCTTCTCCAGCACAAGTGGGCAGAATCATTTGATATTTGGTATACAGCATTATGGGGTGGATCTGATTCAAGTTTGTTCAAATCAGCCCCCTGGTTTCATATTTGGGCTCACTATAGAAGCACAAATTCGAACTTAGTGCATTTCAGGCAAATTTCTTAAAAAATCTTCTTCTCCAGATCTAGCAGGAAGAATCTATTGATATTTGGTATGCAGCATTGTGGGGTGGATCTGATTCAAGTTTGTTCAAATCGACCCCTGGGTTTATATTTGGGCTCAGTATAGGAGCCTGAATTTGAACTTGGTGCATTTCAGGCAAATTTCTTTAAAAAATCTTCTTCTCAAGATCAAGCAAGTGGAATCTTTTGATATTGGGTATGCAGCATGCTTAGGGGGGTGAGATTCAAATTTGTTCAAGCCAAGTCCCTGGGTTCATATTTGGGCTCACTGTGGGAGCCCGAATTATAACTTAGTTCAAAATGAGGAATATTTTTATACTGTACCAATGACCCAGACATAGCTGGTGCTAACTCTCAAAAATCTAGGGCCAAACACAAATTTTGCCCCCAATCCCCAAAATTTGCATCTAAAACTGAAAAAATCATGTCCTAAATGGTCCTTCATACTTTGCCTCCACTGCGCATGCGCAGTGTCAAGGAGGTCTCGAAATTGGCGCCAATTATCATTCTTTGTTTGGCCCTTCATCAGTTCACATCTGACTGATATTTGTGCTTGTAAATCTCAGTTTAAATGATTCCAGACACATAAATATTAAACAAATGGTGGATCTAAAGAGGAAATAGAAGGAGGAGAGGAAAAATGAGTGGCAGGAAATAATCAGGGCTGTAACTTAAAATTTTTTTACGAAATTATGTTATGTTGCCTAATTTCGAGGCATGGGCCTGTTGTTGTCATTCTTGCTATAAAGTTACACTGCTTGTTCAGTGTTTCCTCTCTCCCTTTCCTTTAAGTCCCCCCTTTGCTATTCTCCCATGCTTTTGGCATATTTTCTGTAATATTATTACTAAAATTTCTTGGGAGTTTTAGCTGGGTAACAGAATGAATTCTGTTCTTTTCTCCATGTTTACATCCTCACCCATGGGTGTTTAGGCGTAGTGTTCTGCATCTACCATCTGATGTTCTGCAGTTTCTTCCCTGGAAGTCTCTGTTTTGCATCAGATAGTGTGTTATTGGTAACTGATTTCGGACCATGGTTATCAGTGCCTGGAGTCTTGTTTCTGGTGTTTATACACTTCTTGTTTACATTGACAACAGTCTCTGTGGAGGGGGATTTCTTGTCTTTGTATTAGCTTAATCATAACAAGATACATTATTATTATACATAAGTGTTGCATTAATTTTTTAAAATATTTTTAAAATTTTTGTCCACACTTAGGCTTTTTGGGATCCATTGGGGCTCAACGTTACTTTTCAGAAACTTGGGCTTTTCTGATTTCAATTATTTTTTCTATGTTAATGGATCATGTTATTATGTATCTTTGTTTTCAGGGGTTGGTGCGAGTACTAGGACTTTATGTATTCTTTTCACAATGAAAGGATATTGTTCAAATTGTAATAAGAGGAAATCTTCCTCTGACTTTCATAATCATTGTATTAATTTTAGTCATTGTACTCGCACTAACTCCTGTTCAGTATGTGTCAATTGGGATGACAAACATTGGGAACGTGTGTCACAGTATGTTGTTAGCGGGGAAAAGGCCATGCCGGTCCTTTCTCCGCAGAGTCACTCTAGTTTATCAATTTCTATTTCAGAGGAACAAGAACAGGGTGATGTTTCCGTGATATCTTCCAAAAGTGTGCCTCCGTCGTCACAGTTAAATGAAGAGCTAGCGGCAAAAGTGCTTATGGAAATACGTCAATTGTCTAAGAGGTCCCTAGTAGGATCGACGGCATTGGCATCCGCTAGCTCGCCCGGTGTAGCGTCCATTCATCGAATGGTTCGGCAGCCGGGTTCATCCGTTGCAGTCCAGGAAGGAGATTTGGGTGATGCAAGCACTATAATAAGACAAAGTGCACACCCAGTGACGACGGATCAGAGGAGAGAACGGAGGAAGCCTATTAGTCCGGTTTCTAGCTCGTCCAGGTCCATCCGGGCTGCGAGCGAGAGAGGTCCCTCTCTCGTACAACAACATCTGGGACCAGATGTTGTGGTACAAAACGTTTCGCATTCGGAGCACACGTCCACCGCTCGGGACGCTCCGTTATATAGACAGTCCGGAGAGACTGTCAATAAGGCTTCCTTATCCTCACGGCAGCGCACACGACTGCACCTTGGCTACGTGACCACGGATATCCAGCCAGCTTCATCAATCAGGGATTCCACGGTGACCAGGTCACGCCATCCTGTAGCCAGGGACACGAGGCCTGTAGACTCCGGACGTTCGCATAAGAGAAGTATGCAGGAGTCAAGGTACACGGAGCTTCCAGCGGCAAAGCAACGTAAGACCGCTACTCCATGGGCCTCAGTGACGGACGTGCTATCCCAAATAGCACAACTTATCGCAGCATCCCAGCAAACGACAGAATCTCTGTCGGATCAGGAATTATCCGACGACGCTGGGTCGGTACGCTCCGCTGAAGCATCAGGTACGGACGACCGAGAACTTCATAGGGTCCGACAGGATGGCGAAAGTGATTCGGAGGATTTGGAGCTTTCCCTTTCGGAACAACATAAAGCTGCCGTAGATTTCATCCGGCATTATCTTCCAGAGGTTCCATTGGACCAGAATGCTGCGATGCCGGATAAGAGACTGATAGCATCATTGGACACAGAATTTTTTGATCGGTTCAGGGACATCATCCCTGAGTTTCCGACACAGTCCAATAATGTCACAAGAACTTTCGAATTATTGAACGACGCTATATATAAGCTTGCTACCAAAACAGGCAAGTCTGGGTTCTTGTCCGCAAATGCTCTAAATCTGCCTTTCATCAATTCAAGTAATAAATTCGAAACGGCAGGACAGGGCATACCGAGAGTTCCTCTGCATCTAGACGACGAGGCTGAAGACTTGGAATTGTCTATACCGTCGTCTATGTCAATTCCAACCACGACGTTGGAAACGACAATAATGTCTAACAGAGTTAACTTAGACGCTTTATCATACGCAGACCACCTTACTAAGGCATTATCATTACGTCTTCAAGGGAAAGAATTCCAGGATATACAATCCTCATTAAGACTTCTTTCAAGGGCAGTAGCTTATTCCATGTATAACTCCGCCCTTTCAGTGGCAAACCTGGAGTTGGTTAGACGTGACGCAGCCCTAGCTACATCCACGCGCGTGGATAGTGAGGTGAAGAACTCTCTCAGAGTCGCTTCGGTCTCCGGAGAGCTTCTCTTCGACGGCAAGCTTTCAGCAATCTATGATAAGATAACTAAGAAAGCTTCAGATTCTCTGCTTTTCAAATCCTCTTCCAAAAAGTCGGATACAGCAGAAAAGAGTAAGACAGGCACTTCTGGGACAAGTACGCCCAAGAGAAGTTCCTATAGAGGTTCTTATACGTCCTCTAGGTCTTATTCTAGAGACCGTCAAGGCAGCGACTCACGTGCGGGACGTTATTCTGGCCGAGATAACCGGTCAGACGTCCCTAGGTCGACGGGACGAGGTGCGGGTTGTGGAGGACGTAGTTTCTCCTTCCGCAAGCCTCGCAGGTCCAGGAGGTGATGGTTTGAACCTCTATTGTGTTCCGGTAGGCGGAAAATTATCGAGTTTTATAAATGAGTGGGCGTCAATTACGGACGACCCCTGGGTCCGAGGGGTAATTTCGGAAGGACTAAGAATATCCTTCAAACGAAAGCCTCCATTAACTCGAAGTCCAGATTGGACTCAGCTTCCGTCAAATCCGCAGAAAAGAGATGCTCTTTTATCAGAAGTACAGTCTCTTCTGACGAAGAACGTGGTAGAGGTCGTAGAAGACCAGGAATCACCGGGTTTCTACAGCCAACCAGATGGCTCGTTCTGTCCAGTCATAGATCTGAGCTGGATAAACAAGCAGATCGTCGCTCCGAAGTTCTATATGGAGACAATTCGATCAGTCAGAGCGAGTATTCTGGTGAACGACTATGCTACAAGCATAGATCTCAAAGATGCGTACTTTCACGTCATGGTACATCCGACATTCAGAAAGTATCTACGCTTCGCAGTCCTAGGAGTTGTATATCAGTTCCGAGCGATGTGCTTCGGTTTGAACCTAGCACCCTGGGCTTTCACTCGAATAATGAACTCGGTAATGATACATTTCCGAGCTCATTCGTCTGCGGTAACGTTGGCCTACCTGGACGACATTCTTCAGAGGTACGGCAACGAGTAACACTTCAGAACGATGTGCAGAATCTGCTTCTATTACTCCGACGTCACGGTTTTATAATAAACGAGGAGAAGTCGGATCTGGTGCCGTCCAAGTCATTCACTCATTTGGGAATGAGCTTCGAGACGCACAACAATCTCGTTTGTCTGCCGTTAACCAGAGCGAAATTAATCAGTTGTTACGCTCGCTATTGTCTTCACTCAGACAAAGTCACATCGAGTGAGTTCATGAGACTGATAGGTCTGTGCGGAGCCGCTGCGGATCTCATTCCGATGGGGCGGTTACGCACTCGTCCTCTCTAAATTTTCTTGACTCAGAATTGGTGTGTAAAGATTCATTCGCTCGATATAGACGTTCTCTTGTCAAATCAAGTGAAACGAGAGATTCAGACTTGGGCAAACATTCAGTGGTTGACTCAGGGAGTTCCACTGCAGTTGCCGGATCCGAGTTTTACGATTATGACGGTTTCCAGTCAAACAGGTTGGGGTGCAACATTGATCCCAATGGATTCGAAGTGCCAGGGTCTTTGGGATCCGCAGTTTCTAGGCAAGCACATAAACATCTAGGAAATGATGTCAATTTGGCTTGCACTACGTCATTGGATGAACATTATTCAGAAAGCACATGTCCAAATCCTGTCCGACAATACGACAGTAGTAGCGTATATCCGGAACCAGGGAGGCACTCATTCTGTTCCATTATTCAATTTAACGGAAAGAATCCTTCTGTTTGTTCTAGAACATCGAGTTCTCCTATCGGTCCGTCATATTCCGGGTCGTCTGAATGTATTAGCAGACTCCCTTTCATGGAAGGGCCGCTTGTTGCCGTCAGAATGGACTCTCAACAAACAGGTATTCAATTAGATTTGCTACCAATGGGAGCGGCCAATGATAGACTTATTTGCGACACAACTCGACAATCAGTTGCAGACGTATGTGTCACCATGTCCGGATCCCCGAGCATATGCAGTAGACGCTCTATCGATCTCATGGGACGGAATGATAGGATATGCATATCCTCCAGCGCCGTTGATTCAGCAAATATTGCTAAAGATAAAACAATCACAATGCAAAATTCTGTTGGTAGCATCTCTGTCTCCACAGAGACCGTGGATAAATCTACTCAGGTGTCTGCTGTGGGACACGAGAGGATCTTCTTTCTCAGGGGAAAATCGCGTCAACTACATCACAACCCGCAAGGTCTCAACCTTCATGTATTTCCGTTGAGCGGTCCTTCTTGCACGGCAAGCATTTTACAGGACGAGCAGTGGACTCGATTTCTAACTGTAGGAGGACCTCCTCTTCGCTAAACTATGCGGCTAAGTGGAAGGTCTTTCGTCGTTTGTGTAGGGATCATTCTGTTGATATTTTTGATCCCTCCATACCAGACATTGCAAACTTTCTAGTATACTTGTTTGACGAGATCAAACTGCAGCCTGTTTCTATTAAAGGTTATAGGTCTATGTTATCTGATACCTATGCACACCATGATAGCTTAAAAATTGGATCTAATGTCTCTTTATCTAAATCAGTTAGAAACTTCTCGATAAATAGACCTAGAACCCTTAGATTAATTCCTAAATGGAATTTAGCTTGGGTTCTTCTTAAACTAAAAGAAAAGCCATTTGAGCCTCTTGAGACAGTAGATTTCAAATTCTTGTCTTATAAGACAGCATTTCTCTTAGCTTTCTCTTCTACTAGAAGAGTCAGTGAGCTTCATGCACTATCTGTGGACGATTCTCACTATCGTAGTGTCGGGAACACTATTACCTTTACTACTAATGTTGGATTTTTGGCTAAGAATCAGGCTCCTAATAAATATCCGGAACCTATTGTTATTAAGGCCCTTCCGTCTTCAGACGGGCATAGGCCTTTACTCTGTCCGGTTAGAGCTTTACGTATTTATAAACGAAGATCTCAGTTTATCAGAAAGGGACGAAAACGCTTTCTTGTCTCTGATGCCTAATAGAAAGGACATTACGATCCATTCTATTGCTAGATGGATTCAATTAATTATCCGCACTGCTTATGATAATCTATCTTCAACTCAGCAGTCTGTGCTTAAGATTTCGGCTCATGAAGTAAGAGCTCTTTCTACATCTTGGGCTTACGCAAATAGTGTTGCTATTACAGATTTAATGAAGGCTGCATATTGGTCTCAGCCATCCACATTCACGAATTTTTATCTCAGAAATATTGAGTCCATTTCTGGAGACCTGTATTGTTTAGGTCCGTTATCTGTTGCTCAGAATGTCGTCCACTAAACAGTTGCAACTATAGTTATGCAGGCTTTCTGTTCCGGCAGTGACTCCGACCTGCTGCCCTCTTCGCTCTGGGCTATTTGACCCAGGGCAAGGGGAAGGGGGGGGAGGGTGTTCCCTTAGGTCACCTGCTTTATAGTGAAAAGCAAGGGGATTCCTCCTCCGGAATCAGTAATTCTGAGTCGTTACCGGGATGGTTTTAAAGAGTAAAGTTAATATTTAAAAATTCATTCATGTCATATTTTTAAAGTGTAGCTCGGTGTGAAGCATTTGTATATGTCACGTGTCAAACGGGCGTTAATATACAATCCTCGGACACTTTTAAAGAGTATAAAGAGTCTCAATTCTCTGGACTAACTTTATTTATTGGATTACTTTAAAAATAATTAGTATAAAGGGTTATACTGGATGTTAATAGAGAACATGAATGTTATTATGCTCAATTATGGAGGGTGTTGTGTCTTTCTAATTTATCATAAATAAGAAAATACATGTAAAGCCTAATACTCCTTTTCTCCTCGAGGGGATGACTCTATTTTATATAGTTGAGCTTATTGGATTTTCCTCCATGTCCTAGGCCCTCCAGCCTTTTTACTATTCAGCTATGTCTGGGTCATTGGTACAGTATAAAAATGTTAAAAAATTTATAGTAATTTATATATTTTTTATACTTACCAATGATCCAGATGGGGATGGCCCTCCCAGGAGTTGGGAACTCATACCTCCCCGCTGAGTACATAGCGCTGACCAGGCACTGTTTGTAAGAATGATAATTGGCGCCAATTTCGAGACCTCCTTGACACTGCGCATGCGCAGTGGATGCAAAGTATGGAGGACCATTTAGGACATGATTTTTTCGGTTTTAGATGCAAATTTTGGGGATTGGGGGCAAAATTTGTGTTTGGCCCTAGATTTTTGAGAGTTAGCACCAGTTATGTCTGGGTCATTGGTAAGTATAAAAAATATATAAATTACTATAAATTTTTTAACTTTCTTTAAAAATCTTCTTCAGATGCAGCAGTTGAAATGTTTTGATATTTGGTATGCAGCATCCTTAGGGGGGTGAGATTCAAGTTTGTTCAAGCCATGTCCCAAGGTCCATATTTGGGCTCACTGTGGGAGAACTAGAGAAATTACTAAAAAACTTCTTCTCCAGCACAACTGGGCAGAATCATTTGATATTTGGTATACAGCATTATGGGGTGGATCTGATTCAAGTTTGTTCAAATTGGCCCCTGGATTCATATTTGGGCTCACTATAGAAGCACGAATTCAAACTTATTGCATTTCAGGCAATTTTCTTAAAAAATCTTCTTCTTCAGATCCAGCAGTCGGAATGTTTTGATATTTGGCGTGCAGCATCCTTAGGGGGGTGAGATTCAAGTTTGTTAAAGCCAAGTCCCTGGGTTCATATTTGGGCTCCCTGTGGGAGCCCGAATTATAACTTGGTTCAATATGAGGAATTTTTCTTTAAAAATCTTCTTCCAATTCAGCAGTCGGACTGTTTTGATATTTGGCATGCAGCATCCTTAGAGGGGTGAGATTCAAGTTTGTTCAAGCAAAGTCCCTGGGTTCATATTTGGGCTCACTGTGAAAGCCCGGTCGATAACTTAGTTCAAAATGAGGAATTTTCTTTCAAAATCTTCTTCTTCAGATCCAGCAGTCAGATTGCTTTTGATATTTGGTATGCAGCATCCTTGGGGGGAGGGGGGGAAAAGATTCAAGTTTGTTCAAGTCATGTCCCTAGGTCCATATTTGGGCTCACTTGTGGGAGCTCGATTGTAACTTAGTTCAAAATGAGGAATTTTTAGCTCACCGAAGGGTGCTAAACTTATCACTTGCCATCCGTCGTCCGTCCGGCATCGTGAACTTTTTTAGCTCACCTGAGCGAAGCTCATGGGGAGCTTTACTGATCACTTTCTGTCCGTCCGTAGTTAACTTTACATTATCAACTTCTTTTCACAAACTGCTCAACCAAATTGAACCAAATCTGATGTGCACGTTCCCTATCATATGTCAATTCAAGTTAGTTCAAGTCAAGTTGACCTTCCCCTTGGTAGGGCCATGCCCAAAAAGTGAGCTTAAATCTTAAAAAATCTTCTTCTCATGAACCAGCAGTAGCAGACTTGATATTGGGTGTGCAGCTTCCTTTTCAGGTGTAGACTTAGATTTGTTCAAGAGAAGTTCTAGGGGCTATATTTGCCATCGTTATGGGAGGGGCAAGAATTTTTGCCCCGCCCAAAATTTTTATTTTCCAAACCAAGAGGCTGATTTGAACCAAATTTGACATGAGGTTTTATTGGGACATAAGTAGTTAATTTATGCCAAAAAAGAATTTCCTGTCGCCCCATGGGAACCGCAGGAGCTGAAAATGGAAAAAAATTAAAATGCCCATATCTTCAAAACTGCACAGCACTGAGAATTCTTATTTGGTGTAAAGCTTCCTTAGGACCAACAGAATGGAATGGTCAACAAAAATTGCTATCGGTTTCATCATGGGGTACTTTTTTGGGACTTTGAAAAAGTGCTGAGTCAGCATTTTTTAACACTGTGGGTAATGGGAAAAACATTTAACACTACTTTTCTCCCAAACCACTGCTCCAAAAGCTTTCAAATTTCACATATAACATCTATGGAAGATTGTTTCACACGTTTATTGAAATCAATTCCCTGGGTCCATATTTGGGCTCTCTCTGGGAGCCCAAATGTTTAAATTAGTGCAGTATGAGAAATATTCTCTAAAAATCTTCGTCTTCAGATCTACCAGTAAGAATCTTTTGATATTTGGTATGCAGCATGCTGAGGGAGGTGAGATTCAAATTTGTTCAAGCCAAATCCCTGGGTTCATATTTAGGCTGAAAATTTGGGGGCCCGGTTCTGACTTAGAAATTTGGGACCAAAATCTGGAAATTAGTTTTTTGGTTTTTTATGCATTTTGGTCAATTTTAAGAAGAAAAAAAAATGTTAGTCTGAAAATATTTTGTTTGGGACTTCGAAAATTTCCGAACAAAAATAATAAAAAAATCTGTTTTTATGCGTTTATCTCAATTTTGAGGAACTGAAAATAGAAGGAAAATCCTGTGTATTGTGTGGGCACAATCACTTCATCTAGTTGGTATATGCTTTTCTTAGGAGGGGTGTATGCAGCTTATTCAAGTCAAGTCCCTGGTTTGATATTTAGACTACCATGTCAGGTGAGCGCCCTCAGACCCCTGGGGCCTCTTGTTTTTAAGATCTTCTAACATTTGGTATACATCATCTCTGGGGGTGGGGGGGGGGGGGGGGGGTGTCAGATTCAAGTTTTGTTCAAATCGGGTCCCTGGGTTGAAAAGTTTGGGTGTGGTTCGGACTTATAAATTTTGGACCAAAATTTGGAAAAAAAACTTTTTCAATTTTTTATGCGTTTTCTATTTTGAGACGAAAAAAAACAATTTTTAGCCTGAAAATTTTGGGTCTGGTTCCGACTTCTTTTTAAGATCTTCTTTAGACCCTGTAGTCAGAATGCTTTCATATTTGGTATACAATGTCTCTAGGAGGGTTAGATTCAAGTATTTTCAATCCTAGTCCCTGTGTTGATATTTGTGCTCACTATGGGAGCCGAAATTTTAATTTTGTGCAATATAAGGAAATTTCTTTAAAAATCTTCTTCAGATCCACCAGTCAGAATCCTTTCATATTTTGTATACAACATCTCTTGGAGGCTTAAGACTCAAGTTTGTTCAAATCTGGTCCCTGGGTTATTAATTTGGGCTACCTATGGGAGCCTGAATTTTAACCAAGTGCAATATGAGGGAAATTCTTTTAAAATCTTCAGATCCACCAATCTGAATCCTTTCATATTTGGTATGCAACATCTCTAGGTTGGTCAGATTCAAGTTTGTTCAAATCGGGTCCCAGAGTCAAAATTTTGGGTCCCTATTTGATCCCAAAGTTTAACTTAGTGCAATGTGAGGTGATTTCTTTAAAAACCTTCTTCAGATCCACCAGTCAGAATTTTTTCTTATTTGGTATATGTCATCTCAAGGGGGATCAGATTCAAGTTTGTTCAATTTGAGTCCCTGGCTTAATATTTGGGCTCTATGGGTGGGGGTGGATGGCAGGGGGGGATTTTAGGTTCGGGTTTGTTCAAGTCCATTCCTTAGTGTTGTCCCATAAAAAAGTGGGGTATGCTGGATTGTGCCTGTCTGTCCGTACTCTGTCCATCTGAACTCAGATGTCTCTTCGCATTATAACTTCAACATTACTGTTCAGATTTCAATGAAATTTCATACAGATGTTCATTATCATGAGACCTTGAAGCGGCATTAGCTGTTTTGCTGTTGGAATATTTTTTCTGTTAGTTATGACCCTTTGAATATACAAAAATAGGCTATTTTTTGTCTGTTCGGGTCGTATCTGAGGTTTGGGTGATTGGATCTTAATGAAATCTGGAATGAAAATTGTTTGGGTTTTCAGATTTCAATGAAATTTGGGAATGGAAATTGTTTGTATGGAAGGCTTTCAAGTGAGTTATGTCCCTGCAGTAAAACAAAGAAAATGCATGCAAATCACCTCCCCACATGTGGCATTATATCTTTGTTCTACTTCTCTTATGTGGATGGTATGGTCATCACTAGACTTCAGTAACAGGTGTTTCTGGCCTTCACAATTACCTTGCTGTGAAACAAAGACAATAATTTTGCTGTTTGTCTCTTAAAATACCTAATTTTTTGTCTGTTTGCCTCACATCTCTGGTTTGGGGTTTGCAGCTCTCAATGAAATTTGGAATGAAGATTGTTTATGGGAATAGCTTTCACGGTATCATGGTTCATTTCTTGTCTTGTCATTGTTTGGCGGTATGCACCATGGGTGTATGCGCTGGGGCGTGCCCCATTCATCGGTTATTAAGATTTCCAAAAATATGTCCAAAAACATTGGGAAAGGACTTTTGATTATTTGGTTTATATGGAATGCACTAATCTTATACAAAATCTCAGGTATTTGTTTTCGACAGAATCCATTGCTGAATACAGCAAACCAATGTCAGGTCTCTCCATGCCAAAGCTGAAATTTCCTATAAGATAGTTAAATTGTAGAGCACTACATTATTTTTCTAAGGTGATTTGTAACATGAGTACTTTTTTTAAAGATACCATGCTACAGTACCAGCAAAGTGAACCTTAGTTTAGTAAGATGATCTGGCATTCTCCAACAATTGGTAACAAAACAATTTTATATAAACATTTTTTTTGTACTGCTGCTTACACAGTGTAAAGCCTCTATAGCAGCTTTCAGCACTTTACAATAGAGCCATGATAGTGGCTTCTGGCACTCAACCAGTTAACAGAATAAGATCCAAACCCTTAGAACAAACTTGAAAATACCAGTTTGAAAGCTTTTGAAACTATATATCATAGGGATATTTTGCTTTTTGAATGCAAAGAATTTTTTTTATTTCTATTTCTGTCAAAAAATGTTGCCACTGGTAATGACCTTTGATGAATTTCATACAGTTATGCATCAATATTTTCCTTTGGCACACCCTGCAGTGCACATCTATGATCGGATTGCTTTGAAACCTGGTATGCTTGTTTAAGGTGACCTCTAGATGGAGTTATCGATTTTCTTCCTTTTCCGTCAAAAAATGTTACCGTTAACAACAACCTTTGAACTTAGATTAGTCAGGCATTAATATATACCTAGGCATGCCCTACAGGGCACTTTTATGATCAGATCGCTTTGAAACTTGATATGCTTGTTTGGGGTGACCTCTAGATGGGAACTATCGATTTTCTTCCATTTCCATCAAAAAATGTTACTGTTAACAACAACCTTCAAACTTAATTCAGTCAGACATCAATATATTCCTCTGGCAAGCCCTTCAGGGCACATTTATGAGCAGATCGCTTTGAAACTTGGTATGTGTGTTTGGGGTGACCTCTAGATGGAAGCTATTGATCTTCTTTCTTTTCCATAAAAAATTATTGTTGTTAGCACCAGCCTTTGAATTTGGTGCATTTGTGCAGAAATTTATCCCTTTTGCACCCTCTACAGGGCATATTTATGAACTTCCATAAAAAAAAGAAAAAAAAAACATTGCCACTAGCAATGCCCTTCAAAATTAAGCGTTTGTGCATTAACATCTTCCATTGGCATGCCTCAGGGGGCGCATTCATTAACAGGTTATTTTGGAACTTGGTATGCTTATTCAGGTTGACTAAGATATGAGCTATCAATTTTCTATTCATTTCCATCAAAAACTGTTGCTGTTAGCAACAATCTTTGAATTTATTGCATTTGTTCATCAACATTCTTTTTTGACATGGCCTACAGGGTGCATTTTTCATAGGATTGTTTTTTAACTTGGGTGCTCATTAGGCGAGACCTCTAGATAAGAGCTATCTATTAGAATTCATTTCTGTGAAAAAAGTTGCCGTTTACAATGACCTTTAAACTTACTGCATTTGTGTATCAACATTCTTCCTTTAGCCAGCCTTACAGTTTACATTTAAAAATGCATGGATTACTCTGATGTTGTGCACTCACAATGCTGTTATGTTGATGTTTTACAAAATAACACTGGAACTAATGATTTAAATTGTGCCATTTCACTTGTAACTTACCAAGTTCAAGTTTGTCAAGTTGAACTACAGTGTTATTGACACTTTCATTTTACCCATCAACCCAGTGCACAATAATTATCCTGAATTACAAAGTGGCAAATGAAATTGTCAAGCCAAATTCCAAGTTGTTTGCTACATGGTTCCTTTTAGATGTCATCGATTGGTGTTTAATGTTAGTGACCCCATGTTAATCTGGATGAAGTGAGTAGGGTGTTTGAAGTTGAATGGGACAGATTGAGTCAGGATGACATTGGACAGTTGATTGGGAGTATGCCTCACAGAATTAACAAATATCTGCCAAATCATGGAGGTTTCACTCTTTGTTACAAATTGAGCAGTTGAAAAAAACATTTTTTCTGAAAGATTTCAACAAAACTGTATCATGTGACCCTTCATTGGAACAAGCTCATCGGGGTCATTTCATTGAAGGGGGTTACATGATAAGGCTTTATTAAATCTTTCCGAAATATAAATAAAAAATTCAAAAAGTCAAAATAACAAATCTAGTATTGTATGCATTGGCTGAAGAGTTAACTGTAGTCATCACAATTATTTAGATCTCGGGTAAGGTTATATCCCTTATTTTTTTTTTGAACAGTATAATTATTCATATCATTTCTATTGGGCCTAAAAAAATTTAAAATTTGTTTCTCAGGTCCTCCCACATGGTCCTTTTGGCTGCCGCATGCTCTCTTTTTATAACCAATGTAAACTTAAAAAAAAAATTAAAATTAAATGGTTGTCTTGATATTTTACCCAAGTTAAAAAAACTGATAAATTTGTCCCTTGAGTGCAAGAAGGCTTTGCAATACTTTAGCATTGCACAGCCTTCTTGCACTCAAGGGACCAAATACACCACCATTCATGCTATTCCATAGATTATGAGGCCTAAAACTTGAACCAAGAACATGAACTTTTGATGGCAAAGAAATAATTACAGAAATACAAAAATAAAATAATAACCGCTCACCCGCATACAATTTTACAAATAATGGCCTGAGAAACAGAAGAACTACTTTGTGTGGCCTTAAATACCATAAATAAACTGAAATACGAGAATGACATCAGAAGCCGACATAACTGCTTTCGGAAGTAAAAAGGTTAAATCACACATTATGTGAGAAAAAGAATGTCATGATTTGAAAATGAAATTTCCGAACCTTGTTCACTAAAATAGATCTGAGTCTTGGTAAGCCTCGGTTCAGGAAGATTTTAGTGAATTCTATACAGAAATTGTATTGATTCAAAAAGTGTTCTGTGAGTACTGCTGAAAGTGGAGCAGTGCTTGTTTACTCTTGTAAACAGTAATGTTGTGCTGGCATAACAGGACTTGGTAGCCAATGCCTAAGGTGCAAATTCTCTAATGTGTGTAGGTTAGGTTATAATGATTAGTAAAACTTGACTCTTATCTTTTGTTGCAATCTTAGTATAGTCGTAGATGTTTGAATCATCCCATAAAAAAGCAAAAAAACCCACAAAACTCGGAAACATTTAGGTATTCTCCATTTTAATTTCCAGTTAATGATTTCATAATTTCAGCTTACTTTGTTTCAAGAAGAAAGATTGTTTATCACAATGTACTCTTCTCTATAATTCTTAAGAGAATTTTGGATCTCAAATGACTTTGTATTTTATACGGAAATTATAAACAGAATTTTATATGATTTGAGTTTGAGGATTACCCAGACTCAATAATCGAATTTAGTGGATGAGGTATATCAATTTCATATAAAATTGCTTGAATTTGGGAATTTTTTTTTTTATATCACATGATCATGAAAACAATGCATTAAAAATTCACATTTATCAAATCTTAGTCCAAAGACGCTTAGAATCAATATTTTATCAATTCAAGACATTTTGGAATCAAACAAAGATCGTCATAACCTTTTTGCATATGATGATATCACATACATTGTATATTGTGGAATGTAACATGAAGAAATAACTGGCGATCATATGATGTATAGATGTTTTAATAATCTTAAAGAATGTTTAACCCTTAGGGGCAGACTTAAGTTAATATTTACTGCTTTAACCCTTTACCTAACATGAAAAGCAGACGACACTTGCAAAAATAATTCTTGAATAACTAATTTTTTTCATTTTTTGTCTCAAAAACATAGGTTATGACCCCTCGTTGGAACGAGCTCGACGAGCTCGTTCCAACGAAGGGTCATAACCTATGTTTTTGAGACAAAAAATGAAAAAAATAATGGAAATTAATTGGCGATTTTTGAGAATAGCGCTGGCCGGTTTTGGCCGTTACGTTGGGTAAAGGGTTAAAACAGATGCCCCAGCATGCAGTCTTTAGGTAAAGTTATAAATTACATTTTAAATACTTGTTGTGTCTAGACAAGACTTGGTTGCCTATAAAGGCAGCCAAAATTTGCCTAGATGCAACTGTCAAGTAACAGAACATAAACTGTCATAGTCTAGTAAAAAAGGCTGTCAAGGGTTAGCAGTCTTATATGTGATAAGACCTAAAAAGGTTAAAAATCTGTTTCTCAGGCTCTCCCACATGGTCCTTTTGGCTGACACATGTTCTCTTTTTATAACCAGTGTAAACTTAAAAAATTATAAATTAAATGGTTCATGTCTGATATTTTACCCAAGTAAATAAAATTGATAAAAATGTGCCTTTAGTGCAACAAGGCATTGCATTGCAAAGCCTTCTTGCACTCAAGGGACGAAATTCACCACCATCCATGCTATTCTGTAGATTATGAGACCTAAAACACATAAAAAAACAAGAACATGAACTTTTGATGGTAAAGAAATAATTACAAAAATAAAAAATAAAATAAAAAAATGCCCGAACACATACAATTTTACAAAAAATGACCCAAGAACAGAAGATCTATTACTTTGAGGGGCCTAAAAAGGAGATTGTATTTAGCATCTGTTAATCTTTTGCATAACAAAATGGCTGCATTTGTTTGGCATTGGTATACATAAGAGTGGAGTGTGGGGAGGGCAAGTGTGCTAGTCTCTCATGCAAGACTTTGTATTAATAAATTTATTTTTTTTATGTACAGGTATTTGAAAGTGACATTGATACCAAACAAAGTGCTAAAGGCAAACAGTCATCTGGAACCTTCCTTGATGAGACATCTGCCACTCAGGAAATTGTAAGTGATAATAACACTGAAATGAAAAATAGGAAAAAGAAAAATATTTCTGTCAGTGAAGAATGTGAAACACAAATTTGTAATCCAGTTAGTTCCACTGCCAAGGGAGAGGATACTGATGAAAGTGAAGCTGGAACACAGGAATTTATTGCACAAATTTCTACATTGGCTGTGGATAATTATGAAAATTTCTCCACTAAGGATCAGGATGTAAGTGACTCAGCTACCCAGGTACTTGATGATCCAACACTGCCTTGTGATATCTCATTAGACAAAGAATCTGTAGGTTCTAAAAAACAAAAAAATGTAAAACAGCACAGAATGGAAGAAACTGATGCAACACAAGTTTGGGATAATGCAGATGACACTGTTCCAGTTTCTAATCCAGAGACTTCTCTTGAACCTAAACATCACACGAATACCGTAGAACAGAAATCAAACAGATATTCTGAAGCGACACAGGTTCTAGAAATGCCTGATGAAACTGTTAATATTAGTGAAATAGAACAATCATCAAAGTCAAAAAATTTGAGGAAAACTAGAAAGAACAAAGTTGATGAAGTCGAGGCAACTCAAACATTTGATGAGAGGAAATCTACTAATAGCAGTGACACAAAACCTACAAGAGTGAGGAAGTCAAGACAGAGAGGTAATGAATCAACTCAAGTCCTTGAGTCGCCAGATGAAACTGTTCCTGTTGAGGAATTAAAGCATTCTCCAAAATCCAGAAAATCAAAGAGCATTGAAAAGTCACATAAAAGTGATGAGAATCAGGCAACACAAGTATTTGAGAATGATGAACCTTCTGAAAGTAGTGTAGCTAGGCCTTCAAGAGGCAGAAGATCTGGGCAAAAAAAGTTTGAAGAAACACAAGTACTTGAGATGCCAGATGAAACTATTCCTGTTGATGAAATTGAACAGTCTCCAAATCCAAAGAAACTTAGGAAAACTATAAAAAGCAATAAAGCTGAGGAGTGTGAGGCAACACAGGTGTTTGGGGAGGATATACTTCCAGAAAGTAAAGAATCAAAGCCTTCAAGAGGCAGAAAGTCCAGGCAACAAAAAGCCTTGCATGTCTCTGAGGTGCCAGATGAGACTGTTCCTATTGAGGAAATAGAAAAGTCTTGTAACACAAGAAAAAACAAAGTTGATGAATGTGAGGCCACCCAGGTGTTTGAAGAGGATGTACTCGTACTCCCTGGTGAAACTGTTTCCATTGATGAAATAGAAAAGTCTCCAAAATTAAAGAAGCCTGGTACCACCAGAAAAAACAATAAAGTTGATGAATGTGAGGCCACTCAAGTGTTTGAAGAGGAATCACTTCCAGAAAGTAGTGAAGCAAAACCTTCAAAAGGCAGAAAGTCCAGGCAACAGAAATCTGAAGCAGCACATGCCCCTGAAATTCCAGATGAAACTGTTCCTATTGATGAAATAGAACAGACTTCAAAAGCAAAGAAACGGAACACTGGAAAAAACAAAAAAGTTGATGAGCATGAGGCCACTCAGGTATTTGAAGAGGATATACTTCCTGAAAGTAGTGAAACAAAACCATCTAGAGGCAGAAAGTCTCGGCAACGGAAGATTGAAGCAACACAAGTCCTAGAAATGCCAGATGAAACTGTCCCTATTGATGAAATAGAACAGTCTCCAAGTACAAAAACACTTAGGAACACAAGGAAAAGCAATGAAGATGTGATTACTCAGCTACCTGAAAAGGAGCCTGAAAGAGAAGCAGCACAAGTAATGGATTCTTCTGATGAAACTGTTCCTATTGATGACCTGAACCTGGATACCCATGGTAAGTTTAATAAACAAAGATGAAGATACAACTTCAGTTAAAGTTTTGGCTTGACCTTTAACAGCGATTTTTATACATTTTGTACATGCTACATTTTGAGAGTACATCCTGTTAATTTACAGTTGTTTCGAAGCAAATCTTCACTGCCTATATAGGCAGCCAAGATTTGCTTAGAAACAACTACCAAGGGATCTGGATGCGGAATGTAACTTGTAAGTTTACTCAAAGACAGTGTTTTGGGGCCCCTGTTTTTAGCACACCTGAGTGAAGCTCAGTGGGAGCTTCGCTGATCACATTCTGTCCGGCGTCGCCCGGCATTAACTTTACATTATCGACTTCTCCTTCATAACCACTAGCCCAATTTTATTCAAATGTTGGGTAAATGTTTATTATCTAATGCCAATTCAGATTTGTTCAAATGAAGTTGCCCTTCCCTCTGGGTGGTGCCATGCCACCAAGGGGCACCAAAATCTTTGAAAATCTTCTTCTCATGAACCAGCAGTAGCAGAGACTTGATATATGGTATGCTGCTTCCTTTTAAGGTGTAGACTCAGATTTGTTCAAGAGAAGTTTGATGGGCTATATTTGGCGTCGTTATGGGAGGGGCAAATTTTTTGCCCCCCCCCCCCCCCCCCCCCCCCCCCCCCCCAATTTATATTTTCCGAACCGAGAGGCTGATTTGAACCAAATTTTATGTGAGGGCTTATTGGGTCATAAGTACCTAATTATTTAAGCCGAATTTTTTCCTCGTGGGAACCACAGGAGCTAAAAATAGAAAAAAATTAAAATGCCCATATCTCCAAAACTGCACGACACTGAGAATTTTTATTTGGTGTGAAGCTTCCTTAGCACCAATAGAAAGGATTGGTCCAAAAAATTGCCATCGGTTTTATCATAGGGTACAGTTGAGTGAGTCGGCACTTTTTGACACTGTAGGCAATGGGAAAAGCATTAAAAAATCTTCTTTTCCAGATCCAGCAGGCAGAATCTCTTGATATTTGGTATGCAACATTGTAGGGTGGATCTGATTCAAGTTTGTTCAAATCGGCTCCCTGGGTTTATATTTGGGCTCAGTATAGGAGCACGAATTCGAACGTAGTGCATTTCAGGCAAATGTCTTTAAAAAATCTTCTTCTCCAGATCCAACAGGCAGAATCTTTTGATATTTGGTATGCAACATTGTGGGGTGGATCTGATTCAAATTTGTTCAAATCGGTCCCCTGGATTCATATTTGGGCTCACTATAGAAGCCTGAATTAGAACTTAGTGCATTTCAGGCAAATTTCTTAAAAAATCTTCTTCTCCAGATCCAGCAGGCAGAATCTTTGAATATTTGGTATGCAGCATTGTGGGGTGAATCTGATTCAAGTTTGTTCAAATCGCCCCCCTGGGTTCATATTTAGGCTCAGTATAGGGGCCCAAATTTGAACTTAGTGCATTTCCGGGAAATTTCTTTGAAAATCTTCTTCTCAAGATCCAGCAGCAAGAATCTTTGATATTGGGTACGCAGCATGCTTGGGGGGGGGGGGGGGGGGGGGGGGGGGGGGGGGGGGGGGGGGGGGGGTGAGATTCAAGATTGTTCAAGCCAAGTCCCTGGGTTCATATTTGGGCTCACTGTGGTAGCCCGAATTATAACTTAGTTCAAAATGAGGAATTTTCTTTAAAAAAAAAATATTCTTCTTCAGATCCAGCAGTCGGAATGTTTTGATATTTGGTATGCAGCATCCTTATGGGGGTGAGATTCAAGTTTGTTCAAGCCATGTCCCTAGGTCCATATTTGGGCTCACTGTGGGAGCCAGAATGATAACTTAGTTCAAAATGAGGAATTTTCTTTAAAAATCTTCTTCTTCAGATTCAGCAGTTCAGCAGTCGGAATGTTTTGATATTTGGTATGCAGCATCCTTATGGGGGTGAGATTCAAGTTTGTTCAAGCCATGTCCCTAGGTCCATATTTGGGCTCACTGTGGGAGCCAGAATGATAACTTAGTTCAAAATGAGGAATTTTCTTTAAAAATCTTCTTCTTCAGATTCAGCAGTCGGAATGTTTTGATATTTGGTATGCAGCATCCTTATGGGGGTGAGATTCAAGTTTGTTCAAGCCATGTCCCTAGGTCCATATTTGGGCTCACTGTGGGAGCCAGAATGATAACTTAGTTCAAAATGAGGAATTTTCTTTAAAAATCTTCTTCAAATTCAGCAGTCGGAATGTTTTGATATTTGGTATGCAGCATCCTTAGGGGGGGGGGGGGGGGGGATGGGTGAGATTCAAGCTTGTTCAAGCCATATCCCTAGGTCCATATTTGGGCTCACTGTGGGAGCTTGAATTGTAACTTAGTTCGAAATGAAGAATTTTCGTAAAAAATCTTCTTCAGATCCAGCAATCGGAATGTTTTGATATGTGGTGTGTACCATCCTTGGTGTGGGGGGGGGGGGGGGGGGGGTAGAGATTCAAGTTTGGTAAAGCCAAGTCCCTGGGTCCATATTTGGGCTCCCTGTCAGAGCCCGAATTATAACTTAGTCAATATGAGGAATTTTTCTTTAAAAAATCTTTTTCAGATTCAGCAGTCGGAATGTTTTGATATTTGGCATGCAGCAACCTTAGGGGGGGGGGGGGGGTTTGTTAAAGCCAAGTCCCTGGGTTCATATATGGGCTCCCACAGCCTGAATTATAACTTAGTTCAATATGAGGAATATTCTTTAAAAATCTTTTTTAGCTTAACTTGACATAGTCAAGATAAGCTATTGATCACGCGTGCGGAAGTCTGTGACGTCTGTGACGTCTGTTCACATTTTCCTTTAGCACGGGCTACACCCCGCAGTTCTTGTGTGATCGTCACAAAACTTCATATGCAGGTTTGGGGTCATGTCTAGATGAGAAAGTCCTTTTTTGGTCGCGATAGGGCAACCAGTATGGCTGCCCGAGCCCAAAACCATTAGCACAGTCTACAGGTCGTATTTATGAAGGGATTTCATTGTAACTTGGTAGGATGCCTCTGTATAATGCCTAGATGAGAACGTCCCCTTTTGGGCATGATCTATCAACCGTGATGGCTGCCCATGCCCGAAACCCAGAAACTTTTAGCACAGTCTGCAGGTCATGTTTAATGTGGAGGGATTTCATTGTAACTTGGTAGGATGACTCCTTGTGATGCACAGTCTACAGGTCATATTTATGAAGGGATTTCATTGTAACTTCTTAGGATCACTCCAGATGATGCCCAGATGAGATTGTCCCCTATGGTTGCGATCATTCAGCCATGATGGCTGCCTGAGCCCGAAGCCCAAAAACCTTTAGCACAGTCCACAGGTCATATTTATGAAGGGATTTTCATTGTAACTTGGTAGGTTAACTTCATTTAATGTCTAGATGAGAACGTCCCCTTTTGGACATAATTGGGTAACTGTGATGGCTAAAGTTGCCCGAAGCCTGAAAACCTTTAGCACAGTCTACAGGTCATATTTATGAGGGGATTTCATTGTAACTTGGTAGGCTGACTCCAAATAATGTCTAGATGAGAACGTCCCATTTTGATCGCGATCATTCAGCCTTGATGGGTGCCCGAGCCCAAAAACCTTTAGCATAGGTAAAAGGTCATATTTATGGAAGGATTTCATTGTAACCTATTAGGTTGACTCCATATCATGCCTAGATGATGACATCCCCTTTTTGTCGTGATTGGTCAGCTGTGATGGCTACAAGTGCCCGAAGCCCGAAAACCTTGAGCACAATCTACAGGTCATATTTATGAAGGGATTTCATTGTAATTTGGTAGGTTGACTTCATTTTATGTCTAGATGAGAACATCCCCTTTTGGACACGATTGGGCAACTGTGATGGCTTCAGGGACCCAAAGCCCGAAAACCTTTAGCTCAGTCTACAGGTCATATTTATGAAGGGATTTCATTGTAACTTGGTAGGATGACCCCAAATAATGTCTAGATGAGAACATCCCATTTTGGTTGTGATCATTCAGCCTTGATGGGTGCCCGAGCCCAAAAACCTTTAGCATGTCTGTAGGTCGTATTTATGGAAGGATTTCATTGTAACTTGTTAGGTTGACTCCATATAATGCCTAGATGATGACATCCCCTTTTGGTCGTGGTTGGTCAACTGTGATGGCTACAGGTGCCTGAAGCCCGAAAATCTTGAGCACAGTCTACAGGTCATATTTATGAAGGGATTTCATTGTAACTTCATAGGATCACTCCAGATGATGTCCCAGATGAGAATGTCCCCTTTTGGTTGCGATCATTCAACCATGATGGCTGCCCAAGCCTAAAGCCCAAAAACCTTTAGCACAGTCTTCAGATCATATTTATGAAGGGATTTCATTGTAACTTGGTAGGTTGACTTCATGTAATGTCTAGACGAGAACCGCCCCTTTTGGACACCATTAGGCAACTGTGTTGGCTACAGGGGCCCAAAGCCCGAAAATCTTTAGCACAGTCTACAGGTATATTTATGAAGGGATTTCATTGTACCTTTGTAGGATGACTCTAAATAATGTCTAGATGAGAACGTCCCCTTTTGGTCGTGATCATTCAGCCTTGATGGCTGCCCGAACCCAAAACCCCAAAAACTTTAGCATAGTCTATTGGTCATATTTATGGAAGGACTTCATTGTAACCCGTAAGTTTGACTCCATATAATGCCTAGATAATGACATCCCCTTTTGGTCGTGATTGGTCAACTGTGACAGCATCAGGGGCCCGAAGCCCAAAAACCTTGAGCACATTCTACAGGTCATATTTATGAAGGGATTTCATTGTAACTTTGTAGGATCACTCCAAATGATGCCCAGATGAGAATGTCCCCTTTTGGTTGCGATCATTCAACCATGATGGCTGCCAGAGCCCAAAGCCCAAAAACCTTTAGCACAGTCTACAGGTCATATTTATTAAGGGATTTCATTGTAACTTGTTAGGTTGACTTCATATAATGTCTAGATGAGAACGTCCCCTTTGGATGCTACAGGGGCCCAAAGCCCGAAAACCTTTTGCACAGTCTACAGGCCATATTTATGAAGGGATTTTAATGTAACTTGATTGGATGACTCGTTTTGGAATAATTTCACTGTAACTTGGTAACTTTTGTTGATACATGTTAACTGTGAGGGCCACATACATTAACTGTGAGGTCATATTAACTCACCCCTCAGCTCTTTAGTACAGTGTACACCTCATATTATTTTTATCATAAACATAGCATACAGGGAACAGAAATGAACATATTCCCAATTATCACAATTCTTGTCTTATTTCATAATCCTTTCATAAACATTGAACATTATCCTTTTTATCAAACACAACACACAAGTTAAGCTACAGTGTCATTGACACTTTCATTTTAGATCCACTGGTCAGAATCTTTGGATATTTGGTATAAGCTTTTTTTCTTAGGAGGAGCAGATGCAACTTGTTGAAATCAATTCTCTGGGTTGATATTTAGTCTACCATGTCAGGTGAGCGCCTCAGGCCCCCTGGGGACTCTTGTTTTTCTGTAAAAAGTAATCAAAGTCAGATTTAGTTCTTTAAGAGCTAAAGGTTATTTTCCTCCAACTATTTAGCTCACCTGGTTGTAAGTTAGTTTGAGCTATTGCCATCATTTGGTGTGTGTTAGCTTTTGCCTAGCAGCTTTCTTCAGAACCGCTATCCCAGATCCACCCAAGCTATGCACAAATTATCTTTGGGGAAGGATACCCTTCCATATTTGTTTAGGGGTAGTTCCTAAGCTTGATGATTTTTCAACTTGTGTCAGGAGGGGCAAATTTATGATCCCACCCACTGTTTCTATTTTCATAACCAGTTGGCCAATTTTAACAAAATTTGGTTTGTAGTATTATTATCCCCCCCCTCCCCCCCCCCCCCCCCCCCCCCCCACAACCACCACAGTGATGTGGGGCGCGTATATTAGAATCAGCTTGTTCATCCGTCCGTCCATCTGTCGGTGGACACAATTTTGAGCACAGCATTTTTCAGTCATTTACAAATCGTTACCTCACCTGACTGAAAGTCAGGATGAGCTCTAGTGATCACTCACTGTTTGTGAACATGGTGTTTGCTCATGCTCCTCCTAAACCACTGAACCAATTTTAGTTAAATTTGAGGTGATTGGTTTTTCTGACATGGCATTTTGTTTTTGTTCAAATCAACGTGCCTGGCCTTATAGAGAGGGAGGTAAGGGAAAATGCTCCATTTTTTTTTTTAATTGTTTTCATGAACCAGTGGGTACAATGACTTGATATTTGGTATGGAGCTTCCTTTTGGGGTGTAGAATCAAGTTTGATCAAATGGGAGGGGCAAGATTTTTGGCCCCGCCCAAAATTTCTGTTTCTGAACCGATGGTCTGATTTGAACCAAATTCCATATGTGGTATTATTTAGTCATTTTTCGTGCCAAAAAAAATTTCCTGTGTCCCCCATGGGAACCCGAGGAGCTAAAAATAGAAATATTTTCAAACGCCCATATTTCCCAAACCCCACCAAGCAGAGAACTGTTATTTGGTATGAAGCATCCTTAGAGCCAATAGAATGCAATGGTAAAAAAAAATTGCCATCGCAAATGTCGGTGTTCTTTGGGTGGGGGGGGGGGGGGGGGGGGGGGGATTGAAAAAATGCTGAGTCAGCATATTTGCAAAAAGTAAAAAAAAAAAAAAAAAAATTTCATCATAGTGCAAAATTGTTAATATTCTCAAAATCTTCTCCAGAACCAACAGTCAGAATCTTTTGATATTTGATATACAACATCCTTCAAATCTGTTCAAGTTAAGTCCCTAGGTTGATATTTGGACTCCCCAGTTTTGCATTACTAAAAATCTTTGCATTATTATACCCCCGAGTTGAAAAGTAGAAGGGGTATCTTGTGGAGACATCCGTCCGTCCATACAACATTTTCCCTTTTATCTCAGCCACTGCTACTCTGATTTGAATGCTGTTTGGTGATGTGATAGAGCATCATGGGGGAATGATACCTGTGTAGTGTGAGTTTCTTCCACACATTTTTTCCAGTGTTATGGTCCTTTTTCGAAAATTGGAAAATTCAAATTTTCTTTTGTCCAAACATTTTCCTGTGTAGCTCAGCTACAGCTACTCCATTTTGAATTATATTTGGTACAGTCTACAGTGATAGAGTAACATGGGGGTAATGATACTTGCCTAGCATGAGGTTTTTCCACACATTTTCTCCAGAATTAGGGCCCTTTTTCGACATGGAATATTTTTAGCTCAACTTTGACGAAGTCAAATTTGAGCTATTGTCATGGCCCGTCATCCGTCTGTCCGTCCGTCCGTCTGTCCGTCTGTCTGTACGTCAACAATTGGCTATGGCTCGGGCTAGAGGTCGTATTTATGAACCGATCTTTATGAAACTTCTTGTGTACCTTTGTTATGACCCTGGGACGGGAACGAGTGTTTTTAGGTGTGGTCTGAAATTCAAGATGGCTGCCAGCGGCCATTTTGTACCGATGATGCAAAAATCAGTTTTTTGTACAGAACTTCTGTATGAAAGTTCTGATTTGAATAAAGTTTTGTATAAATGTTTAGTACCATGGGATACATCACATACAATACGGGTTTTTTTCTCGTGCGTAAATTATGCAAATTAGACTGACTTTGATTTATTTAGTATTACTTTCAGAGCTGTAAGTGCCAAGCTGCTATGGCTGGGGCTAGAGGCCGTATTTATGAACCAATCTTTACGAAACTTCTTGGGTACCTTTGTTATGACCCTGGGACGGGAACGAGTGTTTTTGGGTGTGGTCCGAAATTCAAGATGGCTGCCAGTGGCCACTTTGTATCGATGATGCAAAAATCAGTTTTTTGTACAGAACTTCTGTATGAAAGTTCTGATTTGAATAAAGTTTTGTATAAATGTATAGTACAATGGGATACATCACATATAATACGGGTTTTTTTCTCGTGCGTAAATTATGCAAATTAGACTAACTTTGATTTATTTAGTGTTACTTTCAGAGCTGTAAGTGCCAAGCTGCTATGGCTCGGGCTAGAGGCCGTATTTATGAACCAATCTTTACGAAACTTCTTGGGTACCTTTGTTATGACCGTGGGACGAGAACGAGTGTTTTTGGGTGCAGTCCCAAATTCCAGATGGCTGCCAGCAGCCATTTTGTACCGACGATGCCGAAATCTGTTTTTTGTACAGAACTTCCATATGAAAGTTATGATTTGAATAATTTTTTGTATGAATGTTTAGTACCATGGGATACATTACATATATTACAGGTTTTTTTCTTGTGCGTAAATTATGCAAATTAGGCTAACTTTGATTTATTTAGTGTTACTTTCAGCACTGTGATTGCAAATCCCTATACGGCTCGGGCTAGAGGCCGTATTTATGAACCGATCTTCACGAAACTTCTTGGGTACCTTTGTTATCACTGTGGGACGAGAAGGAGTGTTTTTGGGTCCAGTCTGAAATTCAAGATGGCCACTAGCAGCCATTTTGTTCAAAATTAAGTGCAATCAGATTTTTGCGCAGAACTTCCAAATGAAAGATCTGATTTGAATAAATTTTTGTATGAATGTTTAGTACCATGGGATACATTACATATAATACAGAGTTTTTCTCGTGAATAAATTATGCAAATTAGGGGTCTGGGTGGGACTTAGAAAATTTTGGACCAAAATCCGGAAATTAGTTTTTTGGTTTTTTATGCGTTTTGGTCAATTTTAAGACAAAAAAAAAAAATTTTTTTTACACTGAAAATTTGGGGTCCGGGTGGGACTTAGAAAATTTTGGACCAAAATCCGGAAATTAGTTTTTTGTGTTTTGATGCATTTTGGTCAATTTTAAGAAGAAGAAGAAAAAATTTTAGTCTGAAAATATTTTGTTTGGGACTGAAAATTTCCACACAAAAATAATAATCTACAATGATTGGTCTTAATCTGTAGTCCATTACTGTCACCTTGTAATTCTTTTATTATTGTTGACTGGGCCAAAACAAATACTAATTCCTGTCATATTCATTATTCAGTTGTCTTGGTCACAGCAAGTACTAATTCCTGTCATATCCAAGTTGAGCTACAGAGTCATTGACTCTTTCATTATACTAATAACCAATGGCCCAGACTAGATTGTGCAAACTCGATATTATCAAGGGCCAAACACAAATTTTGAACCCCCCCCATTCTCCAAAAGTTGCATACAAAACCGAAAATTAAAAGTCCTATCTGGCCATCCTTACTTTTACCATCTGTGCATGTGCAGTGGTCAGGAAGAGACCGGAATTGGTGCAGACATCATTCTTTGTTTGGCCCTAAAGTCAGCAACAATGAAGTGACATCTGTGCTTTTAAATCTCCTTTTTTGAGGATGCCAGACACAAATCAATGATAAACTTGGTGGATCCAAGGCTATAAATGGGTAATGGAAGTGAACAACGGTGATTGGAAACGTTCAGGGCTGTAACTTTATAATAATTATAAAATTATTATCCCCGCATTTTAAAAAATGCGGGGATATTGTCATGATCTTCGTCCGTACGTCCGTACGGCCGTACGTCCGTACTTCCGTACGTCCGGTTTTGTAATTCGAAACGCTGTAACTTTCTACAGTTGTTCGATAGGGTCTGTGCAACCCAAAAATATAACTTTTAAATTTTTGTGCCACCAGGTGGCTTCTGTGGAGCCACTTAAAAAATGCGTTATTTTTTCACTTTTTTGCTGAATAGTCCCAACCTATGTAATTCGGAGTTCTAAAATTACACTAGGGTGTTGCTAAATGATCTGTAGATATGTAGGAAGGTTTCGGATTTTTTGAGTGCCACGTGGCTGTGCCACTGTAGCCACTTTTGTGTTTTCTTAGACCGTTTCTGGCAAAAGGCTCGTAGGATATGTAATTCGAAATGCTAAATCCATGCTCAGATGTTGCAGTAGGGTCTATAGATGCGCACGAAGGTTTCGGATTTTGCGGGTGCCACGTGGCTGTGCCACCGTAGCCACTTTTGTGTTTTCTTAGACCGTTTCCGGCAAAAGGCTCGTAGGATATGTAATTCGAAATGCTAAATCCATGCTCAGAAGTTGCAGTAGGGGCTATAGATGCACAGGAAGGTTTCGGATTTTTCGGGTGCCACGTGGCTGTGCCACTGTAGCCACTTTTGTGTTTTCTTGAACTGTTTCCGGCGAAAGGCTCGTAGGGTATGTAATTCGAAATGCTAAAACCATGCTCATATGTTGCAGTAGGGTCTATAGATGCACACGAAGGTTTCAGATTTTTCGGGTGCCATGTGGCTGTGCCACCGTAGCCACTTTCGGGTTTTCTTAGATCGTTTCCGGCGAAAGGCTCGTAGGGAATGTAATTCGAAATGCTAAAACCATGCTCATATCTTGCAGTAGGGACTATAGATGCGCACAAAGATTTCGGATTTTTCGGGTGCCACATGGCTGTGCCACCGTAGCCACTTTTGTGTTTTCTTAGACCGTTTCTGGCAAAAGGCTCGTAGGATATGTAATTCGAAACGCTAAATCCATGCTCAGATATTGCAGTAGGGGCTATAGATGCGCAGGAAGGTTTTAGATTTTTCGGGTGCCACGTGGCTGTGCCGCCGTAGCCACTTTTGTGTTTTCTTGAACCGTTTCCGGCGAAAGGCTCGTAGGGTATGTAATTCGAAATGCTAAAACCATGCTCATATGTTGCAGTAGGGTCTATAGATGCACCCAAAGGTTTCGGATTTTTGGGGTGCCACGTAGCTGTGCCACCGTAGTCACTTTCGTGTTTTCTTAGATCCTTTCCGACGAAAGGCTCGTAGGGAATGTAATTCGAAATGCTCAAACCATGCTCATATGTTGCAGTAGGGACTATAGATGTGCACAAAGGTTTTGGATTTTTCAGGTGCCACGTGGCTGTGCCACTTTAGCCACTTTTATGTTTTCTTAGACCGTTTCCGCCGAAAGTCTCGTAGGGTATGTAATTCGAAATGCTAAAACTATTCTCAGATGTTGCAGTATGGTCTATAGATGCTTACGAAGGTTTTGGATTTTTTGGGTGCCACGTGGCTATGCCACCGTTGCAACTTTTGTGTTTTCTTAGACCTTTTCCGATGAAAGGCTCCTAGGGTATGTAATTCGAAATGCTAAAACCATGCTCAAATGTTGCAGTGGGGTCTGTAGATGCGCATGAAGGTTTCGGATTTTTCAGCTGCCATGTGGCTGTGCCACCATTGCCACTTTCGTGTTTTTTTAGACCGTTTCCGTCGAAAGGCTCCTAGGGTATGTAATTCAAAACTCTAAAACCATGCTCAAATGTTGCAGTGGGGTCTGTAGATACGCACGAAGGTTTCCGATTTTTCAGGTGCCACTTGGCTGTGCCACCATTGCCACTTTTGTGTTTTCTTAGACCGTTTCTGGCGAAAGGCTCCTAGGGTATGTAATTCGAAACGCTAAAACCATGCTCAAATGTTGCAGTGGGGTCTGTAGATGCGCACGAAGGCTTCGGATATTTTTATACTGTACCAATGACCCAGACTTAGCTGGTGCTAACTCTAACAAAACCAGGGCCAAACACAAATTTTGCCCCCCAATCCCCAAAATTTGCATCCAAAACAAAAAGAAATCATGTCCTAAAGGACCTCCATACTACGCCTCTACTGCGCATGCGCAGTGACGCAGTCGTCCCGAAATTGGCGCCAATTATCATTCTCTGTTTGGCCCTTCATCAGTCAACATCTCACTGATCTTTGTGCTTGTAAATCTCAGTTTAAAGGATGCCAGACACGTAATTTTTGGAGAAAATGTGATTCTAAGGAGGATAGAAGGAGGAGAGGAAAAAGAAGTGGCAAAAAATAATCAGGGCTGTACTTAAAATTTTTTGATGAAATTATGTTAAGTTGCCTATTTTCGAGGCATGGGCCTCTTGTTGTCATTCTTGCTAATTGTTGCACTGCTTATTCAGTGTTTCCTCTCCCATAGCCTTCTAAAGTCCCTCCTGGCAATTCTCCCATGCTTTTGGCATATTTTTGAGAAATTTCATTTCTAAAATTTCCTGGGAGAGTTGCTTGTTTACAGAATGTTTTCTGTTATTTTCCCCATAGTTACGTTTTCACCCATGGGTGTATAACGTTTGTGTTCTGCATCTTCCATCTGATGTTCTACAGATTCTCCCCTGGGAGTCTCTGTTTTGCATCAGATAGAGTGTAATTGATGACTGATTCCGGGCCAGTTTTTTCAGTGCCTGGAGTCATGTTTTCTAGTGTGTTTACACTGTTTGTTTTCATTGGCAACAGCCTTTTTTGAGGGGGGCTGTTTGCCTTTGTGGTAGTTTATCTCATTATAAGATACATTTATATTATCCGAAAGTGTCTCATTAATTATTTTATATAAATTTAAAATTTTTGACCACACTTTGCCATCGGATCCATCGGGGCTCAACGTTACTTTTCAGCAACTTGGGCTTCTCTGAAAAAATATTTTTTCAAAATTATTTTGTTTTGCAATTGTTTTTTCATTTATTAATGGATCATGTTATTATGTATCTTTGTGTCAGGGGTTTTTGCGAGTAACTAGGACTTATTGTTGTTCTTTCACAATGAAGGGACGTTGTTCAAATTGTAATAGGAAGAAATCTTCCTCTGACTTTCATGATCATTGTATTAATTGTAGTCAGTGTTCTCGCAATAATCCCTGTCCTATATGTGAACATTGGGATGAGAAACATTGGAAACGTGTGTCACGATATGTTGTTTCTGGAGAAAGAGCGATGCCGGCTCTTTCTCCGCAAGGTCACTCTACTCTCTCAGTTTCTATTTCAGAGGAACCAGAACAGGGTGATGTTTCCATGTTATCTTCTTCAAGTGTGCGTCCGTCGTCACAAATGAATTCAGAGCTAGCGGCAAAAGTGCTCATGGAGATTAGACAAATGTCGTCCGCTAGCTCGCCCGGTGTAGCGTCCATTCACCGAATGGTTCGGCAGCCGGGTTCGTCCGATGCGGTCCAAGAGGAAATTTTGGGTGATGCGAGCACTATAAACATAATAGATGCACACCCAGTGACGGCGGATAGTAAGCGAGAACGGAGGAAGCCTTTTAGTCCGGTTCATAGCTCGTCCAGGTCCAGCCGGGCCGCGAGCGAGAGAGGTCCCTCTCTCGTACAACAACATCTGGGACCAGATGTTGTGGTACAAAATGTGTCTTTAGCGGAGCATACGTCCGTCGCTCGGGACGCTCCGTTGTATAAGCAGTCCGCAGAGACTGTTAAGGCTTCCTCTTCTCGTCAGCGCACACGACCGCACCTTGGCTGCGTGACCGCCGATATATTACCAGCTTCGCCGATGAAGGATTCTTCGGCGACCAGGTCACACCATCCGGCAGCCAGGGATTCGAGACCGATGGACTCCGGACGTTCGCATAGGAAAAGTATGCGGGAGCCATCTGATGCGGAACTGCCCTCGGCGAAGCAGCGAAAGACTGCGCCTCCGCAGGTCTCGACGCCGGACATTCTTGTGCAGATAGCACAGCTTATCGCAGCATCCCAGCAGCCGACAGAAACGGTGTCGGATCGAGAATTATCCGACGGCGCTGGGTCGGTACGCTCCGCCGAAGCATCGGGGGCGGACGACCGGGAACATCGTGAGGTCCGACCGGATGGTGAAAGGGACACGGATGACTTGGAGCTATCCCTTTCGGAACAACATAAAGCTGCCGTGGACTTCATCCGGCACTTTCTCCCTCAAGTTGTTCCGTCGGGCCATACTGCTGCGCTTCCG
Organism: Pictodentalium vernedei; assembly: GCA_031216915.1. Lineage (NCBI taxonomy): Eukaryota > Metazoa > Mollusca > Scaphopoda > Dentaliida > Dentaliidae > Pictodentalium > Pictodentalium vernedei. Next base: position 266,348,945 of record CM062291.1, on the reverse strand, counting down.
GACAAGAGAATTATAGCGTCATTGGACTCTGAATTTTTTGAGCGGTTCAGGGACATCGCTCCCGAGTTTCCGTCGCAGTCCAATAATGTTGCTAGAACATTTGAATTATTGAACGACGCTATATTGAAACTTGCTTCCAGGATGGGGAAAGCAGGTTTCTTGTCCGCTAATACTCTCAACCTGCCTTTCATTAATGCAAGGAATAAATTCGATACGGCAGGACAGGGTATACCGAGAGTTCCTCTGCGCATGGACGACGAGGCGGAAGACTTAGAGCTATCATTACCGTCGTCAGCTTCTATTCCAACCGCGGTGTTGGAAACAGCTATTGCGTCTAACAGAGCCAATTTAGATGCCTTATCTTACGCAGATCACCTTACTAAGGCGTTATCACTGCGCCTTCAAGGGGAAGAGTTTCAGGATATACAATCCTCTTTAAGACTTCTTTCAAGGGCAGTAGCTTATTCCACGTGTAACTCCGCCCTTTCAGTGGCAAATCTGGAGTTGGTTAGACGTGACGCAGCCCTAGCTACATCCACACTAGTGGATTCTAAGGTGAAGAACTCTCTTAGAGTCGCTTCGGTCTCGGGAGAACTTCTCTTTGACGGCAAGCTTTCCGCTATTTATGATAAAATTAAAAAGAAAGCTAATGATTCTCTGTTGTTCAGATCGGCTCCTAAGAAGTCGGATACAGCAGACACGAACAAGACAGGCACTTCTGGGTCTAATGCGCCCAAGAGAGGTTCCTATAGAGGTTCCGGTGCGTCCTCTTGGTCTTATTCGAGAGACCGTCAGGATAGCGACTCTCGTTCGGGACGTCCTTCAGGCCGGGACAATCGGTCGGACGCCCCGAGGTCGACGAGGCGAGGTGCGGGTCGTGGAAGACGTGGTTTCTCCTACCGCAGGCCTCGCAGGTCCAGGAGGTGATGGCTTAAACCTCTATCGCGTTCCGGTTGGCGGAAGGTTGTCGAGTTTTTCACAAGAGTGGGCGTCGATTACGGACGACCCTTGGGTGAGAGGAGTGACTTCGGAAGGTCTAAAGATATCCTTCAAACGAAAGCCTCCATTAACTCGAAGTCCAAAGTGGACTCATCTTCCGTCAAATCCACAGAAAAGAGACGCTCTGTTATCAGAGGTGCAGTCTCTTTTAATGAAGAACGCGGTAGAGGTCGTAGAAAACCAGGAATCTCTGGGATTCTACAGCCATCTGTTTCTGGTTCCGAAACCAGACGGCTCGTTCCGTCCAGTCATAGATTTGAGCTGGATAAACAAGCTGATCGTCGCTCCGAAGTTTTATATGGAGACGATTCGATCGGTCAGAGCGAGTATTCGGGTGAACGATTATGCAACGAGCATAGATCTCAAAGATGCGTACTTTCACGTCATGGTACATCCGACATTCCGAAAGTATCTACGCTTTGCAGTCCTGGGAGTGGTGTATCAATTCCGGGCGATGTGCTTCGGATTGAATCTAGCACCCTGGGCTTTCACTCGGGTAATGAACTCGGTAGTGATCTACTTCCGAGCTCATTCGTCTGCGGTAACGTCGGCCTACCTGGACGACATTCTTCAGAGGTACGGCAACGAGTTAACGCCTCAGAACGATGTTCAGAATCTTCTTCTATTGCTCCGACGTCTCGGTTTTATAGTAAACAAGGAGAAGTCGGATCTGGTGCCGTCCAAGTCATTCACTCATCTGGGAATGAGCTTCGAGACGCACAACAATCTCGTTCGTCTGCCGTTAACCAGAGCGAAATTAGTCAGTTGTTACGCTCGCTATTGTCTGCACGCAGACAAAGTCACGGCGAGAGAATTTATGAGACTGATAGGTCTGTGCGGAGCCGCCGCGGATCTCATTCCGATGGGGCGGCTACGCACACGTCCTCTTCAAATTTTCCTGACTCAGCATTGGAGTGTGAAAATTCATTCGCTCGATGTAGACGTTCTCTTGTCAGATCAAGTGAAACAAGAGATTCAGACTTGGGCAAACATTCAGTGGTTAACTCAAGGAGTTCCGCTGCAGTTGCCGGATCCGAGTTTTACCGTTATGACGGATGCCAGTCAAACAGGTTGGGGTGCATCATTAATCCCAACGGATTCGAGATGCCAGGGTCTTTGGGATCCGCAATTCCTGTGCAAGCACGTAAACATCAAGGAAATGATGTCAATTTGGCTTGCGTTACGTCACTGGATGGACATTATTCATGATGCTCATGTCCAAATCCTATCCGACAATACGACAATAGTGGTGTATATACGGAATCAGGGAGGCACTCATTCAGTTCCGTTGTTCAATCTAACGGAAAGAATCCTTCTGTTTGCGTTAGAACATCACGTTCTTCTTTCGGTCCGTCACATACCGGGTCGTCTGAATGTGCTAGCAGACTCCCTTTCACGAAAGGGTCGCTTGTTGCCGTCGGAGTGGACTCTCAACAAACAAGTATTCAATCAGATTTGCTACCAATGGGAACGGCCAATGATAGACTTATTTGCGACACATCTCAACAATCAGTTGCAGACGTATGTGTCTCCGTGTCCGGATCCAAGAGCATTTGCAGTAGACGCTCTGTCGATCCCTTGGGACGGAATGATAGGATATGCGTATCCTCCAGCGCCGTTAATTCAACAAGTATTGCTAAAGATAAAACAATCTCAATGCAAGATTCTGTTGGTAGCATCTCTGTCGCCACAGAGACCATGGATAAATATACTCAGGTGTCTGTTGTGGGACCTACCGCGGAAGCTTCCTCCACGAGAGGATCTTCTTTCGCAGGGGAAATTGCGCCAACTCCATCACAACCCGCAAGGTCTCAACCTTCACGTTTTTCCGTTGTGCGGTCCTTCTTGCATGGCAAGCACTTTACAGGACGAGCAGTGGACGCGATTTCTAACTGTAGGAGGACCTCCTCTTCACTAAACTATGCGGCTAAGTGGAAGGTTTTTCGTCGTTGGTGTAGGGATCATTCTGTAGATATATTTGATCCCTCTATACCAGACATTGCAAACTTTCTAGTATACTTGTTTGACGTAATCAAACTGCAGCCTGTTACTATAAAGGGTTATAGATCTATGTTATCTGATACCTATGCACATCATGATAGTTTACAAATTGGATCTAATGTCTCTTTATCGAAGTTGGTTAGAAACTTTTCGATAAATAGACCCAGAACTCTTAGATTAATTCCTAAGTGGAATTTAGCTTGGGTTCTCCTTAAATTGAAGGAAAAGCCATTTGAACCTCTTGGGACAGTAGATTTCAAATTCTTATCTTATAAGACAGCTTTTCTCTTAGCTTTCTCTTCTGCCAGAAGAGTCAGTGAGCTTCATGCACTATCGGTGGATGATTCTCATTATCGTAGTGTTGGGAACACTATCACCTTCACTACTAATGTGGGTTTTTTAGCTAAGAATCAGGCTCCTAATAAATATCCGGAACTAGGGTTTAATTCGGGACCGGGAATTCCCGTTTCCCGATTGGTTACTTCCCGTTCCCGAAAACCGGATTTTTACCATCGGGAAAATTCGGGAACCGGGAATGAGAAAACGATATTTTACGGACTTCTTACTGTGTTTCTTATAAGATTAAAAGCTCACTTATTCAGATCTATCGTCAATGTTTGTCACATACCCCTTTATTCAACGATTTTATTATTTGTATACCGAGTTCCAACTCGTTATCAGTCATTTCTGGCGCGATATCACTTGTGCATAGGCAGTTCGGCTATATGCTCATCAACAACAAACAACCCGAAAAATAAATCGGCCTTGATTTTAGAACGAACATTGCCTGCATGATTGGCGACCAACCGTATAACTAGTAAGTTAGTAACTACCATGGATTCCGTCACTCGGACTCACTCCCGTCAGTCCCGTGGTAGTTTATGTCCCATTTTTCGATATTTGACCGTATAAATTCACTTTTAGTTATATGGTAACATGCATAGCATGCCAGTAATGTTACAACTTAGAAGAGCAACAAAATTGCGCCTGTCGGGGAATTTATATATCGCGGGATCGATAACTCCAATCTTCTCCAGTTGTAACTTGTAACTTGTAAAGCCAGAATCGTAGCTATAGACATTTAGAGTTATCGATCTTACAATATACATTTCCAGTCAAGCGTGCTTATGCAGTTTTGTCAAACTTTTGTGTTATCGTTCTTGTGATCTTGTCAAAAACATTTTATCGTCTGCAAGTTTCAACTTTGAAATTAATCTGCGATTCTACTTGTCTTTATTCTTTATTACACTTTCCTGCAAATTTGCAATGGCGTCGAGGCAGAATGCATCTCCCGCCTGGGAATACTTCAACAGAATATCTGATTCAAAGGCAGAATGCAAGAAATGCTCAAAAACATTAACACTTGCAAAACATTTACGTCTGGTTCACAAGATTGAGTTGATCAAACGTCCGACTACAGATAGTAGTGTTAGTGCGGGACCATCGAAAATTGCTAAACAGACGTCAGTTGATGCTTTTTTGGTACGACAAAGGCAACCATTGGAGGAAATAATTTCCAAGTTAGCTGCCCTTGATGGATTTTCAATAAACGGTATAACCAAAAGTGATTTTATACGGTCAAATATCGAAAAAATGGGACATAAACTACCACGGGATCCATCAGCAGTTATGCAGTTGGTCACTAATCATGCAGACGATGTTCGTTCTAGAATTAAGGCCGATTTATCTGAGCGAATTGCTAATGGTGAACGTTTCAGTATAACACTAGATGAATGGACAAGTGTTAGGAACCGTCGGTACATGAACATAGATATACATGCTAAAGACGGTGAGTTTTGGAATACAGGACTTTGCAAAATTACTGGGAAGTTTACAGCAGAGGCTATGGTTGTTTCTGTCACTGAGCACCTTTCAACTTTTGGGTTGTCTGTTGATGAGCATATAGCCGTATGTACAAGTGATGGCGCATCAGTAATGGTCAAATTTGGTCGACTTATGCCAACTGTCTCTGTGTTGTGTCTCAGCCATGGTATTCACCTTGCAGTATCAGATGTTATGTACAAAGGCTTTGGTAGTACTAGTACTAGTGGTGCTGCTGGTGCAGCACAGTGTGAGTCAAAGCCTGAGGACGAGGAATCTGCTTCGCTCACGGGTAATGAGGGTGACGATGATAATGATATATCCGATGATGAATTTGACGATGGTCTCAACGTCGAAGAAAGTCAATGTGGTACTTTGATAAATTTGGATATAATAAACTTTGCTGACTTGGTGACCAAGGTTAGAAGTGACTGCAAGAAGTTTCGACGTGGACGCGCTGATGAGATTTTACAAACTTATGTGAAGCAGGATCAAGGGAAAGAGTTGAAGCCCATAATCGATGTGAAAACCCATTGGAATACAATAGAAGCTATGTTCACTCGCTATCTCAGACTCCGACCATGCATGTTAAAGGCATTCTTAGATATTTCATGCACATCTTGTCTTACTCAGCCTGAAGTCGAGGCTGTCACAGATATCGCCAATGCACTTAGGCCTATTACAGTGGCGAATGAAGCTTTATGCCGGCGTGACACAACTTTCGTTTCTGCTGAGGGGATATTGAAATTTCTATTTGCACAGTTAGATTCATTAGATTCTGACATAAGCAAGCGATTGAGCGAAAGGCTGAAGGAACGCTTATGTAAGAGACGAGACAAAACCCTTGTAACTCTTTTGAAATACCTCCACAACCCAAACTTTTGTTTGTTGGACGAACCAGCATTCCTTGAGACATGTGCGAAAACTGTCAGAGTAAAGTTTGCCCGTACAGAGCTCATCCGCCTCAAAGGGTTAAGTGACTTAAGTCTGAGTGAGGCTTCCGAAGTCGTCGAGTCTCCCGCAAGTGTTAGCAATGTATCACCTGATCTCACTGAAAATCCTTCAACTGCACCGACACTTGAGGATGTACTGCAGGGCTATATTGACGATACAGCTTGTAAAACATCTATTACCACACGTGCAGAACCAACAAATGCAAATATCGGGAACGAATTCAAGTTGTATGAGACCAACGGAGTTAGAACGGACAATCTGAACTTTTTATATAACGCCCTCATAACGGGAAAGCCGACATCTGTAGAGTCAGAGCGCAGTTTTTCTACGGCTGGGCACATATGTACCAAAATACGGTCCAGATTAAGTGACAAAGCGTTGAGTAATTTGCTGTTGTTGAGGAAGTATTATTGTGCACAAAGATGTAAAAACGCATCTAAATAAATGGAATGAGTAAAGTACTATAGTGACAGTCACTCTAGTACTTTACTCATTCGATTTATTTGGATGCATTTCGGTGACTCAATAAACATTGAACACTACACAGTAGTTTACAAACTTTACAGTATTGAGCATTGGACAGTCTGGACAGTGATTCAAAAGACATTGTTTATTTACACTTTTACAGCTGCAAGTTGAAACTACAGCTTTCAAATTCAATGTTTGTTTTCTGTATGAATGTTACCTAGGTTTTGTGTGAAATGTCTTTCATTTAAGATTAAAAAACGATACGATTTTGGTCCGATTCCATTATTGTAAACACAGACTTGTAACAAGTTAACAACCCCTTCTATTCCCGGTTCCATTCCCGGTTCCCGAATATAAACGGGAAAAATTTCCCGGTCCCGATTTTTTAAGAAACCGGGAAATCATTAAACCCTATCCGGAACCTATTGTTATTAAGGCTCTTCCGTCTTCAGACGGGCGTAGGCCTTTACTCTGTCCTGTTAGAGCACTACGTATCTATAAACAGAGATCTCAGTTTATCAGAAAGGGACGGAAACGTTTCTTTCTGTCTTTGATGCCTAATAGAAAGGACATTTCAGTCCATTCTATTGCTAGATGGATTCAGTTAACTATCCGTACTGCTTATGAAGATTTATCTTCTTCTCAGCAGTCTGTGCTTAAGATTTCGGCTCATGAAGTAAGAGCTCTTTCTACTTCCTGGGCTTATGCTAATAGTGTTGCTATTACAGATTTAATGAAGGCTGCTTATTGGTCTCAGCCATCCACATTTACGAATTTTTATCTCAGAAATATTGAGTCCATTTCTGGAGACCTGCATTGTTTAGGTCCGTTATCTGTTGCTCAGAATGTCGTCCACTAAACAGTTGCAACTATAGTTATGCAGGCTTTCTGTTCCGGCAGTGACTCCGTCCGGCTGCCCTCTTCGCTCTGGGCTATTTGACCCAGGGCAAGGGGAAGGGGGGGGGGGGTGTTCCCTTAGGTCACCTGCTTTATAGTGAAAAGCAAGAGAATGCCTCCTCCAAGTCAGTATTTCTGAGTCGCTTCCGGGATGGTTTTAAAGTGTAATATTAATGTTTAAATTCATTCATGTCTTATTTTTAAAGTGTAGCTCGGTGTGAAGCATTTGTATATGTCAAGTGTCAAACGGGCTTTAATATACAATACTCGGACACTTTTAAATGATTATAAAGAGTCTCAATTCTCTGGACTACTTTATTTATTGGCTTGCTTTAAAAATAATTAGTATAAGGGTTATACTGGATGTTAATAGAGAACATGAATGTTATTGTGCTCAATTATTAAGGGTAGTGTATCTTTCTAATTTAATATTAAATAAGAAAGATACATGTAAAGCCTAATACTCCTTTTCTCCTTAAGGGGTTACCTCTTTACTATATAGTTGAGCTTATTGGATTTTCCTCTATGTCCTAGGCCCTCCAGCCTGTTTACTATTCAGCTAAGTCTGGGTCATTGGTACAGTATAAAAATGTTAAAAAATTTATAGTAATTTATATATTTTTTATACTTACCAATGACCCAGACGGGGATGGCCCTCCCTGGAGTTGGGAACTCTTGCCTCCCCGCTGAGTACATAGCGCTGACCAGGCACTGCCAGTAAGAATGATAATTGGCGCCAATTTCGGGACGACTGCGTCACTGCGCATGCGCAGTAGAGGCGTAGTATGGAGGTCCTTTAGGACATGATTTCTTTTTGTTTTGGATGCAAATTTTGGGGATTGGGGGGCAAAATTTGTGTTTGGCCCTTGTTTTGTTAGAGTTAGCACCAGCTAAGTCTGGGTCATTGGTAAGTATAAAAAATATATAAATTACTATAAATTTTTTAACTTTTCAGCTGCCACGTGGCTGTGCCACCATTGCCACTTTCGTGTTTTCTTAGACCGTTTCTGGCGAAAGGCTCCTAGGGTATGTAATTTCGAAACGCTAAAACCATGCTCAAATGTTGCAGTAGGGTCTCTAGATGTGCACGAAGGTTTCAGATTTTTTAGGTGCCATGTGGCTGTGCCACCGTTGTCACTTTTGTGTTTTCTTAGACCGTTTCGGCAAAAGGCTCCTAGGGTATTTAATTCGAAACGCTAAAACCATGCTCAAATGTTGCAGTAGGGTCTGTAGATGTGCATGAAGGTTTCAGATTTTTCAGGTGCCACGAGGCTGTGCCACCGTTGCCACTTTTGTGTTTTCTTAGACCGTTTCCGGCGAAAGGCTCCTAGGGTATGTAATTCGAAATGCTAAAAGCACGCTCAGATGTTGCAGTAGGGTCTGTAGATGCACACAAAGGTTTCCGATTTTTCAGGTGCCATGTGGCTGTGCCAGCGTTGCCACTTTTGTGTTTTCTTAGACCGTTTCCGGCGAAAGGCTCCTAGGGTATGTAATTCGAAACGCTAAAACCATGCTCAAATGTTGCAGTGGGGTCTGTAGATGCGCACGAAGGTTTCGGATTTTTCAGGTGCCACGTGGCTGTGCCACTGTTGCCACTTTTGTGTTTTCTTAGACCGTTTCCAGCAGAAGGCTCCTAGGATATGTAATTCGAAATGCTAAAACCATGCTCAAATGTTTCAGTGGGGTCTGTAGATGTGCACGAAGGTTTCAGATTTTTCAGCTGCCTAGTGGCTGTGCTGTTGCCACTTTCATGTTTTCTTAGACCGTTTCCGGCGAAAGGCTCCTAGGGTATGTAATTCAAAATCCTAAAACCATGCTCAAATGTTGCAGTGGGGTCTGTAGATGCGCACGAAGGTTTTGGATTTTTGGGGTGCCACGTGGCTGTGCTACCGTTGCCTCTTTCATGTTCTCTTAGACCATTTCCGACAAAAGGCTCCTACAGTATGTATTTCGAAATGGTAAAACCATGCTCAAATGCTGCAGGAGGGTCTGTAGATGTGCACAAAGATTTCGGATTTTTCAAGTGCCACATGGCTGTGCCACCATTGCCACTTTCGTGTTTTCTTAGACCGTTTCCGGCGAAAGGCTCCTAGAGTATGTAATTCGAAACGCTAAAACCATGCTGAGATGTTGCAGTAGAGTCTGTAAATGCGTAGGAAGGCTTTGGATTTTTTGGGTGCTAAGTGGCTGTGTCACCATTGCCACTTTTGTGTTTTCTTAGACCGTTTCCGGCGAAAGGCTCCTAGGGTATGTAATTCGAAATGCTAAACGCATGCTTAAATGTTGCAGTAAGGTCTGTAGATGCGTACAAAGGTTTCAGATTTTTCATATGCCACGTGGCGGTGCCACCGTTTTTCTTACGTGTTTTCTTAGATCATTTCCGGCGAAAAGCTCCCAGAGTATGTACTTTGAAATGCTAAAACTATGCTCAAAAGTTGCAGTAGGGTCTGTAGATGTGCACGAAGGTTTCTGATTTTTGGGGTGCCACCGTTGCCACTTTCATGTTTTCTTAGACCGTTTCCGGCGAAAGGCTCCCAGGGTACATGTATGTAATTCGAAACGCTAAAACCATGCCCAAATGTTGCAGTGGAGTCTGTAGGTGCGCACGAAGCTGTGTCACCAGTGCCACTCAATATTATTTTAGTGTGTCATATAATACATTTCATCTTTGTATCAAGCATTAATACAAAGTCAAGGATGCAAATGCCGGGATACACTATAGTGTGCTTTGCACACAAGTGACACCATCTAGTTTCATGTTTCCCAATTTCGGGACATACGCCTGACGTCATCATTCTTGCTAATGATTTATCCACTGTTTGTTAAGTGTTCCTTCCCTATCCCTCCTCGAAGCTCTCCTGTTAAACTCCTAAGCTTTTTGGCTATTTTTATTGAAATTTTTTATTAAATTTCTTGGGGGTTTTATGTGTATTACAGAATGTTTATTCTGTTTATCTCCATGGTTACATCCTCACCCTGGGGGTGTTAGGTTGTTTGGTCTTGCATCTTCTATCCGATGTATCGTTTTTTCTTCATATGAAGATCTAGCTTTACATCTGGTAGCTTTAAAATCTGTTACTGACTTTGGGCCTTTTTCTGTGCCTGATGTCTTGTTTCCGGTTTTTTCCTTTGACGTTGTTTACATTGGCAACGTCTTCAAATATATGTAGTATTTGGTATCATATTACTGTAGAATTATTGTAGGATACATTGATTATGTATCTGGTAGTGTAGCTCAAAAAATTTGGATTTTGTCCACACTTAGGCTCTACCGGAATGCCCTTGGTCTCATCATGTTCCCTTTGGGAACTTAGGCTTTTTAAAAAAAAATTTGAAAAATTTTTGTATTTAATTTTTCGAATTTGGTTTTGATTGCAATTATTCATGTATCTTTATCATATATTTTATTGTGGAGTTTGTAGGAGTGCTATCTACTTTGTTTTTGATTGAATCATGAAAGCTTACTGCAATAAATGAAAGGTGAGGAGGTCTTCCATGGATTTACATACTTGTTGCCTTGCCTGTAGTCGATGCTCTCCTACGGATTCTTGTCCTACTTGTGTACATTGGGATGTCAGACATTGGAGACGGGTGTCATGGTACGTTGTTGGTGGTGAGGTTCCTATACCAGAATTCTCACCGCAGGATAATTCGAGTTTTTCAGTTTCTATTTCCAGAGGAACAAGAACATGGTGATGGGATTGTGACATCCATCCAAAGTGTACTATTGTCATCGTGCTCTGATGAGCAAAATAGAGCTAGCTACAAGGTGCTCATGAATATAAGCAAGGGATAAGGCCTCCATTTAGTGTTCTTAATTCCTTGCAAGCAGCTAGCTCGACCGGTGAAGCGGTTACTCCGTCCGTGGAAGCCGTGACACCGGGTATGTTGCTGTCAAAGGAAGTGTAGATTTGGGTAGAGTGAGCACCTCAAAATCAAAAGCTCACCCAGTGACGATGGAAATAGGGAGGAAGTCAGCAAGTTTCTTTTCGAGAGGCTCGGCGAGGTCTATTAAGGCCGCAAGCTGGAGAGTTCCCTCTCTAACCCAACTACATTTGGGGCCAAATGTTGTTTTGAGAGACTTGCACCAGCCGGAGCATACGTCCACACCGCCGCTCGGGATGCCCCGTCTCGTCTGCAGCCAGCCTTGGCTACAGTCACAGCTTCCTCCGCTACGTTACAAAGCACACTCGACTGCATGCTAGCTACCTGACTTTGGATATCCAGCCAGCTGCATGAAGACTGAGCCAGTCTTCGCCCGTGAAGTCGCATCATCCGGTAGCTACCGATCCGAGGCTTTGATCATCAGGACGTTTGGCAAAGAGATCCATCTCCGGATCTTCATCCCAGGAGCAGCAAGCGGTGAAAATACAGTAGACCGCTGCTCCTCAAGCCTTGATAACAGACTTTCTGTCACAGATTGTGCAGCTGATCGCAGCATCCCAGCAAGTGCAAGAGCAGACACCGGTGGTGAGCTGTCGGATGGTACTGGGTCGATCCAGTCATCTGCACACACAGATGCAATGGACCGAACATCACAGCTGATTCAGTCGGATGGTGAAAGGGACAAGGAAGAGGATTACCCTTCCCTTTCGGAACAGCATATGGTAGCGATAAATTTTTATTCATCAATACTATACTGACTTTGTTCCACCTGATCAGCAAGCTGTGACTAATAGAGAGAAACCGCTGTCGTCTCTGTATGCAGATTTTGTGTGGAAAAAAGAGGATGCTCTTTCCTTCCCGAAACAGTCTCGACAGGTGTCGGAGGCCTTCGGCCACGTTAACGATGCCATATTCAACCTCTCTAGTGCTAAGAGGAAGGCAGTTTCTTATAAACATCTTCAATAAATAAACCGTTCCTTGGACTACGTTCATTTAAAACGGTTGGAGAATATGTCCAGAGAGCTCCTCTGCGTTCAGATGAGCAGGCCAGGGATGTAGATATGTCCCTACCTGCATCATTCAATATACGCTCTGAAGTGATGGAATGTGCTATTTCATCCAATAGAGCGAATCTGGACGTGATGTCCTACATACATGACCTCACCAGAGCTATGGCGCAACGTCTTAATGGGAACGAAATTGAGGACGTTTGTTCGCTTAGAGTTCTTTCCAGGGCAGGCATGTATGCCACGTACAACTCCGCCCTGACCGTGGCAATTGGGAGTTGATCAGACGTGATGCTGCCCTTGCGTCGTCATCACTTAAAGATGACAAGGTGAAAAGCTCTCTCCGAGTCGCTCCAGTCTCCGGATATACTCTATTTGACGACAAGCTTTTGTCAGTCTATGAACAGGCTGCAAGAAAGCTTCCAGTACACTGCTTCTGAAGTCTGCATCTCAACAACATGCTTCAGCAGACTGGGGTAAGCGAGGCCTTTTCACTTCAAAATCAACTTAGGGAACTCCTCGCGAGGGTACAATAAATCCTCTTATGCTTACTCCGGAGGTTGTCAGTATAGCGACTCGGGGAAAGGGGCGCAGGTCTGATCCAGACTATAGGTCAGATGCCCCTAAGTCGATGGGACGAGGCTCTTTGCGGGGAGGTCGTTTCTCCTCCTCCCGTAAGCCTCGTAAATCGTAAGGTGATGAATAAGACCTCGATTGCTTACCAGTTGAAGGAATGAAACTTTGCAAGAAACTGGTTTAAGGCATGGAAGATCAGTGGGTAAAAGTGTTGTCTCGGAAAACCTACGGCTATGATTCCGAAGATCAGTGGGTAAAAGTGTTGTCTCGGAAAGCCTACGGCTATGATTCCGAACAAAACCCCCACTTACAGGATGTCCGCGTTGGACAACTCTTCCGGTGGATCCTTTCAAAAGAGAGTCGCTCCTAGTGGAGGTACAGGCTCTCTTGTTGAAGGAACCAATAGAAGTCGTCGAGAATTGACTTCTGTTGCTTTCCACTTAGCAGAAGGTTATCAACCTCGCAAAAAAGTGGATGTAAATTGCGGAAGATCAGTGGATGAGATTGTAGTCTCAGCAGGCCTGCGGCTATCAGTCCGAGCAAAACTCCACTTACAAGAAGTACATGTTGGACAAATCTTCCTGTGAATTCTTCCGAAGAGAGTCTCTCCTTGCGGAGGTACAGGCTCTCCTATCGAAGAAAGCAATAGAGGTCATCGAGAATCAAAATTGTCCAGGTTTTTACAAGTCACCTGTTTCTTGTACCGAAGCCAGACGGGAGATACAGGCTCTCCTATTGAAGAAAAGCAATAGAGGTTGTCGAAATATTCTCTAGGTTTTTCAAATCACCTGTTTCTCATCCTGAAGCCGGACGGATAGTGCACAGATAGGTTAAGACAGCTGTCTTGTTTTGAATCGAGCCGTTAGAGGGAATAGGTACGTGTTTTCCCTCTCGGTGTTGTATTCCTTGGCGTCAAGACATTTAATGTCATTGTGAACACCATAGTAGCCTTATGTACTGTTACAGCGGTCTTTTCTTAGCGGCTAGTGTTGTAAGTCTCCATTTAGTGAGCTTTCAAAGGTCGCAAGTGACACAGATATGTCTTCAAGTAGACAAAGACTCATAAATGCGTAGCTACCTTGAGATTACTGTCTTTTTGGGAATTACAGCCGTTAGAATAGCGGCTCGTCATTTCCTACCTTGTGTGATAATGGTTGTAAGTCTCCGTTAGTGAGCTTTCAAGATCGCTAGTTACACTGAGATATCTGTCTTCACGGAGAGGAAGACTTCTAGCTACGTTAGCTAGGCTCTGACCGCTGACTTTTGGGAATAAAACTGATAAAGGTACAGTGCTTTTCAGTTTGTTTTCCTAAGTGTCATAGACTTGAGTCTTATTGTTTACACCATAGTAGCCTAGCTAAAATCATGAGCAAGAATTTTTCAGTATTTATGCAGTGACATAACTGAATTTATTATCTCTTGGGACTGCTGTCCCTTTGGGAATTTAGGGCTGTTAAAATAGCGGCTCTTCATTCCCTACCTTGCGCGACGATAGTTGTAAGTCTCCGTTCAGTAAGCCTTCAAGGTCGCAACTTACACCGATATATCTGTCTTCACGGAGATGAAGACTTATAAGCTACGGCTAGTGTTGTAAGTCTCCTTAGTGAGCTTCTAAGGCCGCAGTTATCAGCCTTTTATTGTCTTCACGTATAGGAAGACCTTTTGCTGCTTCAGCTAGGCTGAGTTGTTGTCCTATAGGACATGATACCATATGTTAGAGGAGGTTATTGTCTTCCTACCGGTATGGTTTGGTAATACGGTGTATTTGTTCATTACGTCCCTCTCCGTCCTTAATGGCATTATGGAGTCGGTCAGACATGAGGGAGCCCTGCGGTTCCTCTACTATTTGATGACTAACACAACAGTGATTCAAGTAATGCTGGTGAGGGGAGGTTCAATATGAATTTTTTTGTCGACCCCCACTCATCATACCGTGGATACAGGCTGTATTCAGATGAGTACATGCGGGATTTCATTGCTCGCATGCATAATATATGTATTTATTAGGCAGACGCTTTATGTACATATTATATAAATTTTTGGTCTGCTTATAGAGCTCATGAGAATTTTGGGGCTATTTGGATCAGTTATAGAATTGCCAACAGGCGGCTATACATATGTTCTCCATTTTTGGCATCATTATTCGGAGTAATATTTTCTTTCTCCGAACAATCAATGGTGGTTACGGACCTAGAAAAAAATGAATTATTTCGGGGACGGTCCATGACGAGTCTGTTAATCATAGCTCGTTCCATGTTCTAAATCCAGGTTTCTTGAAGATTCAGTACACATTCTCGTATATTCGAACAGTTCATTGGAGTGTTATTATTGGAATCAATTGTACACATGAACAGGGTTGCCTGTAGGTTGCCTTAGAAGTGTGTTTGCTCTTCAGATACTTTTTTAATTGATATTAAATTGGACCAGTGTATGGTCGTACACTTTATATCACCGGTTTTCATCCTATCTATGTATTCCGACTCCGGAATGCGTTAGAAGTGTGCTCTTTAAATTACCGGGATCACCACAGTAGCCTTAGCTTCTGAAGTGGCGTTAAGCACCAATAATTTATTCTAATTAATAATGGGGTGCTTTTTGGGCGAATATATTTTGCTTATTTAGTTTAGCTTTTCACTGATTCCAGAGCGCTCCGGTCTTTGTTGTGAAGAATATTCCTTCAAAAAAGGGCGGGGGGGGGGGGGGGGGGGGGTATGATTTTTATTAATCTCCTCCACCTCCTTGACAAGTGTGTAACTATGAGTGAAGCTGTTTTGTGTGTAGATTATTACTGATCCTTGATACAGCTTGTTTATTATTTATATAGGGCATTTGTTTGTGGGGGTTAGTCTCTCACCCTCAAATTCACCATCATAATTTAAGGGACTCGGTCCGGTCTAGCCTTAAATTAGGGGCTTGTTACACCCATTTAGCATCTTTCATGCTAAGATTACGGAATTACTTGGATATGGCTCCTTATTTATGATATGTCTTCTCTATTATTGTAGAGAGGGACATACATGTAATTCCTTTTAAATTTAATTTCCTTTCACCTTGGAATGCAGGCTTAGGAGCTATATTTGGTCTGCTAATTCTTAAGTCCTTGGCCCTCTGCCTTTTTACGATTCAGCTAGGCCATTGGTTATTAGTATAAAAATATGATAAATTTAAAGTAATTTGTATATTTTTTGTACTCACCAATGGCCCAGATGGGGATGGCCCTCCCATGAGAGGTCACTCATACCTCCCCGCTGAGTTATTTTTGGTAAGCTCATCTACGTCAAAGAATGATGTTGGTGCCAATTTCGGTCTCTTCCTGACCACTGCGCATGCGTAGATGGTAAAAGTATGGAGGGCCAGATAGGACTTTTAATTTTCGGTTTTGTATGCAAATTTTGGGAGGTTCAAAATTTGTGTTTGGCTCTTGATAATATCGAGTTTGCACCAGCTAGTCTGGGCCATTGGTAAGTATAAAAAATATACAATTACTTCAAATTTATCATTTCTGAAATTCCCGCCATACCAACATTTTCCAGTGTATCTCAGCCACTGGTACACTGATTTGAATGATATTTGGTGTGCTGTTAGAGCATCATGTGGTTACAATACCTGTCTAGTGTCTGTTTCTCCCACACATTTTCTCCAGTGTTATGGCCCTTTGACGACTTAGAAAATTGTTAATTCCCTTCCATCCTAACAATTTACATTGCAGCTCAGCTACTGCTACTCCGATTAGAATGATAATTGGTATGGTGATAGAGCAGCATGGGGAAAATGATGAAGGTTGCATCCACACGTTATGGCCCTCTTTCAACTTTGAAAATTTGAAATGCGCATGTTATTGTAATTTTATTATGCCGCCGACTTGAAAAGTTGAAGAGGTGTCTAGTGGAGACTTCTTGCCGTCCGTTTGTCTGTTCATCTGTACCAACATTTTCCCTTGTATCTCACTGACAGCTACTCCAATTTGAATGATATTTGGTGTTGTGAACATCATGGGGGAACGATGCCTGTGTAGCATGTGTTTCTTCCGCACATTTTTTCCAGAGTTATGGCCCTTTTTCACTCTTTTCACTAAGAAAATATTTTGTGGTAGGGGGCATTAGCAGCGCTTTGCGATGCAGGCCTCTTGTTTCTATGGTAGTATCCCAATACTAGAAAAAAATCATCTGGACAACAGAGCTATAAATAATTAAATAACTTCATCCCCCTGTAGTGTTAACTAGCCATAGATGTTAATTAAATCCATCTTTATACAACTGTGGTCAGGTGAGCACCTCAAGCCCCATGGGGCCTTTTGGGTTTTTTTTAACTTGGCACGGAAGTTAGTACCAATATAGCACTATGTTAAAACTTAACTTGTGCCCCACAAATATCAACCCAAGGACTTTATTTGAACAAACTGAATCTGAACCCTCTAAGGATTCTGTATACCAAATATCAAGAGATTCTGATTGTATTTTGAGAAATGCTCATATTGGACGAAGTTAAAATTCAGACTCCAATAGGCAGGCCTGGAACAAAAAAAGCGTAGTTGTTTCAGGAATGTTTTCAAAAGTTTTTTTGTGTTTGATAAAGAGGTAAATTGTCTGTCCAACATGAGTGTCAGGGTTTTTTTTAGCTCATCGAAGGGAGCTAAACTTATCACTTGCTGTCCGTTGTCTGTCATCCGCCATCGTCGTCCGTCCGGCGTCATGAACATTTTTCAAACGACTTCTCCTCTGAAAACACTAGGTCGATTTGCTCGAAACTTGGTATGGATGTTCATTACCATATGTCAATTCAAGTTTGTTCAAATGAAATGGACATGCCCACTTGAGCCTCCATAGGGAGCATAACTCCGATAGCACCCTATGTATATTAGAGAAATTACTAAAAAATCTTCTTCTCCCACACAAGTGGGTAGAATCATTTGTTATTTGGTATACAGCATTACAGGGTGATCCGATTCAAGTTTGTTCAAATCGACCGCCTGGATTCATATTTGGGCTCACTATAGAAGCCCATATTCGAACTTAGTGCATTTCAGGCAAATTTCTTAATAAATCTTCTTCTCCAGATCCAGCTGGTAGAATCTTTTGATATTTGGTATGGAACATTGTGGGGTGGATCTGATTCAAGTTTGTTCAAATCGGCCCCCTGGATTCACATTTGGACTCAGTATAGAAGCTCGAATTCGAACTTAGTGTATTTCAGGCAAATTTCTTAAAATATCTTCTCCAGATCCAGCAGGCAGAATTTTTTGATATTTGGTATGCAACATTGTGGGGTGGATCTGATTCAAGTTTGTTCAAATCGGCTCCCTGGATTCATATTTGGGCTAACTATAAAGCTCGAAGTCGAACTTAGTGCATTTCAGGCAAATTTCTTAAAAAATCTTCTTCTCCAGATCCAGCAGGCAGAATCTTTTGATATTTGGTATGCAACATTGTGGGGTGGATCTGATTCAAGTTTGTTCAAATCGGCCCCCTGGGTTCATATTTGGGCTCAGTATAGGAGCCCAAATTTGAACTTAGTGCATTTCAGGGAAATTTCTTTAAAAATCATCATCTCAAGATCCAGCAGGCAGAATCTTTTGATATTGGGTATGCAGCATGCTTAGGGGGGTGAGATTCAAGTTTGTTCAAGCCAAGTCCCTGGGTTCATATTTGGGCTCACTGTGGTAGCCTGAATTATAACTTAGTTCAAAATGAGGAATTTTCTTTAAAAATCATCTTCTTCAGATCCAGCAGTCGGAATGTTTTGATATTTGGTATGCAGCATTCTTATGGGGGTGAGATTCAAATTTGTTCAAGCCATGTCCCTAGGTCCATATTTGGGCTCACTGTGGGAGCCCGAATGATAACTTAATTCAAAATGAGGAATTTTATCTAAAAATCTTCTTCTTCAGATCCAGCAGTCGGAATGTTTTGATATTTGGTATGCAGCATCCTTAGGAGGGGTGAGATTCAAGTTTGTTCAAGCCATGTCCCTAGGTCCATATTTGGGCTCACAGTGGGAGCTTGAATTGTCACTTAGTTCGAAATGAGGAACTGTATGAAGCATCCTTAAGGCCAGTAGAATGGAATCGTAAAAAGAAATTGCCATTGGTTGTGTCAGGATTTTTAAGTTTGTTCAAATCGGGTCCCTGGGTTGATATTTGGGCTCTTTATTGTAGCCCAATGTTGAACTTAGTGCAATATGAGAAAATTTCTTTTAAAATCTTCTTCAGATCCACCAGTCAGAATTCTTTCACATTTGTTATACAACATCTCTAGGGGTGTCAGATTCAAGTTTGTTCAAATCGAGTCCCTGGGACAATATTTGGGCTCCCCATGGGAGTCCAAATTTTAACACAGTGCAATATGGGGAATAATCCTTAAATATCTCCTTCTTCAGATCCACCAGTCAGATTCTTTTGATATTTGGTTTACAACACCTCTAGGGAGGTCAGATTCATGTTTCTTCAAATCAGATCCCTGGGTTGATTGTTGGATTCTTTATTGGAGCCTATTGTTGAACTTAGTGCAATATGAGAAAATTTCTTTTAAAATCCACCAGTCAGAATCTTTTCATATCTGGTATACAACATATCTAGGGGGGTCAGATTCAAGTCTGTTCAAATCGAGTCCCTGGGTCAATATTTAGGCTCTCCATGGGAGT
Source organism: Pictodentalium vernedei (assembly GCA_031216915.1). NCBI lineage: Eukaryota > Metazoa > Mollusca > Scaphopoda > Dentaliida > Dentaliidae > Pictodentalium > Pictodentalium vernedei. Next base: position 266,329,698 of record CM062291.1, on the reverse strand, counting down.
CCAAATTTTAACACAGTGCAATATGGGGGAATAATCTTTAAAAATCTTCTTCTTCAGATCCACCAGTTGGATTCTTTGAATATATAGTATACAACACCTCTAGGGCGGACAGATTCATGTTTGTTCAAATCAGATCCCTAGGTTGATTGTTGGATTCTTTATTGGAGCTCAAAGTTGAACTTAGTGCAATATGAGAAAATTTCTTTTAAAATCTTCTAAAGATCCACCAGTCAGAATTTTTTCATATCTGGCATACAACATCTCTAGAGGGGAGGGGGGGGGGGGGGGGGGGGTGTCAGATCCAAGTCTGTTCAAATCGAGTCCCTGGGTCAATATTGGGCTCCCCATGGGAGTCCGAATTTTAACTTAGTGCAATATGCAGAATAATCTTTAAAAATCTTCTTCTTCAGATCCACCCATCAGATTCTTTTGATATTTGGTACACAACATCTCTATGGGGGTTAGATTCAAGTTTGTTCAAAGCAAGTCCCTGGGTTAATATTTATGCTCCCTACTGGAGCCCCAATTGTAACATAGAACCATCTGAGGGAATTTCTTTAAAAAATCTTCTTTTTTACATCCACCAGTCAGAATATTTTCATATTTGGTATACAACATCTCTGGGGGGTTAGATTCAAGTTTGTTCAAATCAGGCCCTTGGGTTAATATTTGGCCTCTTTATTGGGGCCCTTAGTTTAACTCAGTGCAATGTGAGAAAATTTCTTGAAAAATCTTCTTCAGATCCACCAGTTAGAATCTTATCATATTGGGTGTGTGATATCTCTAGGGGTGTGAGATTCAAGTTTGTTTAAATCGAGTCTCTGGGTTAATTTTGGGCTCCGTATGCCAGTCACTTATTGATATACTCATCTCTTTTGACAACTTGAGCCAGGTGAGCATTTTAGGCTCACTTGAGCCTCTGGTATTGGATAGTATGCAAACATAAATAAACTTTCTTGATTAAAGTTTTCATGTAAGTTTTTATTTTTAGATGTTCATAGTATTCAGGCAGAATCTGATAAAGCAACACAAGGTTTGGAAATGCCAGATGAAACTGTTTGTATAGATTCAGCTCAGGAGTTTGTGGAAAATGTAGACAATTCAAAACAGAAAGCAAATGAACAAACTAATGATAACACAAATAAACATAAAAGAAGTCCAGACAAACCCAGTTTAAGACGAGTTGCTGAAGCATCTGGTAAATTGGATTTAGAGAATGATGGGAAGGATGAAAGTTTTGTGAATAATATAGTAGAACGAAAACCTAAAACGGGCCGTGCATCAAGAAGTAGAAATAGTACTATCAGTGGAAAAGTAGGTGGAGAGGCTGCAGACACTGCACCTAAAAGAGGAACCAAACGAAAATCTCGATTTGAATCAGGTGATGATAATTCAAGTACATTGAAAGGTAAGCATCTGTCTCTTTAGTAATTGTATATAATATTTAAAACAGATGCATTCATGCATGCCCAAAACCTGATTAACCTTTACCCAACAAATTGGTCACATCTGCCAATGTAGTTTACAAATCGAGCAGTTTAAAAAAAAAATTTCCAAAAATCTTAACAAAACCATATGCTGTCACCTTAACCATGGAACGAGCTCGTCAAGTTCATTCCAATGAGGCATCACAGGATATGGTTTTGTTTAAATTTTGTGAAAAATTTGAAGAAAAAAAATTAAAATAAAGAAGTTTAATATCATGCATTGTGTATAGGGTTAACCTGTATGGGTATTTTTCTTAGCTCACCGAAGGGAGCTTAACTTATCACTTGTCGTCCGTCGTCGTCCGCAGTCGTCGTGAACATTTTTCAAACGACTTCTCTGAAACCACTGGTCCGATTTTCACGAAACTTCATGTGGATGTTCATTACTATATGGCAATTCAGGTTTGTTCAAATGAAATGGCCTCGTCCCTTGGGGGCTCTGTATGGGGCATAACTCTGATAGCACCGTATGAATTATAGAAAAATTATTAAAAAATCTTCTTCTCCAGAACTAGTGGGCAGAATCTTTTGATACTTGGTATGCAGCATCTTGGTATGGGTCTGATTCAGTTTTGTTCAAATCGGCCCCCTGGATTCATATTTGGGCTCACTATAGAAGCCCAAATTCGAACTTAGTGCATTTCAGGCAAATTTCTTAAAAATCTTCTCCAGATCCAGCAGGCAGAATCTTTTGATATTTGGTATGCAACATTGTGGGGTGGATCTGATTCAAGTTTGTTCAAATCGGCCCCCTGGGTTCATATTTGGGCTCAGTATAGGAGCCCAATTTGAACTTAGTGCATTTCAGGCAAATATCTTTAAAAATCTTCTTCTCAAGATCCAGCAGGCAGAATCTTTTGATATTGGGTATGCAGCATGCTTAGGGGGCTGAGATTCAAGTTTGTTCAAGCCAAGTCCCTGGGTTCATATTTGGGCTCACTGTGGTAGCCCGAATTATAACTTTGTTCAAAATGAGGAATTTTCTTTAAAAATCTTCTTCTTCAGATCCAGCAGTCGGAATGTTTTGATATTTGGTATGCAGCATCCTTAGGGTGGGGGGGGGGGGGGGGGGGGGGGGATAGATTCAAGTTTGTTCAAGCCATGTCCCTAGGTCCATATTTGGGCTCATTGTGGGAGCCCGAATGATAACGTAGTTCAAAATGAGGAATTTACTTTAAAAATCTTCTTCTTCAGATCCAGCAGTCGGAATGTTTTGATATTTGGTATACAGCATCCTTAGGGGGGTAAAATTCAAGTTTGTTCAAGCCATGTCCCTAGGTCCATATTTGGGCTCACTGTGGGAGCTTGAATTGTAACTTAGTTCGAAATGAGGAATTTTCTTAAAAAGTCTTCTTCTTCAGATCCAGCAGTCGGAATGTTTTGATATGTGGTGTGTAGCATCCTTAGGGGGGAGAGATTCAAGTTTGTTAAAGCCAAGTCCCTGGGTCCATATTTGGGCTCCCTGTGGGAGCCCGAATTATAACTTAATCAATATGAGGAATGTTTAGCTCACCGAAGGAAGCTCAACTTATCACTTGCCGTCCGTCGTCGTGAACATTTTTCAAAAGACTTCTCTGAAACCACTGGTCCGATTTTCATGAGATTTCATTTGGATGTTCATTACTATATGGCAATTCATGTTTGTTCAAATGAAATGGCCACGTTCCTTGGGGGCTCTGTTTGGGGCATAACTCTGATAGCACCATGTGAATTATAGAAAAATTATTAAAAAATCTTCTTCTCCAGAACCAGTGGGCAGAATCTTTTGATACTTGGTATGCAGCATCTTGGTATGGGTCTGATTCAAGTTTGTTCAAATTGAGTCCGTCAACCAATGGGGCGTGAGTTTTTACTTAGTGCAATTTAAGAAAAATTCTTTAAAAATCTTCTTCTCCAGAACCAATGGGCAGAATCTTTTGATATTTGGTATGCAGCATCTTGGTATGGGTCTGATTCAGGTTTGTTCAAATGGAGTCCCTTGATCAATTTTGGGGCTCACTATGGGGACCTGAATTTTTACTTAGTGCAATTTAAGAAAATTTCTTTAAAAATCTTCTTTTCCGGAACCGATGGGCAGAATCTTTTGATATTTGGTATACAGCATCTTGGTATGGGTCTGCTTCAAGTTTGTTCAAATTTAATCCCCCGTTCAATATTGGGGATCACTATGGGGGTGTGAATTTTTACTTAAGGCAATTTAAGAAAAAATCTTTAACAATCTTCTTCACCAGAACCAGTGGGCAGAATCTTTAGATATTTGGTATGCAGCTTCTTGGTATGGGTTGGATTCACATTTGTTCAAATTGAGTCTTTTGATCAATATTGGGGCTCACTATGGGGGTGTGAATGTTTACTTTGTGCAATTCAAGGAAAATTCTTTAGAAATCTTCTTCAGAACCATCATGCAGAATCTTTTGATATTTGATCAGCAGCATTGTCCCATTCAGTCCTGTTGATGTTTTAGCTCCACACAGAGTATAGATTTACTCTAGAACCTTAAGAATAGCTTTTGATAAAATTTGTGTCTTAACAGTATGGAACATACGGTGAGCGCCTAAGGCCCCCTGGGGTCTCTTGTTTTAAAATCTACTTCAGATCCAGCAGTCACAATCTTTTCATATTGTATAGAGCATCCTTGGGGGGTCAGATTCAAGCTTGTTAGTCCCCTACCGGCATCGCCGGAGGGGTCTATAGGTTTGCACTCTGTCCATCCGTCAGTCTGTAGGTCTGTCAGTCTGTCAGTCACACTTAGTTTTCCAGAGTTTTTTTGGAAATGCTTCAACGGAATGATTTCATTTTTGGTAAACTACTATAGAACGATGACTTACAGATCAAGTTTGAGTTTCATGCTGATTGCATTATTTTTGTGTGAGTTACAGCCCTTGGAAATGTGGGAAAAAGCACCAAAATATCAGTATTTTTATACTGTACCAATGACCCAGACATAGCTGGTGCTAACTTTTAAAAATCTAGGGCCAAACACAAATTTTGCCCCCCAATCCCCAAAATTTGCATCTAAAACTAAAAGAAATCATGTCCTGAAGGACCTCCATACTTTGCCCCTACTGCGCATGCGCAGTGTCAAGGACGTTCCGAAATTGGCGCCAATTACCATTCTTTGTTTGGCCCTTCATCAGTCAACATCTCACTGATCTTTGTGCTTGTAAATCTCAGTTTAAAGGATGCCAGACACATAATTATTGGAGAAATGGTGGTTCTAAGGAGGATATAGAAGGAGGAGAGGAAAAAGGAGTGACAGAAAATAATCAGGGCTGTAACTTAAAATTTTTTAATGAAATTATGTTAAGTTGCCTATTTTCGAGGCATGGGCCTGTTGTTGTCATTCTTGTTATAAAGTTGCACTGCTTATTCAGTGTTTCCTCTCTCCTGGTCTTCTAAGTCCCCCTTGCTATTCTCCCATGCTTTTGGCATATTTTTGAGAAAGATCATTTCTAAATTCTTTTGGGAGAATTAGCTTGGTTACAGAATGAATTCTGTTATTTTCCCCATGTTTACGTTTTCACCCATGGGTGTTTAAACGTTGTGTTCTGCATCTACCATCTGATGTTCTGCAGATTCTCCCCTGGGAGTCTCTGTTTTGCATCAGATAGTGTGTAATTTTGATGACTGATTTCGGGCCAGTTTTGTCAGTGCCTGGAGTCATGTTTTCTGGTGTTTTTACACTATTTGTTTACATTGGCAACAGTCTCTTTTGAGGGGGGGGGGGGGGGGGGGGGGGGGGGTGGGGGGGGGGGGCTGTTTGCCTTTGGAGTAGTTTATCTCACTATAAGATACATTATTATTATCCGTAACTGTTGCATTAATTATTTAATATAATTTTAAAATTTTTGACCACACTTAACCTTGGGATCCATTGGGGCTCAACGTTACTTTTCAGAAACTTGGGCTTCGCTGAAAAAATATTTTTCAAAAATTATTTTGATTTTCAATTGTTTTTTCATTATTAATGGATCATGTTATTATGTATCTTTGTGTTTAGGGGTTTGTGCGAGTACTAGGACTTGTTGTTTACTTTTCACAATGAAAGGATATTGTTCAAATTGTAATAGGAAGAAATCTTCCTCTGACTTTCATGATCATTGTATTAATTGTAGTCAGTGTACTCGCACTAACTCCTGTTCAATATGTCAATATTGGGATGACAAACATTGGAAACGTGTGTCACGATATGTTGTTAGTGGAGAGAGGGCTATGCCGGCCCTTTCTCCGCAGGGTCACTCTACTCTATCAGTTTCTATTTCAGAGGAACAAGAACAGGATGATGTTTCCATGTTATCTTCCGCAAGTGCGCTTCCGTCATCACAATTAAATGCAGAGCTAGCGGCAAAAGTGCTCATGGAGATACGACAGTTGCCTAAGAGGTCCCTAGTAGGATCGACGGCACTGTCGTCCGCTAGCTCGCCCGGTGTAGCATCCATTCACCGAATGGTTTGGCAGCCGGGTTCGTCCGATGCGGTCCAGGAGGAAATGTTGGGTGATGCGAGCACTATAAACATTCAAGGTGCACACCTAGTGACGACGGATAGTAGGAGAGATCGGAGGAAGCCTTCTAGTCCATTTCCTAGCTCGTCCAGGTCCATCCGGACTGCGAGCGAGAGAGGCCCCTCTCTCGTACAACAACATCTGGGACCAGATGTTGTGGTACAAAATGTGTCGTTAGCAGAGCACACGTCCGTCGCTCGGGACGCTCCGTTGTATAGGCAGTCCGCTGAGACTGCTCAGGCTTCTTCTTCCTCTCACCAGCGCACACGACCGCACCTTGGCTACGTGACCGCCGATATTTTACCAGCTTCGCCGACCAGGGATTCTTCGGCGACCAGGTCATGCCATCCGGTAGCCAGGGACACGAGACCGGTTGACTCCGGACGTTCGCATAGGAAGAGTATGCGGGAGTCACTAGATGCGGAGCTGCCCTCGGCGAAGCAGCGAAAGACTGCGCCTCCGCAGGCCTCGATGTCGGACGTGCTTGCTCAAATAGCACAACTTATCCCAGCAACCGACAGAAACGGTGTCGGATCGGGAATTATCCGACGGCGCTGGGTCGGTACGCTCCGCCGAAGCATCGGGTGCGGACAACCGGGAGCATCATGAGGTCCGACCGGATGGTGAAAGGGATACGGATGACTTGGAGTTATCCCTTTCGGAACAACATAAAGCTGCTGTGGACTTCATCCGGCACTTTCTTCTTCAGGTTGTTCCGTCGGGCCAGACTGCTGCGGTACCGGACAAGAGAATTATAGCGTCATTGGACACTGATTTCTTCGGGCGGTTCAAGAACATCGCTCCTGAGTTTCCGTCTCAGTCCAATAATGTCACAAGGGCATTTGAATTATTGAACGACGCTATATTCAAGCTTGCTTCCAGAACGACGAGGCGGAAGACTTAGAATTATCATTACCGTCGTCTACGTCTATCCCAACCGCGGTGTTGGATATGACTATTTCGTCTAACAGAGCCAGTTTAGATGCTTTATCTTACGCAGACCACCTTACAAAGGCGTTATCACTGCGTCTTCAAGGGAAAGAATTCCAGGATGTTCAATCCTCTTTAAGACTTCTTTCAAGGGCAGTAGCTTATTCCACGTGTAACTCTGCCCTTTCAGTGGCAAACTTGGAGTTGGTTAGACGTGACCCAGCCCTAGCTACATCCACACTCGTGGATAGTAAGGTGAAGTACTCTCTCAGAGTCGCTTCGGTCTCCGGAGAACTTCTCTTCGACGGCAAGCTTTCTGCAATTTACGATAAAATTACTAAGAAAGCTTCGGATTCTCTGCTGTTTAAGTCCGCTTCTAAGAAGTCGGACACGGCAGATAAGAGTAAGACAGGCACTTCTGGGTCTAATGCGCCCAAGAGAGGTTCCTATAGAGGTTCCGGTGCGTCCTCTTGGTCTTATTCAAGAGACCGTCAAGGCAGCGACTCACGTGCGGGACGTCCTTCGGGCCGGGACAACCGGTCAGACGCCCCGAGGTCGACGGGACGAGGTGCGGGTCATGGAGAACGTGGTTTCTCCTCCCGCAGGCCTCGCAGGTCCAGGAGGTGATGGCTTCAACCTCTATCGCGTGCCGGTTGGCGGAAGGTTGTCGAGTTTTTCACAAGAGTGGGCGTCGATTATGGACGACCCTTGGGTGAGAGGGGTGATTTCGGAAGGTCTAAAAATATCCTTCAAACGGAAGCCTCCATTAACTCGAAGTCCAAAATGGACTCAACTTGCGTCAAATCCGCAGAAAAGAGACGCTCTGTTATCAGAGGTGCAGTCTCTTTTAATGAAGAACGCGGTAGAGGTCGTAGAAAACCAGGAAACACCGGGATTCTACAGCCATTTGTTTCTGGTTCCGAAACCAGATGGCTCGTTCCGTCCAGTCATAGATTTGAGCTGGATAAACAAGCTGATCGTCGCTCCGAAGTTTTATATGGAGACAATTCGATCGGTCAGAGCGAGTATTCGGGTGAACGATTATGCAACAAGCATAGATCTCAAAGATGCATACTTTTAGATCTCAAAGATGCATACTTTCACGTCATGGTACATCCGACATTCAGAAAGTATCTACGCTTCGCAGTCCTAGGAGTGGTGTATCAATTCCGGGCGATGTGCTTCGGATTGAACCCGGCACCCTGGGCTTTCACTCGGGTAATGAACTCGGTAATGATGTATTTCCGAGCTCATTCGTCTGCGGTAACGTCGGCCTACCTGGACGACATTCTTCAGAGGTACGGCAACGAGTTAACGCTTCAGAACGATGTGCAGAATCTGCTTCTATTGCTCCGACGTCTTGGTTTTATAATAAACGAGGAGAAGTCGGATCTGGTGCCGTCCAAGTCATTCACACATCTGGGAATGAGCTTCGAGACGCACAACAATCTTGTTCGTCTGCCGTTAACCAGAGCGAAATTAGTCAGTTGTTACGCTCGCTATTGTCTTCACTCAGACAAAGTCACAGCGAGGGAGTTCATGAGACTGATAGGTCTGTGCGGAGCCGCTGCGGATCTCATTCCGATGGGGCGGTTACGCACTCGTCCTCTCCAAATTTTCTTGACTCAGAATTGGAGTGTGCAAATTCATTCGCTCGACATAGACGTTCTCTTGTCAGATCAAGTGAAACAAGAGATTCAGACTTGGGCAAACATTCAGTGGTTAACTCAGGGAGTTCCACTGCAGTTGCCGGATCCGAGTTTTACCATTATGACGGATGCCAGTCAAACAGGTTGGGGTGCAACATTGATCCCAACGGATTCGAGATGCCAGGGTCTTTGGGATCCACATTTCCTAGGCAAGCACATAAACATCAAGGAAATGATGTCAATTTGGCTTGCGTTACGTCATTGGATGGACATTATTTACAAAGCTCATGTCCAAATCCTGTCCGACAATACGACAGTAGTGGCGTATATACGGAACCAGGGAGGCACTCATTCAGTTCCGTTATTCAATCTAACGGAAAGAATCCTTCTGTTTGCTCTAGAACATCAAGTTCTGCTTTCGGTCCGTCATATACCGGGTCGTCTGAATGTACTAGCAGACTCCCTTTCACGAAACGGTCGCTTGTTGCCGTCGGAGTGGACTCTCAACAAACAAGTATTCAATCAGATTTGCTACAAATGGGAACGGCCAATGATAGACTTATTTGCGACACATCTCAACAATCAGTTGCAGACATATGTGTCTCCGTGTCCGGATCCAAGAGCATTTGCAGTAGACGCTCTGTCGATCCCTTGGGACGGAATGATAGGATATGCGTATCCTCCAACGCCTTTGATTCAGCAAGTATTGCTAAAAATAAAACAATCTCAATGCAAGATTCTGTTGGTAGCATCTCTGTCTCCACAGAGACCGTGGATAAATCTACTCAGGTGTCTGTTGTGGGACCTACCGCGAAAGCTTCCTCCACGGGAGGATCTTCTTTCGCAGGGGAAACCGCGTCAACTTCATCACAACCCGCAGGGTCTCAACCTTCACGTTTTTCCGTTGTGCGGTCCTTCTTGCATGGCAAGCACTTTACAGGACGAGCAGTGGACGCGATTTCTAACTGTAGGAGGACCTCCTCTTCGCTAATCTATGCAACTAAGTGGAAGGTCTTTCGTCGTTGGTGTAGGGATCATTCTGTTGATATTTTTGATCCCTCCATACCAGACATTGCAACCTTTTTAGTATACTTGTTTGACGAAATCAAACTGCAGCCTGTTACTATTAAGGGTTATAGGTCTATGTTATCTGATACCTATGCACATCATGATAGTTTACAAATTGGATCTAATGTCTCTTTATCTAAGTTAGTTAGAAACTTCTCGATAAATAGACCCAGAACTCTTAGGTTAATTCCTAAGTGGAATTTAGCTTGGGTTCTTCTTAAACTGAATGAAAAGCCATTTGAACCTCTTGGGACAGTAGATTTCAAATTTTTGTCTTATAAGACAGCTTTTCTCTTAGCTTTCTCTTCTGCTAGAAGAGTCAGTGAGCTTCATGCACTGTCGGTGGATGATTCTCACTACCGTAGTGTCGGGAACACTATCACCTTCACTACTAATGTGGGATTTTTAGCTAAGAATCAGGCTCCTAATAAATATCCGGAACCTATTGTTATTAAGGCCCTTCCGTCTTCAGACGGGCGTAGGCCTTTACTCTGTCCTGTTAGAGCGTTACGTATTTATAAACAGAGATCTCAGTTTATCAGAAAGGGACGGAAACATTTCTTTCTGTCTCTGATGCCTAATAGAAAGGACATTTCAGTCCATTCTATTGCTAGATGGATTCAATTAACTATCCGTACTGCTTATGAAAGTTTATCTTCTTCTCAGCAGTCTGTGCTTAAGATTTCGGCTCGTGAAGTAAGAGCTCTTTCTACATCTTGGGCTTACGCAAATAGTATTGCTATTACAGTTTTAATGAAGGCTGCTTATTGGTCTCAGCCATCCACATTCACGAATTTTTATCTCAGAAATATTGAGTCCATTTCTGGAGACCTGCATTGTTTAGGTCCGTTATCTGTTGCTCAGAACGTCGTCCACTAAACAGTTGCAACTATAGTTATGCAGGCTTTCTGTTCCGGCAGTGACTCCGTCCGGCTGCCCTCTTCGCTCTGGGCTATTTGACCCAGGGCAAGGGGAAGTGGGGGGGGGGGGGGGGGGTGTGTGGCGTGGGAGGGTGTTCCCTTAGGTCACCTGCTTTATAGTGAAAAGCAAGGGAATTCCTCCTCCGAAGTCAGTATTTCTGAGTCGTTTCCAGGATGGTTTTAAAGTGTAATATTAATGTTAAAAATTCATTCATGTCATGTTTTTAAAGTGTAGCTCGGTGTGAAGCATTTGTATATGTCAAGTGTCAAACGGTCGTTAATATACAATCCTCGGACACTTTTAAAGAATATAAAGACTTTATTTATTGGCTTACTTTAAAAATAATTAGTATAAAGGGTTATACTGGATGTTAATAGAGAACATGAATGTTATTATGCTCAATTATGAAGGGTATTGTATCTTTCTAATTTATCATAAAATAAGAAAGATACATGTAAAGCCTAATACCCCTTTTCTCCTTGAGGGGTTGACTCTATATTATATAGTTGAGCTTATTGGATTTTCCTCTATGTCCTAGGCCCTCCAGCCTTTTTACTATTCAGCTATGTCTGGGTCATTGGTACAGTATAAAAATGTTAAAAAATTTATAGTAATTTATATATTTTTTATACTTACCAATGACCCAGACGGGGATGGCCCTCCCAGGAGTTGGGAACTCATACCTCCCCGCTGAGTACATAGCGCTGACCAGGCACTGCTTGCAAGAATGGTAATTGGCGCCAATTTCGGAACGTCCTTGACACTGCGCATGCGCAGTAGGGGCAAAGTATGGAGGTCCTTCAGGACATGATTTCTTTTAGTTTTAGATGCAAATTTTGGGGATTGGGGGGCAAAATTTGTGTTTGGCCCTAGATTTTTAAGAGTTAGCACCAGCTATGTCTGGGTCATTGGTAAGTATAAAAAATATATAAATTACTATAAATTTTTTAACTTTCCAGAGTTTTTTTGGAAACGCTTCAACAGAATGATTTCATTTTTAGTTATCTACTATAGAACGATGACTTACAGATCAGGTTTGAGTTTCATGCTGATTGCATTATTCTTGTGTGAGTTACGGCCCTTGGAAATATGGAAAAGCACCAAAATATCAGTTTTCCAGAGTTTTTTTGGAAAATGCTTTAACAGAATGATTTCATTTTTATACGCCCGTTTAAAAAAACGGTCGTATTATGTTATCAGTCTGTCTGTCTGTCTGTCTATCCGTCTGTCTCTGTCCGTCTGTGCATCTGTCCATCTCTGTCTGTAAACAATTTGGTTTCCATTCATCTAAAGTCGAATGCCTTGACAGATCGACATCAAACTTTCAGAAGTTGTTTTTAGCATTAAAATACAGGTCAAATTCGATATTGGTGTTTCTCAGTGTATCTGCTGCAGAGATATGGCCCTTTGAAAACACAATTTTTTCTAAAAAAATTGGTTTCTGTTCAATTAGAGTCGAACGCCTTGACGGATTGACATCAAACTTTCAGATGTTGTTTTTAGCATTAAAATACAGGTCAAGTTCGATATTGGTGTTCTCAGTCCATCTGCTGCAGAAATATGGCCCTTTGAAAACACAATTTTTCTAAAAAAATTGGTTTCCGTTCATTTAAAGTCGAATGCCTTGACGGATCGACATCAAACTTTCAGAAGTTGTTTTTAGCAACAAAATACAGGTCAAGTTTGATATTGGTGTTTCTCAGTCCATCCGCTGCAGAGTTATGGCCCTTTGAAAACACAATTTTTCTAAAAAAATTGGTTTCTGTTCATTTAAAGTCGAACGCCTTGACGGATCGACATCAAACTTTCAGATGTTGTTTGTAGCAATAAAATACAGGTCAAGTTCGATATTGGTGTTTCTCAGTCCATCCGCTGCACAGTTATGGCCCTTTGAAACCACAATTTTTGAAAAAAAATTGGTTTCCGTTCATTTAAAGCCGAACGCCTTGACGGATTGACACCAAATTTTTCAGATGTTGATTTTATACACCTGTTTGAAAAACGGGACGTATTATGTGAATGGTCTCTCCACCCGTCTGTCTGTCTGTCTGTCTGTCCGTCCATGGACACATTTCATTTCTGGACAATAACTTTAGTTGTAATAGATTGAGCTGAGTTAAATTTGGCATGTGGATTTAGTATGACAAAATACAGGATGGGTTCGATTTCTGTTTCTGGAGGCCCATTTGCAGTAGAGTTATGGCCCTTTATTTATGGGAATTTAGCCCAACTTTTCGTTTCTGGACGATAACTTTAGTTTGCCTTGACTGATTTATTTAAAATTTTCAGTTTTTTGTTTTTGACCACAACATACAGCTCATGTTCACTTTTGACCACAATCGCATATACCTTACCAGAGTTATTCCCCTTGAATGATTGCAAATTTGTGGATTTTGTGGTTTCTGGATGATAACTTTAGTTTGCCTTGACCGATGTTTTTCAAATTCTCAGATTTTGTTTATGACCACAAAGCACAGCTCAGGTTCACTTTCAGCCAAAATTGCATGTACCTTTCCAGAGTTATTCCTCTTGAATTTGTGCATTTTGTGTTTTCCGGATTATAACTTTAGTATGGCCTAGCTGTTGGACATAGAATGCATCAAATATTTGGTTTCTGGATGATAACTTTTATTATTTGTTTTCCAATTGGTTCCAAACTTGGTATGTTGTTTAATCACAACAAAATACAGGTAAAGTTCGAATATGGGGTAAACTACTATAGAATGAATATTGGTAAACTACTATAGAATGATGACTTACAGATCAAGTTTGAGTTTCATGCTGATTGCATTATTCTTGTGTGAGTTATGGCCCTTGGAAATATGGAAAAGCTCCAAAATATCAGTTTTCCGGACTTTTTTTGGAAACGCTTCAACGGAATGATTTCATTTTTGGTAACCTACTATAGAACGATGACTTACAGATCAAGTTTGAGTTTCATGCTGATTGCCTTATTCTTGTGTGAGTTATGGCCCTTGGAAATATGGAAAAGCACCAAAATATCAGTTTTCCGGACTTTTTCTGGAAACGCTTCAACGGAATGATTTCATTTTTGGTAACCTACTATAGAACGATGACTTACAGATCAAGTTTCATTTACACTCTGTCCATCCATCCGTCAGTCTGTCAGTCAGTCTGTTGGTCATACTTTAGTTTTCCGGACTTTTTTTGGAAACGCTTCAACGGAATGATTTCATTTTTGGTAACTTACTATAGAACGATGACTTACAGATCAAGTTTCATTTGCACTCTGTCCATCTGTCAGTCTGTCAGTCATACTTTAGTTTTCCGGACTTTTTTGGAAATGCTTCAACTGAATGATTTCATTCTTGGTAACCTACTATAGAACGATGACTTACAGATCAAGTTTGAGTTTCATGCTGATTGCATTATTCTTGTATGAGTTATGGCACTTGGAAATATGGAAAAGCGCCATAATATCAGTTTTCTGTACTTTTTTTGGAAATGCTTCAACGGAATTCATACTGATCACATCTAGGTTATAACATTTGTATAATTATTATTGCTCATTAGTCCGGTAGGGGACATTGTATTGCTTCAGCGATATGTGCGCTCTTGTTCAAATCAATTTACTTTTCACATGGTCTGAAATGTGAAATCAGTGTGTACAAATTCTGTTCATCTTTATTTATTTATTTATTTATATATTTATTTATTGCAGCTGAATGACACTTTTGACAGCCTGGGTCACCTTATATCAGAGAGGTTTATGGGTGGAGGAAGCGAGAGTGCCCAGAGAGAACCACCAAGCAGTGGCATGGAACTGCCATAGTCCCCATGTATTAACTCTGCTTGCTTTGTTTGAATTCAGTGCACCTTAACCTATAGTATGCCTTAGTACACAGCACCACCATGCCCCCACATTGGTAATCAGGATAAGTGTCCAGGCATACAGCTATGCAAAACCTTTCGATCTGTTCTGTATCACAATGGTAAAAATCGGGAACTAAAATTACCAAATTTTACAAAAATGATTGTTTTTTGCACAGTACCCAACTTCAGATCTCGTATTGGTTTAACCAAAAAAACATTTTACACCAAATATGTTTTGTTGTCATTTTGAATTTGAAAAGTATTCTGCTTCTTTTCTTATGATAATGAAAAGATGCAACCATGCTTATTATATATGTCTGCAGGCATAAAACTCATAATTCTGACAGAGTAAAACATTCTATTATTTAATTCTTTAGGCAACGCAGACAATATAAAAAATAATTGTTCTAAATATTTTTCCAAATTTAAAAAAAAAAAAAAACCTTATTATGTGGCCCCTTATTGGAACAAGCTCGACAGTCACATGATATGGTTTTCTTGAAGTTTTTTTAACTGCTCAATTTGTAAATTACAGGGACAGATGCCACTGATTTGTTAGGTAAAGGATTAAGTCCTGACAAAGTCAAAATCGACTCATAGTTTGATCAAAACAGTTGGACAGAGGCATCTAGGTGGGCAGATGTAAAAAATTGATTTCTAGAGAATAACTTTAGTTATACTCTATATTTGTCACCTAAACTTGTGGGATGGGTATTGTATGGAAGGAGAAGACCCTATCAATTTTGAGATGTGTTGCTGAAAGGTCAAGATCATAGTTAACAAAAATAGCACATGTTGGGTTTTCAGGTGGTTTCGTTAGTTCTGTGTACTGCAGCTGTACCAAACTTGCAGCAATTTGTTTCATATGGAAAAAGAAGAACCTTATCAATTTTGGATTTGGGAGCCACATTGTCCAAGATCAGAGGACTGTTACTATAAATAGAACTCTGTTAGACATTGGTTTCCAGGTGACAATAACTTCAGTACAATTTAACACATGACGCAAACTCGGAGGTTAGCCCCCTTTCCACACCGCACCCCTCACCCCAAAATGGAAAATCCTCATTGTCTACAACCATAAGGTTAAATGGCAATGGAACCTTCTATAAATAGAATTGTGTTCAAAGTTAGTAATGGAACTTTCTATAAATAGAATTGTGTTCAAAGTTAGTTTCTAAGCATGAACTTTAATTCATAATATACCCTCTTTGTAAGTATACTTTACAAGTATTTTGTCATATTTATGGTCTCTTTTGGCCCTGAAATTTAACCCTGTGGGTTATGTAAAAAAGTGGACCCTTAACTGGTAGAGTGTTGGAAGCCCATATTTGGACTTTATTCTAAAGTGTGGGGACCCAACTTAGAGAACTCATATTTTGTGGATATGCTTCATGTTATCTTTGAAGTAAAACTATTTAGTCTGTTGGGATTTGCCATGTTAGAATTTATGGGAGAGTGCCTTTATACTCTCCTATAAATTGTAATAATGCAAAGACCTTTGAACAAATTTGATGGCACAAAATAACTCAACACTTCATCAGTTAAATCCCCAGATATCCATAAACTGCCACTTTTATATTCCTTTGAAAAAGTTCCTCCAAATGAACTCTTCCTTGAGAACTTTACTGGTAGGCCACATCTGTCTTGACAATGTTTTTACAGGCAGCCATCAAGGATGTAGAAATGCTGTTAAGTCATCTGCAGCCGTGTACAAATATAAAATATGGTAGTTACAGTAAAACCTGTTTTGAGAGACCAGACGTCTTGAGAGACTGCTGTCACCATGTACCGTTTGGTTGTTTTACTCTGTAATGGTCCTGTCATGAGAGACCACCTGTTTTGAGAGACCACTTTTGCCTGGCAAAAAGGGTTGTCTCTAAAGACAGGTTCTACTGTATTATCATAAAAATTAATCTAAAGGTTTCCAAGTAAAAGAATCATCTCCCAAACTACTGCTCCTTGTGATGATCTTATAGTCGATTAATAATGAATGACTGATCAGTTTTGAAACTCTCTAAACCTGCTTGTGGAAAATCCATGTGTTTTTGTCAGGTGTGTACTTCAAACCTCTTTTTATGCTGAGGGATGAAATTTCTTTCAAGTTTATTTTTTGTGATCACTTTCCATCGGTCATTCGTCCGTCCGTCCTGAACTTTACATTATCAACTTCTCCTCATAACCTACTGGGACAAATTGATTCAAATTTGATGTGCATGTTCCTTATCATATGTCAATTCAAGTTTGTTCAAATAAAGCTGCCCGACCCATAGGGGGCACCACAAGGAGCATAAATCTGTTAGCACCCACAAAAATATTTTACAAAATGAAAAATATCTTCTTTAGAATTACCAATCAGAATCTTTTGAAACTTGGTATACAACATCCTTAGAGGAGTCAGATTTAGGTTTTGTCAAAAAAGGTCCCTGGGTTCATATTTGGGCTCCCTATGAAAAACCCAAATTTTAACATTGTGCAATATGAGGAAATTTATTTAAAAATCTTCTTAAGATCTACCAGTCAAAAACTCTTGATATTTGGTATACTGCATCTTTGGGGGATCAGCTTGAAGTTTGTTCAAACCAAGTCCCTGGCGTCATATTTGGGCTCACTGTGGCAGGGATCAAAATATTCTTTTTTTATTTGCATAGTGAAATGCTATACATTTTCAAAAAATGTATATCATTTTTTGAAAACTGTGTGGCATTGTTATGTTTCATATTCAGTTTACAGTAATGAGTGCTTTTGTTCCATAGAAGCATTTGATGCTTAGTTACATGTATATAAGTTGTAGAACTACTTGAAAAAAAAATACAAAGAAATTTACACAATACTGCTATTACCTTGGAGTAGCAGCATTACCTGGGTCTGTAAATTTCTGCAGTGCCACCTGGCACCAACAAACATAGAATCTGTAACTCGTTCACTGCTGTAGCTTTCAGTTGGTTTGATCCACACCATCCATTACATACCTGCTGCTGGGGAAAGTCCATTAGCAGATAAAAGAGGTGAGCAGTTTAAAATGTGCAATTTGCTGCCTCCTGGCTGCAAATTGTGCATTTTAAAATGCTCACCCTTCACATATACAAAATCGAATCAGTCGAATGGTTCATTTGTTACCTTATGTGGAGTTTTTCAAAGATTTTGTTGGGTAAATGGTTAAATGGCAATAGTGCATGGTAATGGTTGGATATTTTACTATAATTTCAGACTGTGTTTGTCTAATTGATTATTGCATTTGCTTTATGTTACAAACTATCTGATTCTGTCTCCTGCAATAGAAACAAAACTATCCCAAAGCTCTTGATGTAAATCACATGGTGAGAAATTAAGAAATAAAAGAAAAATAATCTGAAATGTTCGTTTTCAATTTCCTTCACAATGGTGAAATAGCAATACATGCAAATAGCATGAAGAAGACAAAGATTCTTCACACTCAAGTTGACTCAACACTCAACGATGCAACAAAGAAAGAAGAAGTTTCCAAGTTCAAACAACACACAAACACCTGACTAGAAAATACAAATTGATCAAATGATGAGGTCGAATACCTGTCCTGCTCTTGATCCTTAAGGCTGAATAGACAGTCGACAAGGTTTATTCATCAGGAATAAGTTATATTATCCTTAGTGGGGCCAGTTTCCAGTTTGTTCAAATCAAGTCCCTGGGTTCATATTTGGGCTCTCTTTGGCAGCCTAAATTGACTTAGTGTAATATGTGGAAATTCCTTTAAAGATCTTCTTCAGATCCACCAGTCAGAATCTTTTGATATATGATATGCAGCGTCCTTAGGAGGTTCAGATTCCAGTTTGTTCAATTGAAGTCCCTTGGGTCATATTTGGTCTCCCTGTGGGATCCCAACTTTTAACTTAGCGCAATATAAGGACTAATATTTAAAAATCTTCTTCTTCACATCCACAGGTCAGATTCTTTTGTTACATGGTATTGACATCCTCATTGTGGTGAGATTCAAGTGTGTTCAAATCAAATCCCTTGACTCATATTTGGGATCCCTGTGATGGGCCCGAATTTTAACTTAGTGTAGTACAATGAATATTCTTCAAAGATCTTCTTCAGATTTATCAGGCAGAATCTTTTGATATTTGATATATAGCATTACTATGACTCTTAGATTAAAGTTTGTTCAAAGTGTTATGCTTGACTGATTTTGATGGACACCACTGGTGTTGGAGATTTAACACAACCCTGTGCCTGCTCATGATAGACCTGATTGTGGTAAGCTTTACTTAGATGTAAATATAAGTACATAAGCTAAACGTTTGCTCAGGTGGAGACCATCAGGCTACTTGAAACTGAGGAGAGTGCGGGGTGGCTTGAAGGGCCTTTGCTTTGGACAAAATCATTTTTTTGGCTCAGAAAGAAAATTTGGCCAAAAAATGAACTTTCACCCTGTTGGGGATGGGGAGTTTGAGGGGGTCCACTGGGTCCTTTATTCTATTTGCTTCAAAATGTGTTTTGAAGGGGTTTGAGTGATTTTACACAAAACAAATCACCCACCAGACCCTTCTCACCCCAAATCCCACTCCTCTAGCAAATTAGATTAACTATATTTACCTGTGGGTGCTGAAGCAGACCTTGAATCCAACTTTACCCAATTTTATCAGGTGAATGATTAAGTCCCCTTAGGGCTTCTTGTTTATTATCCAATTTAAGATTGTTTCTTACATAGTCACTCCTTCCTTACTCCTTTCAGACCATTTTTCATGTAAATTCAAATAAAGTTTCCACCTCAGTACTACCAGAAGGATGTCATTTGTCAAGGAGGAAAAATCTTGGTTTTTAAACATTTCCTTCTTTGTAAACATATATACTGTCTATTAGGCCTAAAAAATTAAAAATCTGTTTCTCAGGTCCTCCCGTTTGGTCCTTTTGGCAACTGCATGCTCTCTTTTTATGACCAATACAAACTTAAAAAATTAAAAATTAAATGGTTTATGTCTGATATTTTACCCAAGTTAAATTGATAAATTTGTCCCTTGGGCATTGCAAAGCCTTCTTGCACTCAAGGGACAGAATACACCACTACACATGCTATTCTGTAGTTTATGAGGTCTAAAGCATAAAAGAAACCAAGAACATGAACTTATGATGGCTAAATAATAATTTCAAAAATAAAATAAAAAACTGTCCACCCACATGCAATTTTACAAACCATGGCCTGAGAAACAGATCTATTTTGTGGGGCCTTACAGTTCATTTTTATCGAACTAATATCATGCATGTATTCTATATTTGCAGTTGAAGAAATAATGTCTATCATTCCACCTATTCTGCAAGCGAATAGTGAAACACCACCTCTTGATGAATCAGAAGTAAGTACATGCACCTGAAGAACAATTGATCTAGTTCATTAACTTGTAGACAGTTAGATTATTTTTGGTTGCCTGAATTGATTAACCAGGGTTACCACTCAAATAAAAAGTCATTAAATTTAGGTCCCTTCCTTGAGAAGTGCTTGAACATGCTGGTCATTCTATAATACCCACTGTGGGCAGTAAAACTCCACTGCGGGCATTAGTAATGCCCACATCGGGTTTTAGTTTTCCAGTTTAATTGATTATAAATTGACAGCTATGGACAATATGTCTTGAAGGTATGTTCTTACTTAAATACGGCACATTTTGTTGTGAAGTAAGATTTAGTTTCCTAAAATGTCTTTATCAATGGAGCACTGTTCAATTGTCTAAATCCATGACACACTGCTCTATTTCGTAACAAAAACACTCAGCATTGAGATACAGAATGCTTATTATCACCATCCAATTCGTTTTGTAACCAAAGTGGAACATTCTTCAACAAAATATTGAAATGCTGTAGATGCTGAATTCAGTCAATGTTAACAAGGAATTTTTTCAGAGAAAAACGTATTAATCACAAAATTTCACATACAATAGACTTGCCCTATCGTCAAAAGGTTGCCCCTTATCGGGTTTTACATGATGTTTGCCCAATGCATGTTTTACAGGATGACCAGCATGTTGAATGTGTTTCTATTTTCCACCAACTCCCTTGAAAAGTACTTGAATTCAGTTTAACTTCGGATACCACTAGTTTCATGATAACCCACTTCAGTATGGTGTGTAGATTCTAGACCACTGCAGTTTATTAGCTTGCCTGACTTTCAGTCAGGGGAGCTATAATGCTCACTCACTGTCCGTCGTCCGTGCTGAACCGATTTAATTGAAATTTCAGATAATAGTTTGTTATGACATCGCATTTTGATTTTGTTCAAATCAAGTTGCCGCGCCCATCGGTAGGACCACGCCCAAAAAATGGGCTTAAATCTTAAAAAATCTTCTCATGAACCAGCAGTAGCAGAGACTTGATATTTGGTGTGCAGCTTCCTTTTGAGGTGTAGACTCAGATTTGTTCAAGAGAAGTTTGAGGAGCTATATTTGCCTTCGTTATGGGAGGGACAAGAATTTTTGCCCGCCTAAAATTTCTATTTTCGAAACCGAGAGGCTGATTAGAACCAAATTTGATATGAGGGCTTATTGGGTCATAAGTACTTAATTTATGCCCCCCCCCCCCCCTCCAAATTTTCCTGTCAAAGCAGACAATGATGTATCCCGTCATTTTCACCTAAAGTCCTGTTATTGTGTAATAATAAAAAACACTGTTTAAACATCATGGTTATATATACTGTCTGAGACTTTCGTCAGAAACCAACTCTTAAATGACAAAAGTGATGCCATCGATACCACAAGGGGGTCAAATCAAATACCAAAACCTTTAAGCACATCTTCAGACCATACCTGAACACATGATCATACGTTAAACATTTCTGATTGTAACCTAAGGAGCCTTTCACTGGAAACCAAGTAGCTAAAGATAAAAGTTCCACCACTTGAACCACATGGGGTTGAATCTTACTACGGAAATGTTAATGCACATCTAGAAACTCTACCTGCACACTTGAAAATCCTTCATTCGGTTTGAATTATATACCCTTTGAGCCTTATGCCTGAAACCAACTCTCTAATGATAAATGTGCTGCCACTGTAGCCACATGGGGTCGAATCAAAATTCTGGTACCTTTTTGCACATTTACGTACCCTATCAGAACATGTGAGCATACTTTAAGGGGTCGTCCAACCTAACTTTGGTCAATTTTTTGACATTTTTCCCAATGCCTCAGAAACAGATAAGAGAAGTAAGGAAAGGCAAATTATATATCAAAATAATGAGTAAAGTGCATAGAAAAGGTACATATAATTTTTTTCAGGAAAAAAAGTGAATTTTAGGATTTTGAAGAAGATTAATTTGCAAATGGCATAAGTAACGAACCGGTAAAACCACAAAATAATTGGTAATTCGAATGCCTTGTCCTCAATATAATGATAACATACTACAGACTCGGAGAAAGCATTTTTTTGACTCACACTCTGGTGGGTTTTGACGTTTGAATGTAATAACACCAACACAAATTTTGGATGTTCCGGATGTGGCCATGTTTCGATGATGTTTTTCCGGTCATGTGATTACGATGTGGTGGACAGTGGTTCTTGCAGAAATACTCAATTTGGGCAATCGTAAGAATGCAAGGACGTGATCACGCCCTTTATTTGTTTGAGACAATGTATGGACGGATTTGCAAACAGGTGACAGCAAATACTTGAGTTGTTAATGTCATAACTGCAAAATATGGTTCGAAATTCCCTCTCGAGTTTACAGGCCGTCTGAACTTTTTTGTTGACGAAAAATCTGAATTATTGCGCACTAGAAAGACAACTTGTAAAAAAATAACCGAGTGTATAAAATCGGGACGATACACATAAAATAAGGCAATATTCATAACAAAGTAAGCAGAATGCTTCAGAAATCACTTTTTCACGAAGTATATTCCAAGTGACCTGGAACTATATTGAGCGTGTTGATTTCCCCCGATGTTGTGATGTTGTCAGTTACCATGGACTGTCTTGATGTCTGCAAAGGACCGATTGAAGATGGGTTGAAAATGATGCATTCGTGCTTTTAAATAAGGTGCGCTTGGACGATGCTGAGAATTTAGTTTTTTCTTGCAACCAACCATAGTAATACAAGCATCTATCAGTGTCTTTTATGATCGTTTTACACTGACAAATGTGACAAATCTACTTCACCGGAAACCATCCCCCAATTTGCATATCACAATAAACATAACCGCTGTCACTGAGTGTCAGCGTGGCCGTGGGGTCAAAACCGAAACGAATTATCGAATGCACGGTCAATATTAGCTGCAATTGGCTTTTAAACAAATGAAATACACGAAATATTCGCAATCTCATCATTATTCATGCCGAGTTACTTTTTAACCAGACCACATGCGTTCAGTTTCGTTTGTCGGCATCAAACTGATATTGTTTGTGGTAATTAAATAGTACGAGAAGGCGAAGGAAGCCAAATATTTTCCATCATCTATTAATTAATTCAAATTGATAATTTCTTTTATTTTACTGAAATTATGAACTGATAAGGTGGGTGTGTTGCGATTATTATGCCCCAGACCTGGAAGTTGGAAAATCAAAGGTGCATCTAGGGCCGTGCAGTGGTGACCCCCTGTCCTCTTAATCTTAGTCTTACCCATTCATCATTACATGTACCAACATTCTCCCTTGTATCTCAACCATTGCTACTCCAATTTGAAGGATATTTGGTTTTGTGATCGAGCATCATGGGGAAACAATGCCTGTGTAGCTGCTGTAGCATGTGTTTCTTCCCACATTTTTTCAGAGTTGTGGTACTTTTTCACTCTTTTAAAATTTTGTTTATAACTAGTTGATTTGTTACAATTTGTTGCAAAGTGCCTGCTAATACCCTCAATTGTATTGCTACAGAATTTTCTGGTGAAAATTTTGTTCCTATTACTTATCAAGCAATAACCTAATAAATATTCTGTATAAAGCCACAGATCTGATGTTTGACACTTTTATCGGAGCTGTTTTGAAGGCTGTTTTGAAGGCTTATGGAACTCAAAATGTTGATTATGGCAGGACTTTTCCATTCACCCATTAATCGTTAAATTAAGTGTTATAGTTGGAAGTAAGAAGCATGAAAGGTCCAGAACTAAAAGTCTAAAAAGAATGTTTTGCAATGTAACATGATTTTTGCAGATACACTTATTTGGAGGGTTACCTGTCTTATAGTGTTTGGAACATGTGTGGCCAGGATCTTTAAAAAGAAAAAAAGAGTTAAACTTTGAGAAAAATAGGCATATGCCTTGAATGCCGGAGGTAGAGTCATACAAGGAAGCGAGCCCCCCCCCCCTCCCTCCCCCCCCCCCTCCCCCCCCCTCCCCCAGGAATTTTTTGTGTCAAATGGAGCTCACTTGTCACCTTTTGGGGATTGCTTTGTGTACTGCGTTCTTGAAAAAAATATGTGAGACCCTCTGGGTGTGCCCTTCTGATCTCAATATGTCAATAAGCCTCCTTGGGGAAAGTACATGCAATAATGGTTATGTAAGGTTGATTTGATGTGTTTTGAATAACAATGTACTTTTAAGTACATTAGATGGTTTATTGCAGTGACATGTTACAGTACGTGGAGAGTGGATTGTAACTAAATCACCTGTGGAGTGGAGTTATCACCCAAGCTATAACTTTCAAATTTTGTATATATCGACAAAAAACACAAGCAATGTTTCAGCCAATGGACCTCCGGGTTTAACCTGGAGGTCCATTTGCTGAAACGTTGCTGGTGCTGGTTATGCTTTGTAACACATTTGCAATTATTGCTCGCGTGGAATCTCCACTCTGCGGGTGAATTAGTGATAATACACTCTCCATGTACTGTACCCTTATTTCTTCTCCAACAGATATCATGAGTGTATTGGTGTCCAAGAGTTAAACAAAGCTATTATACTTATTGATAAACCAGACAAATTTAACAATTGAATCATCAAATTGGTGCATGGGATAAAAGGGGTTACAGTGCAAGGGGTTTGTAAATATATTTATGCAACTACAATGTACGACTTTGCAGTGCATTCTACATAGGAGAATATCATATTTTCTTTCCAAACCATTACAGTAACACATACATCTTGATATTGGGAGACACTCTTTTGTCCTTCCATATTTCTTCTGCTGGACTCCTTCATGTTGACCTTTGTTGAACTCCCCCAAATCAAAACATAAACAAAAGAAAATGTCTGCCTTCAGTCAGTGGGCACTCCACTTATAACATTTGGTCTCAATCTTTATTACTTTCATGAATTAGGAAAAGATTTCTTCGAGTGTGTACTTAAATGTTTATAGAATACAGCTGTTATTTTATTTTGAGGTATTTTATTGTTAAAAAATTGTTCTCTTACTTATGCCACAGCAGACTTTCAGGTGGTGCTATTTACACATGGCAGCAGTTCCATGGCACATTTCAGTTTCCACATGTTCTATGTTTCATTCCAAGCATTTTGGTATATAATTTATTGGGGTTATTCATTTTGGGACTTTTTTAGACTTGAAAGAAAATTACATGAAATTTGACCAAAGTTAGGTTGGACGTCCCCTTAAGCATTTCAAATTATATACTCGAGGTCCCCGGGAAGTGAAGCAGTGCTCGTTTTCTGTTGTAAATAAGTTCTGTTTTATTGGAAAATAGGACCTGGTAACCAGTGCCTGGGGTGGAAGTCCTCTAAAATGTTCAACATGAATATTAACAATTGGCTGGACTTGACTTCATATCCAGTTGCGGTCCATTAGCCATTGTGCAGAAATATATGACCTTAAACAATAAATAAATACCACCCTAGGAGCTTTTCACCAGAAACCAACTCTCTAACAACAAAAATGGCACCACCAAAGCCACATTGAGAGGGTGGGGGGGGGGGGGGGGGGGGGGGGGAAGGAATAAACAATCTGAAAACCTTTATGCACATTTACAGACTCAACCTGAGCATACTTTAAATGTTTCGAATTATATATCCTTGAAACCGTTTGCCAGAAACCAACTCTCTAACGACATTGGAGGAACCACCAGAGAGCCACATGGGGTTGAATCAAAAACCTGAAACCTTTATACACATCTACAGACCCTACCTGAATACCTGACCACCCTTTAAATGTTTTCAAATTATATTCCCTGGCAGCCTTTTGCTGGAAACAAACTCTGTAATGACAAAAGTTATTGAAATGGTTGATTAGTTCAACTATCTGAACATAATCACCAATGGACATCAATATAATAGGTATTGATTATTACATCCAGATATCTAAAATAGTCAGGGAGCACGGTTGCTTAGTGGTTACAGCATTGGACTTCAAATTGAAGGGTCCACTGCATTGTATCCTTGGGCAAAGCACTTAATCATGATTGCACACGTGGGGGCAGGGTGGTGCTGTGTTCTAATGCGTATTGCATGTCGTTGGTGCACTTGTCTTCAACCAATGCTTACCCTGCTGGTGCGAAGCTAGCACGATGAAGAGTCTGACAGTTGCCCGGTGGTTCTCTCCAAGTACTCCGGCTTCCTCCACCCATAAAACTGTCCAACATCAGGTGACCCTGGTTGTCGAAAGTGTTGTTAAACACTAATAAATAAATAATCTAAAATAGTCTAGGATATACTGGTATACTGTGATATTTTTTTAGCTCACCAAAGGGAGCTTAACTTATCACTTGCCGTCCGTCGTCATCCGTCGTGAACTTTACATTATCGACTACTCCTCACAAACTACTCGACCAAATTGAACCAAATTTTGTGTGCATGTTCCTTATCATATGTCAATTCAAGTTTGTACAAATAAACTTGCTGCACCCACAGGGGGCACCAGAAAGGGCATAACTCTCTTTGCACCCACAAATTTTTTCAAAAATTCAAAAAAATCATCTTCTTCAGATCCACCAGTCAGAATCTTTTCATATTTGTTATACAACATCTCTAGGGGGGTCAGATTCAAGTTTGTTCAAATTGAGTCCCTGGGTTTTTAATTGGGCTCCCTGTAGGAGCCCAGATTTTAACTTACTGAAATATGAGGAAATTTCTTTAAAAATCTTCTTCAGATCCACCAGTCAGAATGCTTTCATATTTGGTATACAACATCTCTAGGGGGATCAGATTCTAGTTTGTTCAAATCAGGTTCCTGAGTTAGTATTTGGGCTCTCTATTGGAGCCCAAAGTTTAACTTTGTGCAATTTGAGGAAATTTCTTTAAAAATCTTCTTCAGATCGGCCACTCAGAATCCTTTCATGTTTGGTATACAACATATATAGGGGTGTCAGATTCAAGTTTGTTCAAATTGAGTAGCTGGGTTTTTAATTGGGCTCCCTGTAGGAGCCCAGATTTTAACTTACTGAAATATGAGGAAATTTCTTTAAAAATCTTCTTCAGATCCACCAGTCAGAATGCTTTCATATTTGGTATACAACATCTTGGTATACAACATCTCTAGGGGGATCAGATTCTAGTTTGTTCAAATCAGGTTCCTGAGTTAGTATTTGGGCTCTATATTGGAGCCCAAAGTTTAACTTGGTGCAATTTGAGGAATTTTTTTTAAAAATCTTCTTCTTCAGATCCACCAGTCAGAATCCTTTCATGTTTGATATACAACATCTGTAGAGGGGGGGGGGGGGGGGGGGGGGGGGGGAGGGTGGGTCAGATTCAAGTTTGTTCAAATCCAGTCCCTGGGTTTTTAATTGGGCTCCCTGTAGGAGCCCAGATTTTAACTTACTGAAATATGAGGAAATTTCTTTAAAAATCTTCTTCAGATCCACCAGTCAGAATGCTTTCATATTTGGTATACAACATCTCTAGGGGGATCAGATTCTAGTTTGTTCAAATCAGGTTCCTGAGTTAGTATTTGGGCTCTCTATTGGAGCCCAAAGTTTAACTTTGTGCAATTTGAGGAAATTTCTTTAAAAATCTTCTTCAGATCGGCCACTCAGAATCCTTTCATGTTTGGTATACAACATATATAGGGGTGTCAGATTCAAGTTTGTTCAAATTGAGTCACTGGGTTAATATTTGGGCTCCCTATGGGAGCCCAAATTTTAACTTTGTGCAATGTGTGGAATATTCTTTAAAAATCTTCTTTTTCAGATTCACAATTCAGAATCCTCTCATATTTGGTATACATCATCTCTAGGGAGGCCCGATTCAAGTTTGCTCAAATCGAGTTTCTCTGTTAATATTTGTGTTCCCTATGGGACCCTGAATTTTAACTTAGTGCAATATGAGAAAATTTCTTTAAAAATCTTCTTCAGATCCACAAGTCAGAATGCTTTCATATTTGGTATACAGCATCTCTAGGGGGGTCAGATTCAATTTTGTTCAAATCGGGTCCTGAGTTAGTATTTAGGCTCTCTATTGGAGCCCAAAGTTTAACTTTGTGCAATTTGAGGAAATTTCTTTAAAAATCTTCTTCAGATCGGCCACTCAAAAGCCTTTCATGTTTGGTATACAACATATATAGGGGTGTCAGATTCAAGTTTGTTCAAATTGAGTCACTGGGTTAATATTTGCGCTCACTATGGGAGCCCAAATTTTAACTTTGTGCAATGCGTGGAATATTCTTTAAAAATCTTCTTTTTCAGATTCACAATTCAGAATCCTCTCATATTTGGTATACATCATCTCTAGGGAGGCCAGATTCAAGTTTGCTCAAATCGAGTTTCTCTGTTAATATTTGTGTTCCCTATGGGACCCTGAATTTTAACTTAGTGCAATATGAGAAAATTTCTTTAAAAATCTTCTTCAGATCCACCAGTCAGAATGCTTTCATATTTGGTATACAGCATCTCTAGGGGGGTCAGATTCAATTTTGTTCAAATCGGGTCCTGAGTTAGTATTTAGGCTCTCTATTGGAGCTCAAAGTTTAACTTAGTGCAATGTGAGGTGATTTCTTTAAAAACCTTCTTCGTATCCACCAGTCAGAATTCTTTCCTATTTGGTATATGACATCTCAAGAGGGATCAGATTCAAGTTTGTTCAATTTGAGTCCTTGGCTTAATATTTGGGCTCTGTGGGCAGGGGTGGGCTGGGGGGGGGGGGGGGGGTGGCATGTTACGTTCAGGTTTGTTCAAATCCATTCCTTAGTGTTTTTCCATAACGTTTGCCTCTCATGACTTCATTCCTTTGTAGTGTTGATGAACCATGTCTAACTGAATGTGACCCCAAATACGTCTTTGAACCACTTTGGCCGGTGAGCGATTAAGGCCCCTTGGGGCCTCTTGTTTTAATTCCGATACCGGTATTCAGTTTCAAATACTTTGCAAACTTAAAATCAAGTCATGCAGCTGTAAAGCAGCCACTACTTTATTTGACAAAGTCATATGAGTGTGACATTAAGAAATCATTTGTGAGAGGACTACTCCTATTTATGTGAGCCCCATGGAAACTCAGGGTAGCTTGTAAATGTAAAACATGTTCTGCTTTCCTATTAAAATAGGACACCATAACCCTTGCCTTGGGAGGAATTCCTCCAGTGTGTGTAGCATAAGTAAAATAATTGGTCAAAGTTGACTTTATAATTGTGCTGTAGTCATGATATAAACCAGAGATGCTGAAAGTGACTTACAAGGATTAGTAGTTTAAGCCTTTACCTAACACGAAAGGCAGATGGCACAAACAAAATTCTTGAACAACTAATTTTTTTCAGTTTTGGCATAAAAAACATAGCTTATGACCCCTCGCTTATGACCCCCTCATCGGAATGAGCTCAACAAGCTTGTTCCAGTGAGGGGTGTGGGTGTTGCAAGCTATGCTTTTCAGAAAAAAAAGATAAAAAAAATAATTGAATGGTGATATTTGTGAATAAAGCCTGCCAGTTTTGGCCGTTACATTGGGTAAAGGATTACAAGAGCTGGGAACATATCTGTATTGGATAATAGTTTAAAAGTACTGTGCTGGAAAATGTGCCTACACCAGGCAAAGAGTTATACTGAATATACTTTGAAACCAACAGTTAGCTGTCACCAAAGAATTGAAATTTATAAGATTGATCAGGTATGCATTCTGCTTGTGGATGAGTGTTGAAGCAAGACCATGATATAGTTGCACCATTGACAATCAAAATTAAAGAATCAAGTCTTTTTATACCTTGTTTGACAGAGTTAATTAACTTCAGAATCTGTTGTGGGAACCCTGGAAAGTGGAGTAGTGTTTACTATGATTTAACAGGTAAAAGAGAACCAATGCCGGTGGTAAAAGTTCTCTAAATTGTCCAGCAAAGGTACAAACAATTGACTAAACTCAACTTCCCACCTATATTGTGGTCATGATATAGACATAGATGCTGACAGTGACTAAACATCAATAAATAAATAAACAAACAGAGTAATGTTAAATTCTTTTTATTTCCATCTTGTTTGTGTATGGGACTGTTTAGAAAGCATAACTATACTTAGGAACTCAAGGAAGCTTTACCTTGTGATATTCTGTGATTAACCCTTTATCTATCATGAACAGTCGAGGACACCTGCAAAAACAGTAATCAGATAACTAAAAAGTTGATGACCGGACACCCTCAACCAGTGATCATCATTTAATGCTGATCGGGTTGCAAACATGGCTGCAATTGCGGCTCATAGTTACCATAGAAACCCTATGAGAAATCACATTTTTATATGCAGTTCTGCCAGGTGAGAGATTACAGGCACTTTAGAGCCTCTTTTTTTCTGATTTTTTGCTTCAAGAAACAGATTATGACCACTCATTGAAATGCCTCAGCAAGCTCATTCCAATGAGTTGTCTTAAGCTATGTTTTGATTCAAGAATTGGAAAAATAAAACAATTTGAATGACAATTTTGGTGAACACTCCAGGCCAGTTAAGGCCATTAAGGTATGTAAAGAGTTAAAAAGGTATTTCGTAAGAATAATAGAAAACAAACTTAATACTGAATTGATGTTAGAATTTTATATATTTATCAATAATTGGCCATCCATAATGTGCAACATGGAAATTAACATTTCCAGAGGTTGAAAAATGTGTATATCTAATTCCAAAAGGACAGCTTGAAAAATAATGTTATTAACTCAAGTGCCTTAGACATTTTAGTTTGAAATGATGGCTCTGTTGATGGTTTTTGTGAAGACGCTTTGACAATTTATTTCATATTTTTATCCCAGCTGGTGCCTGACAGTGAGGAGTCTGATCATATAATGTCACCTGCGATTCCTGCAAGATCTCCATTGAAACCAGCATTAGTTGACAGAAAGCGGAGTCCTTCTCCTTCACCAAAGAAAGTGGCATTTCACCCTGATGTATGTACTATTTTAAGATTAATATTTTTTTTTTTTTTTAGATTAGGTCATCTGTTTGTTATTTTTTCCTCATCAGTTATCCCTGTTACAAACCCTTAACCCATTATCCAACAAATGATACTTGCAAAAAGCTTTCTTGAATAACTAAAAACATTTTATTTTGACCACAAAAACGTAGCTTCTTACCCCATTGAAACAGGCTCATTGATCACATTCTCTTGAGGGAGTTGTAAGCTATGCTTCAGAGGCAAAAAAAAAGAAGTTAAAAAACCATGTATACTGTCATAATATAGTCCTAGACACTGAAAGTGACCTGCACAAAGAGTTAACTCTTAACCTGCTGAGTATTTTCAAGATATTTTTCATCAAATCTAGTCATGGCTGCTATAAAGCAGCCATGACTAGATTTGGTGAAAAATTAATCTTAATATAACACACGAAATCATTGGTAAAAAAATCCATTTAATTTACAGGGTGAAAATATGATTAAATGTGCCCAAATTATACTTATTTCAACGGCAAGAGAAATCTTGTGCTGGGCAGGAATATCTGCCAGCAGCATGCAAAGAGTTAAATATATAAACAGTCTGTCACCCCATAAGATGAAGCTGAAGAAGTCAAAAATTTAAAAAAGAAATATTAAAATTTGATTCATGAATTTTGCGAATGGTCTGGCTGAATATGGCTGTCACGATTGATGAAAAAACTCATGAAATCAGATGAAGTGTTCCAATTTGCCCTCCCTAGTCTTTGCTTGAAGTTCCAGAGAGGAGACTTTTCAATCTTTTGTCTGATTTTGGTTTAATTCTTAATTCACTGCATATTTTATTTCCTTGAATATACATGAACTGGTATTTCAAACCATTTCCTTGTATATTCAAAGAAAAAAATATCCACTACACCATTATTTATACAGAATATCATTCCTTTTGGGGACAAAAACTTGATTTTCTAAATTTCCTCTGTATATCAATCGACCATTTCAGTTTATATTATAGGACAGCAGTCTCATGCCTGACTTACATGAGTGGACATATCTGCATTGCCTTAGATTCTCATGCACAAAAAATATAAAAGGTTACATGAAAAGAGTGCATGAAAAAGTTAACATACCCCTTCTACAGGTTGTTCTGATTTCTAATTTGTATAGGTCCATGTTTGTCATGATAGAGCTCCAGATGCTGAAAGTGGCATTAATTCCAACTTGGGTGAATGCTTCTGCCCTACAATAGGTTCCCAACTTACAGTCTTTGGTCAAACCAGAGAATAATCTTTACAGAGTTTCTATCAAGTTTTGGCAACCTATATAGTCAGTCAAGACTTGACTAGAAACTATTGCTAAGCCATAGGACTTGGCTAGCCATGCTCTGGCTAAATTGTTCCAAAATATCCAGGCTGTTAAGGGTGAAATCTCAAACAATCACATGCCATAGACATGAATATCTTTTATGAAAAAGATACACAGAATTGAGCAAGCCAGAAAATAAGCAGACTGTCATCTGCAAAATGAGGTTCCCAGAGGATGAATTTAGTGATGCTACCCTGCTGCTAAATTTACCCTCTGTGAACCTGAATCTGAATCAGGGTCTCAAAACTAAACAGAAAGAAGTACCCAGAGGATTGGCCCACTGTATGGGATAGTATCATCAAATTCACCCTCTGGGGACCTCATTCTGCAAATGTCAGAATAGAACATGGAACGATTTGATATGAAATTTCTGAACTGAGTTCACTAAAATCGATCTGAGATGAGGGCGCAGATCAATATTAAAGAATGAGGTTCAGAAATGTAAAATCATAATCATGACGAATTTGAGATTCTTTTTATCACATTATGTTTAATTTAACCCTTTTCATAGCTTTCATTTAATTCAACCAGCTCAACTTGCAAACTCGCCCATCAAATTTTATTATTTGTTTTCTTCAGTTTTGACCTCAAAAACAGATTTTGACTCCCTCATTGGAAAGCTCTCATTCCAATTGAGAGGTCATTAGCTGTAATTTTGAGGCAAAAGGTTTTTTTAATTCATGAAACAATTTTTTAAATGTCGTCTGCTAGTCATGTTAAGTAAAAAGGTTAATGAAATAAATTACTTCAAAAACAGAAGATTAATTCAGTTCTACTTCCAAAACCAACTCACAATGTAACGTCATGTTGACTTCTGATGTCACATGTTTATTAGATGTGTTGTCGACTATATTTGCATAATGGGCCACTTCATGCTGATTATGTGTTGAAAAGTAAATTCAGGTATTCTGCCAAAATTGTTAATCTGCCAGTCTGTTCACACTTTCTTTGGCACAGGCTACACCCCGTAGTTCTTGTCCGATCATCACAAAATTTCATATGCAGGTTTGAGGTCATGTCTAGATGAGAAGGTCCGCTTTTGGTCGTGATCGGTCAACCGTGATGACTGCTAAAGCCCAGAAACCTTTAGCACAGTCTACAGGTCATATGTATAAAGGGATTTCATTGTAACTTGGTAGAATGACTGTATAATGTCTAGATGAGAACATCCCCTTTTGATCGCGATCGGTCAACCGTGATGGCTGCAAGAGCCCAAAAGCCTTTTTCGCAATCTACAAGTCATCATATTTATGAAGGGATTTCATTATCACTTGGTAAGATAACTTCATATAATGTCAAGATGTGAATGTCCCCTTTTAGTCACGATTGGCCAACTGTGATGGCTGTGAGAGCCCAAAAATCTTTAGCACAGTTTACAGGTCATATTTATGAAGGGATTTCATTGCAACTTGGTAGGATGACTCCGTATGATGTCTAGATGAGAACATACTCTTTTGGTCGTGATCGCACAGGCATGTGAACTAGATTTGTTTAGCACAGTCTACAGTTCATATTTATGACGCAAGTTCATTGTAACTTGGAAGGATAACTTGGTATGATGTCTAGATGAGACTATCGTATTTTGGTCACGATTGGTCATCCGTTTCCTCCGCCTGGTCACTTGACCTAGATTCCTTTAGCACTGCTTACAGGTTGTTTTTATGAAGGGATTTCATTGTAACTTGGTTGGATAACTTGGAATGATGTCTAGATGAGACTCATATTTTGGTCATGATTGATCAACTGTGACTACCTAACCATCACCGCCAAACCATCCCATGACCTAGATTCCTTTAGCAAAGTCTTTAAGTTATATTTATGAAGGGATTTTATTATAACATTGTAGGATGACTCTTTTTGGAATGATTTTACTGTAACTTGGTAACTTTGGTTGACATACATTAACTGTGAGGGCCACATTAACCCAGGCCTCAATTCTTGAGTACAGTCTACACGTCAAATTATTCTTATTGAAAACATAGCATACAGGGAACTGAAATTAACATATTCTCAATTATCACAATTCTTGTCGTATTTCCTAATCCTTTCATAAATATTGAACATCATCCTTTTCATCAAACACTACACACAGTCAAGTAAAGCTACAGTGTCATTAACACTTTCATTCTTGGTTTACATTTTGTTTACAGGTTAAAGATAATGCTGAAAAGGTTTCACCATCGAGTAAAAAGAGGTTGAATGTACGACAGAAAACTATGGATATGTTTGTAAAACGCTTAAGTGTCGAGAACGAAAGCAAACAAGACTTGAATGTTTCAGGTATTACCACCGGTGGAAGAAGGTCCAAGCCCAAGAAATCAAGTGAGGATATAGAGGAGACAGAAACAAATATGCCAGACAGTACGTCTACTGTAGATTCTAAACTTTCCAAAAGAGGCAGAGGTAAAAAATCTGAATCATTAATGAACGATGATGTTGCATCCCTGGAGAAAAGAACTGACAGAAGAG
Organism: Pictodentalium vernedei; assembly: GCA_031216915.1. NCBI lineage: Eukaryota > Metazoa > Mollusca > Scaphopoda > Dentaliida > Dentaliidae > Pictodentalium > Pictodentalium vernedei. The sequence continues at coordinate 266,295,296 of CM062291.1, read as the reverse complement.
GCAGACGAAGAAAGGCTTATGAGAGTCATGAAGAAGATAATTCCTCTTCAACTGATTCTGTTAAACTAACTTCTGAAAATGATGATGGGAAATTGGAAGTTGTTGATGGTAAAAAAGCAAAAACTACATCAAATGTGAGTAACACTGAATCTGTTTCTACTGACAGTTTACCTCCAAGAAAGGGCAGAAGAGGAAAGGCTGTAGTTGATAATCAGGATGAAACTCAATTGGTTCAAACCAAAGTTGAAAAATCTGCTACTGATGATGAGTCAGAACTTTTAGATTTGAGAAAAAAAAGTGCAAAATCAGATGTAATAAATTCAGAAATTACATCTGTTGAGAAAATTCCAGAGAGAAAAAGTAGAAGAGGAAAAATGGTTAACAACAAAGAAAAATGTAGTTCTATTTCATCTGATTCAGCAGAAATGTCTGTTGAAATTGAAAAGACACCAATTGCAACTTCTGGATCAAAAACTAAAAGAAAATCAAACTGTATAACAAATACAGAAACAATAAATATTGAGAACTTACCTGCCAGGAAAAGTAAAAGAGGAAAAGTTTCTGACCATCATCCAGAGAATAATTCTGTTTCACCTGATTCTTCTAGAAATGATGTGGAAGGGAAAGCAGATGTTTTAGAGAAAAAGGGTGCAAATTCAAAAACAACTGAAAGTAGTTCAAAAGCTTTAAGAAAGGATAATGCTGAGATTGTAGAAACTACCAACAAACGTGGACGACGGAGTGCTCTTTCCACAGTGGTTGTGAAACAGGAGATTTGTGATGAATCTCTAAGCTCGAGTAGCACAAAACATGTAACTGAACAATCCACACATAAAAAAACAGACAGCACTGAGAATCTGAAGTCTCTTGATTCTGTTAAAGATGAAAATGTTGAAAATAGTAATAAATCAAAGGGTAGAGGCAGAAGTAAAAAGAAAACAGACACAAATGATAAAGAACAAGACATTCATCTTACAAGTTTACAGGACAAAAGTGATAGACAAAGTGTTTCATCTGGCAACCAAGAGGGAAAGAAGGAAGAGGATCAGGTCCAATGTCAGAAAGCTGAAGACATGCCTCCTCCTGACCCACCTAAACAGAGAACGAGTCGAAGTAAACAAAGGCAAGTTTCTGAGGAGTCAGTTACCAAGATTGGGAGAGGTAGAAAAATTAAAAAAGAGGAACCTGAAGCTGTCACCCCATCTACATCTAGGAGATCAAGGAGCAAACAAGGTGCAAAAGTAGAATCTGATGTAGAACAGAGTTCTGACTCCTTTGAAAGTCCAGAAACCTGTCCTCAAAAAGAGAATAAGAAGAGAAAAACTTCAGATGATAATGATAGTAATGTAAGTTCTTTTTTCTGAGCCTTTTCAGTATATTTGTAAATTTCTGGTTTTAATGTCTTTGTAGGTTGTCTAGAATAGTTTGACATATGAAAACATACAAAATCAAGCCAGAAAATAAGCAGCCTGTCATCTGCAAAATGTGGTCCCAGAGGGTGAATTTGGTGATGCTACCCTGCACAGCAGGGTAGCATCACTAGATTTACCCTCTGTGAACCTCAAGCTGAATCATGTTCTCAAACCTAAACAGAAAGAGGTACCCAGAGGATACATTGGCCCACAGTATGGGAAAGCATCATCACATTCACCCCCTGGGGACCTCTTTCTGCAAATGACAGATTGCTTATTTTCAGGCTTGTACAAAATAAAAGACAACATAAAATGTTTTTGTGATGAATTGATGGTACTGTGATTTGCAGCTCAGAGTGTATGTATGCAGAGTATCTCAGTTGAACATACACTCCGAGCTGAACATACACTTTGAGCCACAGATCTCAGACCATGATACCGTCCATTCATCACAATAACATACATGTTCCAATAAAACCATACCCATAGCCCAGAGCCCATATGAAATGAACAAGGCAACTTTCATGGGTAACAAGTTTTGTAAATAAATCTCCCATGTATCCTCTGGCATCACTGGACAAATAATCAGATAAAGGTCAAGGTCACTCCATCTTGGTTCAAATTATAAAGTGATTTGTAATTTAAACAACACTTTTATTTGGATATGGCGTGTTCAGTTCTTGTTTATGGTGATGTTGAGATTTCGTTTTGTTCTTCTGAACATTCGAGCATTTCCATTTGTTGTTTGAAGTTATTGGATGTGCCTCATTTCAAACATTTTGCATGACAAACTTATGCTACTGGATCCATAAACATAGAAAAAATGTGAAAAAATCTATGTGACCTCTTGTCCCAACAGAGGGCGAGGAATTTAGTCTTATGGGCACATGAATGGATATTGTAATGATTCCAAGTTGAAACAGCCCACTCAAAGTGCCTCACTTTCTGCAGCTGTGTGTAAGGGCATATCCTTTTCAGTGAAAAGTGTGTGAAACAGACAGTTTTAAAAAAATTCAAGTTAGTATCCAAATTTGAACTTGCCCTGTATATCATTGCAGTTAAAATGTTAGAAAACATCCAAAGTCTTTCCCGATCAGTGAAATTAACATTGATCATGTGCCCCATTTTATACTTATTATGCAGGATTCATAAATAAATACTGAGGAGGATGTGCATGTCATTGCAGATATTGACAGCAAGGGAGAATATGCAGGACTCTTTGCAGGTATTTCCAAAAAAGAGAAACTTAAGCTGAATTTTGTTTCAGTATGATAGGTATAAAAGGAAACAAGGTTTACAAGATGCATGCATACAACATGCATGATACATACATACATACATACATACATACATACATACATACATACATACATACATGCATGCATGCATGCATGCATGCATGCATGCATGCATGCATGCATGCATGCATGCATGCATGCATGCATGCATGCATGCATGCATGCATGCATGCATGCATGCATGCATGCATGCATGCATGCATACATACATACATACATACATACATACATACATACATACATACATACATACATACATACATACATACATAGTGAAATAAGTCTTTGATAAACAATATGAATTCATTCAAAGGGGACTGGTCGTGGAAATGCATTTTGAAAGCTTTGAGCCACTTTTTGAATAACGTGTATGTAAGTGGCGACTTCAGGTGGTGAGGCAAAGTGTTCCAGAGAAAAGGGCCAGCGAACGAAAAGGCCTGATCGCCTGCCATTACAAGATTACCAGGGTTATAACAGAGTTTACTGAAAGGGGATGATCTCAGAGATCTTGAAGGAGTATAACGCTGGAGAAGGATGCAAAGATACATTGGGGCCAACCCATTAAGACATTTGTAAACTAAAACAAGAATTTTGAATTTGATACGCTGTTCAACAGGAAGCTAGTGTAGGTGGTATAACAAGGGTGTAATGTGACATGATTTCCTTCTTCTTAGAATGATCCTCGCTGCACAGTTTTGAACAAGTTGGAGCTTCTGTAGTAGGGAGTGTTTACATCCATACATCAGAGAGTTACAGTAGTCCAAGCGGCTGGTAACAAATGTCGATCACGCTTCACACTCTACTGATATTTCGTAGATGAAAATATGATGTTCAACAAACCTGTGACATATGATTCTCAGCTGACAGGTTTTCATCTACGATATTTCCGAGGTTGCAAACCGAGGTCAACGGAGAGATCAAATGGCCATCAAAATTTGGCTGCAAATGTGATAATTTTATGAGTTGAAAGGGTAGGCCTCGATAGATGACTTCAGTTTTATCTGGGGTCAGTTTCAGGAAGTTTGACTTCATGCAGGATTTGATGTAAACAACGCAGGATTCTAAGGCATGAACCGCTCATTTCTCATGCTGTGTTTTAAAATGGAAGCAGATTTGGGTGTCATCTGCATAAAAATGGAAACCAAGTCCATGTTTACGAATGACATCCCCTAGGGGTAAATCATAGATAATATTTTGCAGGGACCTAAGGACGGACCCTTGGGGCACACCAAACAATAAAGGAACCTCACTGGAATAAGTGCCATTTACATTCACCTTCAATGTCCGGCCCGATAGGTATGATCTGAGCCAGTTATGTGCTGATCCCGTGATACCAATCCCTGTTCTAATTATATCAAGGAGTACTGTGTGGTCTATCGTGTCAAATGCCGCAGGTCTGGACACATAATAGTGTGGTTTCTGTACAACTACATGGCATGTAAGCCGATTGAAAATCCACAGATAAGCCGCATTGAGCCAGGTGCGATCGGAGTTGTTTTGAAACTGCATGCTCTAGCAGCTTTGATACAAAACCTAAATTGGACACAGGGCAGTAGAAATAAAGCATTGTCAATGTAAACAACGTCAGAATGAAAACTGGAAACAAGACCCCAGGCAACACGGCCCGAAGTCAGTAACAGGTTTTGAACTATCTGATGTAAAGCAAGATCTTCGCCAGAAGAAAAAACGATACATCGGATGTATGATGCATGACAAAAACGCCTAAACACCCCTAGGGTGAGGACGTAACCATGGGGATATACAGAATAAACATTCTGTGTAACACATTAAACTCTCAAAATATTTTATAAAAACATTTCAATAAAACAAGCCAAAAAGCTTGGGAGTTTAACTGGGAGGCTTCAAGGAAGGATAGGGAAGGAACACTTAACAAACAGTGGAAAAAGCATTAGCAATAATGATGATGTCAGGCCTCCTGTCCCGAAACTGGGAAACACGAAATAATTTTTATAAATATAAGTTACAGCCCTGAATGTTTCAAACCACCGCTTCTTCCTTCCTTCATCCAGTTGTGACCTAGGATCCACCAAATTAACCATTGATTTGTGTCTGGCATCATTAAAACTGAGATTTGACAGCACAGATGTCAGTTTGTTGTTACCTGACTGAGAGCCAAACAAAGAATGATGTTGGCGCCAATTCCGGTCACTTTCTGGCATCTGCACATGTGCGGAGAGTAAATGTATGGAGGGCCAAAAAGGACTTCTAATTTTCGGTTTTGCATGCAACTTTTGGGGATTGGGGGGGGGGGGGGGGGGCAAAAATTGTGTTTGGCCCTTAATATTTTTGAGTTAGCACCAGCTAAGTCTGGGCCATTGGATTATAGTATAAGAATACTATACTTTTCTTGTAAACCTTGTTTCCTTTTATACCTATCATACTGAAACAAAATTCAGCTTAAGTTTCTCTTTTTTGGAAATACCTGCAAAGAGTCCTGCATATTCTCCCTTGCTGTCAATATCTGCAATGACATGCACATCCTCCTCAGTATTTATTTATGAATCCTGCATAATAAGTATAAAATGGGGCACATGATCAATGTTAATTTCACTGATCGGGAAAGACTTTGGATGTTTTCTAACATTTTAACTGCAATGATATACAGGGCAAGTTCAAATTTGGATACTAACTTGAATTTTTTTAAAACTGTCTGTTTCACACACTTTTCACTGAAAAGGATATGCCCTTACACACAGCTGCAGAAAGTGAGGCACTTTGAGTGGGCTGTTTCAACTTGGAATCATTACAATATCCATTCATGTGCCCATAAGACTAAATTCCTCGCCCTCTGTTGGGACAAGAGGTCACATAGATTTTTTCACATTTTTTCTATGTTTATGGATCCAGTAGCATAAGTTTGTCATGCAAAATGTTTGAAATGAGGCACATCCAATAACTTCAAACAACATGCATGTATGTATGTATTTATTTTTTTTTTCACTTTGTAAAGCCTGAGAGCACTTTATGTGGATTCATGGTTCTAAATCTAAACTGTATTTATTATTATTTATTATTATTATGTAGTTTCCTATTTATTATTATGGTGGGACTGTTGTAAGATACATTAAATATTCCGGTAGTGTAGCGATTAATTTTTTGGATAGTAAAATAATTTTTGTCCACACTTAGGCTCTATCGGGATACATTTGGGCACATCGTTCCCTTTGGGGACTTGGGCTCTTGTCAAAATTTTTCGAAAATTTTTCTTTTTTGTTTAAATTATTTTTCAATTTATATTTTGAATGTTATTTTGTATCTTTTTCTAATATTTAATGTGGAGATGGTGGGAGTACGATCGACTTGTTTGCTTCATTATGAAAGCATATTGTTCAAATGCAAGGCGAGAAAGCCTTTCCTCTGATTTACATGTTGGTTGCCTTGCTTGTAGTCGATGTATTCCCACTAATTCTTGCTCAACACATGTCGGATGGGATGACAAACGTTGGAGACGGATGTCACGGTTCGTTGTTAGAGGCGAGAGGCCACTGCCGGTCTTCTTGTGGCGAGAGGCCACTGCCGGTCCTCTTGCCAAAAAGTCGATAGTTTTTAGCTCACCTACTTCTTTTAGAAATGGTGAGCTATTGTCGCGACCTCGGGCGTCAGCGTCGGCGTCCGGCGTGTCCAATATTGTAAGATTTAATGTTAAGGTTAATTTCTCAAAGATCACTGGGCTCAGGCCTTTGATATTGCATATGTAGGTTGTAGGGGACTATCAGAACAGTATTTAACCCTGATACTACAACTTTTTTCCAAATTTCACCTAAAATTTTCTGCCAAAATTTGTTGTAAGAATTTGCGTTTAGGTGTTGTAAGAATTTGCTTTTGTGCAGATTGTGCTGCTTTAACTTCTCATTACTGTTGATTTTCATATCTCAATAACACCTGTAGGTATTAACCCTACTGTTAACAGAAATTTTCTTTTTTTTCAGTCAAAATTTTCATGTTTTTCTCAGACTTAGTAAATTTTAAGTTGTAAAACTTTGTAAACTTTGTGTTTAGGTGAGTTGTGTGTCTATGTGTCTTTCCAAGCGATTAATATTCTACACTTGGGTTACTGAACTCCATTGCAGTAATATTTAACCCTCATTACATGCATATTTGAGGAATTTAAGGCTGATTTTCTGCCAAAACTTGTTGTAAGAATTAGCGTTTAGGTGTTGTAAAAATTTGCGTTAAAGTCAGCTTTTGTGTAGATTGTGGTGCCTTCACCTCTCATTACTGTTTATTTTCTCATTTCAATAACTACTTTAGGTATTAACCCTACTGTATGCAGAAATTTAACTGATTTCTTTTCTTGTTTTCAGTCACAATGTTCACGTTTTTCTCTGACTTACTCAATTTTAAGTTCTAAAAGTTTGTGTTAAGGTGAGTTCTGTTTCTATGTGTCTTTCCAGGTAATTGATATTGTACACATGGGTTACTGAACTACATTGCGGTAATGTTGCGCCCTCATTACATGCATATTTGAGGAATTTGAGGGGGATTTTTGAGACTTATATTCACTTTCTTTAAAAAAAAATTTTTTTAACTTTTTTTTTTATTTAATACTTTCTCATACTTGTTACTAGTAACATTAAGGCTTATTTTAGTTGTTGATGTGATGTATTTTTGTTGGGACTTATAGTCACTTTCTTGAACGAATGTTTTTCTGCAACTCCTCTTTAACCAATGAATGTACTTCAATTACAATTTCAGTGATTCTTCATTACATAATGCCATATTTTTATACTGTACCAATGACCCAGACATAGCTGGTGCTAACTCTTAAAATATAGGACCAAACACAAATTTTGCCCCCCAATCCCCAAAATTTGCATCTAAAGCCAACGAAAACATGTCCTGAAAGGCCCTCCACACTTCGCCCCTACTGCGCATGCGCAGTGTCAAGGACGTTCCGAAATTGGCGCCATTAATCATTCTAAGTTTGGCCCTTCATCAGTTAACATCTGACTGATCTTTGTGCTTATAAATCTCAGTTTAAATGATGCCAGACACATAAATATGAGTGAAATGGTGATTCTAAGGAGGATAGAGAAGGAGGAGAGGAAAAAATGTGTGACAGAATATTATCAGGGCTGTAACTTAAAATTTTTTAATGAAATTATGTTAAGTTACCTATTTTCAAGGCAGCAGCCATTTTGTTGTCATTCTGATTATTTAGTTACACTGTTTTTTAAGTGTTTTCCTCTCTCCCTGTCCTTTAAGTTCCCCCTTGCTATTCTCCCATGCTTTTGGCATAGTTTTTGTAATTATTATTACTAAATTTTCTTGGGAGTTTTAGCTGAATAACAGAATGAATTCTGTTCTTTTCCCCATGTTTACGTCTTCACCTACGGGTGGTTAGGCGTTGTGTTCTGCATCTACCATCTGATGTTCTGCAGTTTCTTCCCTGGAAGTCTCTGTTTTGCATCAGATAGTGTATTTTTGGTAACTGATTTCGGGCCTGGGTGCCTGGAGTCTTATTTTAGTGTTTTTACACTCATTGTTTACATTTACAACAGCCCTCTGTGTGAGGGGGGGATTTCTAAAAAATAATATCTTGATGTTATTTTAATCATAACTAGATACATTATTATTGTTCGTAAGTGTTGAATAAATTGTTTAAAATATTTTTAAAATTTTTGTCCACACTTAGGCTTGGGATCCATTGGGGCTCAACGTTACTTTTCAGAAACTTGGGCTGTTCTGAAAAAATATTTTTTCAAAATATTTTGATTTCAATTATTTTTTCTATATTAATGGATCATATTATTATTATGTATTTTGATTGCCAGGGGTTAGTGCGAGTACCAGGACTTGTTTTCTTTTCACATTGAAAGGATATTGATCAATTGTTTTAAGAGGAAGTCTTCCTCTGACTTTATTATCATTCTATATGTGGTCAGTGTACTCGCATTAACTCCTGTTCTGTATCGTATGATTTCGATGACAATATGGGAAGCGTATGTCACGGTATGTTATTGGGGATTTGGACACTCCGGTCCTTTCCCCGCAGGGTCACTCTACTTTATCAATTTCTATTTCAGACGATCAAGATTAGGGTGATGTATCTGTGATGTCTTCCAACAGTGTGCCTCCGTCGTCACAATTAATGAAGGGCTAGCGGAAAAGTGCTCATGTAAATACGCCAATTGCCTAGTAGGTTCGACGGCCTTTGACGTCCACTAGCTCGCCCGGTGTAGCGTCCATTCACCGAATGGTTCGGCAGCCGGGTTCGTCCGTTGCGATCTAGAAGGAATTTTGGGGTGATGCGAGCACTATAAATTAACCTAATGCACACCCAGTGATGGCGGATCGGAGGGAGAACGGAGGAAGCCTTTTAGTCCGGTTCATAGCTCGTTCCGGTCCATCCGGACGGCAAGCGAGAGAGGCCCCTCTCTCGTTCTACAACATCTGGCCCCAGATGTTGTGGTACAAAATGTGTCGCAAGCGGAGCATACGTCCGTCGCTCGGGACGCTCCGTTGTATAGGCAGTCCGCGGAGACTGCTAAGGCTTCCTCTTCTCGTCAGCGCACATGACCGCACCTTGGCTGCGTGACCGCCGATATATTACCAGCTTCGCCGATCAAGGATTCTTCGGCGACCAGGTCACACCATCCGGTAGCCAGGGACACGAGGCCTGCAGACTCCGGACGTTCGCATAGGAAGTGTGCGGGAGTCAACGTACACGGAGCTTCCGGCGGCAATGCATCGTAAGACCGCTACTGCACAGGCCTCGGGAACGGACGTGCTTTCCTTAATAGCACAGTTTATCGCAGCATCCCAGCATCAACTGAATCTGTCGCATATATTTTATCCGACGATGCTGGGTCGGGACGCTCCGCGGAAGTGGGTACGGACGTCCGAAAGTTTCATCCGGTCCGACGGGATACCGAAAGGGATTCGGAGGATTTCGAGCTTTCCCTTTCGGAACAACATATGCTGTTGTGTATGTCATCTGACTTGGTCTTCTACAGCTTCTTTCGTCGGACCAGAATGCTGCGATGCCGGATAAGAAACTGATAGCGTCGGTGGACTTAGAAATTTTTGGTTCGGTTCAGGGACATCGTCCCTCAGTTCCGACATAGTCCAATAATGTCACACAAACTTTCGAATTATTGAACGACGCTATATATATTATTATTTTATGCTTGCTAACCAAGCATTTCTGGTTTCTTGTTCGAAGAGTTATGGAGATGTCTTTCAAAAGTGTGCCTCTGTCGTCATAGTTAATGAAGAGTTAGCGGCAATAAGTGCTCATGGAATATGTCTATCGCCTACGGAGTGACATTCGCTAGCTCACCCGGTGTAGCGTACATTCATCGAATGGTTCGGCTGCCGGGTTCGTCCGTTGCGGTCTAGGAAGGAGATTTGGGTGATGCGAGCACTTTAATTACTTTAGTACTCACCCAGTGACGGCAGATTGAGGACAGATCGGAGGAAGCCTGTTAGTCCGGTTCCTGGCTTGTCCAGGTCCGTCCGGGCTGTGAGCGAGAGAGGTCCCTCTCTCGTCCAACAACATAGGGGACCGCATGTTGTGGTTCAGATATTTTACATTCGGAGCATATGTCCGTCGGTCGGGACGCTCCGTTATATTGACAGTCCGAGAGACTGTCCTTAATGCTTCCTCATCCTCACAGCAGGGCACACAACCGCACATTGGCTACGTGACCTTGAGTATCCGATCAGTTTCGGCATTCAGTTATTCCACGGCGAATAGGTCGCGCCATCCGGTAGCCAAGGGACACGAGGCCTATACACTCCGTTCGCTCGCATATTGGTAGTATGCACGGGGTAACGATCACGGAGCTTCCAGCGGCAATGCATCGTAAGACCGCTTCTCCTCAGGCCTCAGTGATGGACGTGCTATCCGAGTTAGCACAGTTGTTTCGCAGCATCCCAGCAATTGACAGTTTCTCGGTCGAATCAGGAATTATCCGACGGCGCTGGGTCGGTGCGGTCCGTGGTTGCATCAGGTACGGACGACCGAACGCTTTATAGGGTCCGACAGGATGGCGAAAGGGATTCGAAAGATTTCGAGTTTTCCCTTTAGTAGTATCGGAAGATGCCTTTCATATCTTCTGGCATTATCTTCCAGTGATTGTTATTTCGGACTTCATTGCTGCGATCTTGGATAAGAGACTTATAGCGTCATTGGACTCGGATTTTTCGATCGGTTCAGGGACATTGTCCCTGACTTACCGACGCAGTCCAATATTGTCATTACAACATGTGTTTTATTTTTCGACGCTATATATATATATATACAAGCCTGCTAAGCATGATAGTTTAGTTTCTTGTCCGCGTTGCTCATTTCTGCCATTTTATCATTTATACGAATAGTTTATTTTGGCAGAGCAGGGCATACCGAGAGTTCATATGCGTCTAGACGGTGTGATTAAAGACTGCATATATTCTTTTTCGCCGTTTATGTCTTTTCCAATTTCAATGTTGGGAACGACATTATGTATGCTAGACTTAACTTAGACGCTTTATCATACGTAATCCGCCTTACTGAGGCGTTATCATTACGTCTTCAAGAAAAGATTTACGGGATATTATTCTCAATGTAATTTCTTTTGAGGGCAGTAGTTTGTTCACGTATAACTCCGCCCTTCAGTGGCTATTGGAGTTAGTTAGACGTGACGCAGCCCTAGCTACATCCACACGCGTGGATAGTAAGGTTAAGAACTCTCTCAGAGTCGCTTCGTTCTCGGAGGAGCTTCTCTTCGACGGCAACTTTTCGGCAATCCATGAATTGCTCGATTTACACGTTCTCTTGTCTATCTAGTGTTACAAGAGATTCAGACTGGGGCAAACATTCGGTGGTTGACTCAGAGAGTGCCACCGCAGTTGCCGGACCCGAGTGTGGCTGTTATGACGGTTGCCAGTCAAACAGATTGGGATATAATACTGATCCCTACGGATTCGAAGTGCCAGGGTCTTTGGGTTCCGCAGTCTCTTAGCAATCAGTTTTCTTCTGCGGAATAATGTTTTTTTAGGCTTGCTTTATGTCATTGCATGAACATTATTCAGAAACGCATGCCCAAATTCCTGTCCTTTAATTCGACAGTAGTGGCGTATCTCCAGAACCAGGGAGGCACTCTTTCGTTTCCGTTATTCAATTTAATGGAAAGAATCCGTCTGTTGGTTATAGTACACCAAGTTCAGTTTTGGTCCGTCATATTCCGGGTCGTCTGATTGTTTTATCGGACTCCCGTTCTCTTACGGGTCGCTTGTTGCTGTCAGAATGGACTCTCAACAAACAAGTATTCAATCAGATTTGCTATCTATGGGAGCGCCCATTGATGATTTATTTATGACACAGCTTGCTAATCAATTGCAGACGTATGTGTTGGCTTGTCCAGATCTCTGAGCTAATGTTGTTAACGCTCTATTGATCTATAGGACGGAATGATAGGATACGCGTATCCTCCGGCGCTGTTGTTTCAGCAGGTATTGCTAAGATAAACAACCACAATACATTTCTGTTGATAGCATCTCTATCTTCACAGAGATCAGGAGTAATTTACTCTCTTGTCTACTGTGGGTCTTAACGTGAAATCTTCCTCTATGTGAGGATCTTTTTTCACTGGGTAAATCGTGTCATCTTTATCACAACCAGCAAGGTCGCAACCTTCATGTATTCCGTTGTGGGGTCCGTATTGCATTGTAAGCACTGTACTGGACGAGCTTTGGACGCGATTTCTTACTATAGGAGATCCTCTTCTTCGCTATTCTATGCGGCTAAAGTGGAGGCTCTTCCGTTGTGGTGTAGGGATCATTATGTTCATATTGTTGATCCCTCCATACTACTCATTGCTATTTTTTAGTATACTTGTTTCACAAGATCTACTGCAGCCTGTTATTATTTAGGTTATAGGTTTATGTTACCTCATACCTATGCACTCTACGATAGTTTACAATTGAGTCTTTTGTCTCTTTATCTAAGTCAGTTAGTAACTTTTTGATAAATAGACTTAGAATCTTTAGATTAAATTCCTATTCGGATTTTAACTTCGGTTCTTATTTAGCTAAGTAATCATTTGAGCCTCTGGAAACGGTAGATTTTTATACTGTACCAATGACCCAGACATAGCTGGTGCTAACTCTTAAAATATAGGGCCAAACACAAATTTTGCCCCCCAATCCCCAAAATTTGCATCTAAAACTAAAGAAAACATGTCCTGAAAGGCCCTCCACACTTCGCCCCTACTGCGCATGCGCAGTGTCAAGGACGTTCCGAAATTGGCGCCATTTATCATTCTAAGTTTGGCCCTTCATCAGTTAACATCTGACTGATCTTTGTGCTTTTAAATCTCAGTTTAAATGATGCCAGACACATAAATATTAGTGAAATGGTGATTCTAAGGAGGATAGAGAAGGAGGAGAGGAAAAGAATGTGTGACAGAATATTATCAGGGCTGTAACTTAAAATTTTTTAATGAAATTATGTTAAGTTACCTATTTTCAAGGCAGCAGCCATTTTGTTGTCATTCTGATTATTTAGTTACACTGTTTTTTCAAGTGTTTTCCTCTCTCCCTGTCCTTTAAGTTCCCCCTTGCTATTCTCCCATGCTTTTGGCATAGTTTCTGTAATTATTATTACTAAAATTTCTTGGGAGTTTTAGCTGAATAACAGAATGAATTCTGTTCTTTCCCCATGTTTACGTCTTCACCTACGGGTGGTTAGGCGTTGTGTTCTGCATCTACCATCTGATGTTCTGCAGTTTCTTCCCTGGAAGTCTCTCTTTTGCATCAGATAGTGTATTTTTGGTAACTGATTTCGGGCCTGGGTGCCTGGAGTCTTATTTTAGTGTTTTTACACTCATTGTTTACATTTACAACAGCCCTCTGTGTGAGGGGGGGATTTCTAAAAAATAATATCTTATGTTATTTTAATCATAACTAGATACATTATTATTGTTCGTAAGTGTTGAATAAATTGTTTAAAATATTTTTAAAATTTTTGTCCACACTTAGGCTTGGGATCCATTGGGGCTCAACGTTACTTTTCAGAAACTTGGGCTGTTCTGAAAAAATATTTTTTCAAAATATTTTGATTTCAATTATTTTTTCTATATTAATGGATCATATTATTATTATGTATTTTGATTGCCAGGGGTTAGTGCGAGTACCAGGACTTGTTTTCTTTTCACATTGAAAGGATATTGATCAATTGTTTTAAGAGGAAGTCTTCCTCTGACTTTATGATCATTCTATATGTGGTCAGTGTACTCGCATTAACTCCTGTTCTGTATCGTATGATTTCAATGACAATATGGGAAGCGTATGTCACGGTATGTTGTTGGGGATTTGGACACTCCGGTCCTTTCCCTGCAGGGTCACTCTACTTTATCAATTTCTATTTCAGACGATCAAGATTAGGGTGATGTATCTGTGATGTCTTCCAACAGTGTGCCTCCGTCGTCACAATTAATGAAGGGCTAGCGGAAAAGTGCTCATGTAATACGCCAATTGCCTAAGAGGACCCTAGTAGGTTCGACGGCCTTTGACGTCCGCTAGCTCGCCCGGTGTAGCGTCCATTCACCGAATGGTTCGGCAGCCGGGTTCGTCCGTTGCGGTCTAGAAGGAATTTTGGGGTGATGCGAGCACTATAAAATTAACTTAATGCACACCCAGTGACGGCGGATCGGAGGGAGAACGGAGGAAGCCTTTTAGTCCGGTTCATAGCTCGTTCCGGTCCATCCGGACGGCAAGCGAGAGAGGCCCCTCTCTCGTTCAACAACATCTGGCCCCAGATGTTGTGGTACAAAATGTGTCGCTAGCGGAGCATACGTCCGTCGCTCGGGACGCTCCGTTGTATAGGCAGTCCGCTGAGACTGCTAAGGCTTCCTCTTCTCGTCAGCGCACACGACCGCACCTTGGCTGCGTGACCGCCGATATATTACCAGCTTCGCCGATCAAGGATTCTTCGGCGACCAGGTCACACCATCCGGCAGCCAGGGATTCGAGACCGATGGACTCCGGACGTTCGCATAGGAAAAGTATGCGGGAGCCATCTGATGCGGAGCTGCCCTCGGCGAAGCAGCGATAGACTGCGCCTCCGCAGGTTTCGGCGCCGGACATTCTTGTGCACATAGCACAGCTTATCGCAGCATCCCAGCAGCCGACAGAAACGGTGTCGGATCGAGAATTATCCGACAGCGCTGGGTCGGTAGCCGGGGACTCGAGGCCTGCAGACTCCGGACGTTCGCATAGGAAGTGTGCGGGAGTCAACGTACACGGAGCTTCCGGCGGCAATGCATCGTAAGTCCGCTACTGCACAGGCCTCGGGAAAGGACGTGCTTTCCTTAATAGCACAGTTTATCGCAGCATCCCAGCATCAACTGAATCTGTCGCATATATTTTATCCGACGATGCTGGGTCGGGACGCTCCGCGGAAGCGGGTACGGACGTCCGAAAGTTTCATCCGGTCCGACGGGATACCGAAAGGGATTCGGAGGATTTCAAGCTTTCCCTTTCGGAACAACATATGCTGCGATGCCGGATAAGAAACTGATAGCGTCGGTGGACTTGGAAATTTTTGGTTCGGTTCAGGGACATCGTCCCTCAGTTCCGACTTAGTCCAATAATGTCACACAAACTTTCGAATTATTGAACGACGCTATATATATTATTATTTTATGCTTGCTATCCAAGCATTTCTGGTTTCTTGTTCGAAGAGTTATGGAGATGTCTTTCAAAAGTGTGCCTCTGTCGTCATAGTTAATGAAGAGTTAGCGGCAATAAGTGCTCATGGAATATGTCTATCGCTTACGGAGTGACATTCGCTAGGTCACCCGGTGTAGCGTACATTCATCGAATGGTTCGGCTGCCGGGTTCGTCCGTTGCGGTCTAGGAAGGAGATTTGGGTGATGCGAGCACTTTAATTACTTTAGTACTCACCCAGTGACGGCAGATTGAGGACAGATCGGAGGAAGCCTATTAGTCCGGTTCCTGGCTTGTCCAGGTCCGTCCGGGCTGTGAGCGAGAGAGGTTCCTCTCTCGCCCAACAACATAGGGGACCGCATGTTGTGGTTCAGATATTTTACATTCGGAGCATATGTCCGTTGCTCGGGACGCTCCGTTATATTGACAGTCCGAGAGACTGTCTTTAATGCTTCCTCATCCTCACAGCAGGGCACACGACCACACATTGGCTACGTGACCTCGAGTATCCGATCAGTTTCGGCATTCAGTGATTCCACGGCGAATAGGTCGCGCCATCCGGTAGCCAAGGGACACGAGGCCTATACACTCCGTTCGCTCGCATATTGGAAGTATGCACGGGGTAACGATCACGGAGCTTCCAGCGGCAATGCATCGTAAGACCGCTTCTCCTCAGGCCTCAGTGACGGACGTGCTATCCGAGTTAGCACAGTTGTTTCGCAGCATCCCAGCAATTGACAATTTCTCGGTCGAATCAGGAATTATCCGACGGCGCTGGGTCGGTGCGGTCCGCAGTTGCATCAGCTACGGACAACCAACGCTTTATAGGGTCCGACAGGATGGCGAAAGGGATTCGAAAGATTTCGAGTTTTCCCTTTAGTAGTATCGGAAGATGCCTTTCATATCTTCTGGCATTTCTTCCAGTGATTATTATTTCGGACTTCATTGCTGCGATCTTGGATAAGAGACTTATAGCGTCATTGGACTCGGATTTTTCGATCGGTACAGGGACATTGTCCCTGACTTACCGACGCAGTCCAATATTGTCATTACAACATGTGTTTTATTTTTCGACGCTATATATATATATATACAAGCCTGCTACTAAGCATGATAGTTTAGTTTCTTGTCCGCGTTGCTCATTTCTGCCATTTTATCATTTTTACAAATAGTTTATTTTGGCAGAGCAGGGCATACCGAGAGTTCATATGCGTCTAGACGGTGTGATTAAAGACTGCATATATTCTTTTTCGCCGTTTATGTCTTTTCCAATTTCAATGTTGGGAACGACATTATGTATAGTAGACTTAACTTAGACGCTTTATTATACGTAATCCGCCTTACTGAGGCGTTATCATTACGTCTTCAAGAAAAGATTTACGGGATATTATTCTCAATGTAATTTTTTTTGAGGGCAGTAGTTTGTTCACGTATAACTCCGCCCTTCAGTGGCTGATTGGAGTTGGTTAGACGTGACGCAGCCCTAGCTACATCCACACGCGTGGATAGTAAGGTTAAGAACTCTCTCAGAGTCGCTTCGTTCTCGGAGGAGCTTCTCTTCGACGGCAACTTTCCGGCAATCCATGAATTGCTCGATTTATACATTCTCTTGTCTATCTAGTGTTACAAGAGATTCAGACTGGGGCAAACATTCGGTGGTTGACTCAGAGAGTGCCGCCGCAGTTGCCGGACCCGAGTGTGGCTGTTATGACGGTTGCCAGTCAAACAGATTGGGATATATACTGATCCCTACGGATTCGAAGTGCCAGGGTCTTTGGGTTCCGCAGTCTTTTAGCTATCAGTTTAACTTCCGCGGAATAATGTTTTTTAGGCTTGCTTTATGTCATTGCATGAACATTATTCAGAAACGCATGCCCAAATTCCTGTCCTTTAATTCGACAGTAGTGGCGTATCTCCGGAACCAGGGAGGCACTCTTTCGTTTCCATTATTCAATTTAATGGAAAGAATCCGTCTGTTGGTTATAGTACACCAAGTTCAGTTTTGGTCCGTCATATTCCGGGTCGTCTGATTGTTTTATCGGACTCCCGTTCTCTTACGGGTCGCTTGTTGCTGTCAGAATGGACTCTCAACAAACAAGTATTCAATCAGATTTGCTATCTATGGGAGCGCCCAATGATGATTTATTTATGACACAGCTTGCTAATCAATTGCAGACGTATGTGTTGGCTTGTCCAGATCTCTGAGCTAATAGTGTTAACGCTCTATTGATCTATAGGACGGAATGATAGGATACGCGTATCCTCCGGCGCTGTTGTTTTAGCAGGTATTGCTAAGATAAACAACCACAATACATTTCTGTTGATAGCATCTCTATCTTCACGGAGATCATGAGTAATTTACTCTCTTGTCTACTGTGGGTCTTAACGTGAAATCTTCCTCTATGTGAGGATCTTTTTTCACTGGGTAAATCGTGTCATCTTTATCACAACCAGCAAGGTCGCAACCTTCATGTATTCCGTTGTGTGGTCCGTATTGCATTGTAAGCACTGTACTGGACGAGCTTTGGACGCGATTTCTTACTATAGGAGATCCTCTTCTTCGCTATTCTATGCGACTAAAGTGGAGGCTCTTCCGTCGTGGTGTAGGGATCATAATGTTCATATTGTTGATCCCTCCATACTACTCATTGCTATTTTTTAGTATACTTGTTTCACAAGATCTACTGCAGCCTGTTATTATTTAGGTTATAGGTTTATGTTACCTCATACCTATGCACTCTACGATAGTTTACAATTGAGTCTTTTGTCTCTTTATCTAAGTCAGTTAGTAACTTTTTGATAAATAGACTTAGAATCTTTAGATTAAATTCCTATACGGATTTTAACTTCGGTTCTTATTTAGCTAAGTAATCATTTGAGCCTCTGGAAACAGTAGTTTTCAAATTCTGACCTTTTAGACAGTAATTCTGTTGGTTTCTCTTTTACTGTAGAGTCAGTGAGTTTCATGCACTATCGATGGATGATTTTCACTTTCATAGTTTCGGAATCAATACTTCCGTTACTATTTAGGTTGGATTGTTGCATAAGAGTTAGGCTCCTATTATCCGGAACCTATTATTTTAAGGTCCTTCCGTCTTCGTATGGGCATAGGCCTTTACTCTTTCCGGGTACAGTTTATGTATTTATAAACAGATATCTGTTTATTACAAGGGCGTAAGCTTCTTCTGTCTTTGATGTCTAGTAGAAGGACGTTACGCTCCATTTTATTGTTAATGGATTCTATTAACTATCGGTACTGCTTATGGTATATCATTGACTTAGCAGTTGTGCTTAAGATTTCGGCTCATGAAGTAAGAGTTCTTCTACTTCTTGGGCTTACATTAATAGTGTCGCTATTATAGATTTTTGAAGGCCGCTCATTGCGCTCAGCCATCCACATTCATGAATTTTATCTTAGAAATATCGAGTCAATTTCTTGAGGCCTCTTTTGTTAGGTCTATTATCTACTGCTCAGAATGTCATTCACTTAACAGTTGCTACTATAGCTAGGTAGGCTGTCTGTTTCGGCAGTGTCTCCTTTCGGCTGCCCTCTTCGCTCTGGGCTTTTTGACCCAGGGCAAGAAAAAGGGGGGGGGGGGGGGGGGGGGGGAGGGTGTTCCCTTGGGTCACCTGTTTTACTATGAAAACAAGGGGATACCTCCTCCGGAGTTAGTAATTCTGAGCTGTTATTGGGATGGTTGTTTAGTGAGAAGTTTAAGTTTATAAAATTCATTCAAGTCTTAGTTTTTAAAGTATAGCTTTTGAATATTGCATATGTCAACAGACATGATTATGCAATTCTCAGACACTTTTAGGAGTATAAGAGTCTCTATTCTCTAGACTTACTTTATTATTGGCTTACTTTAAAAATTATTAGTATAAGGATTATATTGGATATTAATAGAGTACATGGATGTATGAAGCTCAATTTTGGAAGGTGTTGTATCTTTCTAATTTATCATAAATAAGAAAGATACATGTAAGGCCTATTACTTCTTTTCCCTACAGGGGATGACTCTATTTTATTTTATTGAGCGTATTCCATTTTGCTCTATGTCCTTGGCCCTCCAGCCTTTTTACTATTCAGCTATGTCTGGGTCATTGGTACAGTATAAAAATGTTAAAAAATTTATAGTAATTTATATATTTTTTATACTTACCAATGACCCAGACGGGGATGGCCCTCCCAGGAGTTGGGAACTCTTGCCTCCCCGCTGAGTACATAGCGCTTACCAGGCACTGGTTATTAGAATGATAAATGGCGCCAATTTCGGAACGTCCTTGACACTGCGCATGCGCAGTAGGGGCGAAGTGTGGAGGGCCTTTCAGGACATGTTTTCTTTAGTTTTAGATGCAAATTTTGGGGATTGGGGGGCAAAATTTGTGTTTGGCCCTATATTTTAAGAGTTAGCACCAGCTATGTCTGGGTCATTGGTAAGTATAAAAAATATATAAATTACTATAAATTTTTTAACTTTTCAAATTCTGACCTTTTAGACAGTAATTCTGTTGGTTTCTCTTTTACTGTAGAGTCAGTGAGTTTCATGCACTATCGATGGATGATTTTCACTTTCGTAGTTTCGGAATCACTACTTCCGTTACTATTTAGGTTGGATTGTTGCATAAGAGTTAGGCTCCTATTATCCGGAACCTATTATTTTAAGGTCCTTCCGGCTTCGTATGGGCATAGGCCTTTACTCTTTCCGGGTACAGTTTATGTATTTATAAACAGATATCTGTTTATTACTATGGGCGTAAGCTTCTTCTGTCTTTGATGTCTAGTAGAAGGACGTTACGTTCCATTTTATTGTTAATGGATTCTATTAACTATCGGTACTGCTTATGGTATATCATTGACTTAGCAGTTGTGCTTAAGATTTCGGCTCATGAAGTAAGAGTTCTTCTACTTCTTGGGCTTACATTAATAGTGTCGCTATTATAGATTTTTGAAGGCCGCTCATTGCGCTCAGCCATCCACATTCATGAATTTTATCTCAGAAATATCGAGTCCATTTCTGGAGGCCTCTATTGTTAGGACTATTATCTACTGCTCAGAATGTCATTCACTTAACAGTTGCTACTATAGCTAGGTAGGCTGTCTGTTTCGGCAGTGTCTCCGTTCGGCTGCCCTCTTCGCTCTGGGCTATTTGACCCAGGGCAAGAAAAAGGGGGGGGGGGGGAGGGTGTTCCCTTGGGTCACCTGTTTTACTATGAAAACAAGGGGATACCTCCTCCGGAGTTAGTAATTCTGAGCTGTTATTGGGATGGTTGTTTAGTGAGAAGTTTAGGTTTTTAAAATTCATTCAAGTCTTAGTTTTTAAAGTATAGCTTTTGAATATTGCATATGTCAACGGACATGATTATGCAATCCTCAGACACTTTTAGGAGTATAAGAGTCTCTATTCTCTAGACTTACTTTATTTATTGGCTTACTTTAAAAATTATTAGTATAAGGATTATATTGGATATTAATAGAGTACATGGATGTATGAAGCTCAATTTTGGAAGGTGTTGTATCTTTCTAATTTATCATAAATAAGAAAGATACATGTAAGGCCTATTACTTCTTTTTCCCTACAGGGGATGACTATATTTTATTTTATTGAGCGTATTCCATTTTGCTCTATGTCCTTGGCCCTCCAGCCTTTTTACTATTCAGCTATGTCCGGGTCATTGGTACAGTATAAAAATGTTAAAAAATTTATAGTAATTTATATATTTTTTATACTTACCAATGACCCAGACGGGGATGGCCCTCCCAGGAGTTGGAAACTCTTGCCTCCCCGCTGAGTACATAGCGCTTACCAGGCACTGGTTATTAGAATGATTAATGGCGCCAATTTCGGAACGTCCTTGACACTGCGCATGCGCAGTAGGGGCGAAGTGTGGAGGGCCTTTCAGGATATGTTTTCGTTGGTTTTAGATGCAAATTTTGGGGATTGGGGGGCAAAATTTGTGTTTGGCCCTATATTTTAAGAGTTAGCACCAGCTGTGTCTGGGTCATTGGTAAGTATAAAAAATATATAAATTACTATAAATTTTTTAACTTTGCACCTCCTATTTTATTTTTTGATCTGATGTATTTTTATTAGCTCACCTACTTCTATTACAAATGGTGAGCTTATATGATGACCTCGGGCGTCAGCGTCGGCGTTCGGCGTGTCCAATATTGTAAAATTTAATGTTAAGGTTATTTTTTCAAAGATCACTGGCCTCAGGCCTTTCATATTGCATTTGTACATTGTAGGTGACTATCAGCACATTATTTAACCCTGATACTACGACTTTCTTTCAAATTTCACCTACAATTTTCAGCCAAAACTTGTAAGAATTTGCGTTTAGATGTTGTAAGAATTTGCGTTAAAGTCAGCTTTTGTGCAGATTGTGCTGCTTTAACTTCTCATTACTGTTGATTTTCATATTTCAATAACAACTGTATGTATTAACCCGACTGTATGCAGAAATTTAACTGCAATTTCTTCTTCTTTCAGTAAAAGTTTCCATGCTTTTCTCGAACTTAGTCAATTGTAAGTTCTTAAAGTTTCTGTTTAGGTGACTTGTGTTTCTATGTGTCTTTCCAGCCGATTGATATTCTACACTTGGGTTACTGAACTCCATTGCAGTAATATTTAACCCTCGTTACATGCATATTTGAGGAATTTGAGCCTGATTTTCTGCCAAAACTTGTAAGAATTTGTGTTTAGGTTTAAGATTTTGCGTTAAAGTCATCTTTTGTGCACATTGTGGTGCCTTCACTTATCATTACTCTTTATTTTTGTCTTTTCAAAAACTACTTTAGGTATTAACCCTACTGTAAGCAGAAATATAACTGATTTTTTTTTTTTTATATCCAATGATTCTATGTTGAATTGATATATAATAAATGCAGAAATATAGACATTTTTATACTGTACCAATGACCCAGACTTAGCTGGTGCTAACTCTAACAAAACCAGGGCCAAACACAAATTTTGCCCCCCAATCCCCAAAATTTGCATCCAAAACAAAAAGAAATCATGTCCTAAAGGACCTCCATACTACGCCTCTACTGCGCATGCGCAGTGACGCAGACGTCCCGAAATTGGCGCCAATTATCATTCTCTGTTTGGCCCTTCATCAGTCAACATCTCACTGATCTTTGTGCTTGTAAATCTCAGTTTAAAGGATGCCAGACACGTAATTTTTGGAGAAAATGTGATTCTAAGGAGGATAGAAGGAGGAGAGGAAAAAGAAGTGACAAAAAATAATCAGGGCTGTACTTAAAATTTTTTGATGAAATTATGTTAAGTTGCCTATTTTCGAGGCATGGGCCTCTTGTTGTCATTCTTGCTAATTGTTGCACTGCTTATTCAGTGTTTCCTCTCCCCTAGCCTTCTAAAGTCCCCCCTTGCAATTCTCCCATGCTTTTGGCATATTTTTGAGAAATTTCATTTCTAAAATTTCCTGGGAGAGTTGCTTGGTTACAGAATGTTTTCTGTTATTTTCCCCATAGTTACGTTTTCACCCATGGGTGTATAACGTTTGTGTTCTGCATCTTCCATCTGATGTTCTGCAGATTCTCCCCTGGGAGTCTCTGTTTTGCATCAGATAGAGTGTAATTGATGACTGATTCCGGGCCAGTTTTTTCAGTGCCTGGAGTCATGTTTTCTGGTGTTTTTACACTGTTTGTTTTCATTGGCAACAGCCTTTTTTGAGGGGGGCTGTTTGCCTTTGCTGTAGTTTATCTCACTATAAGATACATTTATATTATCCGTAAGTGTCTCATTAATTATTTAATATAAATTTTAAATTTTTGACCACACTTTGCCATCGGATCCATCAGGGCTCAACGTTACTTTTCAGCAACTTGGGCTTCGCTGAAAAAATATTTTTTCAAAATTATTTTGTTTGGCAATTGTTTTTTCATTTATTAATGGATCATGTTATTATGTATCTTTGTGTCAGGGGTTTTGGCGAGTAACTATGACTTATTGTTGTTCTTTCACAATGAAGGGACGTTGTTCAAATTGTAATAGGAAGAAATCTTCCTCTGACTTTCATGATCATTGTATTAATTGTAGTCAGTGTTCTCGCATTAATCCCTGTCCTATATGTGAATATTGGGATGAGAAACATTGGAAACGTGTGTCACGATATGTTGTTTCTGGAGAAAGAGCGATGCCGGCTCTTTCTCCGCAAGGTCACTCTACTCTCTCAGTTTCTATTTCAGAGGAACCAGAACAGGGTGATGTTTCCATGTTATCTTCTACAAGTGTGCGTCCGTCGTCACAAATGAATTCAGAGCTAGCGGCAAAAGTGCTCATGGAGATTAGACAAATGTCATCCGCTAGCTCGCCCGGTGTAGCGTCCATTCACCGAATGGTTCGGCAGCCGGGTTCGTCCGATGCGGTCCAAGAGGAAATTTTGGGTGATGCGAGCACTATAAACATAATAGATGCACACCCAGTGACGGCGGATAGTAAGCGAGAACGGAGGAAGCCTTTGAGTCCGGTTCCTAGCTCGTCCAGGTCCAGCCGGGCCGCGAGCGAGAGAGGCCCCTCTCTCGTACAACAACATCTGGGACCAGATGTTGTGGTACAAAATGTGTCTTTAGCGGAGCATACGTCCGTCGCTCGGGACGCTCCGTTGTATAAGCAGTCCGCAGAGACTGTTAAGGCTTCCTCTTCTCGTCAGCGCACATGACCGCACCTTGGCTGCGTGACCGCCGATATATTACCAGCTTCGCCGATCAAGGATTCTTCGGCGACCAGGTCACACCATCCGGCAGCCAGGGATTCGAGACCGATGGACTCTGGACGTTCGCATAGGAAAAGTATGCGGGAGCCATCTGATGAGGAGCTGCCCTCGGCGAAGCAGCGAAAGACTGCGCCTCCGCAGGTCTCGACGCCGGACATTCTTGTGCAGATAGCACAGCTTATCGCAGCATCCCAGCAGCCGACAGAAACGGTGTCGGATCGAGTGTTATCCAACGGTGCTGGGTCGGTACGCTCCGCCGAAGCATCGGGGGCGGACGACCGGGAACATCATGAGGTCCGACCGGATGGTGATAGGGATACGGATGACTTGGAGCTATCCCTTTCAGAACAACATAAAGCTGCCGTGGACTTCATCCGGCACTTTCTCCCTCAAGTTGTTCCGTCGGGCCAGACTGCTGCGCTTCCGGACGAGAGAATTATAGCGTCATTGGACTCTGAATTTTTTGAGCGGTTCAGGGACATCGCTCCCGAGTTTCCGTCGCAGTCCAATAATGTTGCAAGAACATTTGAATTATTGAACGACGCTATATTTAAACTTGCTTCCAGGACGGGGAAAGCAGGTTTCTTGTCCGCTAATACTCTCAACCTGCCTTTCATTAATGCAAGGAATAAATTCGATACGGCAGGACAGGGTATACCGAGAGTTCCTCTGCGTATGGACGACGAGGCGGAAGACTTAGAGCTATCATTACCGTCGTCAGCTTCTATTCCAACCGCGGTGTTGGAAACAGCTATTGCGTCTAACAGAGCCAATTTAGATGCCTTATCTTACGCAGATCACCTTACTAAGGCGTTATCACTGCGCCTTCAGGGGAAAGAGTTTCAGGATATACAATCCTCTTTAAGACTTCTTTCAAGGGCAGTAGCTTATTCCACGTGTAACTCCGCCCTTTCAGTGGCAAATCTGGAGTTGGTTAGACGTGACGCAGCCCTAGCTACATCCACACTAGTGGATTCTAAGGTGAAGAACTCTCTTAGAGTCGCTTCGGTCTCAGGAGAACTTCTCTTTGACGGCAAGCTTTCCGCTATTTATGATAAAATTACAAAGAAAGCTAAGGATTCTCTGTTGTTCAAATCTGCTCCTAAGAAGTCGGATACAGCAGACACGAATAAGACAGGCACTTCTGGGTCTAATGCGCCCAAGAGAGGTTCCTATAGAGGTTCCGGTGCGTCCTCTTGGTCTTATTCGAGAGACCGTCAGGATAGCGACTCTCGTTCGGGACGTCCTGCAGGCCGGGACAATCGGTCGGACGCCCCGAGGTCGACGGGACGAGGTGCGGGTCGTGGAAGACGTGGTTTCTCCTACCGCAGGCCTCGCAGGTCCAGGAGGTGATGGCTTAAACCTCTATCGCGTTCCGGTTGACGGAAGGTTGTCAAGCTTTTCACAAGAATGGGCGTCGATTACGGACGACCCTTGGGTGAGAGGAGTGACTTCGGAAGGTCTAAAGATATCCTTCAAACGAAAGCCTCCATTAACTCGAAGTCCAAAGTGGACTCATCTTCCGTCAAATCCGCAGAAAAGAGACGCTCTGTTATCAGAGGTGCAGTCTCTTTTAATGAAGAACGCGGTAGAGGTCGTAGAAAACCAGGAATCTCCGGGATTCTACAGCCATATGTTTCTGGTTCCGAAACCAGACGGCTCGTTCCGTCCAGTCATAGATTTGAGCTGGATAAACAAGCTGATCGTTGCTCCGAAGTTCTATATGGAGACGATTCGATCGGTCAGAGCGAGTATTCGGGTGAACGATTATGCAACGAGCATAGATCTCAAAGATGCGTACTTTCACGTCATGGTACATCCGACATTCCGAAAGTATCTACGCTTCGCAGTCCTAGGAGTGGTGTATCAATTCCGGGCGATGTGCTTCGGATTGAATCTAGCACCCTGGGCTTTCACTCGGGTAATGAACTCGGTAATGATCTACTTCCGAGCTCATTCGTCTGCGGTAACGTCGGCCTACCTGCTCGACATTCTTCAGAGGTACGGCAACGAGTTAACGCTTCAGAACGATGTTCAGAATCTTCTTCTATTGCTCCGACGTCTCGGTTTTATAGTAAACGAGGAGAAGTCGGATCTGGTGCCGTCCAAGTCATTCACTCATCTGGGAATGAGCTTCGAGACGCACAACAGTCTTGTTCGTCTGCCGTTAACCAGAGCGAAATTAGTCAGTTGTTACGCTCGCTATTGTCTGCGCGCAGACAAAGTCACGGCGAGAGAATTTATGAGACTGATAGGTCTGTGCGGAGCTGCCGCGGATCTCATTTCGATGGGGCGGTTACGCACACGTCCTCTTCAAATTTTCTTGACTCAGAATTGGAGTGTGAAAATTCATTCGCTCGATGTAGACGTTCTCTTGTCAGATCAAGTGAAACAAGAGATTCAGACTTGGGCAAACATTCAGTGGTTAACTCAAGGAGTTCCGCTGCAGTTGCCGGATCCGAGTTTTACCGTTACGACGGATGCCAGTCAAACAGGTTGGGGTGCATCATTAATCCCAACGGATTCGAGATGCCAGGGTCTTTGGGATCCGCAATTCCTGTGCAAGCACATAAACATCAAGGAAATGATGTCAATTTGGCTTGCGTTACGTCACTGGATGGACATTATTCACGATGCTCATGTCCAAATCCTTTCCGACAATACGACAGTAGTGGCGTATATACGGAATCAGGGAGGCACTCATTCAGTTCCGTTGTTCAATCTAACGGAAAGAATCCTTCTGTTTGCGCTAGAACATCACGTTCTTCTTTCGGTCCGTCACATACCGGGTCGTCTGAATGTGCTAGCAGACTCCCTTTCACGAAAGGGTCGCTTGTTGCCGTCGGAGTGGACTCTCAACAAACAAGTATTCAATCAGATTTGCTACCAATGGGAACGGCCAATGATAGACTTATTTGCGACACATCTCAACAATCAGTTGCAGACGTATGTGTCTCCGTGTCCGGATCCAAGAGCATTTGCAGTAGACGCTCTGTCGATCCCTTGGGACGGAATGATAGGATATGCGTATCCTCCAGCGCCGTTAATTCAACAAGTATTGCTAAAGATAAAACAATCTCAATGCAAGATTCTGTTGGTAGCATCTCTGTCGCCACAGAGACCGTGGATAAATCTACTCAGGTGTCTGTTGTGGGACCTACCGCGGAAGCTTCCTCCACGGGAGGATCTTCTTTCGCAGGGGAAATCGCGCCAACTCCATCACAACCCGCAAGGTCTCAACCTTCACGTTTTTCCGTTGGGCGGTCCTTCTTGCATGGCAAGCACTTTACAGGACGAGCAGTGGACGCGATTTCTAACTGTAGGAGGACCTCCTCTTCGCTAAACTATGCGGCTAAGTGGAAGGTTTTTCGTCGTTGGTGTAGGGATCATTCTGTAGATATATTCGATCCCTCTATACCAGACATTGCAAACTTTCTAGTATACTTGTTTGACGAAATCAAACTGCAGCCTGTTACTATAAAGGGTTTTAGATCTATGTTATCTGATACCTATGCACATCATGATAGTTTACAAATTGGATCTAATGTCTCTTTATCGAAGTTGGTTAGAAACTTTTCGATAAATAGACCCAGAACTCTTAGATTAATTCCTAAGTGGAATTTAGCTTGGGTTCTTCTTAAATTGAAGGAAAAGCCATTTGAACCTCTTGGGACAGTAGATTTCAAATTCTTATCTTATAAGACAGCTTTTCTCTTAGCTTTCTCTTCTGCTAGAAGAGTCAGTGAGCTTCATGCACTATCGGTGGATGATTCTCATTATCGTAGTGTTGGGGACACTATCACCTTCACTACTAATGTGGGTTTTTTAGCTAAGAATCAGGCTCCTAATAAATATCCGGAACCTATTGTTATTAAGGCTCTTCCGTCTTCAGACGGGCATAGGCCTTTACTCTGTCCTGTTAGAGCATTACGTATCTATAAACAGAGATCTCAGTTTATCAGAAAGGGACGGAAACGTTTCTTTCTGTCTTTGATGCCTAATAGAAAGGACATTTCAGTCCATTCTATTGCTAGATGGATTCAGTTAACTATCCGTACTGCTTATGAAGATTTATCTTCTTCTCAGCAGTCTTTGCTTAAGATTTCTGCTCATGAAGTAAGAGCTCTTTCTACTTCTGGGCTTATGCTAATAGTGTTGCTATTACAGATTTATGAAGGCTGCTTATTGGTCTCAGCCATCCACATTTACGAATTTTTATCTCAGAAATATTGAGTCCATTTCTGGAGACCTGCATTGTTTAGGTCCGTTATCTGTTGCTCAGAATGTCGTCCACTAAACAGTTGCAACTATAGTTATGCAGGCTTTCTGTTCCGGCAGTGACTCCGTCCGGCTGCCCTCTTCGCTCTGGTCTATTTGACCCAGGGCAAGGGGAAGGGGGGGGGGGGGGGGGGGCGGGTGTTCCCTTAGGTCACCTGCTTTATAGTGAAAAGCAAGGGAATGCCTCCTCCAAGTCAGTATTTCTGAGTCGCTTCCGGGATGGTTTTAAAGTGTAATATTAATGTTAAAATTCATTCATGTCTTATTTTTAAAGTGTAGCTCGGTGTGAAGCATTTGTATATGTCAAGTGTCAAACGGGCTTTAATATACAATACTCGGACACTTTTAAATGACTATAAAGAGTCTCAATTCTCTGGACTACTTTATTTATTGGCTTGCTTTAAAAATAATTAGTATAAGGGTTATACTGGATGTTAATAGAGAACATGAATGTTATTGTGCTCAATTATTAAGGGTAGTGTATCTTTCTAATTTAATATTAAATAAGAAAGATACATGTAAAGCCAAATACTCCTTTTCTCCTTAAGGGGTTACCTCTTTACTATATAGTTGAGCTTATTGGATTTTCCTCTATGTCCTAGGCCCTCCAGCCTGTTTACTATTCAGCTAAGTCTGGGTCATTGGTACAGTATAAAAATGTTAAAAAATTTATAGTAATTTATATATTTTTTATACTTACCAATGACCCAGACGGGGATGGCCCTCCCTGGAGTTGGGAACTCTTGCCTCCCCGCTGAGTACATAGCGCTGACCAGGCACTGTCAGTAAGAATGATAATTGGCGCCAATTTCGGGACGTCTGCGTCACTGCACATGCGCAGTAGAGGCGTAGTATGGAGGTCCTTTAGGACATGATTTCTTTTTGTTTTGGATGCAAATTTTGGGGATTGGGGGGCAAAATTTGTGTTTGGCCCTGGTTTTGTTAGAGTTAGCACCAGCTAAGTCTGGGTCATTGGTAAGTATAAAAAATATATAAATTACTATAAATTTTTTAACTTTCCAAAGCCATCACATAAACCACATTAATCATTTGATGCCTAGTTAATGATTTATATTAACTAAATATTAGGCATGTTACATTGGAACGACATTATCAAGCATGAATGTAGGTGAGCGTTGGGATGTAACATCCCTCTTGTTTAGTTTCTATTTACAGAGGAACAAGAACATGGTGATTTTTATGTGACGCCGTCAGAGAATGTGCTTCTGACGTCGCATTTAGATAGTCAAATAGAGCTAGCGGCAAAAGTGCTCTTAAATATTGGGCAGGGCAACCCTGTTGCCAGCTAGCTCGACCGGTGAAGCGGTTACTTCGTCCGTGGGTACCGTGATGACAGGTGTGTCCGTTGCAGTCGAGGAGAGTAGAAAAGGTAGAGCGAGCACAATAAAATAAAAACAGGCTCACCCTGTGACGACGGAGAGGAAGAAGCCGGCAAGTTCAAAGAGAAGCTCGGCGAGGTCTGAAGGACCGCGAGTGAGAGAGCCCCCTCTCTTTCACAACAACATCTGGGGCCAGAAGTTGTGATTCGGAACTTGCATCAGTCGGAGCATACATCCACGCCTC
Source organism: Pictodentalium vernedei (assembly GCA_031216915.1). Taxonomy (NCBI): domain Eukaryota; kingdom Metazoa; phylum Mollusca; class Scaphopoda; order Dentaliida; family Dentaliidae; genus Pictodentalium; species Pictodentalium vernedei. The sequence goes on along the minus strand of CM062291.1, from coordinate 266,265,316 downwards.
CCGTCCGGATGCTTCGTTCAGTTCAGCCGGGGTCGGCTACAGTTACGGCTTCTTCTTCAGCGTCTACCAAGCACACACGACCGAACCTTGGCTACGTGACTTGTAATATCCAGCCTGCATTGCCGAGTAAGGTCCATTCTTCGTCAAAAAAGTCACACCATCCAGTAGCCAAGGAAACGAGGCCTCATTCATCGGGACGTCCGCAGAAAAGAGCCATCTCGGACATCCCAGGAGCAGCCGACGGCCAAGCAACAGAAGACCGCTGCTCCTCAGGCCTCTGTAACAGACTTGCTGTCGCAGATTGAGCAGCTCATCCCAGCAAATGCAGAAGCAGCCGACGGCAGTCTCAGAACCTGAGCTGTTGGATGGTGCTGGGTCGCTGCAGTCATTTGCGTGTTCAAATGCCGAAGACCGTTAGTCTAATCTGATTCAGTGGGACGGTGAAAGGGATTTGGAGGAGAATTACCCTTCCCTTCGCGGAACAACACAGGGTAGCAATGAATCTAATGTATCAATACTTCCCTGAGTTCGTTCCTGAGAATCAGAATGCTGCGACCACTCAAAGTAGCACTATTCAGTAGCTAAGGAGACGAGGCCTCATTTATCGGAATGTCCGGAGAAAAGAGCCGTCTCGGACACCGTCCCATGAGCAGCCGGCTGTCAGGAACTGAAGACCGCCGCTCTGAGGCCACCATAACGGACTTGCTGTCGCAGATTGCGCCGCTCATCGCAGCATCCCAGCGAGTGCAGAAGCAGCCGACGGCAATCTCAGAACCTGAGCTGTCGGATGGTGCTGGGTCGTCCATTCATCTGCAAGTTCAGATGCCACTGACCATGTTTTTCAACTGATTCAGATGGATGGTGAAAGGGATATGGAGGAGGATTACCCTTCCCTTTCGGAACAACACATGGTTGCGATGGATTTAATCCATGGACACTACCCTGAATTTGTGCCAGCGAATCAGAATGCTGCGACTACTAGGAAGAAACCGCTAGCGTTGTTGAATGCTGACTTCATCCGGACCAAGAGGAGGTCATGTCTTTTCCGGTTAAGTCTAGACAGGTGTCGCAGGCCTTCGGCCATTTAGATGATGCCATATTCAACTTTCCAGTTGGAAGATGTAAGGCGGTTTCTTGTCCTCATCTTCTGTAAATTTACCGTTTGTTGGACTACATTCATTTATAACGGGGAGATGTATAGAGAGTTCCTCTGCATTTGGATGAGCTGACTAAGGACCTAGTTATGGCCATACCTTCATCATTCACTATTCGCTCAGACACAATTGAGATGGCAATTTCTTCATTCAGAGCGAATTTGGACTCACTGTCTTACGCAGATCACCTTTAAGAACTGTGGCACAATGTCTCTACGGAAAGGAATTTGAGAACGTTCGTACCTCTTTGAGAGTCCTTTCCAGGGCTATTATATTTATCAGGTATAACTCTGTCTTAACAGTGGCTAATTTGGAGTTGAACAGACGTGACGGAGCCCTTGCATCGTCATCTTTAATAGATGACAAGGTGAAAAACTCTCTTCGGTTGCTCTGATATCCGGACACAAAGTTTTTGACGATAAGCTTTCATTGGTTTATGACAAGCTACAAAGAAAGCATCAATACTATGCTCGTTAAGTCGACATCTAATCGAACCGCGACAGCAGAAAAGAGTAAGTGAGGACATCTTAGACAGAAAATCGTCTAAAAAGGACTCCTTGTGAGGGTATAAGTAACCCTTGTATAATTACTCTAGGGATCGTCAATACAGTGACTCGAATAGGGGTCTAGGTCTGATCGAGACTACTGGTCAGATGCCCCTAAGCCGTTGGCTCGAGGCTCTTCACGAGGGGAACATTGTTTCTCCTTCCGTAAGCCTCGCAGATACTAAGGGAGAAAATTTGGACCTCTATTGCTTAGCAGTTGGTGGATGGTTATCAAGATTCGCATCAAACTGGATAACTATTAAAGATTCTCTTGACAATGAAAGTAATAGAGGTTGTCGAGAATCAAGATTCTCTAGGATTCTACAGTCACCTGTTACTCGTACCGAAGCCAGAGAGCTTGTTCCGACCGATAGTAGACTGGAGCTGGATAACAAGTTTATCATGGCTCTAAAAGTTTATTTATTGTAATCATTCAGTCGGTAAAAGTGAGCGTTTGAGTGATCGACTATGCAGCAAGCATAGATCTAAGGATCCATCCTTTCATGTCATGGTATATCCGGCATTCAGAAAGTACCCACGGTTCGTCGTCCAAGGGATAGTATTTCAGTTCTGAGTGATGTGCTTCGGTCTGAATCTAGCGCCCTGGGCATTCACTCGAATAATGAACTCGGTAATGTCTCACAACAATCTGGTTCGTCTGACATTACCCAGAGCAAATTTAGTCAGTTGTTATGCTCTCTTACTCAGACGCATTAACAGCAAGGGATTTTATATTACTGATGGGGTTGTGCGGAGCAGCTGCGGATCTTATTTCGATGGATCGCTTATGCACACGTCCCCTCCAGTTATTCTTCACCCAGAACTGGAGTGTGAAAACGCATTCGCTCAAGACCAGTATTGTTTTAACGGATATAGTAAACAAAAGGTCCAGATTTGGGCAGATATTCAGTGGTTAACTGCAGTTCCACTGCAGCTGCCAGATCCGGCTTTCACGGTTATGACAGATGTGAGTCAATAGTTTGGGACACAACCCTGAGTCCGACAGACTCGAAATGCATGGGTCTTGGCACCCTCGTTTCCTGGAGAAACACATAAACATCAAAGAATGATGTCAATATTGTTAGCGCTATATCAGTGGATTCACATTATTAGTGGATATTGTTGGACAACTCGATAGTGGTAGCGTACATCAGGAACCAGGGCAGCACCCATTCATTTCTGTTATGCCAACTAACGTAGAAAATTTTTCTATTTCGTCATGTATCAACATGTTCATCTCTCTGTCGATCATATACCTGGTCGTCTGAACGTACTAGCAGACTCTCTCTCGGAAAGGTCGCCTTTTGCATTTGCATTGGACGATTAGTTACCGTCATTTGTGTCACCATGCCCAGACCATTGAGCGAAGGCAGACGACGCTCTGCAGAATTCATGGGGATGAAAGATAGGATACGTGTATCCTCCAATTCATTTGATTCAGTAGATTACATTTAAGATTAAACAGTGTCTGGCATAATGGAGTCTGTTAGACGTGAGGGAACCACCGCGGTTCCTATATTATTTGATGACTGGCACAGGAACGATTAAGTAATGTGGGTGAGGAGATTTTGATATGACTTCGAATCCCCCCCCCCCCCACACACACACACACACACACACACACACACACACACACACACACACCACACACACACAGTCTTGTTTTCCCTACATACCGAGGTACCCCATTGTCTGTCCTTTGTGTGGACTAACGGTTTCAACCTCGTTTTGCCGGTACAGTTCTGGGAAAACAACCGAGGTAAAGGGTTTCTTTTGTCTTTTGTACCTCGGTAAGGCGAAACACGCAAACTCTTTTGTCTAGTTACCTCGTCAAGTTGGTAAGACAAACGCACACACACACACACACACACACACTGCCTATGTGTTTAGAGGAAATTTTAATACATACATACTATGCATTTGTGTCGTGTTCTGTGGCGACCTCATGGGCACATCCTCTTTTTAGTTGGATTAGTTGCCTGAGATTATTTGTTGATTTGTTATATACGAGCGCTTATTAAAAAATCATAATTAAATTGCTACTCTTTGAGTACCAAAGAGGCTGCATAACCAGTTAATTGGTATTCAGATGTTTACATGCTGGATTTTAATGTTCTTGCGCATTATATTATTAAACTAACACTTTATTGTATTTTGTGGACCTTGAAATTATAATCTATTTTGGGGGCGGTCCGTGTCGGAGCCTGCTAATCATACCAACTTCCATTTCTAGATCCAGGTTTTTATTATGTCAGTACTCAAATCGCATATTCTCACATGTTTTCGGTCGTAGATATCGGTTAGTACATGCTGGAGAGTGTTGTTACAGGAATTTATTGTACAGAGGCTGCCTGTGGGTTACCTCTTCAGGGATCGTTCAGTGTGGCTCGATTGGACATGTGTATGTTATATTTTATATCACCGGTTTTCGACGTTTCCATGTACGCCGTCTACGGTGTACATTATATAGCAGGCAATATTAATTACCAGGATCTTTGCTATAGCCTTAACTTCTTAAGCACCATTTATGAATCATGAATTAATACCTGAGTGCCTGATCGACGATTATTAGTCCCCTATGGGAACATCCGTCCATCTGTCCGTCTGTCTGTCTGTCTGTCTGTTTTTATGTTACCACCTCTCCCTCCAACATGCTTCAAGCTACACCTTTCATATTTGGTACATGGATAAATGGTTCTGAGGGGATGATGCACAGTCAATATTTATTTATCAAAATCCAAGATGGCAGAATGGTGGCCATTTTTGTTGTGTTTTTTAAGCTTTTTTCTTTATTTTATGTTACCACCCCTCCCTCCAACATGGTTCAAGCTACGTCTTTCATATATGGTACATGGATAAAGGGTTGTGAGGGGATTATGCACGCTCAATTTTTTTTTTTCAAAGTCCAAGATGCTTATATACTCTAGTGTCTTCTGTGACAAAAACACCTTATGTCACAAAAGCGACGTAGGGGACTAATACCACCTCGGTGATCAAACACTTGTTTATATTGTTTTTTGGTACCGCTCTTATTAATTCCAGAGCTCTCCCCTCTTTCTTTTGAAGATTCCTTCAAAAGAAAGGGTTGGGGGGGGGGGGAGAGTGATTTTTATCTCTCCTCTGGCTTAATGGGTATGTAACTATTATGGAAGCTGTTTTATCCGTAATTATATTCTGCAACCAGCTGAAGTGTTATTGTATGGTGTATGTCTGTGGGGGATTTTCTCTCATTCGCAGATATGCCATCCTAATTTTTGGGGCTTATTCCGGACTAGCCTTGAAAAATTAGGAACTCGTTACATCCTAATTAGCATTGTCTTCATGCTTAGTTTAAGGAATTACTTAAATTGGGCTCCTTATTTAGGATATGTCTCCTCTATTACTGTATAGAGAGACATAATGTAATTCCTAATTATTCTAATTTCCTTTCATCTTGGATTGCAGGATTGGAACTATGTTGATCTACTATTTCGGAAGTCCTAGGCCCTCCACCTTTTTACGATTCAGCAAAGTCTGGGCCATTGGGTTATAGTATAAAAATATTACAAATTTAAAATAATCAATATATTTTTTATACTTACCAATGGCCCAGGCGGAGATGGCCCTTCCATGAGTGGGCACTCATACCTCCCTGCTGAATTATTATGTAATACTCTCTTTTACAATGAATGATGTTGGCGCCAATTCCGGTCACTTCCTGGTGTGTGCGCATGCGCGGTGAGTAAATGTATGGAGGGCCAGATAGGACTTTTAATTTTCGGATTTGCATGCAAATTTTGGGGATGGGGAGGGGGGGGGGGGGGGAGGGCGGAGGTGCAAAATTTGTGTTTGGCCCTGAATAGTTTTGAGTTAGCACCAGCTAAGTTTGGGCCATTGGTAAGTATAAAAAATATATTAATTATTTTAAATTTATAATATTTATAGAATTTATATTGTTAAATCATAAAACTTTCAAATGTTTGAAGTCTTTGCCTTTGAACAATGTTGCCATGATAACTTGTCTTGTATAGTTATCTTGTACATTGGGACCCTGTTAATTGGATAGTCATTTTGATAGTGCTAGTTTTTTAGCTCACCAAAGGGAGCTTAACTTATCACTTGCCGTCCGGCGTCGTCGTCCGTTGTTGTCCGGCGTGAACTTTACATTATCAACTTCTCCTCCCAAACTACTGGACCAAATTGAACCAAATTTGGTGTGCATGTTCCTTATCATATGTCAATTCATGTTTGTACAAATAAACTTTCCGTGTCCACAGGGGGCACCACAAGGGGCATTACTCTGAGAGCACCCATAAATTTTTTTTTTAAATTAAAAAAATTTCTTCTCCAGAACATCATTTAGAGTCTTTTGATATTTGGTATATAACATCTCTATTGGGGTCAGATTCAAGTTTGTTCAAATCGAGTCCCTGGGTTAATAATTGGGCTCCCTGTAGGAGCCCAAATTTTAACTTGGTGAAATATGAGGAAATTTCTTTAAAAATCTTCTTCTTCAGATCCACCAGTTAGAATGCTTTCATATTTGGTATACAACATTTATAGGGGTGGCAGATTCAAGCTTGTACAAATCGGATCCCTGAGTGAGTATTTGGGCTCTCTATTGGAGCCCAATGTTTAACTTCGTACAATTTGAGGAAATTTCTTTAAAAATCTTCTTCTTCAGCTCCACCTGTCAGAATCCTTTCATATTTGGTATACAACATCTATAGGGGGATCAGAATCAACTTTGTTCAAATCGAGTCCCTGGGTTTATATTTAGGATCCCTATGAGAGCCTGAATTTTAACTTAGTGAAATATGAGGAAATTTCTTTAAAAATTTTCTTCTTCAGATCCACCAATCAGAATGCATTCATATTTGGTATACAACATCTTGAGGTGGGTCTGTTTCAGGTTTCTTCAAATTGCTTACCTGGGTAAATTTTTGGGCACCCTATGGGAGCCCGAATATCAACTTGGTGCAATATAGGGAATTTTTTTTAAAAAACCTCTTCTTTAGACCCTGTAGTCAGAATGTTTTCATATTTGGTGTACAACATCTCTAGGAGGGTCCGATTCAAGTTTGTTCAGATCTGGTCTATGGGTTGATATTTGGCTTCCTATGGGAGCCCGAATTTTAACTTAGTGCAATATGAAGAAATTTCTTTTAAAACTCTTCTTCTTCAGATCCACCAATCAGAATCCTTTCATATTTGGTATACAACATCTCTAGGTGGGTCAGATTTAAGTATGTTCAAATCACGTTCCTGGGTTAATATTTTGGCTCCCTATTTGAGCCCAAAGTTTAACTTAATTCAATGTGAGGACATTTCTTTAAAAACCTCCTTGTTCAGATCCACCAGTCAGAATTCTGTCATATTTGGTATATACATTTTTAACATCTCAAGACAAGAGGGATCAGATTCAAGTTTGTTCAATTTGAGTCCCTGGCTTATTATTTGGGCTCTCTATGGGCAGGGTTAGGGGGGGGGCATTGTGAGCATGTTAGGTTCAGGTTTGTTCAGATCCATTCCATAAAATTTGCCTTTGCATGGCTTCATTCCTTTGTAGTGTTGATGACCCATGTCTAACTGAATGTGACCCCAAACACTTCTTTGAACCACTTTGGCCGGTGAGCGATTAAGGCCCCTTGGGGCCTCTTGTTTCAATTAACAAGAGGAAATCATTAACAGGAATGGGTCCTTTTCCTTTCTTGTAATAATTTAATTGATAATGGCTGGATGTCACATATTTTTATACTGTGCCAATGACCCAGACTTAGCTGGTGCTAACTCTTAAAAATTCAAGGCCAAACACAAATTTTGTCCCCCCCCCCCCACACCCTCCCCCCCCCCCCCCCAATCCCCCAAATTTGCATCAAAATCCAAAAAATCAATGCCCTATATGGTCCTCCAAACTTTTGTCCACTGCGCATACGCAGTGTCAAGAAAGTACCGAAATTAGCGCCAAATCTTCATTCTTTGTTTGGCCCTTCAATCAGTAACATCTCACTGATATCTGTGCTTGTAATCTCAGTTAAAATGATGCCAGACACAAAATCATGAAGGAAATTGTGGATCCAAGGATAAAATAAGAGGATGAGAGGAAGAAACAGTAGGAGGATGTGTTCAGGGCTGTAACTTATAATTTTTATGTAAAATTATTTCATGTTCCCTAATTTTGGGGCATGGGCCTGATGTTTTCATTCTTGCTATGAAATCTCCACTGTTTGATAAGTGTTTCCTCTCTCCCTTTCCTTGATACCCCCCTTGCTAATCTCCCATGCTTTTGGTACAATTTTTGGAATTTTTTTATGGAAATTTCTTGGGAGTTTTAGCATAGTTACAGAATGTACTGCAGCTTCTTTTCTGGAAGATTCTGTTTTACATCGGATAGTACTTAAATTGGTTACTGATTTCGGGCCATGTTTTTTAGTGCCTGGAGTCTTGTTTCCGGTTTTTATTGATTTTTGTTTACGTTGACAACGGTTACTTTTGTCAGTGATTCCTTGTCTTCTGTAAGGTTCATTATGTAGCCAGATACATTAATTATTGTCTGTAGGTGTAACATTAATTTTTAGAAATGTTTTAAAATTTTTGTCCACACTTAGGCTTTTTGGGGATCCATTTGGGCTCATCGTTCCCTTTGGGAACTTGGGCTCATGTCAAAATTTTTTCGAAGATTTTTTCTTTTGAATTATTTTTCGAAATTTTTGTAATGAATTATATTATTATTATGTATCTTTGTATTCTCAAGGGTTAATGCGAGTACTACGACTGTTTAATATTTTTTAAATATGAAAGAATATTGTTCAAATTGTAAATCGAGGAAGTCGAGGAAGTGTGCCAATTGGGATGACAAATGTTGGAGACGTGTGTCACGGTATATTGTTAGTGGTGAGAGGTCCATGCCGGTCCTCTCGCCACAGGGTCACTCTAGTTTTTCAGTCTCTTTTTCAGAGGAACAAGAACAGGTTGATGTTTCCGTGATGTCTTCAGGAAGTGTGCTGCCGTCGTCACAATCAAATGAAGAGCTAGCGGCAAAAGTGCTTAAGGAAATTCGACAAGTGCCTAGATCCTTAGTAGGATTGACGACCTTGTCGCCAGCTAGCTCGCCCAGTGAAGCTATCACTCGTAGATCAGGTGATGTGACGCCGGGTTTGTCCGTTGCGGTCCAGGAGAGGAGAAAGGGTGTTTTGAGCACTATAATCTCAGAACATGCACACCCGGCGACGACGGATCGGAGAAAGGATCAGAGGAAGCCAGTCAGTCCGGTAGCTAGCTCGTCCAGGTCTACCCGGACCGCGAGCGAGAGAGGCCACTCTCTCTTACAGCAACATCTGGGGCCAGATGTTGTCGGACATAATGTTCGTCAGTCGGAGCACTCCTCCTGCTTGGGACGTGCCTTGCATAGACAGCCGGGAGTGGCTAGTCTATTGGCTTCCTCTTCCTCACGCCAGCACACACGACCGCACCTTGGATACGTGACCTCAGATATCCAACCTGTTTCGGCGACCAAGGATTCGACATCGACCAGGTCACTCCATCCAAGGACACAAGGCCTTACCAGTCGGGACTCTCACATAAAAGAATTATGCAAGAGGCACCGTCCCAGGAGGTTCGAGCGGCTAAACAACGTAAGACCGCAGCTCCACAGGCCTCTGTGATGGACTTGCTATCGCAGATAGCTCAACTCATCGCAGCATCCCAGCAACCTTCGGAAACTCTTTCAGATCGGGAACTGTCTGAGGAAGCTGGGTCGGTACGCTCCCCTGCAATGTCAGATAGGGACGACCGAGATTCACATTTGGTCCAGTCGGATGGTGAAAGGGAATCTGCGGAGCTGGATTTTTCCCTTCTAGAACAACATAAGGTAGCCGTAGATTTCATCTGGCAATACCTTCCAGATGTTGTTCCTCCAGACCAGAGAGCTGCGATACCAGATAAGAGACTGATAGCGTCACTGGACACTGACTTCTTCAACGGACTAAGGACGTTGTGCCTGAGTTTCTGAAATGTCTCACGGACGTTTGAATTGCTGAATGACGCTATTTTTAAGCTAGCCTTTAAGACTGGCAAATCAAGTTTCTTATCGCACCAAGCTCTACATCTGCTGTTCATCAACAGTAGAAATAAGTTTGAAACGGCAGGACAAGGCGTTCCGAGAGTTCCTCTGCATTTAGATGACCAGGCAGAAGACTTGGAGTTGCCATTGCTGGTGTCTATGTCGATTCTCTCCAGTACGTTGGAGACGACAATCTCGTCTAACAGAACCTGTTTAGACGCCTTATCTTACTCAGATCACCTTACCAGAGCATTATCACAACGTCTCGTTGGTAAAGAATTCCAGGATGTTCAAACATCCTTGAGAGTTCTTTCGAGGGCAATCGCATATTCCATGTATAACTCAGACGTGATTCTGCCCTGGCTTCATCCACTAAGGTGGATTCTAAGGTGAAAAACTCTTCGAGTCGTTCCGGTTTCAGGAGAATTTCTCTTCGATGGTAAGCTTTCTCTAATCTACGATCAGATTACCAAGAAAGCTTCGGACTCTCTGCTCTTTAAGTCCGCTTCAAATAAACCGGACTCAGCAGAGAGGAGTAAGTCAGGGACTTCTGGGGCGAATACGTCCAAGGGAAGTTCCTATGGAGGATCTAAGAAAGCCTCTACGTCTTACTCCAGAGACCGTCAGAGTAGCGACTGAGGTAGGGGATGTAATGCTGGCCAAGACAACCACTTAGATGCCCTTAGGTCGACTGGTCGAGGTGCGGGTCGGGGAGGATGTAGTTTCTCCTCCCGCAAGCCTCGTAGGTACAGGAGGTGAAGGTCAGAACCTCTATTGCGCTCCAGTGGGCGGAAGGCTGTCGAGATTCTTAACCAATTGGTTGTCAATTACGGACGACCGATGGGTTCAGGAGGTTATTTGGTTATTTCGGAAGGTCTAAAACTGTCCTTCAGAGAAAAACCTCCGTTAACACGAAGTCCACGATGGACTCAGCTTCCGTCAAACTTTCAGAAGAGAAATTTGCTTCTGTCAGAGGTGCAATCTCTTCTGGAGAAGAACGCAATAGAGGTCGTAGAAAACCAGGAATCTCCCGGTTTTTACAGTCACCTGTTCCTGGTACCAAAACCAGACGGCTCGTTCTGTCCAGTTATAGATCTCAGCTGGATAAACAAGCTGATCGGGGCTCCGAAATTTTATATGGAGACCATTCGATCGGTGAGAGCGAGCATTCAAGTGAACGACTATGCTGCGAGCATAGATCTAAAGGATGCGTACTTTCACGTCATGGTACATGCAGCATTCAGAAAGTACCTTTGCTTCGCTGTCCTAGGAGTCATTTATCAGTTCCGAGCAATGTGCTTTGGACTGAATCTAGCACCCTGGGCCTTCACTCGAATAATGAACTCGGTAATGACTCATTTCCGAGCTCATTCGTCTGCGGTAACGTCGGCATACTTGGACGACATTCTTCAGAGATACGGCGACAGATTAACACTTCAGAACGATGTTCAGAGTCTGCTTCAATTGCTCCATCTCGGTTTCATAATAAACGAAAAGAAGTCGGATCTAGTTCCATTCAAGTCATTCATTCACTTGGGAATGAGCTTCGAGACGCACAACAATCTGGTTCGTCTGCCGTTACCCAGAGTGAAATTAGTCAGTTGTTATGCTCGCTTTTGTCTACACTCAGATGTAGTGACAGCGAGAGAATTTTTGCGACTGATAGGTTTGTGCTGAGCCGCCGCAGACCTTATTCTGATGGGGCGCCTACGCACTCGTCCACTCCACATATTTTTTACTTAGAATTGGAGTGTGAAGATTCATTCGCTCAAATCAAACATCGTCTTGTCCAACCAAGTAAAACAAGAGATTCAGACTTGTTCAGATATTCAGTGGTTAACTCGGGGTGTACCACTGCAACTGCCGGATCCGATTTTTACGATATTGACGGATGCGAGTGAAGCAGGTTGGGGCACAACATTGAGCCCAACAGATTTGAGGTGCCAGGGTCTTTGGGATCTGCAGTTCCTGAACAAGCACATGTTCAAATACTGTCAGACAATTCGACAGTAGTAGCGTATATTTGGAACCAAAGAGGCACTCAATCCATTCCGTTGTTCAACTTAATGGAAAGAATCCTTCTGTTTGTCCTAGAGCATCAGGTTCTTCTGTCAGTCCATCATATTCCGGGTCGTCTGAACGTTCTAGCGGACTCCCTTTCTCGGAAAGGTCATATGTTGCAATCAGAATTGAAATGAGTATTCAATCAGATCAGCTACCAATGGGATCGTCCGATGATAGACTTGTTTGCGACGCATCTCAACAATCAGTTGCAGACGTATGTGTCGCCATGCCCAGATCCTCGAGCGTTTAGATGCGCTCTCGATCTCTTGGGACGGAATGATAGGATACGCGTATCCTCCAGCTCCGTTGATTCAACAGATATTGCTAAAAATCAAGCAATCTCACTGCAAGATTCTGCTGGTAGCATCTCTGTCACCCCACAGACCATGGATAAATCTACTCGTGAGTCAGTTATGGGACATTCCTCGGAAGCTTCCTCCGTGGGAGGACCTTCTTTCGCAGGGGAAATCGCACACACTGCATCACAACCCGCAAGGTCCCAACCTTCATGTATTTCCGTTGTGCGGTCCTTCTTGCACAGCAAGCAATTTACAGGACGAGCAGTGAACGCAATTTCTGACTGTAGGAGGACCTCCTCTTCGCTAAATTATGCTGCTAAGTGGAAGGTTTTCTCTCGTTGGTATAGGGATCATTCTATTGATATTTATGATCCCTCCATTCTAGACATTGCTAATTTTTAGCTCAACTTGACATAGTCAAGATAAGCTATTGCCATCACGCGTGTGGAAGTCTGTTAGTCTGTGAGTCTATTCGTCTGTGAGTCTGTGACGTCTGTTCACATTTTCCTTTAGCACGGGCTACACCCCGCAGTTCTTGTCTGATCGTCACGAAATTTCATATGCAGGTTTGGGGTCATGTCTAGATGAGAACGTCCCCTTTTGGTCGCGATCGGGCAACCGGTATGGCTGCCCGAGCCCAAAACCCGAAAACCATTAGCACAGTCTACAGGTTGTATTTATGAAGGGATTTTATTGTAACTTGGTAGGATGCCTCTGTATAATGCCTAGATGAGAACGTCCCCTTTTGGGCATGATCTATCAACCGTGATGGCTGCCCAAGCCCGAAACCCAAAAACTTTTAGCACAGTCTGCAGGTCATGTTTAATGTGGAGGGATTTCATTGTAACTTGGTAGGATGACTCCTTATGATGTCTAGATGAGAATTTCCCCATTTGGGCATGATCTGCCAACCGTGAGGACTGCCCGAGCCCAAAACCCGAAAACCTTTACCACAGTCTACAGGTCATATTTATTGAGGAATTTCATTGTAACTTGGTGGGTTGACGTCATACAATGTCTAGATGAGAAAGTCACCTTTTGGGCATGATTGGGCAACTGTGACGGCTACAGGGGCCCAAAGCCCGAAAACCTTTAGCATAGTCTATAGGTCATATTTATGAAGGGATTTCATTGTAACTTGGTAGGATGACTCCAAATAATGTCTAGATGAGAACGTCCCATTTTGATCACGATCATGCAGCCTTGATGGGTGCCCGAGCCCAAAAACCTTTAGCATAGGCAAAAGGTCATATTTATGGAAGGATTTCATTGTAACCTGTTAGGTTGACTCCATGTAATGCCTAGATGATGACATCCCCTTTTGGTCGTGATTGGTCAGTTGTGATGGCTACTAGTGCCCGAAGCCCGAAAACCTTGAGCACAGTCTACAGGTCATATTTATGAAGGGATTTCATTGTAACTTCTTAGGATCACTCCAGATGATGCCCAGATGAGATTGTCTCCTATGGTTGCGATCATTCAGCCATGATGGCTGCCCGAGCCCGAAGCCCGAAAACCTTTAGCACAGTCTACAGGTCATATTTATGAAGGGATTTCATTGTAACTTGGTAGGTTAACTTCATATAATGTCTAGATGAGAACGTCCCCTTTTGGACATGATTGGGCTACTGTGACGGCTAAAGGTGCCCGAAGCCTGAAAACCTTTAGCACAGTCTACAGGTCATATTTATGAGGGGGTTTCATTGTAACTTGGTAGGATGACTCCAAATAATGTCTAGACGAGAACGTCCCATTTTGGCCATGATCATTCAGCCTTGATGGGTGCCCAAGCCCAAAAACCTTTAGCATAGGCAAAAGGTTATATTTGTAGAAGGATTTCATTGTAACCTGTAAGGTTGACTCCATATAATGCCTAGATGAAGACATCCCCTTTTGGTCGTGATTGGTGAACTGTGATGGCTACAGGTGCCCAAAGCCCGAAAACCTTGAGCACAGTCTACAGGTCATATTTATGAAGGGATTTCATTGTAACTTTGCAGGATCACTCCAGATGATGCCCAGATGAGATTGTCCTCTTTGGTTGCGATCATTCAACCATGATGGCTGCCTGAGCCCAAAGCCCGAAAACCTTAAGCACAGTGTACAGGTCATATTTATGAAGGGATTTCATTGTAACTTGGTTGGTTGACTTCATATAATGTCTAGATGAGAACTTCCCCTTTTGGACATGATTGGGCAACTTTGACGGCTAAAGGTGCCCGAAGCCCGAAAACCTTTTGCACTGTCTACAGGTCATATTTATGAAGGGATTTCATTGTAACTTGGTAGGATGACTCCAAATAATGTCTAGATGAGAATGTCCCATTTTGGCCGTGATCATTCAGCCTTGATGGGTGCCCGAGCCCAAAAACCTTTAGCATAGGCAAAAGGTTATATTTATAGAAGGATTTCATTGTAACCTGTTAGGTTGACTCCATATAATGCCTAGATGAAGACATCCCCTTTTGGTCGTGATTGGTCAACTGTGATGGCTACAGGTGCCCGAAGCCCGAAAACCCTGAGCACAGTCTACAGGTCATATTTATGAAGGGATTTCATTGTAACTTTGCAGGATCACTCCAGATGATGCCCAGATGAGATTGTCCCCTATGGTTGCGATCATTCAACCATGATGGCTGCCCGAGCCCGAAGCCCGAAAACCTTTAGCACAGTCTACAGGTCATATTTATGAAGGGATTTAATTGTAACTTGGTAGGTTAACTTCATATAATGTCTAGATGAGAATGTCCACTTTTGAACATGATTGGGCTACTGTGACGGCTAAAGGTGCCCGAAGCCCGAAAACCTTTAGCACAGTCTTCAGGTCATATTTATGAGGGGATTTCATTGTAACTTGGTAGGATGACTCCAAATAATGTCCAGATGAGAATATCCCATTTTGATCACGATCATTCAGCCTTGATGGGTGCCCGAGCCCAAAAACCTTTAGTATAGGTAAAAGGTCATATTTATGGAAGGATTTCATTGTAACCTATTAGGTTGACTCCATATAATGCCTAGATGATGACATCCCCTTTTGGTCGTGATTGGTCAACTGTGATGGCTACAAGTGCCCGAAGCCCAAAAACCTTGAGCACAATCTACAGGTCATATTTATGAAGGGATTTCATTGTAACTTCGTAGGATCACTCCAGATGATGCCCAGATGAGATTGTCCCCTTTGGTTGCGATCATTCAAACATGATGGCTGCCCAAGCCCGAAGCCCGAAAACCTTAAGCACAGTGTACAGGTCATATTTATGAAGGAATTTCATTATAACTTGGTAGGTTGACTTCATATAATGTCTAGATGAGAACGTCCCCTTTTGGACACGATTAGGCAACTGTGACGGCTTCAGGGGCCCAAAGCCCGAAAACCTTTAGAACAGTCTACAGGTCATAATTATGAAGGGATTTCATTGTAGCTTGGTAGGATGACTCCAAATAGTGTCCAGATGAGAATGTCCCCTTTTGTTTGCGATCATTCAACCATGATGGCTGCCAGAGCACAAAGCCCAAAAACCTTTAGCACAGTCTACAGGTCATATTTATTAAGGGATTTCATTGTAACTTGGTAGATTGACTTCATATAATGTCTAGATGAGGACGTCCCCTTTGGGCGCAATTGGGAAACTGACGGCTACAGGGGCCCGAAGCCTGAAAACCTTTAGCAAAGTCTACAGGCCATATTTATGAGGGGATTTTAATGTAACTTGATAGGATGACTCGTTTTGGAATAATTTCACTGTAACTTGGTAACTTTTGTTGATATACGTTAACCGTGAGGGCCACATACATTAACTGTGAGGTCATATTAACCCACCCCTCAGATCTTTAGTACAGTGTACACCTCATATTATTTTTATCATAAACGTAGCACTCAGGGAACAGAAATGAACATATTCCCAATTATCACAATTCTTGTCTTATTTCATAATCCTTTCATAAACATTGAACATTATCCTTTTCATCAAACAAAACACACAAGTTAAGCTACAGTGTCATTGACACTTTCATTTGGTCTACTTGTTTGACGAGATCAAACTGCAGCCAATAACTATTAAGGGTTATAGGTCTATGCTATCGGATACTTATGCTCATCATGATCGCTTACAAATTGGATCTATTGTCTCTTTATCAAAGTTAGTTAAAAACTTTTCGATAAATAGACCTAGAACCCTTAGGTTAATTCCTAAGTGGAATTTAGCTTGGGTTCTTCTGAAGCTAAAAGAAGTGCCGTTTGAACCCCTTGATACGGTAGACTTCAAATACTTATCTTATAAGACAGCTTTTCTCTTAGCCTTCTCTTCTGCTAGATGAGTTAATGAGCTTCATGCTCTATCTGTTGATGATTCTCACTATCGTAGTGTTGGTAATACCATTACTTTGACTACCAATGTGGGATTTTTAGCTAAGAATCAGGCTCCTAATAAGTACCCTGAACCTGTTGTTATTAAGGCTCTTCCATCCTCAGATGGCCACAGGCCTTTACTGTGTCCAGTTAGAGCGATGCGTATTTACAAACGTAGATTTGAGTTTATCAGAAAGGGACAAAAACGTTTCTTTCTGTCTCTGCTGCCTAATAGAAGGGACATCACGGTCCATTCTATTTCAAGGTGGATTCAGTTGACTATTCATACTGCTTATGAAAGTTTATCTTCTACTCAGCAGTCTGTGCTTAAGATTTCAGCGCATGAAGTTAGAGCACTGTCTACAACTTGGGCTTATGCTAATAGTATTGCTATTACCAATTTGATGAAGGCTGCATAATGGTCTCAGCCTTATTCGTTCACAAATTTTTACCTTAGAAATATTCAGTCTATTTCTGGCGACCTTCGTTGTTTAGGTCCGTTATCTGTTGCTCAGAATGTCGTCCACTAAACAGTTGCAACTATAGTTATGCAGGCTTTCTGTTCCAGAAGTGACTCTGTCCTGCTGCCCTCTTCGTTCTGGGGTGATTGACCCAGAGCAAGGGGAAGGGTGGGGGGGGGGGGGAGGTGTTCCCTTATATCACCTGCTTTATAGTGAAAAGCAAGGGAATACCTCCTCTGGAGTCAGTAATTCCGAGTCGGTGCTGGGATGGTTTTAAAGTGTAAAGCTAATGTTTATCTCATTTATGTAATATTTTTAAAGTGTAGCTCGGTGTGAAGCATTTGTATATGTCACGTGTCATACGAGCATTAATATACAATCCTCGGACACTTTTAAATGAGTATAAAGAGTCTCATTTTCTGGACTATCTTTATTTATTGGCTTTCCTTTAAAAAAATTAGTATAATGGGTTATACTGGATGTTAATAGAGATCATTGATGTTATTGTGTTCAATTACGGATTGGTAATATGTCTTTCTTTTTTTGTATAAACAAGAAAGATATATGTAAATCCTGTTTCTCCTTTTCTCCTTGAGGGGATAATTCTGTTTATATGTAATTGAGCCAATTGGATTTTCCTTTATGCCCTAGGCCCTCCAGCCTTTTTTTTCTATTCAGCTAAGTCTGGGTCATTGGTACAGTATAAAAATATGAAAAAATTTATAGTAATTTATATATTTTTTATACTTACCAATGACCCAGACAAGGATGGCCCTCCCATGAGTTGGGAACTCATACCTCCCCGCTGATTATATAACATTTACCAGGCACTGGTTGTAAGAAGCAAAATTTGTGTTTGGCCCTGAATTTTTAAGAGTTAGCACCAGCTAAGTCTGGGTCATTGGTAAGTATAAAAAATATATAAATTACTATAAATTTTTTCAGTTTTACTGCATAATAATTAAAATTTAACAACTTACTATTACTAGTATCAGCATTTTTTTTTTTTTTTTTACAAAATATACGCCACCAGCTGTAAAAAAATACAGTGGAATCCGGTTAATTGAATAGCCACTTTGTCAATGAAAATTTATCAATTTATAATAAATAACAGGAGTATTCAGTTCATGGGGATTTGGCCATTTTCCTGGATTCAAGAAATAAATTGAGCATTTTTTCTATTATATCTTTGACAGAGCTCATTGAGCTGTGTCAAAGAAGATATAATAGATTAAATGCTTATGTTGCATGCAGTGATACCAGAAAAGTAATAAAGTGGGGTAATTAACCTTTTACCCAACACAGACGATATCAAGATTTATTATTTTTATTTTTACTATATTTGGCGAAGCCAAATTTGAGGTATTGTCATGGCCCATTGTCCGTCTGTCTGTCGCGCCATCAACATGGCTCGGACTAGAGGCCGTATTTATGAACCGATCTTTATGAAACATCTTGGGTACCTTTGTTATCACCGTGGGACGCGAACGAATGTTTTTGGGTCCGGTCCTAAATTCGAGATGGCCACTAACAGCCATTTTGTACAAACTTTAGTGCACTCAGATTTTTGCACAGAACTTCCATATGAAAGCTCTGATTTGAATAATTTTTTGTATGAATGTTTAGTACCATGGGATACATCACATATAGTACTTTTTTTTTGTCGTGCGTAAGTTATGCAAATTAGACTAACTTTGATTTATTTAGTGTTACTTTCAGCACTGTAAGTACAAATGCCAATACAGTTCGGGCGAGAGGCCGTATATATGAACCAATCTTTACAAAACTTCTTGGGTACCTTTGTTATCACCGTGGCACGAGAACCAGTGTTTTGGGGTCCGGTCTGAAATTCAAGATGCTCGCTGGCAGCCATTTTGTACAAAATTAGGTGCAATCAGATTTTTGCGCAGAACTTCCATATGAAAGCAATGATTTGAATAATTTTTTGTGTGAATGTTTAGTACCATGGGATACATCACATATAATACCGTTTTTTTTCTCGTGCATAAATTATGCCAATTGGAGTAACTTTGATTTCTATTTTGTGTTACTTTCAGCACTGTAACTGCAAATGCCAATATGGCTCGGGCTAGAGGCCGTATTTATGAACTGATCTTTACGAAACTTCTTGGATATCTTTGTTATCACCGTGGGACGAGAACGAGTGTTTTGGGGTCCGGTCCGAAATTCAAGAAGACCACTGGTGGCCATTATGTACTGAAATTAGGTGCAATCAGTTTTTGTACAGAACTTCAAAATGAAAGATCTGATATGGATAAATTTTTGTACTAATATTTAATAACATGGAATACATCACATATATTACGATTTTTTTTCTTGTGCACATATTATGCGAATTAGTGAAACATTCATTTATTCGGTGCTACTTATATGCAATTAGTGCACATGTCAATACGGGTCGCGCCGTCGACACGACTCGGGCTAGAGGCCGTATTTATGAACCGATCTTTACGAAACTTCTTGGGTACCTTTGTTATCACCGTGGGATGAGAACGAGTGTTTTGTGGTCCAGTCTGAAATTCAAGATGGCGGCCATTTTGTACAAAATTAGGTGCAATCAGATTTTTGCGCAGAACTTCCATATGAAAGCTCTGATTTGAATAATTTTTTGTTTGAATGTTTAGTTCCATGGGATACATTACATGTAATACAGGTTTTTGTCTCGTACATAAATTATGCAAATTAGACTAACTTTGATTTATTCAATGTTACTTTCAGCTTGGTTTGTGCAAATGCCAATACATGTCGGGCTAGAGGCTGTATTTATGAACCGATCTTCCTGAAACTCTTTGGATACCTTTGTTATCACCGTGGGACGAGAACGAGTGTTTTGGGGTCCGATCCGAAATTCAAGATGGCCACTGGTGGCCATTTTATACCGAAATTAGGTGCAATCAGTTTTTTGTACAGAACTTCTATTTGAAAGATCTGATATGGATAAATTTTTGTACGAATATTTAGTAGCATGGAATACATCACATATATTGCGGTTTTTTTTCGCATTCATGTATTATGCGAATTTATTTATTTATTTATTTATTTATTTATTTATTTATTTATTTATTGGTGTTTAAGGTCACATATTTCTACACAGTGGCTAACCATGACCATGACAGTTTTACGGGTGGAGGAAGCCAGAGTACCCAGAGAGAACCACTGAGCAAAGGCGAGCAACTGTCAGCTCCCCAATATACCAACTCCACACAAGCAGGGTTAGCATTGGTTGAAGACAGGTGCACCATTGACGTGCAGTATGCCTTAGTACACAACGTTACCGTGCCCCCACGTGGGCAATGAGGGTGAAGTGTCTTGCCCAAGGACATAACGTGGTTGCTGCGGGTGGGATTTGAACTGAGGACCTCTTGGCTTGCAGCCTGCACCTCTAACAACTGAGCCACCGCGCCCCCATTATGCAAATTAGAGAAACTTTCATTTATTCGATGCTACTTGTATGCAATTAGTTCACATGTCAATACGGCTCGGGCTAGAGGCCGTATTTATAAAGCGACCTTTACGAAACTTCTTTGGTATCTTTGTTATTACCATTGGACAAGAACAGACGTTTTGGGGTCCGGTCTGAAATTCAAGATGGCCATTGGCAGCCATCTTGTACAAAATTAGGTGCAATCAGATTTTTGCGCAGAACTTCCTTAATGAAAGCTTTGATTTGAATAATTTTTTGTCAGCTCAACTCGACGTAAGTCAAATTTGAGGTTATGCCATGGGCAGTCGTCCGTCTGTCCGTCAACAGTTCAATACGGCTCGGGCTGAAGGCCGTATTTATGAACCGATCTTTACGAATCTTCTTGAGTACCTTTGTTATCACCGTGGAACGAGAACAAGTGTTTTGGGGTGCAGTCCGAAATTCAAGATGGCCACCAGCAGCCATTTTGTACTTTAGTTAGTGCAATCAGTTTTTTTTACAGAACTTCTGTATGAAACTTCTGATTTGAATAAATGTTTGTATGAATGTTTAGTAACATGGAATACATCACATATAATACAGGTTTTTTTTCTCGTGCAAAAATTATGCAAATTAGATGAACTTTGATTTATTCAGTGCTACTTATACACAGTAAGTGCACATGTCAATATGGCTCGGGCTAGAGGGTGTATTTATGAACCGATCTTCACGAAACTTCTTGGGTACCTTTGTTATCACCTTGGGACGAGAACGAGTGTTTCTGGGTGCGGTCCAACATTCAAGATGGCTGCCAGTGGCCACTTTGTTCCAAAATTAGGTCCAATCAGTTTTTTGTACACAACTTCTATACGGCTCAGGCTAGAGGCCATATTTATGAACCGACCTTTACGAAATTTCTTGAGTACCTTTGTTATCACTGTGGGATGAGAACAAGTCTTTTTGGGTGCAGTCTGAAATTCAAGATGGCCGCCAGCAGCCATTTTGTACCAAAATTAGTGCAATTAGTTTTTTGTACAGAACTTCTGTATGAAAGTTCTGATTTGAATAAATTTTTGTATGAATGTTTAGTAACATGGAATACATCACATATAACACAGGTTTTTTTTCTCTTGCAGAAATTGTGCAAATTAGATGAACTTTGATTTATTCAGTGCTACTTATACACAGTAAGCGCACATGTCAATATGGCTAGGGCTGGAGGCTGTATTTGTGAACCAATCTTCATGAAACTTCTTGGGTACCTTTGTTATCACCTTGGGATGAGAACGAGTGTTTCTGGGTGCGGTCCAAAATTCAAGATGGCTGCCAGTGGCCATTTTGTACCAAACTTAGGTCCAATCAGTTTTTTGTACTCAACTTCTATACGGCTCAGGCTAGAGGACGTATTTATGAACCGATCTTCACAAAACTTCTTGGGTACCTTTGTTATCACTGTGGGTTAGGAACAAGTGTTTTGCGTTGCCTTTGTTATCACTGTGCTATGAGAACAAATATTTTGGGGTTCAGTAAGACCCACTCTAGGACTCAAAGATTTCTTTTCTGGTTTAGCATCTGACTGTCGCCCATCTTTACAATACTTTACCTATACATTTGTTACGGTCTACGGTCAGTATTTATGTACAGACCGTTAAGATACTTTATGTGTACCTTTGTTATCAGGTCATTACCTAGATGTTTGTCATTGCTGTGTCACATACTATACATGTACATGTCTTAACAAGTTGAGCTACAATGTCATTAACACTTTCATTTTTAAATTTTCCAGAAAATTTCAACAAAACATTATCATGTGGCCCCTACATTGGAACAAGCTCGACAAGCTCATTCCAATGAGGGGTCACGTGATATGGTTTTGTTGAAATTTCTTTGAAAAATGACTTCTTTTTCTTCTGCTTAATTTGAATATTATATGGGCAGACACAGCTGATTCATTAGGTGAAGGGTTAAGTCATTGTCGGAGAAATCCCATGACAAATTAGAAAAATTTTATTCAGTTAACAGATTACTCTAAAATGTATATGCACTTAACAGATCAAATATGTATTGAAGGTGTGGTAAATAGTTTAGAATTTGGAAGACATATGCAATTAACAGAGATATTCAATTAAGATATCCATTTAACCCTTTACCCAACGCAGACAATATCAAAATTTATTATTTTAAATATCATTTTTTCAAATTTTTCAAAGAATTTCAACAAAACCATATCATGTGACACCTCGGAACTAGCTCGCCGAGCTCGTTCCAATGAGGGATCACATGATGTTGTTTTGTTGAAAGTGTTTGAAAAATGATAATTTTTCAACTGCTGAATTTGCACACTACGCGGATGGATGCGGGCGATTCGTTGGGTAAAGGGTTAAGTGGGCTTCACTGTTCTGATACTGTACTCTACTTCTCTCCATTGTATAACATGGTTGGATTGTGGTTGTCAGTTTTTTCGTCCTTTTGCTTCTTGTCTGGTAGTATTATGCTCACATTGTGAGATTCACAAATCTGTCCACAGACTTTGAACTAATGCCATAATCTCTTCACAGTTTCTTGTTCTTTTACTCTCACAGTTTCTTATTCTTTTACATTAGCAGGATATAGTTACAACACCAGCTAAGAAATCTAGAACTAAGCAGACAGACACACCAAGTAAAACATCTAAAGTGAATTTGGAAGTCATTAGTTCCCCATCATTACGGCGAAAATCAATGGATCCTAAACCAAAAGTAATGTTTACAGGTCTTGTTGATGAACAAGGTCAAAAAGTGAGTTTTGTTTCTTTTTTAATGCCTATGGGGCCTAAGAGCCATGACAGTTTTCATGAAAATTAAATTGTGACCTACATGTGTATGTAGAAGCTTGTCAGTAGTTTTCAGTCAAGTGGTGGCTTCGTATACAGTTATCAACAATTTGACTACAGACCACTGCCAGAGTAGTTTGATTATTGTCTTGATGACTGAAGCATTCTTCTTATTGGAAAAATAGTTTTGTCAAGGATGCATAAGATCTTCAGGGGTTTAAATATGAGAAACCACTGATTTTGTGTCATCTTATGCCCCCGACCTCCAAAGGAGGATTCAGGGGTATCTAGTGAAGCCATCCGTCCTTCGTCTATCCATCCATTGTTCCACCCATCTATCCATCCGTCCACCTATCTGTCTGTCTCCCTGGACGTCTGTCCATCCAAACAAACGTTTTGCATTGTAATTTCAAAGCCCTTGGTCAGATTTGCATCTCCTTTGGTATGCTGATTGACCCGCATGGCCTAACGGATATGTACAAGGAATGGGTTCCATTCAATAAGTTATGGCCCTTTTTTCAACTTAGACAGTTTTTCTCAGCCTCTGTATTGTATTCACTGCATGTTGGATTTGAAAACCACTTATTTGATCAAATCAAAGTTTTTGAGGTCACTTGTGGATGACAAGACAATGCCTCCTTTCGATTTTGGTCCAGCAAGCCAATTCAATATGGCCACCATGGCATTATGACACCATCGGGGGCATTTGCTACACTTCGCATTGCTCGTTAATTTTTTTGTCTCAAAACCAGACACTTTTTAGCTCACCTGACTGCAAGTCAGTGTGAGGTATTGCCATCACTTGACATCTGTCGTCTGCCATCCGTCGTCTGTCATCCGTTAACTTTTGCAAACCTGTCTTTTTCTCCACAGCCATTCAGCCAAATTCAAACATATATTGCACAAACCATCCCTGGGGTATACCCTTTTTATTTTGTTCAAATGGAGCAGCTGCCTTCTTTGGGCTCTGGGCAATGATGCTAAAGCCTAAATTTTTTTAAAATCTTCTTATGAACCACCAGAGAAATTGCCTTGATATATGGTATGTAACACTCTTTTGTGTTGAAGATTAAAGTTTGTTCAAGAGAAGTTAGTAGGTCAATATTTGGGCTCTCTGTGGTCACATATCCATTTTGGGCTCTGCCCAGAATTTCTATTTCAAGAACCGATGGGCCGATTTGAACCAAATTTGGCATGTAGCATAAGTGGGTCCAAAGTACTTGATTGATGCCCAAAATTGTTTATTTCGTTGCCCCTTGTGTATCCCAGGGGCTAAAAATAGAAAAAATTTAAATGCTGATATTTTCCATACTACATGGAACAGAGAACTGTTTTTTGGTATGAAGCATCCTTTTGACTGGTAGAATGGATTAAAGAAAAAAAGATCTTCGGTTGTGTTAGGGTGTTCTGTAGGGGCATTTGAAAAAATGCTGAGTCAGCATATTTGCAAAAATTGAAAAAAAATTTCTTCAGAACTGCTGATCAGAATCTTTTGATATTTGGTATACAACATCCATAGGATGGTCAAATACAAGTGTGTTCAAATCGAGCCCCTCGGTTCATAATCGGGCTCAACAGAGGGGCCCAAATAAATAACTTAGAATGCTATGGGGAATAAGCTTTAAAAATCTTCTTCTTCAGATCATCAGTCAGATTCTTTTGATACTTGGTATACAGCATCTCTACAGGGGTCAGATTGAAGTTCGTTCAAATTGAGTCACTGGGTTAATATTTGGCCTTCCTATGGAAGCCCGAATATTAACTTAGTGCAATATGGGGAATAATCTTTAAAAATCTTCTTTAGATCCACCAGTCAGATTCTTTTGATATTTGGTATGCAGCATCTCTAGGAGGGTTAGATTTAAGTTTGTTCAAATGGGATCCCTGGATGAATATTTGGGCTCTTTATTGGAGCTCAAATTTTAACTTTGTGCAATATGAAAAAATTTCTTAGAAAAATCTTCTTTTTCAGACCCACCAGTGAGAATCTTTTCATATTTGGTATGTGACATCTCTAGAGGTGTAAGATTTGAATTTGTTCAAATCGATTCTCTGAGTTAATATTTGGGCTTCCTATAGGAGCCTGATTATTAATTTGTTGGAATAGGGGGGATATTCTTTAAATCTTCTTCTTCAGATCCATCAGTCAGATTCTTTTGATATTTAGTATGCAGCATCTTTAGGGGGGTAGATTCAAGTTTGTTCAAATGGGATGAATATTTGGGCTCTTTATTGGAGCCCAAATTTTAACGTTGTGCAATATGAGAAAATTTCTTAAAAAATCTTTTTTTTTCAGACCTGCTATTGAGAATCTTTTCATATTTGGTATGTGCCATCTCTAGAGGTGTAAGATTCGAATTTGTTCAAGTCCAGTCCCTGGGTTAATATTTGGGCTTCCGGTGGGGGCCTGAATATTAACTTTGTGCAACATGGGTAATAATCTTTAAACATCTTCTTCTTCTTCAGATCCACAAGTCAGATTCTTTTGATATTTGGTATGCAGCATCTCTAGGGGGTTAGATACAAGTTTTTTCAAATGGGATCTCTGGATGAATATTTGGGCTCTTTATTGGAGCCCAAATTTTAACTTTGTGCAATATGAGAAAATTTCTTTAAAAATCTTCTTTTTCAGACCCACTAGTGAGAATTCTCTCATATTTAGTATGTGACATCTCCAGAGGTGTAAGGTTCATATTTGTTCAAATCGAGTTCCTGGGTTAATATTTGTGTTCCCCAAGGGAGCCCAAATATTTACTTAGTGCAATATGGGGAATTACTGTTTATTATCATCTCCTTCAGATCCAGCAGTCAGATTCTTTTGATATTTGGTGTACAACACCTCTGGGAGGGTTAGATTGAAGGTTGTTCAAATCAGGACCTTGGCATAATATTTGGGCTTTTTATTGAAGCCCGAAGCAGGCTCGGGCTAGAGTCTGTATTTATGAACCGATCTTCACGAAACTTCTTGGGTACCTTTGTTATCACCTTGTGACAGGAGCAAGTGTTTTTGGGTGCCTTTGTTATCACTGTGCTATGAGAACAAATATTTTTGGGTTCAGTCAGACCCACTCTGGGACGCAAAGATTTCTTTTCTAGTTTAGCATCTAACTGTCGCCCACCTTTACAATACTTTACCTATACATTTGTTACAGGCTAGGGTCAGCATTTATATACAGACCATTACAATACTTTACATGTACCTTTGTTATCAGGTCATTACCTAGATGTTTGTCATTGCTGTGTCACATACTATACATGTACATGTCTTAGACAAGTTTTTCTACAGTGTCATTGACACTTTCATTTAATACTTCACAGAACAGAGTTTGTTAGGAAGCTTTCCTAGGACCAGCAGAAATGAATGGCCAAAAAATTGCCTTTGGTTGTGTCATAGCAAATCAAAAAAATTGCTCTTCCTGCTGATCACATGCTGATACACTCATCTGTTTTGACAATTTGAGCCAGGTGAGCATTTTGGGCTCACTTGAACCTCTGGATTTTTACTCCTTTATCTTTCTCCATTACTGAGTTTCAGAAAACAGTGCAGTGGAATCCAGTTATCCTTTTACCTTACGATTGACAAGCTCATTCCATTGAGAGGGGTTACATGATAGGGTTTTGTTGAAATTTTTTGAAAAATATTTTTTCAACGGCCCAATTTGTATGTAACGAGGGCAGATGCAGCAGATGTATTAGGTAAAGGCTTCAGTGAATAGCCACTTCATATATTCAGTTAACAGTTGTATTTAGTTAACAGGAATCGGGTGATTCCAGTGATAAACTTGGAATTTATTATACCCCCAATCTCGAAGAAAATGGAGGGTGTACTGGATTACATACATCTGGCGGTGTGTCCCTCTGTGCATCCATCCTAGCATCTGTCTGTCCGCCTGTGCAGAGTGATATCTCAACAGTGAGTGGATGGATTACATAGGTTCATCTGTGTATCTATCTGTGCATCCATCCATCCATCCATCTGTCCGAATGTCCATCCATCTGTCCAAATGTCCATCCATTTGTCTGTCCATCTATCCATCTATCTGCAGTGATATCTTACCAGTGAGTGGATGGATTTCTGTGAAATTTGGTATTAGGGATCCTTATGACAAGTTGCTCCTGCACATGTTATAAAAAAGTTGTTGGCATATTTTTATACTATAAGTCAATGCCCCAGACTAGCTGGTGCAAACTCAAAGTTATCAAGGGTCAAACACAAATTTTGAACCCCCCACCCCAATCCCCCAAATTTGCTTGCAAAACCGAAAATTGAAAGTCCTATCTGGTCCTCTGTACTTTTACTCACTGCGCATGCACAGCCGTCAGGAAGTGGCCGGAATTAGCGCAAACAGTATTCTTTGTTTGGCCCTAAAGTCAGCAACATTGAACTGACATCTGTGCTTTTAAAATCTCCTTTTTTGAGGATGCCACACACAAATGAATGGTAAAATTGATGGATCCAAGGACATGAATGGATAATGGAAGTGAACAACGGTGGTTAGAAACGTTCAGGGCTGTAACTTTATAAAAATTATTTCATGTTTCACATTTTCGGGACATGCGCCTGATGACGAAGTGTTAGTCTCCATCCCTCACAGAAGGGCACTTTAAGACTTTGAAATTTCAGTCTTATGCTCTTAGAATATTGTTCCATCTGATGAGCAGGCTGGGGATAAAGATTTGTCTCTACCTGCATCATTTAATATATGCTCGGAAATAATGAAATGTGCTATTTCATTCAAAAGAGCTAATCTGGATGCAATGTCCTAAGCAAATCACCTTACCAGAGCTATGACGCAATGTCTCAATGGAAAGGAATATGAGGACGTGGTTCCTCGCTAAGAGTTATTTCCAGGGCAGTCATGTATGCCATGTACAACTCCGCACGGACAGTGGAATTTGGAGTTGGTAAGATGTGATGATGCCCTTGCGTCGTCATCACTTATAGATGACAAGGTGAAAAGCTCTCTCTGAGTCACTCCGGTTACCGGAATATACTATTTGACAACAAGCTTACATTGCCATATGAGCAGGCTACAAGAAAGCTTCTAGTGCTCTGCTATTGAAGTCGGTGTCTCATCAACACACTTCAGCTGACCGGGATAAGCGAGGCCCTTCTTCTGTGAAAGCATCAAGAGAATGTCTTGCGAGGGTACCGTAACCCTCTTATATTTACTTCGGAAGTCGTCATTATAGCGACTCTGAAAAGGGGCATAGGTCTGATCAAGGCTATGGATCTGACACCCCTAGGTCAACGATTAACGGAAGGTTATCATCTTCTCGAGAAATTGGATGTTAATCACGGAAGTTTCTTTCAAAGAGAGACACACCTAGTGGAAGTAAAGGCTTTCTTATTGAAGGGAACGATTGAGATCGACGTGATGAGCTTCTTCGTGGGGAGGACTTAGTTTCTCCTGAGTATCCAAACACCAGAACTGAAAGAGCTATGAGAAAAGCGTCAAGCGCCGAGCCCTTGTAAATATATGTAAATACGTTCGTCATTTCCAATTCTCATTTATTGTTAAATATTACATCCTAAAAAATGCACATAAATTTATGTGCAACGGTGTATATGTTTGTGTGTCGAAATTCGTTGACACCTCCACATGTCTCTTGGGTGCTTAACTGTTAGAACACAGACGACGATGTGAAGACGATAGCCCCATAATTTAGCAAGTACTGTACCACATATATGCACATCTCTGAATAAATCACATGCATGCTATACTTGCTTTATCAACGGTCTGATGTGACACCCTTGTGACCACCACTTGCCAAACCTCGCCCTACCATGGATCTCACTCGAATGATTGTGCAAGGAGTGATCAACAGTCAGGGGTTGTCAACATCTGCTCTGTTCCATCAATCCAACAATCTTGTCAGCAACAACTGATGAGTTCACACATAAATGTCATTCATTTCCCTTCTTACCATTTTCGATCTTTTCACAGAAAGAAGGGTCAGTATCCTATAACACCGACCGATATATGGAACCCTATCCCTTGATAAACCAGGTGCAACGATTCCCCCAACTAATGAAACTAATTATTTGCATAGTTTTTGATATGCAATTTGTTTTGTTGCAATTTGATGGATAGCGTCTGCAGGCACTCTCTAATACATCGCAAATAAACAATTACATATAAAACCATTTAATATAAAGAATTGACGTTAATGCTGAAATTTATGGATTATGTCTGATGGTACTCCCTAAGAACAATCTCATGCGATTATTTTATGTCATTTTTGCTATTATGCTGGACAATAATCATAGGTAGTATACTTTAGTAGGTTTATCCTTCTCCCAAACACTCTCAGTCTTGAATAACTAACCATTAGGTTGACATCGATATGGGTATTAATAATTACACAGAGGTCAAATAGAAAGTGGAAATCAGAAAACATGGATATTACCCTAAAGGCTAACTTGCTAAGACATGTATAAAGAACTAGATAACAACCATACTCCCTCCCCCAAACATGAATGCTTGAAATCAACTCCAGTACATATTTTGTTCCTGTACTGCTTTCTGTTCTATCTTTTGCAATATTGTTTCAACTATTAATATCTGTTAATAATAGCACCATTAAACCATTGAATCACCTTATCTTCCCTAGATCAGATATTAAACACTTTGTGCTCGATGAAGTAAATGTGAAGCCCCATCTCTGTCGTGTGAACGTTGGTGATGTTGGTGGTCGGTTTGGATATCATGGCAGGTAGCATCAACTTGGACGAGATCCAGACTAATCCTGAGTATGATTTCGGTCTCCAATTGAATGATAGAATAGGGACATCTCCCGAAGACAACGACTCTACCCCCATATTTTTATACTGTATATCAATGGCCCAGACTTAGCTGGTGCTAACTCAAAAATATCTAGGGCCAAATACAAATTTTGTCCCCAATCCCCAAAATTTGCATGCAAAAGCAAAAATTAGAAGTTCTATCTGGCCCTCCATACAGTTACTCTCTGTGCATGCACAGACATGGCGCCAACGTCATTCTTTGTTTGGCCCTTCAGTCAGATAACATCAAACTGACATCTGTGCTTTTGAATCTCAGTTTTAATGATGCCAGACAAATCAATGGTTATTTTGGTGGATCCAAGGACACAACTGGATGAAGGAAGGAAGAAATGGTGGTTTGAAATGTTCAGGGCTTTAATTTTATAATATTTATAAAAAGGTTCATGTTCCTCAATTTCGGGACATGGGCCTGACGTCATCATTGTTGATAATGATTTTTCCACTGTTTGTTAAGTACTCCTTCCCTACCCTCCCTTGATTCCCCCCCCCCTCCGCCCCCCAGTTAAACTCCCAATAAAATTTCTTGGGAGTTTAACGCATTATACAGAAGATTATTCTGTACATCCCCATGGTTATGTCCTCACCCTTGGGGTATTTAGGCATTTTGGTCATGCATCCTACATTCAATGTATCATTTTTTCTTCTGATGAAGATCTTGCTTTACATCGGATAGTTTTAATTCTGTTACTGACTTTGGGCCATGTTGCCTGGGGTCTTGTTTTCATTTTTTGTTTGAAGTTGTTTACATTGACAGTGCTCTAGGTAGTTTCCTATTATTTAGAGAAAACGACGGTTGTAAGTAACATAAAATATTCCGGTAGTGTGGCAGTTAATTTTATGATATATTATTATAATTGTGTCCACACATAGGCTCTTTTGGGTTCATCGTTCCTTTTGGGAACCATTGAATCACCGAGAGTGAGAGAGACAGAAGGGGATTTTTCTTTTGGATGTATTTATTTCATCGATTATATTTTAATGTTATCTTATATTTATGTAGATTTGGTGGTAGTACAATTGACCTATATTTAATAAATATAGCATGGCTCTGAGTTGACTATGCCAAAATAGTGGTCCTCGAGGAGAGAATAGTCCCGACGCATAGCAGAGGGACTATTCTCTCCTCGAGGTCCACTATTTTGGCATAGTCAACGAAAAGTCATGCTATATTTATTATATTAGATGTGTGTGGAAGGGGGGGTGGTGGTGGGAGGGGGGGGGGGGGGTCTTCATCGGTCATATATGCAAGATAATATTCTTATTCACAGCCAAAGAGAAAAGAAAATGGTTCAGGGTTTAAACATGTAAACTAAGTTAATTCTGCCACTCATAGTTCTGGGATAGAGAAGGAGAGAACCAAAACCCCAAGAAACACAATACCATTATTCCATTAACCCCCTCCCTGCCCCCAACACTACTACAAACATCACTTTCGATACACATATTTTTATTTCTCCAAACTAAATGTAATAATGTTTATTACATACCCATTTAAAATTAAGGTTTGTTCACGACATTCTAGGATGTGTGATAAAAATAATCTTTTATTGCACACGTGTGGGATACAGATTTTTTGCACTTATTTAATGTAAGAATGGAACCAGTCATATTTCTGGTGATGCAGTACGTGGGTCATGGGCCCATTTCGATGCAATGGATCATTTATTTTGATGTTGTAAAGTGGATGTCCGCAGTCTATAGTATCTGCGTTTATTGTTTCTGAAGAAACTCATGTAGAATTCACTGACCGACCATCAAAAGAAACTTTCTAATTTATTTTCTTAATGTGAACAATACTGACTGACTATTGATTAAATAACCCGATGGGTTAAAGTATGACATGGAAATGACTGACATACAGTTCAAACTAAAGAACAATGTAGACAGAATATGAAAGCGTCTATGAGTGACGTCATTTCGAATGAATGACGTTGCGCGAGAAAGTTTCTAGGTCACCAAAACGAATTACAAAACAAATTGCCTGTCGATATTCACTTGAATTCATATGGATTATGTACCCCTGTTAAAGGCTATAACACAAACTTTAATAAATTTTGTGCAGGCATAGTGAACAATACTATCATTTCCCTTGGACAATAAGGATATAAATTTAATTTACATGGGATGAATTGACAATGGCTACTGTAATCTTGACTAAAATCTTAACCTGTCTGTCAATCAGTCGAGTAACGACAGTCGCATGGAATTTGGAAGTCAGATAAACATGTGAGTTTTTTTATATTTTCTCATTGATGGATTTTCCGAATTTACACCTATTGTTTCTTGTGAATGTGTGGTAACTTTTTTGGTGGGGATCACATCCATCAACCGTTCAGAATTCGCGCTGTAAAATTGAGGTATAAAAAGACGGTAAACTGTATTTCAGATGAACAGTGTTTCATCGATCGAAGTGGTGACGCATTACAATTTACAAGTTGAAACTATGAATGAAAGTTCAATCAGTGTATGAAATAACAATAAGACAGGTCTCCTGCTTGTGAAGAATAATTTGGATATTTTTATACTGTACCAATGACCCAGACATAGCTGGTGCTAACTCTTAAAATATAGGGCCAAACACAAATTTTGCCCCCCAATCCCCAAAATTTGCATCTAAAACTAAAGAAAACATGTCCTGAAAGGCCCTCCACACTTCGCCCCTACTGCGCATGCGCAGTGTCAAGGACGTTCCGAAATTGGCGCCATTTATCATTCTAAGTTTGGCCCTTCATCAGTTAACATCTGACTGATCTTTGTGCTTTTAAATCTCAGTTTAAATGATGCCAGACACATAAATATTAGTGAAATGGTGATTCTAAGGAGGATAGAAAAGGAGGAGAGGAAAAGAATGTGTGACAGAATATTATCAGGGCTGTAACTTAAAATTTTTTAATGAAATTATGTTAAGTTACCTATTTTCAAGGCAGCAGCCATTTTGTTGTCATTCTGATTATTTAGTTACACTGTTTTTTCAAGTGTTTTCCTCTCTCCCTGTCCTTTAAGTTCCCCCTTGCTATTCTCCCATGCTTTTGGCATAGTTTCTGTAATTATTATTACTAAAATTTCTTGGGAGTTTTAGCTGAATAACAGAATGAATTCTGTTCTTTCCCCATGTTTACGTCTTCACCTACGGGTGGTTAGGCGTTGTGTTCTGCATCTACCATCTGATGTTCTGCAGTTTCTTCCCTGGAAGTCTCTGTTTTGCATCAGATGGTGTATTTTTGGTAACTGATTTCGGGCCTGGGTGCCTGGAGTCTTATTTTAGTGTTTTTACACTCATTGTTTACATTTACAACAGCCCTCTGTGTGAGGGGGGGATTTCTAAATAATAATATCTTTATGTTATTTTAATCATAACTAGATACATTATTATTGTTCGTAAGTGTTGAATAAATTGTTTAAAATATTTTTAAAATTTTTGTCCACACTTAGGCTTGGGATCCATTGGGGCTCAACGTTACTTTTCAGAAACTTGGGCTGTTCTGAAAAAATATTTTTTCAAAATATTTTGATTTCAATTATTTTTTCTATATTAATGGATCATATTATTATTATGTATTTTGATTGCCAGGGGTTAGTGCGAGTACCAGGACTTGTTTTCTTTTCACATTGAAAGGATATTGATCAATTGTTTTAAGAGGAAGTCTTCCTCTGACCTTATTATCATTCTATATGTGGTCAGTGTACTCGCATTAACTCCTGTTCTGTATCGTATGATTTCGATGACAATATGGGAAGCGTATGTCACGGTATGTTGTTGGGGATTTGGACACTCCGGTCCTTTCCCCGCAGGGTCACTCTACTTTATCAATTTCTATTTCAGACGATCAAGATTAGGGTGATGTATCTGTGATGTCTTCCAACAGTGTGCCTCCGTCGTCACAATTAATGAAGGGCTAGCGGAAAAGTGCTCATGTAATACTCCAATTGCCTAAGAGGACCCTAGTAGGTTCGACGGCCTTTGACGTCCGCTAGCTCGCCCGGTGTAGCGTCCATTCACCGAATGGTTCGGCAGCCGGGTTCGTCCGTTGCGGTCTAGAAGGAATTTTGGGGTGATGCGAGCACTATAAAATTAACTTAATGCACACCCAGTGACGGCGGATCGGAGGGAGAACGGAGGAAGCCTTTTAGTCCGGTTCATAGCTCGTTCCGGTCCATCCGGACGGCAAGCGAGAGAGGCCCCTCTCTCGTTCAACAACATCTGGCCCCAGATGTTGTGGTACAAATGTGTCGCTAGCGGAGCATACGTCCGTCGCTCGGGACGCTCCGTTGTATAGGCAGTCCGCTGAGACTGCTAAGGCTTCCTCTTCTCGTCAGCGCACACGACCGCACCTTGGCTGCGTGACCGCCGATATATTACCAGCTTCGCCGATCAAGGATTCTTCGGCGACCAGGTCACACCATCCGGCAGCCAGGGATTCGAGACCGATGGACTCCGGACGTTCGCATAGGAAAAGTATGCGGGAGCCATCTGATGAGGAGCTGCCCTCGGCGAAGCAGCGATAGACTGCGCCTCCGCAGGTCTCGACGCCGGACATTCTTGTGCACATAGCACAGCTTATCGCAGCATCCCAGCAGCCGACAGAATCGGTGTCGGATCGAGAATTATCCGACAGCGCTGGGTCGGTAGCCGGGGACTCGAGGCCTGCAGACTCCGGACGGTCGCATAGGAAGTGTGCGGGAGTCAACGTACACGGAGCTTCCAGCGGCAATGCATCGTAAGTCCGCTACTGCACAGGCCTCGGGAACGGACGTGCTTTCCTTAATAGCACAGTTTATCGCAGCATCCCAGCATCAACTGAATCTGTCGCATATATTTTATCCGACGATGCTGGGTCGGGACGCTCCGCGGAAGCGGGTACGGACGTCCGACAGTTTCATCCGGTCCGACGGGATACCGAAAGGGATTCGGAGGATTTCAAGCTTTCCCTTTCGGAACAACATATGCTGCGATGCCGGATAAGAAACTGATAGCGTCGGTGGACTTAGAAATTTTTGGTTCGGTTCAGGGACATCGTCCCTCAGTTCCGACATAGTCCAATAATGTCACACAAACTTTCGAATTATTGAACGACGCTATATATATTATTATTTTATGCTTGCTATCCAAGCATTTCTGGTTTCTTGTTCGAAGAGTTATGGAGATGTCTTTCAAAAGTGTGCCTCTGTCGTCATAGTTAATGAAGAGTTAGCGGCAATAAGTGCTCATGGAATATGTCTATCGCTTACGGAGTGACATTCGCTAGCTCACCCGGTGTAGCGTACATTCATCGAATGGTTCGGCTGCCGGGTTCATCCGTTGCGGTCTAGGAAGGAGATTTGGGTGATGCGAGCACTTTAATTACTTTAGTACTCACCCAGTGACGGCAGATTGAGGACAGATCGGAGGAAGCCAACAACATAGGGGACCGCATGTTGTGGTTCAGATATTTTACATTCGGAGCATATGTCCGTTGCTCGGGACGCTCCGTTATATTGACAGTCCGAGAGACTGTCTTTAATGCTTCCTCATCCTCACAGCAGGGCACACGACCGCACATTGGCTACGTGACCTTGAGTATCCGATCAGTTTCGGCATTCAGTGATTCCACAGGGAATAGGTCGCGCCATCCAGTAGCCAAGGGACACGAGGCCTATACACTCCGTTCGCTCGCATATTGGAAGTATGCACGGGGTAACGATCTCGGAGCTTCCTGCGGCAATGCATCGTAAGACCGCTGCTCCTCAGGCCTCAGTGACGGACGTGCTATCCGAGTTAGCACAGTTGTTTCGCAGCATCCCAGCAGTTGACAGTTTCTCGGTCGAATCAGGAATTATCCGACGGCGCTGGGTCGGTGCGGTCCGCGGTTGCATCAAGCTACGGACGACCGAACGCTTTATAGGGTCCGACAGGATGGCGAAAGGGATTCGAAAGATTTCGAGTTTTCCCTTTAGTAGTATCGGAAGATGCCTTTCATATCTTCTGGCATTTCTTCCAGTGATTTTTTTTTCGGACTTCATTGCTGCGATCTTGGATAAGAGACTTATAGCGTCATTGGACTCGGTTTTTTCGATCGGTACAGGGACTTTGTCCCTGACTTACCGACGCAGTCCAATATTGTCATTACAACATGTGTTTTATTTTTCGACGCTAAATATTTATATAGATATACAAGCCTGCTACTAAGCATGATAGTTTAGTTTCTTGTCCGCGTGGCTCATTTCTGCCATTTTATCTTTTTTACAAATAGTTTATTTTGGCAGAGCAGGGCATACCGAGAGTTCATATGCGTCTAGACGGTGTGATTAAAGACTGCATATATTCTTTTTCGCCGTTTATGTCTTTTCCAATTTCAATGTTGGGAACGACATTATGTATAGTAGACTTAACTTAGACGCTTTATTATACGTAATCCGCCTTACTGAGGCGTTATCATTACGTCTTCAAGAAAAGATTTACGGGATATTATTCTCAATGTAATTTCTTTTGAGGGCAGTAGTTTGTTCACGTATAACTCCGCCCTTCAGTGGCTGATTGGAGTTGGTTAGACGTGATGCAGCCCTAGCTACATCCACGCGTGGATAGTAGGTTAAGAACTCTCTCAGAGTCGCTTCGTTCTCGGAGGAGCTTCTCTTCGACGGCAACTTTCCGGCAATCCATGAATTGCTTGATTTATACATTCTCTTGTCTATCTAGTGTTACAAGAGATTCAGACTGGGGCAAACATTCGGTGGTTGACTCAGAGAGTGCCGCCGCAGTTGCCGGACCCGAGTGTGGCTGTTATGACGGTTGCCAGTCAAACAGATTGGGATATATACTGATCCCTACGGATTCGAAGTGCCAGGGTCTTTGGGTTCCGCAGTCTTTTAGCTATCAGTTTAACTTCCGCGGAATAATGTTTTTTAGGCTTGCTTTATGTCATTGCATGAACATTATTCAGAAATGCATGCCCAAATTCCTGTCCTTTAATTCGACAGTAGTGGCGTATCTCCGGAACCAGGGAGGCACTCTTTTGTTTCCGTTATTCAATTTAATGGAAAGAATCCGTCTGTTGGTTATAGTACACCAAGTTCAGTTTTGGTCCGTCATATTCTGGGTCGTCTGATTGTTTTATCGCACTCCCGTTCTCTTACGGGTCGCTTGTTGCTGTCAGAATGGACTCTCAGCAAACAAGTATTCAATCAGATTTGCTATCTATGGGAGCGCCCAATGATGTTTTATTTATGACACAGCTTGCTAATCAATTGCAGACGTATGTGTTGGCTTGTCCAGATCTCTGAGCTAATACTGTTAACGCTCTATTGATCTATAGGACGGAATGATAGGATACGCGTATCCTCCGGCGCTGTTGTTTTAGCAGGTATTGCTAAGATAAACAACCACAATACATTTCTGTTGATAGCATCTCTATCTTCACAGAGATCATGAGTAATTTACTCTCTTGTCTACTGTGGATCTTTACGTGAAATCTTCCTCTATGTGAGGATCTTTTTTCACTGGGTAAATCGTGTCATCTTTATCACAACCAGCAAGGTCGAAACCTTCATGTATTCCGTTGTGTTGTCCGTATTGCATTGTAAGCACTGTACTGGACGAGCTTTGGACGCGATTTCTTACTATAGGAGATCCTCTTCTTCGCTATTCTATGCGACTAAAGTGGAGGCTCTTCCGTCGTGGTGTAGGGATCATTATGTTCATATTGTTGATCCCTCCATACTACTCATTGCTATTTTTTAGTATACTTGTTTCACAAGATCTACTGCAGCCTGTTGTTATTTAGGTTATAGGTTTATGTTACCTCATACCTATGCACTCTACGATAGTTTACAATTGAGTCTTTTGTCTCTTTATCTAAGTCAGTTAGTAACTTTTTGATAAATAGACTTAGAATCTTTAGATTAAATTCCTATACGGATTTTAACTTCGGTTCTTATTTAGCTAAGTAATCATTTGAGCCTCTGGAAACAGTAGTTTTCAAATTCTGACCTTTTAGACAGTAATTCTGTTGGTTTCTCTTTTACTGTAGAGTCAGTGAGTTTCATGCACTATCGATGGATGATTTTCACTTTCATAGTTTCGGAATCAATACTTCCGTTACTATTTAGGTTGGATTGTTGCATAAGAGTTAGGCTCCTATTATCCGGAACCTATTATTTTAAGGTCCTTCCGTCTTCGTATGGGCATAGGCCTTTACTCTTTCCGGGTACAGTTTATGTATTTATAAACAGATATCTGTTTATTACAAGGGCGTAAGCTTCTTCTGTCTTTGATGTCTAGTAGAAGGACGTTACGCTCCATTTTATTGTTAATGGATTCTATTAACTAGCGTACTGCTTATGGTATATCATTGGCTTAGCAGTTGTGCTTAAGATTTCGGCTCATGAAGTAAGAGTTCTTCTACTTCTTGGGCTTACATTAATAGTGTTGCTATTATAGATTTTTGAAGGCTGCTCATTGCGCTCAGCCATCCATTCATGAATTTTATCTCCGAAATATCGAGTCCATTTCTGGAGGCCTCTATTGTTAGGCCTATTATCTACTGCTCAGAATGTCATTCACTTAACAGTTGCTACTATAGCTAGGTAGGCTGTCTGTTTCGGCAGTGTCTCCGTTCGGCTGCCCTCTTCGCTCTGGGCTATTTGACCCAGGGCAAGAAAAAGGGGGGGGGGGGAGGGTGTTCCCTTGGGTCACCTGTTTTTACTATGAAAACAAGGGGATACCTCCTCCGGAGTTAGTAATTCTGAGCTGTTATTGGGATGGTTGTTTAGTGAGAAGTTTAAGTTTATAAAATTCATTCAAGTCTTAGTTTTTAAAGTATAGCTTTTGAATATTGCATATGTCAACGGACATGATTATGCAATTCTCACACACTTTTAGGAGTATAAGAGTCTCTATTCTCTAGACTTACTTTATTATTGGCTTACTTTAAAAATTATTAGTATAAGGATTATTGGATATTAATAGAGTACATGGATGTATGAAGC
The DNA here is from genome assembly GCA_031216915.1 of Pictodentalium vernedei. Lineage (NCBI taxonomy): Eukaryota > Metazoa > Mollusca > Scaphopoda > Dentaliida > Dentaliidae > Pictodentalium > Pictodentalium vernedei. The sequence continues at coordinate 266,226,393 of CM062291.1, read as the reverse complement.
TCAATTTTTGGAAGGTGTTGTATCTTTCTAATTTATCATAAATAAGAAAGATACATGTAAGGCCTATTACTTCTTTTCCCTACAGGGGATGACTCTATTTTATTTTATTGAGCGTATTCCATTTTGCTCTATGTCCTTGGCCCTCCAGCCTTTTTACTATTCAGCTATGTCTGGGTCATTGGTACAGTATAAAAATGTTAAAAAATTTATAGTAATTTATATATTTTTTATACTTACCAATGACCCAGACGGGGATGGCCCTCCCAGGAGTTGGGAACTCTTGCCTCCCCGCTGAGTACATAGCGCTTACCAGGCACTGGTTATTAGAATGATAAATGGCGCCAATTTCGGAACGTCCTTGACACTGCGCATGCGCAGTAGGGGCGAAGTGTGGAGGGCCTTTCAGGACATGTTTTCTTTAGTTTTAGATGCAAATTTTGGGGATTGGGGGGCAAAATTTGTGTTTGGCCCTATATTTTAAGAGTTAGCACCAGCTATGTCTGGGTCATTGGTAAGTATAAAAAATATATAAATTACTATAAATTTTTTAACTTTTGTCTTATTTTATTTCCTTTACGTCTCCGAAGGATAGGTTAATTCTCACTTAGTATTACCGTAAAAGGCATGTTTTAGAAATTTGCGAAGGTGTGTAATAAATACAGAACCGCACAAGCGTTTGAACGGGTTAATGTTTATCGCACTCGTTTGGTTTGGGGCAGAATACCACTCGAGGCTTCGCCTCTAAGGTATTATTGCACCCAACCAAACACGTGCGATAAACATTAATCCATTCAGACGCTTGTGCGGTTCTGTCTATATATGGGATGAGATGTCTTGTAAAGTATTTACGATTCAATGGAATTTTCTAAGCGAATTTGAATGTTACTATTTATAAACGTGCACTATTACCGTGCACTATTCTTTTTTCAAAAATGATAGTAGGTCTGTGTGATTTCGCTGATGAACTATTGGAAAATAGGGTGTTTCTGTTCAACCAATCAGAACGCGGGAAAGTCACATAATATTTTAGATCTTAGATAATAATATTTCTCTAATAGCAGGGCAAATAAGAGGAAGCCTTTCCTCTATTTACATGGTCGTTCTCTTGCTTATAGTCGATGTACTACCACTAATTCTTGTACTATATGTCAGATTTTGACAATGTTGGTGACTGATGTCATTGTTTGTTGTTAGGCGAGTGGACACTAGCGGTTTTAGTTTTTTAGTTTCTATTTACAGAGGAACAAGAACATGGTGTGGTTTCGTGACGCTGTCAGAGAGTGTGCTTCCGTCATCGCATTATACTATTAGAGCTAGCGGAAAAGTGCTCAATGATATAAGACAAGGGCCTAGACCTTAGAATATAGGGTTTAAGTCCTTGTCTCCAGCTAGATCAACTGGCGGATCATTACGCAGAATATGGGTAGTGTTGACACCGGGTATGTCCGTAGCAGTCGGGAAGAGGAACAAGGGTGTAGCGAGCACTATAAAAATTTGAACATGCTCACCCTGCGACGATGGAAAGGAGGAAGCAGACAAGTTCTGAGGTATGCTCGTCCAGGTCTACCATGATCGCGAGCAAGAGAGAGGCCCCTCTCTCTTATAGCAACATCTGGGGTCAGATGTTGTTGGTAGGAACTTGTGCCAGTTGGAGCTTACGTCCATGCCTTCCTGTCTGGGACGCTCCTTCTAATAGGCTGGTCGGCTAGTCTTATAGCTTCCTCTACATTCGAAAAGCACACACGACCGCACAAAGTCTGTTGTCGCCAGCTACCTCGACTGGTGAAGCAGTTACTCATGCCTCTCAGAACTGACGCCGGGTCTGTCCACTCCGGGCTAGGAGACGATATAGGGTGGAGCGAGCACTATAATATTCAATCATGCTCACCCAGTGACAACGTAAGGAGGAAGCCGGCAAGTTCTGAGGTACGCTCATCCGGGTCTGCCAGGACCGCAAGCAAGAGATAGGTCTCTTTCTCTTACAGCATCATCTGGGGACAGATGTTGGTGGGAACTTGCGTCAGTCAGTGTTTACGTCCCTGCCTCCTGTCCGGGATGTCCCGTCTAATAGGCAGCCGGAGTTGGCTAGTCTTACGGCTTCCTCTACATAACAGATAAAGTGCTCTTAATATTGCACAGGGCTATGTATCTCGGTGAGTGGTTTCAGTTCCCTGTCGCCGATGAAGTGGTTAATCTTGAATATGAGGACCGTGACACCGGATGTGTCGCATGTACATTGTAATTCAGAGCTAACGGCAAAGTGCTCAATGATGTAAGACAAGTTCCTGGACCTTAGAATATAGGGTTTACGACCTTTTTCCAGCTAGCTCAACCAGCGGATCATTACTCAGAATATGGGTAGTGTGATGCTGGGTATGTCCTTAGCTGTCGAGAGAGAAACAAGGGTGTAGCAAGCACTATAAATCCAATCACACTCACCCTGTGATGATGGAAAGGAAGAAGCCGGCAAGTTCTGAGGTACGCTTGGCTATGTCTCCCAGAACCGCGAGCAAGAGAGAGACCCCTCTCTCTCTTTTAACAACATCTGGGGCCAGGTGTTGTTGGTAGGATCTTGCATCAGTCGGAGTTTACGTACATACCTATTGTCTGGTACGCTCAGCAGCCGGGGGAAGCTTCAGTTCGGCTTCTTCAGCGTCTGCTAAGCACTCACGACTGCACCTTGGCTAAGTGACTTAGGATACCTAGTCTGCATCGTCAGGAGGTTCACTTTTTGTTAAGAAAGTCACACCATCTAGTAGCCAAGGAGATGAAGCTTCTTTCATCGGAACGTCCGCTGTTAAAAGCCATCTCGGACACCCAGTCCCAGGAGCAACTGGCGGACAAGCAATACAAGATCAATGCTTCTCATGTCTCTGTAACGGACTTACTATCGCAGATAGCGCAGCTCATCGCAGTATTCCTGCTAATGCAGTAGCACTCAGTGTCAGTCTCAAAGCTTGAGCTGTCGGATGGTGCTCATTCGGTCTAGTCTTCTGTGTGTTCAGATTCTGTTGACCGTGATTCTTAACTAATTTAGATGAATGATGAAAGGGATACGGAGGAGGATTATCCTTCCCTTTCGGAACAGCTCATGGAGGATATGGATGATCCATTATCGCTACCTTGAACTTGTTCCAGTGTATCACAATACTGCGATTATTTGTAAGAAACGGCTAGCATTGTAAACGCTGACTTCATCCGGACAAAGAGGACGATAGGTCTATTCTGGTTAAGTCTACACATGTGTCACAGGTCTTTGATTGTTGTTTCGCCTGCCCCACGAAGTGGGGGAGTGACATATAGGGATTACTTTTGTCGTCTGCGTCACACTTTCTCTTATCCGCCACTCCTCTTTAACCTATGAATGGATTTTGATGAAACTTTCAGTGATTCTTTATCACATAATGGCATTGTGCACCTCCTATTTTATTTTTTGATCCGCTGTATTTTTTCCAGAGTTATGCCCCTTTTCCATTTAGAATTCTGTCTGAAATATTAAAATATAGCGCAGGCGACACACGTCTTCCATGGAAGACTCACATCTAAGTTTAGACGACGCCATATTCAACTTCCCGTGGGAAGAAGTAATACAGTTTCCTATCATCATCTTCTGTATTTTTAAACCGTATTTTGAACACATTCATTTTAGAAATGTCAGGGGAAGTGTTGAGAGTTTCTCGGCGTTTGAATGAGCAGGTTAAGGGCTTAGTTGTGACCTTACCTTCATCATTCCACTGTTCGCTCGAACACAATCGAGAAGATATCTTACTCAGAGCGAATTTAGACTCACTGTCTTATGTACTTCACTTTTAAGTACTGTGGCACAATGTCTATATGGAAAGGAGTTTTGTGGACGTTTGTTCCTCTTTTAAAATTCTTTCCAGACCTATTTATCAATCTTATCTCTGTCTTAAGAGTTGCTAAGTGGGAGTTATTCTGATGTGACGAAGCCTTGCGTCGTCATCTTAATATATGTCTGGGTGGAAGACTCTCTACACGTGGCTCTGGTTTTTCAGACACTAAGTCTTTGACGATAAGCTTTCATTTATGTAGGATTAAGCTACAAGAAAGCATCGATACTCTGCTCTTTAAGTTGGGGTCTAATCGACTAACAACAGCAAAAAGAGTAGGAGATGATGTCCTTGAATCAGATCGTCTATAAGGAGTCTTAGTGAAGGTATAGGTAACCCTCATATAATTACTTTAGGGTCGACTATACAGCCTCTTGGGTAGGGGGCTTAGGTCTGTTTAGATTTCTGATCAGACACCCCTGAGCCGGTGGCTCGAGGCTTTTCTAGAGCTCGGTCCGGAAATGGATAATTAGGTTATTTATGATAATCATTCAGTCGAAAAATCGAGCGTTCGTATGATCGACGATCCGGCGAGTATGGTTCTTTAGATCACTTGAGGAATGAATTACATAATGTCTCTTGGAATGAATAATAGGATACACGTATCCTACAATTCATTTTCAACAAGCTGGTTCGTCTGTTGTATCACAAAGTGAATTAGCCAGTTGTTAGGCTCACTTTTGTCTTTTATCAGACGCATTAACAGTGGAAGATTTTATGCGTCGGATGGGGTTGTGCTGAGCATCTACAAATGTTATTTCGATGGGTCATTTACGCACATGTCCCCTCCAATTATTCTTAACTGGAGTGGTAGACGTTTTTCACTCTAGATCTGTTTTGTTTTAGCAGATCTTTTAACATAAGGTCAAATTTGGGCATATATTCAATGTTTTTCTCAATTATGACGGATGTGAGTTCATATATTGGGTTACAATCCTGAGTCCGATGGTCTCTCTATGCAGGGTTCTTGGGACCCTCAGTTCTTGGAGACCACATATTCTGAAATGATGTCTTATTGTTTACGCTACATCATCAAATTTATATTATTAGTGATCATGTATTTGTAGACGCAGATCAGAGTTTATCAGATGAGACGACATCGCTTCTTGTTGTCATTAATTTCCAATAGAAGGGACAGTTCGGTTCATTCTATTGCTAGATGGATTCAATTAGCTATTCGTACTGCTTAGGAAAGTTTATCTTCCAGTCAGCAGTCAGTGCTTAAGATTTCAGCGCATGAAGTTAGAGTGCTGGCAGCATCTTGGGCTTATTCTAACAGAATTGCTCATCTTATGTAGGATCGCTTCAGGATAGTTAAGTTTGCGGCGCACAGGAATAATAGTTTCCATCATTTGTGTCGCCAGTGTTAGGCATTTGAGCACATACAATTGACGCTCAGCCGTATTCATGGGAATGAATGATAGGATATGTGTATCCTTCAATTCTTTTGTTTCTATTGATTACATTGAGGTTAAACAGTCTCAGGGTGATTCCTGCTAATACCATATCAGTTTTTTCAAGAACATTCGCCAGAAGCTTCCTCAACGAGAGGGCCTTCTTCTTCAGGGGAAGTTTTGTTCTTCACGTCATTCTCCGCTCTTAGTGGCATAACGGAGTATGTTAGACGTGAGGAAGCCTTGCGGTTACTATATTTTTGCTGTCTGGACCAGCAGTGATTAAGTAATGTGGGTGAGGAGGTTTCGACATGAATTTGAATCCCCCCCCCCCCCCAACACTCACACACTGTCTCGTATATACATCTTAATACATAACTTCGTCAAATTGCCATCATGATGCGCGAAAGCATCTTAATATATACATATACATACTATGCATTTGGGTCTTGTTGGATGGTGCCCTCATAGGCATATACGCAGTTTTGTTGCATTAGTTTCCAGTGTTTATTTTGTGATTTCTAATACACAAGCACTTATTAAATCATCATAATTGCTTCTATTTGAGTTCATAGGTGACTGCATAACCAGTTGAGTGTTTTTTTTAGATGATTACATGCTGGATTTTAATGCACTTGCGCATATTTTATTACGCTATCACTTTGGTGGACCTTGAAATTATTTTAAATTTCGGGGGCGGTCTGTGTTGGAGCCTGTTAATCATACCTACCTCCATTTCTAAATCTGGTCTCTATTTTGTCAGTTCTCAAATCGCATATTCTCACATGTTTATAGTTGTAGATATCAAATAGTACACGTTGGAGAGTGTTCTTACCGGATTTTATTGTACTGGGGCCACCTGTTTATGATCTTTGAAGTATGTTTTCTCTACAGAGATTTTTCATCGTATCTCGTTTTAATATGTGTATGTTATATTATTATTTCACTGATTTCTTCGTACCTTCTACGCCATCTGCAGTTCATATTTTGTAGCGGACAATATTATTTACCAAAAGGCTCAGTTGGTAGAGGTGCAGGCCGAGAGGTCCTCGGTTCGAATCCCACCTGCGGCAACCGCGTTGTGTCCTTGGGCAAGACACTTCACTCCCATTGCCCACGTGGGGGCACTGTGACGTTGTGTACTAAGGCGTACTGCACATCGATGGTGCACCTGTCTTCAACCAGTGCTAACCCTGCTTGTGTGGAGTTGGTATGTTGGGGAGCTAACAGTTGCTTGCCGTTGCTCAGTGGTTCTCTCCGGGTACTCCGGCTTCCTCCACCCGTATAACTGTCATGGTCATGGTTAGCCATTGTGCAGAAATATGTGACCTTAAAAACACCAATAAATAAATATTTACCAAAATCGTCGCTTTTGCCTTGGCTTGTTAAGTGGCGTTAAGCACCATTTATTATTCATGAATTAATTCCTGAGTGCCTTGTCGATATTTATTTATATTGTTTCCTGGTACCACTTATTGATTCCAGAGCTCTCCCCTCTTTCTTTTGAAAGTTGGGGGGGGGGGGGGGTCATTTTCTCCACTTCTCTGGCTTATTGGGTATGTAACTATGAAGGGAGCTGTTTTATCCATACTATATTCGGCATTCAGCTGTAGTATTATTGTATGGCGTAGGTTTAGGGCAATTTTCTCTCATTCTCAAATATGCCATCCTAATTTTTAGGGCTTAGTCCAGACTAGCCTTAAAAATTGTGAACTCGTTACATCCTAATTAGCATGATTTCGGATTTACATAATTGGGATCCATATTAGGATATGTCTCCTCTATTATGGTATAAAGAGACATACATGTAAATTCTAATTATTCTAATTTTCTTCATCATGGATTGAAGGATTTGATCTATGTTGATCTACTATTTCGGAAGTTCTAGGCCCTCCACCTTTTTTACGATTCAGCTAAGTCTGAGCCATTGGTATACAGGATTAAAATTTTAAAAAATTTAAAGTAATTTATATATTTTTTATACTTACCAATGGCCCTCCCATGAGTGGGCAGTACTGGGCACTCATACCTCCCCGCTGAATTATTATATTATAAATATTTTTTTTTTACAAAGAATGATGTTGGCACCAGTTTCGATGACTTCCTGGCGTCTGCGCATGTGCAGAGAATAAATGTATGGAGGGCCAGATAGGACTTCTAATTTTCGGTTTTGCATGCAAATTTGGGGGATTGGGGCAAAATTTGTGTTTGGCCCTAGATATTTTTGAGTTAGCACCAGCTAAGTCTGGGCCATTGGTAAGTATAAAAAATATATAAATTACTTTAAATTTTTTCATTTTCGACAATACTGAATGCAAGTGAGCTGGGTACTGAACTCAATGGTGTTCGTGGATCTTTCTCAGCATTTCACATTAACTGTCAACGTCTTAATGCTCACTGGGATCCATTATACCGCCTGCTCTCCGACCTGAACGATGCAGAGAACACATTTGATGTCATAAGCCTTACAGAAATCTTCCAAGTCCCCGCAAATGTGTCCCACACTCTGAAGGATATCACCCTTTTTTAACTAAAATGAGATCCAGTGACGACGTCAGGCGTGGAGGAGTTGAGTTGTTCATAAAGAATGAGATAGCTTTCAGTGTTCGACCAGATATCTCTGTTTTTATACCACATGCATTTGAGTCTATTTTTGTTGAATTAAAGTTTAAACATTCCTCTAAAATAATAGGCATAATATATAGACCAAATACGGCACCCAAAGCAGATATAGACCTATTCCAGTCATAAATGAACTACGTAACAGGTATTATTAACAAAGAAAAGAAAACATCCTTAATTATGAGCGATTTTAATATTGATCTCTTAAAAGTGGGTTCTCATTCCAAAACAGACTTATTGACTTTGATGTTTAGTGAGGGTTTCATACCTGTTATTACCAAACCCACTAGAGTAAGAGATCGTTCTGCAACATTGATAGACCACATTTTTTCGAACTCAGTTTCTGTTTCTAATAATAATAATAACTCTTTGGCCAGCCGCTGTGACCCCAATTCTCAAAAAATCACCTTCTAACATTGTTACTAATTATCGCCCTATCTCCTTAATCAGCTGTGTAGGCAAGGTTTTCAAAAAATGCGTGTTCAAACGTTTGAGTGAGTTCGTAACTAATAACCATATCCTTAGTGAGTTTCAATCTGGTTTTACTGCTGGCGACTCCACAGTCTTTCAACTAAGTGACTTATACAAGTCCGAGTTGTCTTTTGCAATGTGAGTAAGGCTTTCGATAAGGTATGGCACGCGGGCCTACTTCACAAGTTGAAAAGTATTGGAGTAACAGGTGATTTACTTTTGTTTCTCAAGTCGTATCTCTCGGAGAGGTCCCAACGGGTTGTCGTAGCCTCTGAGGCATCGCCATGGAAGCCAATACAGTCAGGAGTTCCCCAGGGGTCCATCCTCGGCCCCTTGCTTTTTCTTATTTATATAAATGATATTACACATAACTTGAGTAGTAACATACGACTGTTCGCCGACGACACGTCTTTGTATCTAATTATTGAAGATCCACAACTCGCATCATCGATAATAAACAACGATTTAGCTACAATTGAACATTGGGCTAAAACGTGGTTAGTTCAATTTAACCCACAAAAAACTGAAACCATGCTCATCTCTCGTAAAAGTAAATCCGATTCACATCCACCTCTTTTCTTTTCTAACACAGATATCCGACGCAAAAGATCACAAACATTTGGGGGTAATCTTGAATAATACATGTACTTGGAACAATCATATCGCCCACATCTGCTCTAAAGCATGGTTACGTATTGTTATGCTGAGAAAGCTTAAGTTCTTACTTGATCGTAAGGTATTGGAAAAAATTTATTTTGCGTTTATCAGACCTCTACTAGAATACGCTGATACTGTATGGGACAATTGCACGGAGACTAATGCTGCTGACCTAGAAAAAATCCAAATAGCTACGGCTCGGATTGTCACTGGGGCAACCATCAGTGCCAGTAAGACATTACTATACTCGGAAACTTGTTGGGAGCCTCTCCGTGAACGTCGGCGGAAACATAAACTGATACAATTCTTCAAGATGTATCACCATGCATATCACCAACATATCTTACTACAAAGGTTTCTCCCATGGCAGCATTGTCTAACCACGATCGCATACTTAGGTCACAGAGAAACCACCGAGTACCTTTTGCCCGTACAAACCTATACCGGAATTCTTTCATACCGAACGTAACGAATCTTTGGAATTAAATTCCACCAACTGTGCGCGACAATACATCACTTAGTAGTTTCAAAAGATATTTAAGCGAAGGTATCAGGCGGCCGCCTTCCTTCTGTAGCAGTGCTAAAAGTCGACTAGCTCAAATATATCACTGCAGACTGCGTTTGCGATGCAGTAATCTTAGAGTACATCTGTATGACAATCACCTATCAACCTCACCACTCTGTCAGTGTGGCGAATGTAAGACGACCGAACACTTCTTGTTATACTGCCCAATCTACAGTGATATTCGAAACCGTACTTTTGTTCAATATGCGATTACCACAGACGTTTCCACACTGTTATATGGTTCGGAATTCTTAACTAGTGAAGAGAATTTTTCTTTTTTTTCAGCAGTCCATGAATACATTATACTAAGTAAACGATTTTAAGACTCAATATGTATATGCGTATGTACGCGTGTGTGTGCTCGCGCGTGCGCGTGTGTGTGTATACATGTGTGCATGTGTATGTATACATGTATACCCTTTCACGCATGCGTGTGCACATTTGCGTGTGTATGTGTATACAACTAGATATATATATATTGATACCCCGCCATGCCATTACAAACACAACCAGCGTCCTTGATTCTGTTAATCTCTGTGGCAAGCAGAAATTTGACACATGGAAGTTCTCGCTGATTTCCTTGCAGTGCAGTATGCAGAATCGATCAATTACTATATATATATACATGTGACCATACACACACACAAATCCACATACATATATATATATGTTTATGTGTGTGTGTGCGGTTACATGTATGTACACTTGACATAAATGAACTTACGAACTGCGCCACTTACTGATATTATATTGCTGAATCTGCAAACTTACTTACTTGTGTATTGACTTTAACAACACGTAAGTTGATCGTTGCATGATGAATTAAAAAAAAATAAAAATCATTCTGTGTACTTTGGCATCAACAACAAGAAGCAACAACCAACCAATGGTTTAAACAGCCCTACTCAATGAACCATACTTTTCCATCCTCATGAAATGAAATTGTTTAAGGGAGACGATACTTATAAGCATACGCTTACTTTCGAATCCCGTCTTGTATAGTTTTTCTTTTTACATCCCATGTTATATTATATACGGTTTGGTGTACATTACCTATGTGAATAGCCTGTTTGATGTATATAATTAACGTTGTTATTAATCAATAAATATTGTTTAAACCAAATTAATGTCAGGAATTACAAAAACTACTGCCGATTATTTTATAGAATTCGGAAGCAAAGTAAAGCTATGTATTTTGAGAAAATCCTCCTTCAAAATAAGAATAATATGCGGAAAACATGGCATGTTCTAAACAAGGCATTAAATAGGAATAAAAATAAGAGTTCCCTACCCTCCTTCTCCCCCGTGGGAACCCCGGGAAGTGAAGCAGTGCTTGTTTACTGTGGTAAACAAGCTCTGTTTCACTGGTAAAATAGGACCCAGTCACTAATGCTTGGGGTGCAAGTCCTCTAAAATAGGCAACATGGGGTATAAACGATTGACTGACCTTGACTTTTCTCCATGTTGTGGTCATGATTAGCCATTGTGCAGAAGTGTGTGACCTTAAACAACGATAAATAAATATATACCCTCCTTCTTCAATCTTTGTGACAAAAATATACATAATCCTAAGGATATTGCACAGAAATGTAATAATTTCTTTGCAAACATAGGCAATCAAACTTCAAGACTAATAATCCAACCCCCCAAGTCATTTGATGAGTATTTGAATACTGGACTACCACAAAGCATATTTATCACACCAACCTCACCTCTTGAAATAACGAATGTAGCAAGTTCAGTGAATTCTAAATTAAGTCAGGACTGTGAAAACGTGTCATCCAATATCCATAAACACTCAATAAACTTAATTGCCACCCCACTTGCGCATATTATTAACAACTCATTCAATCAGGGTACAGTCCCAGACAGAATGAAAATTGCCAAGGTTACCAGTTTTCAAATCAGGTGATGAAAACAACTTCACGAACTATAGACCAATCAGTATATTACCCATTTTTTCGAAACTGCTAGAAAAACTTATGCTTTTCAGACTCACTAAGTTTTTAAATAAATTTGATAGTCTTTATCCCCACCAAATTTGATAGTCTTTATCCCCACCAAATGGGAGCGCAGTGGCTCAGTGGTAGACTGTTGGACTTCTATGCTAGAGGTCCCGAGTTCGATCCCCGCCCGGGACGACCCACGTTGTGTTCTTGGGCAAGGCACTTTATCCTGATTGCCTACATGGGAGCACGATGACGCCGTGTACTAAGGTGTACTGCACGTCGATGGTGCACATGTCTTCAGCCGCTGTAACCCTGCTTGAGCAGAGCTCGAACAGAGTGAGAATGTTGAGGAGCTAACAGTTGCTCGTTGTTGCTTGGTGGTTCTCTCTGGGTACTCCGGCTTTCTCCACCCGTAAAACTGTCACGATCATGATTAGCCATTGTGCATAAGTATGTGATCTTAAACCCCAATAAATAAATAAATTATCCCCACCAATACGGCTTTAGGAAAGATCACAGTACACTACACCCTGTTATGCAATTGTTAAAATATATAGCCACAGAAAACAACAAAATTAGTAAAAATAGTACTTTAGCACTATTCTTGGATCTTTCAAAAGCATTTGACACCATAAGCCACAAGATACTACTTCAAAAACTTGATCATTATGGAATAAGAGGCACTGCTAACCATTGGTTTAAAAGCTACCTTCAGAACAGAATGCAGTATGTTTCCTTTGGTGACAGTAAATCTGACTTAGCCGAAATAACATGTGGTGTGCCGCAAGGTTCAATATTGACACCTCGGGATACAAGGCTGGAGATAAAACCCACTGGTCGAAGAATTCAATAAGGAACTGCAAAAAATATTCAATTGGTGCTCCGCCAACCACTTAGTTCTGAACCCCAAGAAAACGAAATACATAATTATCAATCCAACCCATAAAGAAGGTAATCCTTGTGAGAACATATGTATTAATAATCAGGTCATTGACAAAGTTGGTAATAGGCAGAACGAAAAATCAGTAAACTTCCTCGGTATAAATATTGATGAAAATCTATCGTACAATGGACACTTATCCCAAATTTGCTCGAAAGTTGCTCTTGCCAATCTCGCCCTAAGTAAGGTGAAAAAGATTCTCCCTCACAGTAGAGCTGTAGGTTTTTAAATTTGTTGTTCGGTTTCGGTTTTGGTTTTTCAGGTGGAGAAAAACCTTGGTTCGGTTCGGTTTTCGGTTTGTTCATGAGGCCAAGTAAAATTCAATAAAACTCATTCTTATGTCCAGAGTCATAACTGAATGGTAGTGAAATTGAGTGAAAATAAGTCGAAATAAGCTATAATACATGAAGAATCAGGAAGGCCAATATAATAATTACCTAAATATACAGAACTTTTATTGTGCTTGGCCATTTTTCGAGGTCTGACACCTACACGCAACTTGAGGAAAGCTGCAAACACAACTAAACTGAAATGTCGGGAATTCACAGAATGTAGCCTTCCCAGAGTAGTGAGAGTACCCAGACACTGCCATTGGCAGTGTCTGGGTACTCTCGCTACTCTGGGATGGCTACATTCTGTGAATTTCTGCAGCAAGAGCTGGTAAGAGAGTATTTAATAAAAAACGAAAAACCTTAAATTACTGAATGTCGACGGTTTCGGTTTTTAAAAAAAACTAAAAACCTCGGTTTGGTTTCGGTTAACCTACAGCTGTACCTCACAGAGTTTTGAAAACCCTATATTTTACACTAATACAGAGTCATTTTATATACGGAATTCCCTTATCGGGAGCCTCAAAAGCTTATAATTGACTGTTTAAACTCCAAAAATGGTCAATACAAATCATTAATAATAATAAATATAACGCTCATACTGACCCACTGTTCATTAAAGATGGTATCCTAAAGATAAAAGACCTGTATAACCTGCATGCTTCTTTGTTCATGTTTGACTGGCAGAATGGAAATCTCTCAGCATCGTTTGCGACCTTTTTAGTCGAGTTTTGGCGAAGTCAAACTCGACTTATAGTTTGATGAAGTGACGGGCGGGCGTAAACAATTGGTTTCCGGGCAATAACTTTAGTTCAATTTGATGCACCTTTACCAAAATTATACCAGAGGTTACCCTGTAGGAAAGGAAGACACCTATCGATTTCAGAGTCTCGCGCCCCAAGATCAAGGTCACTTACTATAAATAGAATATTTTGTGACAAATTGGTTTCCGGGCAATAACTTTAGTTCTATTTGACGCAACTTTACCAAACTTATACCAGAGGTTACCCTATAGGAAGGGAAGACACCTATTGATTTCGGAGTCTGGGACTCCTAGTTCAAGGTCACTGTTACTATAAATAGAATATTTTATGACAAATTGGTTTCCGGGCAATAACTTTAGTTCTATTTGACGTACCTTTACCAAACTTATACCAGAGGTTACCTTATAGGAAGGGAAGACACCTATTGATTTCGGAGTCTGGGACTCCAAGGTCAAGGTCACTGTTACTATAAATAGCTTGTTTTTTCAGAATTTAATGTCAAAACTTGACTTCTGGATCTGTGATCCTCTTGCTGGATTTTTTTCAACTAATCAAACCAATGTGAACACACGTCAAACTGACCTTCTATACAGACATAGGACTAGAACAAAAACCTTAAGACAACTTACCTGTCTTTGCATTCCCTAAAGTAAGGAACGAACTGGAAAGGGATATAAAGGCAATAAGAAATAGGAAGAAGTTTAAAAAAAATGCTAATTACAAAATTGCTTTCATCATATTCAATTTATGTCTCCTAATCCCTACTGCCCAGATTGTGTCATTTAATGTTGATGTGTTTATTTGTGTTCATAACGCATCGCTGGGTGTGTATACCCTTTCATCAGCTCGTGCCGATTCACACCAATTCAATACGAGGATAATATCTGCCTCTTTTAGCTGACAAAATGTGTCGGTAATTTAATTTGAATGTAATTGGTCTGGTATTCTCATCTCAAATGGCCTTGGATTCGGCCTTTGCACTAGCATTTTTAGCTCAACTTTGACGAAGTCAAATTTGAGCTATTGTCATGGCCTGTCGTCCGTCTGTCCGTCCGTCCGTCTGTCCGTCTGTCCGTACATCAACAATTGGCTATGGCTCGGGCTAGAGGTTGTATTTATGAACCGATCTTTAAGAAACTTCTTGTGTACCTTTGTTATGACCCTGGGACGGGAACAAGTGTTTTTAGGTGTGGTCCGAAATTCAAGATGGCTGCCAGCGGCCATTTTGTACCGATGATGCAAAAATCAGTTTTTTGTACAGAACTTCTGTATGAAAGTTCTAATTTGAATAAAGTTTTGTATAAATGTTTAGTACCATGGGATACATCACATATAATACGGGTTTTTTTCTCAAGCGTAAATTATGCAAATTAGACTGACTTTGATTTACTTAGTGTTACTTTCAGAGCTGTAAGTGCCAAGCTGCTATGGCTCGGGCTAGAGGCCGTATTTATGAACCGATCTTTACGGAACTTCTTGGGTACCTTTGTTATGACTGTGGGACGAGAACGAGTGTTTTTGGGTGCGGTCCGAAATTCAAGATGGCTGCCAGCTGCCATTTTGTACCGACGATGCAGAAATCTGTTTTTTGTACAGAACTTCCATATGAAAGCTCTGATTTGAATAATTTTTTGTATGAATGTTTAGAACCATGGGATACATCACATATAATACAGGTTTTTTTCTCGTGCGTAAATTATGCAAATTAGACTAACTTTGATGTTTTTTGGTGTTACTTTAAGCACTGTAAGTGCAAATGCCAATACGGCTCCGGCTAGAGGCCGTATTTATGAACCGATCTTTACAAAACTTCTTGGGTACTTTTGTTATCACCGTGGGTCGAGAACGAGTGTTTTGGGGTCCGGTCCGAAATTCAAGATGCAATCAGATTTTTGCACAGAACTTCCATATGAAAGCGCTGATTTGAATAATTTTTTGTGTGAATGTTTAGTACCATGGGATACATCACATATAATACGGGTTTTTTTCTCATGCAGAAATTATGCAAATTAGATGAACTTTGATTTTTTCAGTGCTGCTTACACACAGTAAGTACACATGTCAATACGGCTCGGGCTAGAGTTTGTATTTATGAACCGATCTTCACGAAACGTCTTGGGTACCTTTGTTATCACCTTGGGACAGGAATGAGTGTTTCTGGGTGCGGTCCAAAATTCAAGATGGCTGCCAGTGGCCATTTTGTATCGAAATTAGGTCTAATCAGTTTTTTGTACACAACTTCTATACGGCTCAGGCTAGATGCCGTATTTATGAACCGATCTTCACGAAACTTCTTGGGTACCTTTGTTATTACCGTGGGATGAGAACGAGTGTTTTTGGGTGTGGTCCGAAATTCAAGATGGCCACCAACAGCCATTTTGTACCAAAATTAGTGCAATCAGTCTTTTGTACAGAACTTCTGTATGAAAGTTCTGATTTGAATAAATTTTTGTATGAATGTTTAGTAACATGGAATACATCACATATAGTACGGGTTTTTTTCTCGTGCAGAAATTATGCAAATTAGATGAACTTTGATTTATTCAGTGCTACTTATACTCTGTAAGTGCACATGTCAATACGGCTCGGGCTAGAGGCTGTATTTATGAACCGATCTTCACAAAACTTCTTGGGTACCTTTGTTATCACCTTGGGACGAGAACGAGTGTTTCTGGGCGCGGTCCAAAATTCAAGTTGGCTGCCAGTGGCCATTTTGTACCGAAATTATGTCCAATCAGTTTTTTGTCACAACTTCTACACAGCTCATATTTGTGAACTGATCTTCACGAAACTTCTTGGGTACCTTTGTTTTCACCTTGGGACAGGAATGAGTGTGTTTTGGGGTGCCTTTGTTATCACTGTGCTATGAGAACAAATATTTTGGGGTTCAGTCAGACCCACTCTGGGACTCAAAGATTTCTTTTCTAGTTTAGCATCTGACTGTCACCCACCTTTACAATACTTTACCTATACATTTGTTACAGGCAACGCTCAGTATTTATGTACAGACCATTACAATACTTTATATGTACCTTTGTTATCAGGTCATTACCTAGATGTTTGTCATTGCTGTGTCACATACTATACATGTACATGTCTTTGTCTTGACAAGTTGAGCTACAGTGTCATTGACACTTTCATTTTATTTCTCTTCTCGAGTAACTTTTATTTGGCTGTATGCTGTTAATTAATGCAATGGTAATGTCCGGATCTACGACCTAGTTGAACTGGGCACTGACCACCACAGCCACCAACCACACCCACCAACCACACGACATGCTATATTCGAGCTGTTTTAAAAAAGAATATAACAGGTATTTACTATATTGCACCATTATCTTCTCCTCCTTTTCCTGCACTCTCCTTCTTTCTCTTTCCTTCTATTTTCTTCATCTACATTACAATTTTTTTTCTTCTCTCTCTCTCACTCAGGAAAAGGCAGGAAGACAGCCAATCTGGCTATGTCATTCCCTGCCAGTATACAATTGCAATACTGATGAATTTACAGTTCTATTTCATTCAAATATATATTGTAAATGTGTATATTCCATGTATTTTATGTTTAATTTTTTGGGGGGCTTGTTTTATAGAGGTATATTACTGGCTTTTGTTAATTAAATATACCCATATAAATAGGAGTAGTGCATTCAATATTGACTTCAATATTATGCTAGTTTGTATTGGATTTTTCATCAGTTAAATCAAGTCTGCTGCCAACTTGGATTAGTGAAAAATAAAAAAAATATTTTAACAAGTTAAAAGTTAAAGATTTGAGAAACAAATTTGTTAGATTGTGCATTAGTTTATTTCCTTTCATTGCTTGTGGAGGTAAACTTACTTGACATATAACTTTCTTTTTCAGACAGTAAAGGATTTAGGCGGTGAACTGGTCGACAATGTAATGAATTGTACTCATTTGGTAACAGATAAGGTAAATCATTTTTATGTACAAACATGGGAAATATTACTTCAGTTTTATTGGATAACATTTATTTTCTTCTGAAGTATATATAGTTGGCAATTAACATATCAAAGTAGCCTTAAATAATAAAAAGTTTATGCTGGAAAAAGAAATGGACTTAGGGCTAGTAAAAGAAAAATATAGTGTCTCGGGTAACTCATCACTCAGTTTGCCTCATCCTCTTTTTATTTCGCCTGGTTGAAAGTCAGGGGGAGCTATTGCCATCACTTAGTATCTGTCGTCTGTTGTACTTTTCCTTTTGCATTTGTGCCTTCTTCAGAGCTACTTAATCATATCCATGAAACTTTGCAGAAATAATCTTGTGGTGGGGGTACCCTTCCAAGTTTGTTGAATAGACCTTGCTAAGCCTGATAGTTTGGTGGAAGTGTTGGAAAAGCCCAGAATTCTTCAAAAATCTCATAAACCACCTGTCACAATACATTGAAATGTAATTTGCAACTTCCTTGTGTACTTAAGATTCAAGTTTGTTCAAAGAAAGTTGCTTGAGCAATATTTGGGCTCATTTTGGGAGGGGAAAATTTTTTGGGCTTGCCTAAAATTTCTATATATTTTTATACTGTACCAATGACCCAGACATAGCTGGTGCTAACACTTAAAATACTAGGGCCAAACACAAATTTTGCCCCCCAATCCCCAAAATTTGCATCTAAAACCAAAAGAAATCATGTCCTGAAGGTCCTCCATACTTTGCCCTTACTGCACATGCGCAGTGTCAAGGACGTTCCGAAATTGGCGCCAATTATCATTCTTTGTTTGGCCCTTCATCAGTTAACATCTCACTGATCTTTGTGCTTGTAAATCTCAGTTTAAATGATGCCAGACACATAAATATTGGAGAAATGGTGTTTCTAATGAGGATATAGAAGGAGGAGAGGAAAAAGGAGTGACAGAAAATATTCAGGGCTGTAACTTAAAATTTTGTAATGAAATTATGTTAAGTTGCCTATATTTTTATACTGTACCAATGACCCAGACATAGCTGGTGCTAACTCTTAAAATATAGGGCCAAACACAAATTTTGCCCCCCAATCCCCAAAATTTGCATCTAAAACAAACAAAAACATGTCCTGAAAGGCCCTCCACACTTCGCCCCTACTGCGCATGCGCAGTGTCAAGGACGTTCCGAAATTGGCGCCATTAATCATTCTAAGTTTGGCCCTTCATCAGTTAACATCTGACCGATCTTTGTGCTTATAAATCTCAGTTTAAATGATGCCAGACACATAAATATTAGTGAAATGGTGATTCTAAGGAGGATAGAGAAGGAGGAGAGGAAAAAAATGTGTGACAGAATATTATCAGGGCTGTAACATAAAATTTTTTAATGAAATTATGTTAAGTTACCTATTTTCAAGGCAGCAGCCATTTTGTTGTCATTCTGATTGTTTAGTTACACTGTTTTTTAAGTGTTTTCCTCTCTCCCTGTCCTTTAAGTTCCCCCTTGCTATTCTCCCATGCTTTTGGCATAGTTTTTGTAATTATTATTACTAAATTTTCTTGGGAGTTTTAGCTGAATAACAGAATGAATTCTGTTCTTTTCCCCATGTTTACGTCTTCACCTGCGGGTGGTTAGGCGTTGTGTTCTGCATCTACCATCTGATGTTCTGCAGTTTCTTCCCTGGAAGTCTCTGTTTTGCATCAGATAGTGTATTTTTGGTAACTGATTTCGGGCCTGGGTGCCTGGAGTCTTATTTTAGTGTTTTTACACTCATTGTTTACATTTACAACAGCCCTCTGTGTGAGGGGGGGATTTCTAAAAAATAATATCGTGATGTTATTTTAATCATAACTAGATACATTATTATTGTTCGTAAGTGTTGAATAAATTGTTTAAAATATTTTTAAAATTTTTGTCCACACTTAGGCTTGGGATCCATTGGGGCTCAACGTTACTTTTCAGAAACTTGGGCTGTTCTGAAAAAATATTTTTTCAAAATATTTTGATTTCAATTATTTTTTCTATATTAATGGATCATATTATTATTATGTATTTTGATTGCCAGGGGTTAGTGCGAGTACCAGGACTTGTTTTCTTTTCACATTGAAAGGATATTGATCAATTGTTTTAAGAGGAAGTCTTCCTCTGACTTTATTATCATTCTATATGTGGTCAGTGTACTCGCATTAACTCCTGTTCTGTATCGTATGATTTCGATGACAATATGGGAAGCATATGTCACGGTATGTTATTGGGGATTTGGACACTCCGGTCCTTTCCCCGCAGGGTCACTCTACTTTATCAATTTCTATTTCAGACGATCAAGATTAGGGTGATGTATCTGTGATGTCTTCCAACAGTGTGCCTCCGTCGTCACAATTAATGAAGGGCTAGCGGAAAAGTGCTCATGTAAATACGCCAATTGCCTAAGAGGACCCTAGTAGGTTCGACGGCCTTTGACGTCCGCTAGCTCGCCCGGTGTAGCGTCCATTCACCGAATGGTTCGGCAGCCGGGTTCGTCCGTTGCGGTCTAGAAGGAATTCTGGGGTGATGCGAGCACTATAAATTAACCTAATGCACACCCAGTGACGGCGGATCGGAGGGAGAACGGAGGAAGCCTTTTAGTCCGGTTCATAGCTCGTTCCGGTCCATCCGGACGGCAAGCGAGAGAGGCCCCTCTCTCGTTCAACAACATCTGGCCCCAGATGTTGTGGTACAAAATGTGTCGCAAGCGGAGCATATGTCCGTCGCTCGGGACGCTCCGTTGTATAGGCAGTCCGCGGAGACTGCTAAGGCTTCCTCTTCTCGTCAGCGCACACGACCGCACCTTGGCTGCGTGACCGCCGATATATTACCAGCTTCGCCGATCAAGGATTCTTCGGCGACCAGGTCACACCATCCGGTAGCCAGGGACACGAGGCCTGCAGACTCCGGACGTTCGCATAGGAAGTGTGCGGGAGTCAACGTACACG
Organism: Pictodentalium vernedei; assembly: GCA_031216915.1. Classification (NCBI taxonomy): domain Eukaryota; kingdom Metazoa; phylum Mollusca; class Scaphopoda; order Dentaliida; family Dentaliidae; genus Pictodentalium; species Pictodentalium vernedei. Next base: position 266,205,959 of record CM062291.1, on the reverse strand, counting down.
GAGCTTCCGGCGGCAATGCATCGTAAGACCGCTACTGCACAGGCCTCGGGAACGGACGTGCTTTCCTTAATAGCACAGTTTATCGCAGCATCCCAGCATCAACTGAATCTGTCGCATATATTTTATCCGACGATGCTGGGTCGGGACGCTCCGCGGAAGCGGGTACGGACGTCCGAAAGTTTCATCCGGTCCGACGGGATACCGAAAGGGATTCGGAGGATTTCGAGCTTTCCCTTTCGGAACAACATATGCTGTTGTGTATGTCATCTGACTTGGTCTTCTACAGCTTCTTTCGTCGGACCAGAATGCTGCGATGCCGGATAAGAAACTGATAGCGTCGGTGGACTTAGAAATTTTTGGTTCGGTTCAGGGACATCGTCCCTCAGATCCGACATAGTCCAATAATGTCACACAAACTTTCGAATTATTGAACGACGCTATATATATTATTATTTTATGCTTGCTAACCAAGCATTTCTGGTTTCTTGTTCGAAGAGTTATGGAGATGTCTTTCAAAAGTGTGCCTCTGTCGTCATAGTTAATGAAGAGTTAGCGGCAATAAGTGCTCATGGAATATGTCTATCGCCTACGGAGTGACATTCGCTAGCTCACCCAGTGTAGCGTACATTCATCGAATGGTTCGGCTGCCGGGTTCGTCCGTTGCGGTCTAGGAAGGAGATTTGGGTGATGCGAGCACTTTAATTACTTTAGTACTCACCCAGTGACGGCAGATTGAGGACAGATCGGAGGAAGCCTGTTAGTCCGGTTCCTGGCTTGTCCAGGTCCGTCCGGGCTGTGAGCGAGAGAGGTCCCTCTCTCGTCCAACAACATAGGGGACCGCATGTTGTGGTTCAGATATTTTACATTCGGAGCATATGTCCGTCGGTCGGGACGCTCCGTTATATTGACAGTCCGAGAGACTGTCCTTAATGCTTCCTCATCCTCACAGCAGGGCACACGACCGCACATTGGCTACGTGACCTCGAGTATCCGATCAGTTTCGGCATTCAGTGATTCCACGGCGAATAGGTCGCGCCATCCGGTAGCCAAGGGACACGAGGCCTATACACTCCGTTCGCTCGCATATTGGTAGTATGCACGGGGTAACGATCACGGAGCTTCCAGCGGCAATGCATCGTAAGACCGCTTCTCCTCAGGCCTCAGTGACGGACGTGCTATCCGAGTTAGCACAGTTGTTTCGCAGCATCCCAGCAATTGACAGTTTCTCGGTCGAATCAGGAATTATCCGACGGCGCTGGGTCGGTGCGGTCCGCGGTTGCATCAGGTACGGACGACCGAACGCTTTATAGGGTCCGACAGGATGGCGAAAGGGATTCGAAAGATTTCGAGTTTTCCCTTTAGTAGTATCGGAAGATGCCTTTCATATCTTCTGGCATTATCTTCCAGTGATTGTTATTTCGGACTTCATTGCTGCGATCTTGGATAAGAGACTTATAGCGTCATTGGACTCGGATTTTTCGATCGGTTCAGGGACATTGTCCCTGACTTACCGACGCAGTCCAATATTGTCATTACAACATGTGTTTTATTTTTCGACGCTATATATATATATATATATACAAGCCTGCTACTAAGCATGATAGTTTAGTTTCTTGTCCGCGTTGCTCATTTCTGCCATTTTATCATTTATACGAATAGTTTATTTTGGCAGAGCAGGGCATACCGAGAGTTCATATGCGTCTAGACGGTGTGATTAAAGACTGCATATATTCTTTTTCGCCGTTTGTCTTTTCCAATTTCAATGTTGGGAACGACATTATGTATAGTAGACTTAACTTAGACGCTTTATCATACGTAATCCGCCTTACTGAGGCGTTATCATTACGTCTTCAAGAAAAGATTTACGGGATATTATTCTCAATGTAATTTCTTTTGAGGGCAGTAGTTTGTTCACGTATAACTCCGCCCTTCAGTGGCTGATTGGAGTTAGTTAGACATGACGCAGCCCTAGCTACATCCACACGCGTGGATAGTAAGGTTAAGAACTCTCTCAGAGTCGCTTCGTTCTCGGAGGAGCTTCTCTTCGACGGCAACTTTTCGGCAATCCATTAATTGCTCGATTTACACGTTCTCTTGTCTATCTAGTGTTACAAGAGATTCAGACTGGGGCAAACATTCGGTGGTTGACTCAGAGAGTGTCACCGCAGTTGCCGGACCCGAGTGTGGCTGTTATGACGGTTGCCAGTCAAACAGATTGGGATATTATACTGATCCCTACGGATTCGAAGTGCCAGGGTCTTTGGGTTCCGCAGTCTCTTAGCAATCAGTTTTCTTCTGCGGAATAATGTTTTTTAGGCTTGCTTTATGTCATTGCATGAACATTATTCAGAAACGCATGCCCAAATTCCTGTCCTTTAATTCGACAGTAGTGGCGTATCTCCGGAACCAGGGAGGCACTCTTTCGTTTCCGTTATTCTATTTAATGGAAAGAATCCGTCTGTTGGTTATAGTACACCAAGTTCAGTTTTGGTCCGTCATATTCCGGGTTGTCTGATTGTTTTATCGGACTCCCGTTCTCTTACGGGTCGCTTGTTGCTGTCAGAATGGACTCTCAACAAACAAGTATTCAATCAGATTTGCTATCTATGGGAGCGCCCAATGATGATTTATTTATGACACAGCTTGCTAATCAATTGCAGACGTATGTGTTGGCTTGTCCAGACCTCTGAGCTAATGTTGTTAACGCTCTATTGATCTATAGGACGGAATGATAGGATACGCGTATCCTCCGGCACTGTTGTTTCAGCAGGTATTGCTAAGATAAACAACCACAATACATTTCTGTTGATAGCATCTCTATCTTCACAGAGATCAGGAGTAATTTACTCCCTTGTCTACTGTGGGTCTTAACGTGAAATCTTCCTCTATGTGAGGATCTTTTTTCACTGGGTAAATCGTATCATCTTTATCACAACCAGCAAGGTCGCAACCTTCATGTATTCCGTTGTGTGGTCCGTATTGCATTGTAAGCACTGTACTGGATGAGCTTTGGACGTGATTTCTTACTATAGGAGATCCTCTTCTTCGCTGTTCTATGCGGCTAAAGTGGAGGCTCTTCCGTCGTGGTGTAGGGATCATTATGTTCATATTGTTGATCCCTCCATTCTACTCATTGCTATTTTTTAGTATACTTGTTTCACAAGATCTACTGCAGCCTGTTATTATTTAGGTTATAGGTTTATGTTACCTCATACCTATGCACTCTACGATAGTTTACAATTGAGTCTTTTGTCTCTTTATCTAAGTCAGTTAGTAACTTTTTGATAAATAGACTTAGAATCTTTAGATTAAATTCCTATACGGATTTTAACTTCGGTTCTTATTTAGCTAAGTAATCATTTGAGCCTCTGGAAACAGTAGTTTTCAAATTCTGACCTTTTAGACAGTAATTCTGTTGGTTTCTCTTTTACTGTAGAGTCAGTGAGTTTCATGCACTATCGATGGATGATTTTCACTTCGTAGTTTCGGAATCACTACTTCCGTTACTATTTAGGTTGGATTGTTGCATAAGAGTTAGGCTCCTATTATCCGGAACCTATTATTTTAAGGTCCTTCCGTCTTCGTATGGGCATAGGCCTTTACTCTTTCCGGGTACAGTTTATGTATTTATAAACAGATATCTGTTTATTACTATGGGCGAAAGCTTCTTCTGTCTTTGATGTCTAGTAGAAGGACGTTACGCTCCATTTTATTGTTAATGGATTCTATTAACTATCGGTACTGCTTATGGTATATCATTGACTTAGCAGTTGTGCTTAAGATTTCGGCTCATGAAGTAAGAGTTCTTCTACTTCTTGGGCTTACATTAATAGTGTCGCTATTATAGATTTTTGAAGGCCGCTCATTGCGCTCAGCCATCCACATTCATGAATTTTATCTCAGAAATATCGAGTCCATTTCTGGAGGCCTCTATTGTTAGGTCTATTATCTACTGCTCAGAATTTCATTCACTTAACAGTTGCTACTATAGCTAGGTAGGCTGTCTGTTTCGGCAGTGTCTCCGTTCGGCTGCCCTCTTCGCTCTGGGCTATTTGACCCAGGGCAAGAAAAAGGGGGGGGGGGGAGGGTGTTCCCTTGGGTCACCTGTTTTACTATGAAAACAAGGGGATACCTCCTCCGGAGTTAGTAATTCTGAGCTGTTATTGGGATGGTTGTTTAGTGAGAAGTTTAGGTTTTTAAAATTCATTCAAGTCTTAGTTTTTAAAGTATAGCTTTTGAATATTGCATATGTCAACGGACATGATTATGCAATCCTCAGACACTTTTAGGAGTATAAGAGTCTCTATTCTCTAGACTTACTTTATTTATTGGCTTACTTTAAAAATTATTAGTATAAGGATTATATTGGATATTAATAGAGTACATGGATGTATGAAGCTCAATTTTGGAAGGTGTTGTATCTTTCTAATTTATCATAAATAAGAAAGATACATGTAAGGCCTATTACTTCTTTTTCCCTACAGGGGATGACTCTATTTTATTTTATTGAGCGTATTCCATTTTGCTCTATGTCCTTGGCCCTCCAGCCTTTTTACTATTCAGCTATGTCTGGGTCATTGGTACAGTATAAAAATGTTAAAAAATTTATAGTAATTTATATATTTTTTATACTTACCAATGACCCAGACGGGGATGGCCCTCCCAGGAGTTGGGAACTCTTGCCTCTCCGCTGAGTACATAGAGCTTACCAGGCACTGGTTATTAGAATGATTAATGGCGCCAATTTCGGAACGTCCTTGACACTGCGCATGCGCAGTAGGGGCGAAGTGTGGAGGGCCTTTCAGGACATGTTTTTGTTTGTTTTAGATGCAAATTTTGGGGATTGGGGGGCAAAATTTGTGTTTGGCCCTATATTTTAAGAGTTAGCACCAGCTATGTCTGGGTCATTGGTAAGTATAAAAAATATATAAATTACTATAAATTTTTTAACTTTCGAGGCATGGGCCTGTTGTTGTCATTCTTGCTATGAAGTTGCACTGCTTATTCAGTGTTTCCTCTTCCCTTGTCCTGTAAGTACCCCCTTGCTATTCTCCCATGCTTTTGGCATATTTTTGAGTAAGATTACTACTAAATATTCTTGGGAGAATTAGCTTGGTAACAGAATGAATTCTGTTATTTTCCCCATGTTTACGTTTTCACCCATGGGTGTTTAGACGTTGTGTTCTGCATCTACCATCTGATGTTCTGCAGATTCTTCCCTGGAAGTCTCTGTTTTGCATCAGATAGTGTGTATTTTGATAACTGATTTCGGGCCAGGATTGTCAGTGCCTGGAGTCATGTTTTCTAGTGTTTATACACTTCTTGTTTACATTGGCAACAGTCTCTTTTGAGGGGGGCTTTTTGCCTTTGGAGTAGTTTATCTCATTGTAAGATATATTATTATTATCCGTAAGTGTTGCATTAATTATTTAAAATTATTTTAAAATTTTTGTCCACACTTAGCCTTGGGATCCATTGGGGCTCAACGTTACTTTTCAGAAACTTGAGCTTCGCTGAAAAAAATATTTTTCAAAAATTTTATGTGATTTCAATTGTTTTTTCAATGTTAATGGATCATGTTATTATGTATCTTTGTTTTTAGGGGTTTGTGCGAGTACTAGGGCTTGTTGTCTTTTCACAATGAAAAGATATTGTTCAAATTGTAATAGGAAGAAATCTTCCTCTGACTTTCATGATCATTGTATTAATTGCAGTCAGTGTACTCGCACTAACTCCTATTCAATATGTGAATATTGGGATGATAAACATTGGAAACGTGTGTCACGTTATGTTGTTAGCGGGGAAAGGACCATGCCGGTCCTTTCTCCACAGGGTCACTCTAGTCTATCAGTTTCTATTTCAGAGGAACAAGAACAGGGTGATGTTTCCATGTTATCCTCCAAAAGTGCGCTTCCGTCGTCACAATTGAATGCAGAGCTAGCGGCAAAAGTGCTCATGCAGATACGACAGTTGCCTAAGAGGTCCCGAGTAGGATCGACGGCGCTGTCGTCCGCTAGCTCGCCCAGTGTAGCGTCCATTCACCAAATGGTTCGGCAGCCGGGTTCGTCCGTTGCGGTCCAGGAAGAAATGTTGGGTGATGCGAGCACTATAAACATACAAGGTGCACACCCAGTGACGGCGGATAAAAGGAGAGATCGGAGGAAGCCTTCTAGTCCGGTTCCTAGCTCGTCCAGGTCCAGCCGGGCCGCGAGTGAGAGAGGCCCCTCTCTCGTACAACAACATCTGGGACCAGATGTTGTGGTACAAAATGTGTCGCAAGCGGAGCACACGTCCGTCGCTCGGGACGCTCCGTTGTATAGGCAGTCCGCTGAGACTGCTCAGGCTTCCTCGTCCTCTCAGCAGCGCACACGACCGCACCTTGGCTACGTGACCGCGGATATTCTACCAGCTTCGCCGATTAGGGATTCATCGGCGACCACGTCACGCCATACGGTAGCCAGGGACACGAGGCCAATAGACTCCGGACATTTGCTTAGGAAGAGTATGCGGGAGTCACTTGATGCGGAGCTTCCCGCGGCTAAGCAGCGAAAGACCGCTACTCCGCAGGCCTCGATGATGGACGTGCTAGCTCAGATAGCACAAATTATCCCAGCAATCAACAGAATTGGTGTCGGATCGGGAATTATCCGACGGCGCTGGGTCGGTACGCTCCGCCGAAGCATCGGGTGCGGACGACCGGGAGCATCGTGAGGTCCGACCGGATGGCGAAAGGGATACTGATGACTTGGAGCTATCCCTTTCGGAACATCATAAAGCTGCCGTGGATTTCATCCGGCACTTTCTTCCTCAAGTTGTTCCGTCGGGCCAGACTGCTGCGGTACCGGATAAGAGACTGATAGCGTCATTGGACACTGAATTCTTCGAGCGGTTCAGAGACATCGTCCCTGAGTTTCCGTCTCAGTCCAATAATGTCACAAGAACATTTGAATTATTGAATGACGCTATCTTCAAGCTTGCTTCCAAAACAGGCAAAGCTGGTTTCTTGTCTGCCAATGCTCTTAACCTGCCTTTCATTAATTCAAGGAATAAATTCGATACGGCAGGACAGGGTGTTCCGAGAGTTCCTCTGTGTCTTGACGACGAGGCGGAAGACTTAGAATTGTCATTACCGTCATCTACATCCATTCCAACCGCGGTGTTGGATACGACAATTACGTCTAACAGGGCCAGTTTAGACGCTTTATCTTACGCAGACCACCTTACTAAGGCGTTATCACTACGTCTTCAAGGGAAAGGATTCCAGGATATACAATCCTCTTTAAGACTTCTTTCAAGGGCAGTAGCTTATTCCACGTATAACTCCGCCCTTTCAGTGGCAAACCTGGAGTTGGTTAGACGTGACGCAGCCCTAGCTACATCCACACGCGTGGATAGTGAGGTGAAGAACTCTCTCAGAGTCGCTTCGGTCTCCGGAGAGCTTCTCTTCGACGGCAAGCTTTCTGCAATCTATGATAAAATTACTAAGAAAGCTTCGGATTCTCTGCTGTTTAAATCCGCTTCCAAAAAGTCGGATACGGCAGAAAAGAGTAAGACAGGCACTTCTGGGACTAATGCGCCCAAGAGAGGTTCCTATAGAGGTTCCGGTGCGTCCTCTTGGTCTTATTCAAGAGACCGTCAAGGCAGCGACTCACGTGCGGGACGTCCTTCGGGCCGGGACAACCGGTCGGATGCCCCGAGGTCGACGGGACGAGGTGCGGGTCGTGGAGGACGTGGTTTCTCCTCCCGCAGGCCTCGCAGGTCCAGGAGGTGATGGTTTCAACCTCTATCGTGTTCCGGTTGGCGGAAGGTTGTCGAGTTTTTCAGAAGAGTGGGCGTCGATTACGGACAACCCTTGGGTGAGAGGGGTGATTTCGGAAGGTCTAAGAATATCCTTCAAACGAAAGCCTCCATTAACTCGAAGTCCAAAATGGACGAAACTTCCGTCAAATCCGCAGAAAAGAGACGCTCTGTTATCGGAGGTGCAGTCTCTTTTAATGAAGAACGCGGTAGAGGTCGTAGAAGACCAGGAAACACCGGGATTCTACAGCCATCTATTTCTGGTTCCGAAACCAGACGGCTCGTTCCGTCCAGTCATAGATTTGAGCTGGATAAACAAGCTGATCATCGCTCCGAAGTTCTATATGGAGACGATTCGATCGGTCAGAGCGAGTATTCGGGTGAACGATTATGCTACAAGCATAGATCTCAAAGATGCGTACTTTCACGTCATGGTACATCCGACATTCAGAAAGTATCTACTCTTCGCAGTCCTAGGAGTGGTATATCAATTCCGGGCGATGTGCTTCGGATTGAACCTAGCACCCTGGGCTTTCACTCGGGTAATGAATTCGGTAATGATGTATTTCCGAGCTCATTCGTCTGCGGTAACGTCGGCCTACCTGGACGACATTCTTCAGAGGTACGGCAACGAGTTAACGCTGCGGAACGATGTGCAGAATCTGCTTCTATTGCTCCGATGTCTCGGTTTTGTTATGAACGAGGAGAAGTCGGATCTGGTGCCGTCCAAGTCATTCACTCATCTGGGAATGAGCTTCGAGACGGACAACAATCTCGTTGGTCTGCCGTTAACCAGAGCAAAATTAGTCAGTTGTTACGCTCGCTATTGTCTTCATGCAGACAAAGTCACAGCGAGGGAGTTCATGAGACTGATAGGTCTGCGCGGAGCTGCTGCGGATCTCATTCCGATGGGGCGGTTACGCACTCGTCCTCTCCAAATCTTCTTGTCTCAGAATTGGAGTGTGAAGATTCATTCGCTCGACATAGACGTTCTCTTGTCAGATCAAGTGAAACAAGAGATTCAGACTTGGGCAAACATTCAGTGGTTGACTCAGGGAGTTCCGCTGCAGTTGCCGGATCCGAGTTTTACGATTATGACGGATGCCAGTTGGAGTGCATCATTGATCCCAACGGATTCGAGGTGCCAGGGTCCTTGGGACCCACAGTTTCTAAGCAAGCACATAAACATCAAGGAAATGATGTCAATTTGGCTTGCGTAACATCATTGGATAGACATTATTCAGAAAGCTCATTTCCAAATCCTGTCCGACAATACGACAGTAGTGGCGTATATCCGGAACCAGGGAGGCGCTCATTCCGTTCCGTTATTCAATTTAACGGAAAGAATCCTTCTGTTTGCCCTAGAACATCAAGTTCTACTTTCGGTCCGTCATATACCGGGTCGTCTGAATGTACTAGTGGACTCCCTTTCACGGAAGGGTCGCTTGTTGCCGTCGGAATGGATTCTCAACAAACAGGTATTCAATCAGATTTGCTACCAATGGGAACGGCCAATGATAGATTTATTTGCGACACATCTCAACAATCAGTCGCAGACGTATGTGTCACCATGTCCGGATCCAAGAGCATTTGCAGTAGACGCTCTATCGATCTCATGGGACGGAATGATGGGATATGCGTATCCTCCAGCGCCGTTAATTCAGCAAGTATTGCTAAAGATAAAACAATCTCAATGCAAGATTCTGTTGGTAGCATCTCTGTCTCCACAGAGACCGTGGATAAATCTACTCAGGTGTCTGCTGTGGGACCTACCGCGGAAGCTTCCTCCACGGGAGGATCTTCTTTCGCAGGGGAAACCGCGTCAACTTCATCACAACCCGCAAGGTCTCAACCTTCACGTTTTTCCGTTGGGCGGTCCTTCTTGCATGGCAAGCACTTTACAGGACGAGCAGTGGACGCGATTTCTAACTGTAGGAGGACCTCCTCTTCGCTAAACTATGCGGCTAAGTGGAAGGTTTTTCGTCGTTGGTGTAGGGATCATTCTGTTGATATTCTTGATCCCTCCATACCAGACATTGCAAACTTTCTAGTATACTTGTTTGACGAGATCAAACTGCAGCCTGTTACTATTAAGGGTTATAGGTCTATGTTATCTGATACCTATGCACACCATGATAGTTTACAAATTGGATCTAATGTCTCTTTATCTAAGTTAGTTAGAAACTTCTCGATAAATAGACCCAGAACTCTTAGATTAATTCCTAAGTGGAATTTAGCTTGGGTTCTTCTTAAACTGAAGGAAAAGCCATTTGAACCTCTTGGGACAGTAGATTTAAAATTCTTGTCTTATAAGACAGCTTTTCTCTTAGCTTTCTCTTCTGCTAGAAGAGTCAGTGAGCTTCATGCACTATCGGTGGACGATTCTCACTATCGTAGTGTTGGGAACACTATCACCTTCACTACTAATGTTGGATTTTTATCTAAGATTCAGGCTCCTAATAAATATTCGGAACCTATTGTTATTAAGGCTCTGCCGTCTTCAGACGGGCGTAGGCCTTTACTCTGTCCTGTTAGAGCTTTACGTATTTATAAACAAAGATCTCAGTTTATCAGAAAGGGACGAAAACGCTTCTTTCTGTCTCTGATGCCTAATAGAAAGGACATTTCGGTCCATTCTATTGCTACATGGATTCAATTAGCTATCTGTACTGCTGATGAAAATTTATCTTCTACTCAGCAGTCTGTGCTTAAGATCTCGGCTCATGAAGTAAGAGCTCTTTCTACATCTTGGGCTTACGCAAATAATGTTGCTATTACAGATTTAATGAAGGCTGCTTATTGGTCTCAGACATCCACATTCACAAATTTTTATCTCAGAAATATTGAGTCCATTTCTGGAGACCTGCATTGTTTAGGTCTGTTATCTGTTGCTCAGAATGTCGTCCACTAAACAGTTGCAACTATAGTTATGCAGGCTTTCTGTTCCGGCAGTGACTCCGTCCTGCTGCCCTCTTCGCTCTGGGTTATTTGACCCAGGGCAAGGGGAAGGGGGGGGGGGGGGGGGGGGTGTTCCCTTAGAGGTCACCTGCTTTATAGTGAAAAGCAAGGGGATTCCTCCTCCGGAGTCAGTAATTCTGAGTCGTTTCCGGGATGGTTTTAAAGTGTAATATTAATGTTAAAAATTCATTCATGTCATATTTTTAAAGTGTAGCTCGGTGTGAAGCATTTGTATATGTCAAGTGTCAAACGGGCGTTAATATACAATCCTCGGACACTTTTAATAGAATATAAAGAGTCTCAATTCTCTGGACTAACTTTATTTATTGGCTTACTTTAAAAATAATTAGTATAAAGGGTTATACTGGATGTTAATAGAGAACATGAATGTTATTGTGCTCAATTATGAAGGGTATTGTATCTTTCTAATTTATCATAAAATAAGAAAGAAACATGTAAAGCCTAATACCCCTTTTCTCCTTGAGGGGTTGACTCTATGTTATATAGTTGAGCTTATTGGATTTTCCTCTATGTCCTAGGCCCTCCAGCCTTTTTACTATTCAGCTATGTCTGGGTCATTGGTACAGTATAAAAATGTTAAAAAATTTATAGTAATTTATATATTTTTTATACTTACCAATGACCCAGACGGGGATGGCCCTCCCAGGAGTTGGGAACTCATACCTCCCCGCTGAGTACATAGCGCTGACCAGGCACTGCTTGTGAGAATGATAATTGGCGCCAATTTCGGAACGTCCTTGACACTGCGCATGCGCAGTAAGGGCAAAGTATGGAGGACCTTCAGGACATGATTTCTTTTGGTTTTAGATGCAAATTTTGGGGATTGTGGGGCAAAATTTGTGTTTGGCCCTAGTATTTTAGTTAGCACCAGCTATGTCTGGGTCATTGGTAAGTATAAAAAATATATAAATTACTATCAATTTTTTAACTTTCATACAACAACCAATGGCCCAGACTTAGCTGGTGCTAACTCAAAAATATCCAGGGCCAAACACATTAATTTTGCCCCCCCCCCCCCCCCAATCCTCCAAATTTGCGTGCAAAACCGAAAAGATTATGTCCTATGTGGTCCTCCATACTTATGTGATCTGCGCATTATCCAGGAAGCACCAAAATTGACGCAAACCATCATTCTTTGTGTGGCCCCTGTAAGATAACAACAAACTGACTTCTGTGCTTTTAAATCTCAGTTTTAATGATGCCAAACACAAATCAATGGTAAATTTGGTGGATCCAAGGACACAATAGGATGATGGAAGGAACAAACAGTGGTTTGGAGTGTTCAGGGCTGTAACTCATGTTTCCCAATTTCAGGACATGGGCCTGACATCATCATTCTTGCTAATGATTTTGCCACTGTTTGTTAAGTGTGCCTTCCCTATCCTTCCTTGAAGCCCCGCAGTTAAACTGCCATGCTTTTTGGCTTGTTTTATTGAAATTTTTTTATAAATTTAATGTGTTACACGGAATGTTTATTCTGTATATCCCCATGGTTACGTCCTCACCCTAGGGGTGTTTAGGCGTTTTTGGTCATGCATCATAACCCGCTGTATCCTTTTTTCTTCTGATGAAGATGTTGCTTTACATCTGATAGGTCAAAATCTGTTAATTACTTTGGGCCGTGTTATTCAGTGCCTGTGGTCTTGTTTCCAGTTTTCATTCTGACGTTGTTTAATTTGTTAGACGACACCATATTTAATCTTTCCTGTGGGAAGAAGAAAGGGGGTTTCTTGTTATATTCCGTACGTTCACCGTTTCTTGGACCACGTTCATTTAAAACGGTCGGGGAAAATGTCCAGAGAGTTCCTCTGCGTTTGGATGAGCAGGCTGAGGACCTAGACATGTCCTTACCTTCATCATTCACTATTCGCTCGGACAGAATTGAGACGTCCAATTTCTTCTAACAGAGCGAATTTAGACGCTATGTCTTACGCAGATCACCTTACAAGAGCTATGGCGTAACATCTCAACGGGAAGGGATTTGAGGACGTTCGTACCTCTTTAAGAGTTCTTTCCAGGGCTGTTATGTTTACCACGTATAACTCTGCCTTAACAGTGGCTAATTTGGAGTTATTTAGACATGATGGAGACCTTGCATCGTCATCCTTAATAGATGACAAGGTGAAAAACTCTCTTCGAGTCGCTCCAGTATCCGGTCATAAAATCTTTGATGACAAGCTTTCTTAAGTAAATGAGGAGGTTCAGGACAAAAATCGTCTAAAGGGAACTCCTCGCGAGGATATAAGAAATCCTCTTACACTTACTCTAGGGATCGGCAATATAGCGACTCGGGAAGGGGGCGTAGGTCTGGCCGAGACAACCGGTCAGTTGCCCCTAAGCCGGCAGGTCAAGGCTCCTCGCGAGGAGGACGTGGTTTCTCCTCCCGTAAGCCTTGCAGGTCCTACAGGTGAAGGTCAGGACCTCTATTGCGTTCCAGTTGGTGGAAGGTTATCAAGATTCGCAACAAACTGGATAACTATTACAGAAGACCAGTGGGTGAAAAGTGTGGTCTCGAGCAGCCTACGGCCATCTTTCCGAGCAAAACCACAGCTAACACGAAGTCTGTGTTGGACTCAACTTCCATCAAATTCTACAAAAAGAGAGTCTCTCCTATCGGAGGTAAAGTCTCACTTGGAAAAGGAAGCAATAGAGGTTGTCGAAAACCAAGATTCTCTAGGTTTCTACAGTCATCTGTTCCTCGTACCGAAGCCAGACTGCTCGTTCGTAATAGACTTGAGCTGGATAAACAACCTTTCCGTAGCTCCAAAGTTCTATATGGAGATCATTTGGTAAGGGCGAGCATTCGAGTGAACGACTATGCGGTTCACAGAGATCTAAAGGATGTGTACTTTCATGTCCTGGTACATCCGGCATTCAGAAAGTACCTATGGTTTGCCGTTCAAGGGATAGTATATCAGTTCCAAGCAATGTGCTTTGGTCTGAATCTAGCGCCCTGGGCGTTCACTCGAATAATCAACTCATAATGTCTCAGTTCTGAGCTAATTCTTCTGCGGTAACGATAAGATATTCAGTACTCAGAACTAGAGCGTGAAGACGCATTTGCTCGAGACCAGTATTGTTTTAACGGACCTGGTAAAACAAAAGGTCCAGATTTGGGCAGATATTCAGTGGTTAACTCAGGAAGTTCTGCGGCAGCTACCGGATCAGGCTTTCACGATTATGAGGGATGCGAGTCAAACAGGTTGGGGCACAACCCTGAGCCCGACAGGCTCAAAGTGCCAGTGTCTTTGGGACACTGGGTTCCTGAAGAAACACATAAACATCAAAGAAATGATGTCAATATGGTTAGCGCAACAACAGTGGATTCACATTACAGCGGACGTGCATGTTCAAATATTGTTGGACAACTCGACGGTAGTAGTGTACATCAGGAACCAGGGAGGCACGCATTCGATTCCATTAGTTGAACTAACAGAAAAAATTCTTCTGTATGTCTTGCAGCATCAAGTTCATCTATCGGTCTGTCATATACTGGGTTGTCTAAACGTACTAGCAAACTCGCTCTCTCGGAAAGGTCGCTTGTTGCCATCAGAGTGGACTCTGAACAAGCAAGTATTCAGACAGATTTGCTGCCAGTGGGATCAATCTATGATAGACTTGTTTGCGACACACCTCAACAATCATTGCAGACTTACGTTTCACCGTGCCCGGATCATCGAGCGTATGCAGTAGACGCTCTCTCAATTTCATGGGATGGAATGATAAGATACGCGTATCCTCCAGCTACATTGATTCAACAGATCTTGTTAAAGCTCAAGCAGTCACATTGCAAGATTCTGTTAGTAGCATCTCTGTCGCCACAGAAACCATGGATCAATCTTCTCAGGTGTCTGTTATGGGACGTTCCCCAGAAGCTTCCTCCGCAAGAGGACCTTCTTTATCAGGGGAAGTCATGCACACTGCATCACAACCCGGAAGGTCTCAACCTTCACGTATTTCTGTTGTGCTGTCTTTCTTGCACGGCAAGCGTTTTACAGGACGAGCAGTGGATGCAATTTCTAACTGCAGGAGGTCCTCCTCTTCGCTGAATTACGCAGCAAAGTGGAAGGTTTTCTTCTGTTGGTGTAAGCATCAGTCGATAGACGTTTATGATCCATCCATACTGGATATTGCCAACTTTCTGGTCTACGTGTTTGATGTTCTCAAACTGCAGCCCATCTCTAATAAGAGCTATAGGTCTATGTTATCGGACACTTACGCTCATCATGATAACTTGGCAATTGTATCTAATGCTTCATTATCCGAATTAGTTAGAAATTTCTCTATAAATAGACCTAGAACCCTCAGATTAATTCCTAAGTGGAATTTAGATTGGGTTCTGTTGAAGCTTAAAGAAGCTCCATTTGAGCCATTAGACATTGTAGAGTTCAAATTCTTGACCTATAAAACAGCATTTCTCTTAGCCTTTGCTTCCGCAAGAAGAGTTAGTGAACTCCATGCTTTATCTGTTAACGAATCTCACTATCGTAGTGTTGGAAATACTATCATTTTAACTACAGAAGTGGTATTTTTGGCTAAGAATCAGGCTCCAGATAAACGGCCTGAGCCCATTATTGATTATAACATTTAGCAGGCACTGTAGAAAGAATGATGGTTGGCGCCAATGTCGGTGCTTCCTGGATACTGCGCATGCACATATCACAAAAGTGTGGAGGACCACATAAGACATAATTTTTTCGGTTTTTGTGGATTGGGGGGGTGGGGGGCAAAATTTGTGTTTGACCCTAGATATTTTTGAGTTAGCACCAGCTGAGTCTGGGCCTTTGGTAAGTATAAAAAATATACAAATTACTTGGAATTTATAATTTTCTGAACTAGAAGGCTAATTTGAACCAAATTTGATATGCATTAGTATTAGAGGACATGCACATGATTTATGCCAGAAAAAATTTCATATTTGGGCTCCCCCTACTGCCCACTGCAATATGAGGAAAAGTCTTAACCCCCTGTGGCTTTGCAGTTGTTTCTAGTAAAGTCTTGGCTACCTCCCGAGGCAGCCAAGACATGCTTAGAAACAACTGACAAGGTACTTAGAAAACAAGTTTACCCCCAAAATACATGTTGGGGCATCCGTTCCTGTGCATTAAAAAATTATCAGTCAGAATTAGGCCCTTAAGGGTTACAAAATTTTCTTCTTCAAATCCACAAATGAGAATCTTTTGATATTTGGTACATATCATCCTTAATGGGGTCAGATGCAAGTTTGATCAAATAAGGTCCCTGGGTTCATTTTTGGACTCCTCGTGGGAACCTGAATTTTAACTTTGTGCAATATGAGTAATATTATTTAAAAGTCTTCTTATTCAGAAGCACCTGTCAGACTCTTTTGATATTTGGTATACAGCATTCTTTGTTGGGGGAGGGGGGAGTAGCTAGGGTAGATTCAGATTTGTTCAAATCAGGTCCCTGGGTTCATATCTGAGCTCCCTATTGAGCCCAAATTTTAACTTTGTGCATAATGAGGAATATTCTCCAAATATCTTCTTCCTTAGATTGGCCGGACAGAATCCTTTGATCTTCGATAAGAAAACAAATTTTATTTCAAGGAAATGTTTTGTTTTCATGAATGATTCCATCTGTTCATGAGTGTACAAGAGTAGGTAAGACCACATAACCAGAACACCCTGATTTGTCTCAATCATGTCCTTTTTTAGTGCCATTTCACTATATTTCTTGCACAACTGATGGCTTCCTGGAGCATTGGATATTTCGCACATTTCAACCAAATTAACTAACCCAGGCGGTCTTTTCGAATGGCAGCTCTTTGTTGTTTTACAACATAAGTTTAAGCCTAATGTAGGATGTTTGCCAGGAGGAGGAGTGTGGTTGAAAAAACAGGCATCCTTTTTTGTAGCATTTTGGTGGTAGTCAGTACAATATGTGCACATGTTCAAGGTGACATTTCTTTTTGTGCCTCTATCTTTCTGATCCATTCACATTAAAAACCTATATTTCTCCCTTGCTTCCTCCCTCTAACCACTTGAATTTCCTTCCAGATCACTTGATCCAGGTTAGCATTTTAGGCGCAGTTGGGCCTCTGGTTTCACCTCGAAAACTCTTCAGCTTTAATATTTTGGAGTTGTAAGATCTCAAAAACTGAGCTCTGTCAAATAAAATGCTGTTCCATCAATTTGCAACTGCAGTATGGGATATTTTCACTGGTGATAACATCGTCTTTTCCACAGAATAGTGTAGGGAATTAAATTAATTAATCCAGCTGTCGGGACTATTTAAAAAAATTTTTTTAAAAAAAGCCTCCCTCTCTCATAAAATTGAGGAATATTGCCTGAAAAACTAGAATTTAATAGGCCAAACAGAGACATTTTAATAAGTCATTTTTATTATACAGTATTTATTTGAGTGCTGTACACTGTAATTAATATAAATGGTTGATTCTTTTTATAGGTACGACGAACTGTGAAATTTTTGTGTTGTTTGTCAAAGGGTCTGCCTATTATCACACCAGCATGGCTAGAAGAATCTAGAAAATCCAAAAGATTTGTTGGTAAGTTTGCTTGTTTTATCTCCACTGATTATGCAATACTTGGCCAGTTTTGGCCCGATAGAAGGGAAAGGTACATGTGATTGGTTATCAGAATTCTTAGGATTTTACATGAGTTGATTTTTATCTTACATTTTACAGTATTTATTGTAAGTCAGGTTCATCATTACGTGTACACTCCCTGTAAAACACTGCAATCGACTCCCCACTAACTGCTCTGAGGTGGGGTATCAAAACCCAACCAACTGACTTCAGTTAGACATTCTATCAGTTATAATTAGCACAAAGTGC
The DNA here is from genome assembly GCA_031216915.1 of Pictodentalium vernedei. NCBI lineage: Eukaryota > Metazoa > Mollusca > Scaphopoda > Dentaliida > Dentaliidae > Pictodentalium > Pictodentalium vernedei. The sequence continues at coordinate 266,188,369 of CM062291.1, read as the reverse complement.
TTCCCAGTGTTGTGACAAGGTTATGCTTCCGACCCAAAATAGGACCTCCAAACATCATTTCTCTGCAAAACAGCCGTTGATAATTAGGGAAAAAGCACATCGCTCCCAAACTACACAAATAAAAATAAAATCTTTCAAATTTATTTTGAAATATCGTACAAAATGACTTTTGAGGGCAGTTTCGATCTCGTATGAATATTTGTGAAGACCTTGTCGATGTCGGTGTTTCTTTGATCCCGTAATTCTTTGATTCCAATGAGCACATTTTTCCAACCAGGCGGGTAAATACTATTTTTAATATCATAGGGAAATTTTAAAAACGCGTTTCGTTTTGAATATATTGAGTAAAAATCAGTGCGATTTCGTCCTTGAATTTTTACAATTAGACTATTATTAGCGAAGTTACACCAAAAATGGAAATAATAAAAAAATATCATTTGTAACAGGTTGAAGAACCTTTCGAAAACAGTCATTCAAATACACTCCATTTTTATTCTGCAGTGGTAGACATATTCCGAGCAATGAAAAAGAACTTGACACAATTTGGTTGCGTTTCCAGGTATTCGCATGAAGGACAGCTGACGTCGACTTAACAGGTTGAAAACAACGTAGTTTCATTACCCACTAAACGGGCCAAATTGCCAGAGTTATTAGATCACAGATGCCTGGAAACCTGATCTAAATCACCCCTACCCCAAAACACCTCATTCTTATATAATAATAATAATAATAATAATAATAAATACAGTTTATTTACAGTGAATCCATGTAAGTGCTCTCAGGCTTTACAAGTAAAATAAAGAAAACATATGTTTTGTGAAATCTCGTAATAAATTAAATTAATTCAAAATGAACTGGTTCTGGGTATAATTTTTTGAAAAGATGAGTTTTAAGGCCAGTTTTGAATGATTTGTAAGTTTTGTGGTGACTGCAGGCAATCAGGCAGAGTGTTCCAGAGAAAAGGCCCAGCAACTGAAAAGGCATGATCACCTGCCGTTACTAGGTCGCCTGGGTTATGGCAGAGTTTATTCGCAGATGAGGATCTCAGAGATCTTGAGGGAACATAGCGCTGAACTAGATTGCTGAGGTATGATGGTGCCAATCCATTAAGGCATTTATAGAGGGTGATAAGAACTTTGAATGTGATGCACTCTTCAATAGGGAGCCAATGAAGGTGGTAAAGAAGGGGTGTGATATGACATGATTTCCTCCTCCTTAAAATGATGACTCTCGCTGCGCAGTTTTGAACAAGCTGGAGTTTCTGCAGCAGGGACTGTTTACAACCATACAGTAGAGAATTGCATGGATTAACTGTTTCGCGATCTCTTCGTCCACAACGTCGCGTATCCTGCTAATATTTCGTAGGTGGTAGTTGGATATCCGACACACCTGTGTGACATGACTGTCAGCAGACAGGTGCTCATCCACAAAATAATCGAGGTCGTGCACCGCTGTTGAGGGAGAGATCGAATGACCATGAAATACGGGTTGTATTCGTGATACTTTTGCAAGCTGATGGGGTAGACCTAGATAGATAACCTCCGTTTTATCGGGATTAAATTTCAGGAAATTTGACGTCATCCATGATTTTATATCATTCACACATCTTTCTAGTGCGTGAACCGCCTGCTCCTCATGCTGTGCCTTGAAATGAATATAGAGCTGCGTGTCGTCTGCATAGAAATGGAAACTTAAGTCCGTGCCTACAAATGATATCGCCGAGGGGCAAAACATAAACAACATACAGCAGAGGCCCTAGAATCGACCCCTGGGGTACACCGAACATCAAAGGAACGTCACTGGAATAAGTACCAGTAACATTCACTCTTGGGGTGCGGTCTGAGAGATACGACCTCAACCAGTCACGAGCCTTTCCTGTAACGCCTATTCTGGTTTGCAGAATGTCAAGGAGGACGGCATGATCAATGGTGTCAAATGCCGCACTTAAATCTAACAAAACTAAACAAGAAACCTCCTTCCGGTCCATCAACAAGAGAATGTCATTCTGGACCCATAAAAGTGCAGTTTCCGTGCTGCAGAGTGGTCTGTAGGCCGACTGTAATTCCTCAGACAGGCAACATCGTGACAACAGATGTTCCCAGAGTTGTTTCGCAGCTGCACGCTCTAGCAGTTTAGAAACAAAACTCAGGTTGGACACTGGGCGGTAAGTTTTAAATATTTCAGGATCGAGTCCTGATATTTTTATACTGTACCAATGACCCAGACATAGCTGGTGCTAACTCATAAAAATCTAGAGCCAAACACAAATTTTGCCCCCAATCCCCAAAATTTGCATCTAAAACCAAAGCAATCATGTCCTGAATAGCCCTCCATACTTCGTCTCTACTGCCCATGCGCAGTGTCAAGGAGGTCCCGGAATTGGCGCCATTTATCATTCTTTGTTTGGCCCTTCATCAGTTCACATCTAACTGATCTTTGTGCTTGTAAATCTCAGTTTAAATGATGCCAGACACATAAATATTAGAGAAATGGTGAATCTAAGGAGGAGATAGAAGGAGGAGAGGAAAAATGAGTGACAGAAAATAATCAGGGCTTAACTTAAAATTTTTTAATGAAATTATGTTAAGTTACCTATTTTCGAGGCATGGGCCTGTTGTGGTCATTCTTGCCATAAAGTTACACTGCTTGTTCAGTGTTTTCCTCTCTCCCTTTCCTTTAAGTCCCCCCTTGCTATTCTCCCATGCTTTTGGCATATTTTCTGTAATATTATTACTAAAATTTCTTGGGAGTTTTAGCTGGATAACAGAATGAATTCTGTTCTTTTCCCCATGTTTACGTCCTCACCCATGGGTGGTTAGGCGTAGTGTTCTGCATCTACCATCTGATGTTCTGCAGTTTCTTCCCCTGGAAGTCTCTGTTTTGCATCAGATAGTGAATTATTGGTAACTGATTTTGGGCCAGGGTTATCAGTGCCTGGAGTCATGTTTCTGGTGTTTTTACACCTCTTGTTTACATTGACAACAGCCTCTGTGGAGGGGGATTTCTTGTCTTTGTGTTAGTTTAATCATAACTGGATACATTATTATTATTCGTAAGTGTTGCATTAATTTTTTAAAATATTTTTAAAATTTTTGTCCACACTTATGCTTGGGATCCATTGGGGCTCAACGTTACTTTTCAGAAACTTGGGCTTTTCTGAAAAAATATTTTTTCAAAAAACATTTTTGATTTCAATTATTTTTTCTATGTTAATGGATCATGTTATTATGTATTTTTGTTTTCAGGGGTTGGTGCGAGTACTAGGACTTTGTATTCTTTTCACATTGAAAAGATATTGTTCAATTGTAATAAGAGGAAATCTTCCTCTGACTTTCATAATCATTGTATAAATGTAGTCAGTGTTCTCGCACTAACTCCAGTTCAGTATGTGTTAATTTCGATGACAACATGAGAAGCGTGTGTCACGGTATGTTAGCGGAGAAATGGACATGCCGGTCCTTTCTCCACAGGGTCACTCCAGTTTATCAATCTCTATTTCAGACGAACAAGAACAGGGTGATGTATCCGTGATGTCTTCCAAAAGTGTGCCTCCGTCGTCACAATTAATGAAGAGCTAGCGGCAAAGTGCTCATGGAAATACGTCAATTGCCTAAGAGGTCCCTAGTAGGATCGACGGCCTTTGACGTCCGCCAGCTTGCCCGGTGTAGCGTCCATTCATCGAATGGTTCGGCAGCCGGGTTCTTCGGTTGCGGTCCGTAAAGGAGTTTTGGGTGATGCGAGCACTATAAATCAACCAAGTGCACACCCAGTGACGGCAGATTAGAGGAGAGAACGGAGGAAGCCTATTAGTCCAGTTCCTAGCTCATCCAGGTCCATCCGGGCTGCGAGCGAGAGAGGCCCCTCTCTCGTACAACAACATCTGGCCCCAGATGTTGTGGTACAAAATGTTTCGCATTCGGACCATACGTCCGCCGCTCGGGATGCTCCGTTATATAGACAGTCCGGAGAGACTGTCAATAAGGCTTCCTCATCCTCATGGCAGCACACACGATCGCACCTTGGCTATGTGACCTCGGATATCCAGCCAACTTTGCCAATCAGAGAATCCACGGCGACCAGGTCACGCCATCCGGTAGCCAGGGACACGAGGCCTGTAGACTCCGGACGTTCGCATAAGAAAAGTATGCAGGAGTCAACGTTCACGGAGCTTCCAGCGGCAAGCATCGTAAGACCGCTACTCCACAGGCCTCAGTGACGGACGTGCTATCCCAAATAGCACAACTTATCGCAGCATCCCAGCAACGACAGAATCTCTGTCGCATCATGTAATATCCGACGACGCTGGGTCGGTACGCTCCGCTGAAGCATCAGGTACGGACGTCCGAAAACTTCATAGGGTCCGACAGGATGGCGAAAGGGATTCGGAAGATTTCGAGCTTTCCCTTTCGGAACAACATAAGTTGCTGTACATGTCATCCGGCTTTATCTTCTAGAGGTTGTTTCGTCGGACCAGAATGCTGCGATGCCGGATAAGAGACTGATAGCGTCAGTGGACACAAGAATTTTTTGATCGGTTCAGGGACATCGTCCCTCAGTTTCCGACACAGTCCAATAATGTCACAGGAACTTTCAAATTATTGAACGACGCTATATTTATATATATATATGCTTGCTATTAAACAAGCAAGTCTGGTTTCTTATTCGCAAATGTTACCGTGATGTCTTTCAAAAGTGTGCCTCTGTCGTCATAGTTAAATGAAGAGCTAGCGGCTATAAGTGCTCATGGAAATACGTCAATCGCTTAAGAGGTCCCTAGTAGGATCGACGGCGTTGACATTCGCTAGCTCACCCGGTGTAGCGTCCATTCATCGAATGGTTCGGCAGCCGGGTTCGTCCGTTGCAGTCCAGGAAGGAGATTGGGGTGATGCGAGCACTATAATAGACAATAGTACACACCCAGTGACGACGGATCAGAGGAGAGATCGGAGGAAGCCTGTTAGTCCGGTTCCTAGCTCGTCCAGGTCCGTCCGGGCTGCGAGCGAGAGAGGTCCCTCTCTCGTACAACAACATCTGGGACCGGATGTTGTGGTACAAACGTTTTGCATTCGGAGCATATGTCCGCCGCTCGGGACGCTCCGTTATATAGACAGTCTGAGAGACTGTCGATAAGGCTTCCTCATCCTCACGGCAGCGCACACGACCGCACCTTGGCTACGTGACCTCGAGTATCCTGCCAGCTTCGTCATTCAGGGATTCCACGGCGAACAGGTCACGCCATCCGGTAGCCAAGGGACACGAGGCCTGTACACTCCGGTCACTCGCATAATAGATGTATACACAGGGTAGCGTACACGGAGCTTCCAGCGGCAAAGCAACGTAAGACCGCTTCTCCACAGGCCTCAGTGACGGACGTGCTATCCAAAATAGCACAACTTATCGCAGCATCCCAGCAAACGACAGAATCTCTGTCGGATCAGGAATAATCCGAAGACGCTGGGTCGGTTCGCTCCGCTGAAGCATCAGATACGGACGACCGAGCACTTCATAGGGTCCGACAGGATGGCGAAAGGGATTCGGACGATTTTGAGCTTTCCCTTTCGGAACAACAGAAGCTGCCATACATTTCTTCCGGCATTATCTTCCAGAGGTTGTTCCGTCGGACTAGAATGTTGCGATGCTGGATAAGAGACTAATAGCGTCATTGGACACAGAGTTTTTGATCGGTTCAGGGACATCGTCCCTGAGTTGCCGACACAGTCCAATAATATCACTAGAACATTCGAATTATTGAACGATGCTATATATAAGCTTGCTACCAAAACAGGCTAGTCTAGTTTCTTGTCCGCAAATGCTCTAATCTGCCTTTCATCAATTCAAGGAATAATTTGTAACGGCAGGACAGGGCATACCGAGAGTTCCTCTGCGTCTAGACGATGAGGCTGAAGACTTGTAATTGTCTATATCGCTGTCTATGTCAATTCCAACCACGACGTTGGAAATGACAATAATGTATAACAGACTTAACTTAGACGCTTTATCATACGCAGACCACCTTACTAAGGCGTTATCTTTACGTCTTCAAGGGAAAGAATTCCAGGATATGATCCTCAATGAGATTTCTTTCAAGGGCAGTAGCTTTTCCACGTATAACTCCGCCTTTCAGTGGCAATCTGGAGTTGGTTAGACGTGACGCAGCCCTAGCTACATCCACGCGTGGATAGTAAGGTGAAGAACTCTCTCAGAGTCGCTTCGGTCTCGGAGAAGCTTCTCTTCGACGGCAACCTTTCGGCAATCTAGGAATTGCTCGATATAGACGTTCTCTTGTCAATCAAGTGTAACAAGAGATTCAGACTTGGGCAAACATTCAGTGGTTCACTCAGGGAGTTCCACTGCAGTTGCCGGATCCGAGTTTTACGATTATGACGGATGCCAGTCAAACAGGTTGGGGTACAACATTGATCCCAACGGTTTCGAAGTGCCAGGGTCTTTGGATTCCACAGTTTCTAGGCAAGCACATAAACATCCAATAAATGATGTCAATTTGGCTTGCACTACGTCATTGGATGAACATTATTCAGAAAGCGCATGTCAAAATCCTGTCTGACAATACGACAGTAGTTGCGTATATCCGGAACCAGGGAGGCACTCATTCCGTTCCGTTATTCAATTTAACGGAAAGAATCCTTCTATTTGTTCTAGAACACCAAGTTCTGCTTTCGGTCCATCATATTTCGGGTCGTCTGAATGTATTAGTAGACTCCCTTTCACGGAAGGGTCGCTTGTTGCCATCAGAATAGACTCTCAACAAACAGGTATTCAATCAGATTTGCTACCAATGGGAGCAGCCAATGATAGACTTATTTGTGACACAACTCAACAATCAATTGCAGATGTATGTGTCACCATGTCTGGATCCCCGAGCATATGCAGTAGAAGCTCTATCAATCTCGTGGGACGGAAGGATAGGATATGCGTATCCTCCAGCGCCGTTGATTCAGCAAATATTGCTCAAAATAAAACAATCTCAATACAATTCTGTTGGTAGCATCTCTGTCTCCACAGAGACCGTGGATAATCTACTCAGGTGTCTGCTGTGGGACTTACCGCGAAAACTTCCTCCACGAGAGGATCTTCCTTCGCTGGGGAAATCGTGTCAACTTCATCACAACCTGCAAGGTCTCAACCTTCACGTATTCCGTTGTGCGGTCCTTCTTGAACGGCAAGCATTGTACAGGACGAGCAGTGGACGCAATTTCTAACGGTAGGAGGACCTCCTCTTCGCTATTCTATGCGGCTAAAGTGGAAGGTCTTCCGTCGTTGGTGTAGGGATCATTATGTTGATATTTTTGATCCCTCCATACCAGACATTGCAAACTTTCTAGTATACTTGTTTGACGAGATCAACTGCAGCCCCCTCCCCCTCCCCCCCCCCCCTCCCCCACAAAAAAAACGTTCTTGGTAAAAAAAATGCAGTGGTAGACCAGTCGGGTATAGATATCATCTGACTGGTTGGTTGATTGAGGGGTGGTGGGGGGAGGGGGGGGGGCTAAGTACAAATTCAGTGGAGGCAGAGAGCCAACTGTTATAGGCCTACCATCTTGTCATCAGAGGGTGCAGTTGCGTAGGCCAACCCCACAAATATTTAATGTCTGTTTCTATCTCGTAATGTTCAGTGTTGCTGTAAGCCTACTATTTGTGAGCCGAGGCCTGTTAAAAAAATCCCAGTGAACTTGGGTGGGGTGAGAATCTTATTCAGCATCGAGTGGGATATGTAAGTGCGATATAGGTATTGCTCCTCGGCGTATGGGGCAGAAAAAAATTTCCTGACGGACCAAAATAAATCTCCAGACTGATTTCAGATGTGGAACCAGATTTGATAAACAAACTGTGCATGCATATCGGTTCCCGGATGTAAGATGGTGCTATGCTGAAATCGTCTATTATGATTGAATAACATGTGGGGTGAGAAATCTGAGTCAATTCCTCTCCAACACAGTTTCGTCCAGCATGCGGTTCGACCCATTTTCCAGGTGAACAGAATATTCTTTTACATTGAACCATGCAGGGCCTTTAAAACACTGTGAATGACCAAGACTGTAAATGTGGATATCCTGAAACCTATCAACGGTACATGGAGAGAAATTCTAAACAGAAACACTAACAGAGTGGAATTTTCACACATATATCGTCTTAACCCATGTGAAAGAAGCATTTCATTGAACTGAGGGTCCTTTGAATGACAACCTACGGTCCATCTACAGAAATATGTTGTGTTCGGTGTCCCTTTTCCACCGAAGCTGAGAGCGTATTTTGTGAGTGGAAACCTCACTCCTCGAGTGTTTTAGCGAGATGGGACACAATGTGTCTGAATGTATCTGAGATCAGTTAAAAATTATAAATTGGCAGAATTTGGGAGAGTTTTCGGTTTCCAGTCTAAACTCAGCAAAATTAGAAGAAACATATACGTATATTTTATATTTCATTAAAAAACGATGCGTATAGCTTGAGGTTTGTTGCTTTGGACCACTGAGAAAAGTAGACCCAGGCTGTTGTAATATAACTGAATATAACACAACACTTAACATGATCAATTATTGAGTTCTCACAGCAGCAATAAAATTTGGTAGCAAAAACATTTCCTAATATGAACTAGTCCTTTAATTACCCTTCCAAAGATGTAAAACAAGAGCCGACAATAGCTACTGATTGTTTCTGAAACAGCCTCTGCTCGCAATGAAAACATTGACTGGTGACAATAGATAAAGCATAAATTACTCCTATGAAGTTTATTCTTTTGAGATTTCCAACATCAGAAACTGGTTAAATTGAATTACAATTATGTATATCTATATAATTTTATATCTACATTACAACTTGTAAAGAAAATTTTGTTTCTAACATTCGACTTACCATTTAACAATTTTATTAGCACTACGACAAATATTGAAATTATTTTGAATCTATTTATAGGAAAAGACAGTGCTCGTGTGGTGTTTTCCAACAAATAGTTGCAACACAATGAGATGAGAAAAAATTCAATTTCTAACATTCGGCCTGTCACTTAAGTTAACCGTGCACATGTATATTAGCACTACGAAAAAGCCCTGGGCCAATTTAATCCATGGATCGACTTAGGGCATACCTCAGTTGCTGACTTTATTTTTGGCCGACTGCTCCTATGAGCGACTACATTTTGGGGGCGACTTCCCACCATTTAACTCTTTGTAGACTTTATACCACAACAACAAAGCTTGAATTTTTCTTTTTTGTGACAATTTATTGGAAAACATCCAGCGGTGTTTTGAATAGATAGTTGCAAAAAATGAAAAGAAAAAAAAACAATTTCTACAGCCCCGTGTCTTGCAGCACACCGAGAGACCATGTGTTCGAGTGTTGTTTTCTTAATACTGGATAGCTGTCTTTTCCACCTAAGATCGCCATATGTACATGTGGCGAGTCGACGTCCAGTAAGAGCAGGCTTCGACACCCTTATAGTTTAAAGTCCCCCCCCCCCCCCTGCACATAAATAACAGATGTAGCCCCCCCCCCCCCCCCCCCCACACACCACCACACGTCGAGGATTACATGCCGCCTATCGCAGAGATAGGCCTACTGACACCACCTCTAGTTCCACAGAAAGTTAAAAGTTATTTTTCGGCATAATTATGTTGTTGCCGAAACACAATTTAATTTGAGTGCATTCAGAAACGGAAACCGGACATTGCAAATAAAATCATTAAAATTATTTTTGACAGTATTAATATGGGCAGATCATAAGCGGTCATAACAGACGAAGGCAATCAATTGTATCTCGATTTGTTGTCAGTCTTGTTTGTGTTGATGATGTAAATATGTATTGAATATGTCGATAGCTTGAAATAAATCATAAAAATGAATTTATTTTCTTTATATATTATTAGATTAACCCATCCGAACATCCTGAGGACGAAGGGCGCCAGACCTGACGAGGCCAAAAAGCTTGAGTCGAAAAGTGCAAAACTTAAAGCACGAGCCAAATCGGCCAAAAAGCGTCGCTCCAGACAGTACTTTTTACATGATTATGTTTCAAAATATAGTTTATGACCACTAACTCAAACTAGCCCAGCCCCCCAGACTAGTTGCAAAGGAGGGAGCATAAAATTTATTTCAGAAACAAAGATGTAGGCTTTTGTGCAAGAATCTGGACAATACTGCTGAACTGTTGGGTAAAGTTTGACCGATAAACCGTTTATCTAACCTTAGTTAAAGTAGAAGACAACAGTTGTCAAAATATTTTTTGCTTCCAAAACACAGCTTATGACCCCTGATTGAAACGGTCACTATGCGCTCGTTTCAATCAGAAGTCATAAGATATGCTTTGGAAGCAAAAAATTAAGATAAAAACCTAAAAAAAATGGGAATGACGAATTTCGTGTATAGCGCGGGGCGATATTTTTATACTGTACCAATGACCCAGACTTAGCTGGTGCTAACTCCACAAAAACCAGGGCCAAACACAAATTTTGCCCCCCAATCCCCAAAATTTGCATCCAAAACAAAAAGAAATCATGTCCTAAAGGACCTCCATAGTACGACTCTACTGCGCATGCGCAGTGACGCAGTCGTCCCGAAATTGGCGCCAAATATCATTCTCTGTTTGGCCCTTCATCAGTCAACATCTCACTGATCTTTGTGCTTGTAAATCTCAGTTTAAAGGATGCCAGACACGTAATTCTTGGAGAAAATGTGATTCTAAGGAGGATAGAAGGAGGAGAGGAAAAAAGAAGTGGCAAAAAATAATCAGGGCTGTACTTAAAATTTTTTGTTGAAATTATGTTAAGTTGCCTATTTTCGAGGCAAACGCCTCTTGTTGTCATTCTTGCTAATTGTTGCACTGCTTATTCAGTGTTTCCTCTCCCCTAACCTTCTAAAGTCCCCCCTTGCAATTCTCCCATGCTTTTGGCATATTTTTGAGAAGTTTCATTTCTAAAAATTCCCTGGGAGAGTTGCTTGGTTACAGAATGTTTTCTGTTATTTTCCCCATAGTTACGTTTTCACCCATGGGTGTATAACGTTTGTGTTCTCCATCTTCCATCTGATGTTCTGCAGATTCTCCCCTGGGAGTCTCTGTTTTGCATCAGATAGAGTGTAATTGATGACTGATTCCGGGCCAGTTTTTTCAGTGCCTGGAGTCATGTTTTCTTCTGTGTTTACACTGTTTGTTTTCATTGGCAACAGCCTTTTTTGAGGGGGGCTGTTTGCCTTTGAGGTAGTTTATCTCATTATAAGATACATTTATATTATCCGAAAGTGTCTCATTAATTATTTTATATAATTTTAAAATTTTTGACCACACTTTGCCATCGGATCCATCGGGGCTCAACGTTACTTTTCAGCAACTTGGGCTTCTCTGAAAAAATATTTTTTCAAAATTATTTTGTTTTGCAATTGTTTTTTCATTTATTAATGGATCATGTTATTATGTATCTTTGTGTCAGGGGTTTTTGCGAGTAACTAGGACTTATTGTTGTTCTTTCACAATGAAGGGAACTTGTTCAAATTGTAATAGGAAGAAATCTTCCTCTGACTTTCATGATTATTGCATTAATTGTAGTCAGTGTTCTCGCATTAATCCCTGTCCTGTATGTGAACATTGGGATGAGAAACATTGGAAACGTGTGTCACGATATGTTGTTTCTGGAGAAAGAGCGATGCCGGCTCTTTCTCCACAAGGTCACTCTACTCTCTCAGTTTCTATTTCAGAGGAACCAGAACAGGGTGATGTTTCCATGTTATCTTCTTCAAGTGTGCGTCCGTCGTCACAAATAAATACAGAGCTAGCGGCAAAAGTGCTCATGGAGATTAGACAAATGTCGTCCGCTAGCTCGCCCGGTGTAGCGTCCATTCACCGAATGGTTCGGCAGCCGGGTTCGTCCGATGCGGTCCAAGAGGAAATTTTGGGTGATGCGAGCACTATAAAAATAATAGATGCACACCCAGTGACGGTGGATAGTGAACGAGAACGGAGGAAGCATTTTAGTCCGGTTCCTAGCTCGTCCAGGTCCAGCCAGGCCGCGAGCGAGAGAGGCCCCTCTCTCGTACAACAACATCTGGGACCAGATGTTGTGGTACAAAATGTGTCTTTAGCGGAGCATACGTCCGTCGCTCGGGACGCTCCGTTGTATAAGCAGTCCGCAGAGACTGTTAAGGCTTCCTCTTCTCGCCGGCGCACACGACCGCACCTTGGCTGCGTGACCTCCGATATTTTGCCAGCTTCGCCGATGAAGGATTCTTCGGCGACCAGGTCACACCATCCGGCAGCCAGGGATTCGAGACCGATGGACTCCGGACGTTCGCATAGGAAAAGTATGCGGGAGCCATCTGATGCGGAGCTGCCCTCGGCAAAGCAGCGAAAGACCGCTCCTCCGCAGGTCTCGACGTCGGACATTCTAGTGCAGATAGCACAGCTTATCGCAGCATCCCAGCAGCCGACAGAGACGGTGTCGGATCGAGAATTATCCGACGGCGCTGGGTCGGTACGCTCCGCCGAAGCATCGGGGGCGGACGACCGGGAACATCGGGAGGTCCGACCGGATGGTGAAAGGGATACGGATGAATTGGAGCTATCCCTTTCGGAACAACACAAAGCTGCCGTGGACTTCATCCGGCACTTTCTTCCTCAAGTTGTTCCGTCGGGCCAGACTGCTGCGCTTCCGGACAGGAGAATTATAGCGTCATTGGACTCTGATTTTTTCGAGCGGTTCAGGGACATCGCTCCCGAGTTTCCATCGCAGTCCAATAATGTTGCAAGAACATTTGAATTATTGAACGACGCTATTTTTAAACTTGCTTCCAGGACGGGGAAAGCAGGCTTCTTGTCCGCAAATACTCTCAACCTGCCTTTCATTAATGCAAGGAATAAATTCGACACGGCAGGTCAGGGTATACCGAGAGTTCCTCTGCGTATGGACGACGAGGCGGAAGACTTAGAGCTATCATTACCGTCGTCAGCTTCTATTCCAACCGCAGTGTTGGAAACAGCTATTGCGTCTAACAGAGCCAATTTAGATGCCTTATCTTACGCAGATCACCTTACGAAGGCGTTATCACTGCGTCTTCAAGGGGAAGAGTTTCAGGATATACAATCCTCCTTAAGACTTCTTTCAAGGGCAGTAGCTTATTCCACGTGTAACTCCGCCCTTTCAGTGGCAAATCTGGAGTTGGTTAGACGTGATGCAGCCCTGTCTACATCCACACTAGTGGATTCTAAGGTGAAGAACTCTCTTAGAGTCGCTTCGGTCTCAGGAGATCTTCTCTTTGACGGCAAGCTTTCCGCTATTTATGATAATATTAAAAAGAAAGCTAGTGATTCTCTGTTGTTTAGATCCGCTCCTAAAAGGTCGGATACAGCAGACACGAATAAGGCGGGCACTTCTGGGTCTTATCCGCCCAAGAGAGGTTCCTATAGAGGTTCCGGTGCGTCCTCTAGCTCTTATTCGAGAGACCGTCAGGATAGCGACTCTCGTTCGGGACGTCCTTCAGGCCGGGACAATCGGTCGGACGCCCCGAGGTCGACGAGGCGAGGTGCGGGTCGTGGAAGACGTGGTTTCTCCTACCGCAGGCCTCGCGGATCCAGGAGGTGATGGCTCAAACCTCTATCGCGTTCCGGTTGGCGGAAGGTTGTCGAGTTTTTCTCAAGAGTGGGCGTCGATTACGGACGACCCGTGGGTGAGAGGAGTGACTTCGGAAGGTCTAAAGATATCCTTCAAACGAAAGCCTCCATTAACTCGAAGTCCAAAGTGGACTCATCTTCCGTCAAACCCTCAGAAAAGAGACGCCCTGCTATCAGAGGTGCAGTCTCTTTTAATGAAGAACGCGGTAGAGGTCGTAGAAAACCAGGAATCGCTGGGATTCTACAGCCATCTGTTTCTGGTTCCGAAACCAGACGGCTGGATAAACAAGCTGATCGTCGCTCCGAAGTTTTATATGGAGACGATTCGATCGGTCAGAGCGAGTATTCGGGTGAACGATTATGCAACGAGCATAGATCTCAAAGATGCGTACTTTCACGTCATGGTACATCCGACATTCCGAAAGTATCTACGCTTCGCAGTCCTAGGAGTGGTGTATCAGTTCCGGGCCATGTGCTTCGGATTGAATCTAGCACCCTGGGCTTTCACTCGGGTAATGAACTCGGTAATGATCTACTTCCGAGCTCATTCGTCTGCGGTAACGTCGGCCTACCTGGACGACATTCTTCAGAGGTACGGCAACGAGTTAACGCTTCAGAACGATGTTCAGAATCTTCTTCTATTGCTCCGACGTCTCGGTTTCATAGTAAACGAGGAGAAGTCGGATCTGGTGCCGTCCAAGTCATTCACTCATCTGGGAATGAGCTTCGAGACGCACAACAATCTCGTTCGTCTGCCGTTAACCAGAGCGAAATTAGTCAGTTGTTACGCTCGCTATTGTCTGAATACAGACAAAGTCACGGCGAGAGAATTTATGAGACTGATAGGTCTGTGCGGAGCCGCCGCGGATCTCATTCCGATGGGACGGCTACGCACACGGCCTCTTCAAATTTTCCTGACTCAGAATTGGAGTGTGAAAATTCATTCGCTCGATGTAGACGTTCTCTTGTCAGATCAAGTGAAACAAGAGATTCAGACTTGGGCAAACATTCAGTGGTTAACTCAAGGAGTTCCGCTGCAGTTGCCGGATCCGAGTTTTACCATTATGACGGATGCCAGTCAAACAGGTTGGGGTGCATCATTAATCCCAACGGATTCGAGATGCCAGGGTCTTTGGGATCCGCAATTCCTATGCAAGCACATAAACATCAAGGAAATGATGTCAATTTGGCTTGCGTTACGTCACTGGATGGACATTATTCACGATGCTCATGTCCAAATCCTATCCGACAATACGACAGTAGTGGCGTATATACGGAATCAGGGAGGCACTCATTCAGTTCCGTTGTTCAATCTAACGGAAAGAATCCTTCTGTTTGCGTTGGAACATCACGTTCTTCTTTCGGTCCGTCACATACCGGGTCGTCTGAATGTGCTAGCAGACTCCCTTTCACGAAAGGGTCGCTTGTTGCCGTCGGAGTGGACTCTCAACAAACAAGTATTCAATCAGATTTGCTACCAATGGGAACGGCCAATGATAGACTTATTTGCGACACATCTCAACAATCAGTTGCAGACGTATGTGTCCCCGTGTCCGGATCCAAGAGCATTTGCAGTAGACGCTCTATCGATCCCTTGGGACGGAATGATAGGATATGCGTATCCTCCAGCGCCGTTAATTCAACAAGTATTGCTAAAGATAAAACAATCTCAATGCAAGATTCTGTTGGTAGCATCTCTGTCGCCACAGAGACCGTGGATAAATCTACTCAGGTGTCTGTTGTGGGACCTACCGCGGAAGCTCCCTCCACGAGAGGATCTTCTTTGGCAGGGGAAATCGCGCCAACTACATCACAACCCGCAAGGTCTCAACCTTCACGTTTTTCCGTTGTGCGGTCCTTCTTGCATGGCAAGCACTTTACAGGACGAGCAGTGGACGCGATTTCTAACTGTAGGAGGACCTCCTCTTCGCTAAACTATGCGGCTAAGTGGAAGGTTTTCCGTCGTTGGTGTAGGGATCATTCTGTTGATATATTTGATCCCTCTATACCAGACATTGCTAACTTTCTAGTATACTTGTTTGACGAAATCAAACTGCAACCTGTTACTATAAAGGGTTATAGATCTATGTTATCTGATACCTATGCACATCATGATAGTTTACAAATTGGATCTAATGTCTCTTTATCGAAATTGGTTAGAAACTTTTCGATAAATAGACCCAGAACTCTTAGATTAATTCCTAAGTGGAATTTAGCTTGGGTTCTCCTTAAATTGAAGGAAAAGCCATTTGAACCTCTTGGGACAGTAGATTTCAAATTCTTATCTTATAAGACAGCTTTTCTCTTAGCTTTCTCTTCTGCCAGAAGAGTCAGTGAGCTTCATGCACTATCGGTGGATGATTCTCATTATCGTAGTGTTGGGAACACTATCACCTTCACTACTAATGTCGGTTTTTTAGCTAAGAATCAGGCTCCTAATAAATATCCGGAACCTATTGTTATTAAGGCTCTTCCGTCTTCAGACGGGCGTAGGCCTTTACTCTGTCCTGTTAGAGCACTACGTATCTATAAACAGAGATCTCAGTTCATCAGAAAGGGACGGAAACGTTTCTTTCTGTCTTTGATGCCTAATAGAAAGGACATTTCAGTCCATTCTATTGCTAGATGGATTCAGTTAACTATCCGTACTGCGTATGAAGATTTATCTTCTTCTCAGCAGTCTGTGCTTAAGATTTCTGCTCATGAAGTAAGAGCTCTTTCTACTTCCTGGGCTTATGCTAATAGTGTTGCTATTACAGATTTAATGAAGGCTGCTTATTGGTCTCAGCCATCCACATTTACTAATTTTTATCTCAGAAATATTGAGTCCATTTCTGGAGACCTGCATTGTTTAGGTCCGTTATCTGTTGCTCAGAATGTCGTCCACTAAACAGTTGCAACTATAGTTATGCAGGCTTTCTGTTCCGGCAGTGACTCCGTCCGGCTGCCCTCTTCGCTCTGGGCTATTTGACCAAGGGGAAGGGGGGGGGGGGGGTGTTCCCTTAGGTCACCTGCTTTATAGTGAAAAGCAAGGGAATGCCTCCTCCAAGACAGTATTTCTGAGTCGCTTCCGGGATGGTTTTAAAGTGTAATATTAATGTTTAATTTCATTCATGTCTTATTTTTAAAGTGTAGCTCGGTGTGAAGCATTTGTATATGTCAAGTGTCAAACGGGCTTTAATATACAATACTCGGACACTTTTAAATGATTATAAAGAGTCTCAATTCTCTGGACTACTTTATTTATTGGCTTGCTTTAAAAATAATTAGTATAAAGGTTATACTGGATGTTAATAGAGAACATGAATGTTATTGTGCTCAATTATTAAGGGTAGTGTATCTTTCTAATTTAAATATTAAATAAGAAAGATACATGTAAAGCCTAATACTCCTTTTCTCCTTAAGGGGTTACCTCTTTATTTTATAATTGAGCTTATTGGATTTTCCTCTATGTCCTAGGCCCTCCAGCCTGTTTACTATTCAGCTAAGTCTGGGTCATTGGTACAGTATAAAAATGTTAAAAAATTTATAGTAATTTATATATTTTTTATACTTACCAATGACCCAGACAGGGATGGCCCTCCCTGAGTTGGGAACTCTTGCCTCCCCGCTGAGTACATAGCGCTGACCAGGCACTGCCAGTAAGAATGATATTTGGCGCCAATTTCGGGACGACTGCGTCACTGCGCATGCGCAGTAGAGTCGTACTATGGAGGTCCTTTAGGACATGATTTCTTTTTGTTTTGGATGCAAATTTTGGGGATTGGGGGGCAAAATTTGTGTTTGGCCCTGGTTTTTGTGGAGTTAGCACCAGCTAAGTCTGGGTCATTGGTAAGTATAAAAAATATATAAATTACTATAAATTTTTTAACTTTTACAGTTATGTCACGTAAAGTGTTAAATGCAAAAATGAATATTACACAGTAATTAGACTTGAATATTTCAACACTTCTCTTCCGTCGGCGTACGTTCATACGTCCACAATTTCCTTTGGCACACCTCACAGGTCGCATTTATGATCAGATCGCTTTGAAACTTGCGTGTGCTTGCTTGGGGTGACCTCTAGATGGGAGCTATCGATTTTCTTCAATTTCCGTCAAAAAATGTTACCGCGGCCAACGTTCTTAGAACTTAGTTTAGTCAGACCTCAATATTTCCCTTTGGCACACCTTACAGGGCACATTTATGATTGGATTGCTTTGAAACCTGGCATGCTTGTTTGGGGTGACCTCTAGATGGGAGCTATCAATTTTCTTCAATTTCCGTCAAAAAATGTTGCCAGGGCCAACGTTCTTAGAACTTAGTTTAGTCAGACCTCAATATTTCCCTTTGGCACCCCCTACAGGGCACATTTATCATCGGATTACATTGAAACCTGGCATGCTTGTTTGAGGAGACCTCTAGATGGGAGCTATCGATATTTTTATACTGTATACCAATGGCCCAGGCTAGCTGGTGCTAACCCAAAAATATCGAGGGCCAAACACAAATTTTTCCCCCAATCCCCAAAATTTGCATGCAAAACCGAAAATTAGAAGTCCTATCTGGCCCTCCATACATTTACCCTCCACGCATGTGCAGGCGCCAGGAAGTCACCGAATCTAGCGCCAACATTATTCTTTGTGTGGCCCTTGTCAGATAACAAACTGACATTTGTGCTTTTTAAATCTCAATTAATGATGCCAGGCACAAATCAATGGTTAAATTGGTGGATCCAAGGACACAACAGGATGAAGGAAGGAAGAAACGGTGGTTTGAAATGTTCAGGGCTATAATTTTATAATATTTATAAACATTAGTTCATGTTCCCTAATTTCGGGACATGGGCCTGACATCATCATTGATTGATAATGATCTGTCCACTGTTTATTTAGTATTCCTTCCCTACCTTCCCTTGATCCCCCCAGTTAAACTCCCAAACTTTTTGAAATTTTTTATAAAATTTCTTGGGAGTTTAGCGTATTATACAGAAGTTTATTAGGGCCCTGCCGTGAGGCAGATGCCCTATAGTGATCGCTCTGTCCATGCGTGCGTCCGTCCTGTAATCTTTCTCTCTTAATAGATAAGGTTTTGATATTTGACATGTGGGTATATTATCTCAAGACGATGTGTCGCGTACCAAGGTTGCCATGCTTTGACCTTGAACTTTGACCTCAAGTCAAATTATTCCGTTTTCGGGGTTTTTTTCTGACAAGTTCGTGCCCGGGCTGTAACGTTTTTCCCTTAATAGATAGGGTTTTCATATTTGGTATGTGGGTAGATTATCTCAAGATGATGTGTCGCGTACCTGGGTTGCCATGCTTTGACCTTGAACTTTGACCTCAAGGTCAAATTATTCAGAATTCAGGGTTCTTTTCTGACAAGTTTGTGTCCGGGCTGTAACTTTTTTCCCTTAATAGATAGGGTTTTGATATTTGGTATGTGGGTAGAATATCTCAAGACGATGTGTCGCGTACCACGGTTGCCATGCTTTGACCTTGAACTTTGACCTCAAGGTCAAATTATTCCGAATTCGGGGTTCTTTTCTGACAAGTTCGTGTCCGGGCTGTAACTTTTTTCCCTTAATAGATAGGGTTTTGATATTTGGTATGTGGATAGATTATCTCAAGGCGACGTGTTGCGTACCACGGTTGCCATGCTTTGACCTTGAAGTTTGACCTCAAGGTCAAATTATTCAGATTTTTAGCTCACCTGACTGAAAGTCAGGGTGAGCTTTTCTGATCACTTTTCGTCCGGCGTCCATCGTCCGTCGTGAAGGTGGTGTTTGGGCCTTTATCTCCCAAACCACTGGCCGCATATTAATGAAATTTCATGTGAGCAGGGGCTATATAAGGGCATTTTGATTTTTTGTCAAATTAGGTTTCAGCTCATATTGAGCAGAGGGATGGGGCAAAAATGCTCCATTTCTTAAAAAATCTTCGTCTCAAGAACCAGCAATAATAGAAACTTGATATTTGGTATGCAGCTTCCTTTTGAGGTGTAGACTCAAGTTTGTTCAAGAGAAGTTTGTCGGGCATTATTTGCCTTCGTTATGGGAGGGGCAAAAATTTTGGCCACGCCTAAAATTTCTATTTTCAGAACCTTCAGGTCGATTTGAACCAAATTTGATATGATGTGATAATGGGTCATAAGTAGTTGATTGATGCAAAAAAAAATTTTCTCATTGCCCTGTGGGAACCTCGGGAGCTAGAAATAGGAAAAACCTTAAAACTGCCATATCTCCAAAACTACACGACACAGGGAATTCTTATTTTGTATAAAGCTTACTTTTATCTAGTAGAATAGAGTGGTTAAAAAAAAATCCCTTTCGGTTTGATCACAAGGTACTTTTTTCAGGACTTTGAAAAAGTGCTGAGTCAGCACTTTTTAACACTGTAGGCAATGGGAAAAAGATTAAAAAATCAAATCTTCTTCTCCAGATCCAGCAGGCAGAATCTTTTGATATTTGGTATGCAACATTGTAGGGTGGATCTGATTCAAGTTTGTTCAAATCGGCCCCCTGGGTTCATATTTGGGCTCAGTACAGGAGCCCGATTTTGAACTTAGTGCATTTCAGGCAAATTTCTTAAAAAATCTTCTTCTCCAGATCCAGCAGGCAGAATCGTTTGATATTTGGTATGCAACATTGTGGGGTGGATCTGATTCAAGTTTGTTCAAATCGGCTTCCTGGATTCATATTTGGGCTCACTATAGAAGCCCGAATTCGATCTTAGTGCATTTCAGGCAAATTTCTTAAAAAATCTTCTTCTTCAGATCGAGCAGGCAGAATCTTTTGATATTTGGCATGCAACATTGTGGGGTGGATCTGATTCAAGTTTGTTCAAATCGGCCACCTGGGTTTATATTTGGGCTCAGTATAGAATCTCGAATTCGAACTTAGTGCATTTCAGGCAAATTTCTTAAAAAATCTTCTCCAGATCCAGCAGGCAGAATCTTTTGGTATTTGGTATGCAACATTGTGGGGTGGATCTGATTCAAGTTTGTTCAAATCGGCCCCCCTGGATTCATATTTGGGCTCACTATAGAAGCCCAGATTCGAACTTGGGTTTATATTTGGGCTCAGTATAGAAGCTTGAGTTCGATCTTAGAGCATTTCAGGCAAATTTCTTAAAAAAGCTTCTTCTCCAGATCCAGCAGGCAGAATCTTTTGATATTTGGTATGCAACATTGAGGGATGGATCTGATTCACGTTTGTTCAAATCGGCCCCTTGGATTCATATTTGGGCTCACTATAGAAGCTCGAATTCAAACTTAGTGCATTTCAGGCAAATTTCTTCAAAAATCTTCTTCTCCAGATTCAGCAGGCAGAATCTTTTGATATTTGGTATGCAACATTGAGGGGTGGATCTGATTCAAGTTTGTTCAAATCGGCCCCCTGGATTCATATTTGGGCTCACTATAGAAGCTCGAATTTGAACTTAGTGCATTTCAGGCAAATTTCTTAAAAAATCTTCTTCTCCAGATCCAGCAGGCAGAATGTTTTGATATTTGGTATGCAACATTGTGGGGTGGATCTGATTCAAGTTTGTTCAAATTGGCCCCCTGGATTTATATTTGGGCTCACTATAGAAGCCCGAATTCGAACTTAGTGCATTTCAGGTAAATTTCTTAAAAAATCTTCTTCTCCAGATTCAGCAGGCAGAATCTTTTGATATTTGGTATGCAACATTGTGGGGTGGATCTGATTCAAGTTTGTTCAAATCAGCTTCCTAGATTCATATTTGGGCTCACTATAGAAGCTCGATTTTGAACTTAATGCATTTCAGGCAAATTTCTTTGAAAATCTTCTTCTCAAGATCCAGCAGGCAGAATCTTTTGATATTTGGTATGCACCATGCTTAGGGAGTGAGATTCAACTTTGTTCAAGCCAAGTCCCTAGGTCCATATTTGGACTCACTGTGGGAGCTTGAATTGTAACTTAGTTCAAAATGAGGAATTTTCTTTAAAAATCTTCTCAAGATCCAGCAGGCAGAATCTTTTGATATTTGGTATGCACCATGCTTAGGGAGTGAGATTCAACTTTGTTCAAGCCAAGTCCCTAGGTCCATATTTGGACTCACTGTGGGAGCCCAAATTATAACTTAGTTCAATATGAGGAATATTCTTTAAAAATCTTCTTTTTTTTTTAGATCCACTGGTCAGAATCTTTGGATATTTGGTATAAGCTTTTCTTAGGAGGAGCAGATGCAACTTGTTGAAATCAATTCTCTGGGTTGATATTTAGGCTACCATGTCAGGTGAGCGCCCTCAGGCCCCTTGGGGCCTCTTGTTTTTTTTTTCTGACAAGTTCGTGTCCGGGCTGTAACTTTTTTCCCTTAATAGATAGGGTTTTGATATTTGGTATGTGGGTAGATTATCTCAAGACGATGTGTCGCGTACCAAGGTTGCCATGCTTTGACCTTGAACTTTGACCTCAAGGTCTAATTATTCAGAATTTGGGGTTCTTCTCTGACAAGTTTGTGTCCGGGCTGTAACTTTTTTCCCTTAATAGACAGGGTTTTGATATTTGGTATGTGAGTAGAATATCTCAAGACGATGTGTCGCGTACCACGGTTGCCATGCTTTGACCTTGAACTTTGACCTCAAGGTCAAATTATTCCGAATTTGGGGGTCTTTTCTGACAAGTTCGTGTCTGGGCTGTAACTTTTTTCCCTTAATAGATAGGGTTTTGATATTTGGTATGTGGATAGATTATCTCAAGACGACCTGTCGCGTACCAAGGTTGCCATGCTTTCACCTTGAAGTTTGACCTCAAGGTCAAATTATTCAGATTTTTAGCTCACCTGACTGAAAGTCAGGGTGAGCTTTTCTGATCACTTTTCGTCCGCCGTCCGGCGTCCATCGTCCGGATAGGGTTTTGGTATGTGGGTAGATTATCTCAAGACGATGTGTCGCGTACCAAGGTTGCCATGCTTTGACCTTGAACTTTGACCTCAAGGTCTAATTATTCAGAATTCGGGGTTCTTCTCTGACAAGTTCGTGTCCGGGCTGTAACTTTTTTCCCTTAATTGATAGCGTTTTGATATTTGGTATGTGGGTAGATTATCTCAAGACGACGTGTCGCATACCAAGGTCGCCATGCTTTGACCTTGAAGTTTGACCTCAAGGTCAAATTATTCAGAATTTGGGTTTTTTTTCTGACAAGTTCGTGTCCGGGAAGGGATTTTAATAAGATTTTACCTATTGGTTGAAATATTTTTATATTACGGTTCACATCAGTTTATACCTTACATCGGTTAGTTGCTGCGGGGCCCGCAGAGATGGATTCCATCTCCGTGATATCTAGTTCTGTACATCCCCAGGGTTACATCCTCACCCTTGGGGTGTTTGGGCGTTTTGGTCATGCATCATTCATCCGATTTATCATTTTTTTTCTTCTGATGAAGATCTTGCTTTACATCAGATAGTCTTGTTTCTGTTACTGACTTCAGGCCATGTTGCCTGTGTCTTGTTTCCGGTTTTTGTTTACATTGACAGTGCTCTAGGTAGTTTCCTATTATTTTTAAGAACGACAGTTGTAAGTAACATTAAATATTCTGTTAGGGTGGTAGTTAATTTTATAGTATATTTTTATAATTTTGTCCACACTTAGGCTTTTTTGGGCTCATCGTTCCTTTTGGGAAGTTGGGCTCTTATACAAGAAAATTGGTACAATGACATATATTAGAATTTAAGTAATAATATTTATCTAATAGTAGGGCAAATAGAGGAAGCCTTTCCTCTATTTACATGGTCGTTGCCTTGAGTATTGTTGATGTACTACCACTAATTCTTGCTCATGTGTCAGGTTTGACAATGTTGATCAGGGGTGTCATGGTTTGTGTTAGACGAGGTCCTATCGCGGCGAGGGGACACTGCTGATCCTCTCGCCAAAATGTCACTATAGTTTTTTAGTTTCTATTTTACAGAGGAACAAGAACATGGTGTGGTTTTGTGACGCAGTCAAGGAGTGTGCTTCCGTCATCGCATTATACTATTAGAGTTAGCGGAAAAGTGCTCAATGATATTAGACAAGGGCTAGGCTTTTGAACTAAGGTTTACATCCCATGTCTCCAGCTAGCTCAACCGGCAGATCTATCACATGGACTAGTGGTGTGAATCCGGGTATGTCCGTAGCGGTCGAGAAGAGGAATAAGGGTGTAGCGAGCACTATAAAAATACGAATATGCTCACCCTGCGACGACGGAAAGGAGGAAGCAGACAAGTTCTGAGGTATGCTCGTCCACGTCTTCTGTGATCGCGAGCAAGAGAGAGGCCCAACTCTCTTATAACAACATCTGGGGTCAGAGGTTGTTGGTAGGAACTTGTGTCTGTTGGAGCTTACGTCCATGCCTTCCTGTCCGGGACGCTCCTTCTAATAGGCTGCCGGGGTCGGCTAGTCTTATAGCTTCCTCTACGTTCGAAAAGCACACACGACCACACAAAGTCTGTTGCCGCCAGCTGGCTCGACCAGTGAAGTGGTTACTCAGGCCTCTGAGAACTGTGTCGCCGGATGTATCCGCTCCAGGCTAGGAGTTGATATAGGGTTTAGTGAGCACTATAATATACAACCATGCTCACCCAGCGACGACGGAAGGTGGAAGCTGGCAAGTTCTGAGGTACGCTCATTCAGGACCGCGAGCAAGAGAGAGGCCCCTCTCTCTTACAGCATCGTGTGGGGACAGATGTTGTTGGTAGGAACTTGCGTCAGTCGGAGTATACGTCCATGCCTCCTGTCCGGGATGTCCCGTCGAATAGGCAGCCGGGGTCGGCTAGTCTTACGGTTTCCTCTACATAACGGACAAAGTGCTCTTATATTGCACAGGGCTATAAACCGCGATGAGTGGTTTCCGTTCCCTGACGCCGGTGAAACAGTTAAGATTGAATATGAGGACCGGGACACCGGATGTGTCGCATGTGCATTCTATTCGGAGCTAGCGGAAGAGTGCTCAATGATATTAGATAAGGGCTAGGTTTTTGAACTAAGGTTTACGTCCCTTGTCTCCAGTTAGCTCAACCAGCAGATCTATCACATAGACTAGTGGTGTGACACCGGGTATGTCTGTAGCAGTCGAGAGAAAATAAGGGTGTAGCGAGCACTATCTAATCCAATCATGCTCACCCTGCATTGATGGAAGGAAGAAGCCGGCAAGTTCTGAGGTACGCTCGGTTAGGTCTCCCCCGACCGCGAGCAAGAGGGAGACCCCTCTCTCTCTTTTAACAACATCTGGGGCCGGGTGTTGTTGGTAAGAACTTGCATCAGTCAGAGCTTACGTACATAGCTATTGTCCGGTACGCTTAGTTCAATTCTTAGCCGGGGACGGCTACAGTTTGGCTTCTTTAAAGTTTACCAAGCACTCCCGACCGCACCTTGTCTAAGTGACTTAGGATATCTAGTCTGCATCGTCAAAGGGTCGATCTTTTGTGAAGAAAGTCGCACCATCTAGTAGCCAAGGAGATGCGGCTTCATTCATCAGGACGTCCGCAGTAATAGCTATCTCGGACACACTGTTCCAGGAGCAGCCGACAGACAAGCAATTCATGGCCGCTGCTCCTCAGGCCTACGTAATGGACTTGCTGTCGCAAATTGCACAGCTAATCGCAGTATTCCTGCTAAGGCAGAAGCACGCAACGTCAGTCTCAAAACTTGAGCTGTTGAATGGTGCTTGATCGGTCCAGTCATCTGCCTGTTCAGATGCCCGTGACCGTGATACTAACTGATTTAGACAAATGATGAAAGAGATATGGAAAAGGATCTTTCCCTTTCGGAACAACTCATGGATGTTATGGATACTATACATTATCGTTTTCCTTGAACTTGTTCCAGTAAATCATAATGCTGTGAGTAATTATGAGATACCGCTAGCATTGTTAGACGCTGACTTCATCCAGACAAAGAGCAGGATAATAAGATCTCTTTCCGGTTAAGTCTACACGGGTGCCACAGGTCTTCGATTGTGTAGACGATACCATATTTAACTTCCTGCGGGAAAAAGTAATATGGTTTCTTATCATCTTCTGTATTTTTAACCGTTTGTGTTTGTTCACATACTTTAAAAACAACAAGGGAAGATGTGTTGAGAGTTTCTCTGCATTGAATGAGCAGGCTAAGATCTTAGTTGTAGCCTTACCTTCATCATTTAGCTGTTCGCTTGGACACAATTAAGAAGATAGTTTCTTATTCAGAGCGAATGTGACGTAGCCTTGCGTCTTCATCTTTAACATTTGACTAGGTGGAAAACTTGCTACAGGTCGCTTTAGTTTTCCAGACTCTAGTCTTTGATGGTAAGCTTTCATTAATGTAGGATTAAGCTACAAGAAAGCATCAATACTCGACTCTTTAAGTTGGGTTCTAATCGATCACACCAACAGAAAGAGTAGGAGAGGTTTCCTAGACTCAGTTCGTCTATAAGGACTCATAGCGAAGGTATAGGTATCTCTCCTGTATATTTCTTTAGGATTGTCGGTACAGCCACTTGGATAGGGGGTTTACGTCTGTTTGAGTTATTGATCAGACACCCCTGAGCTGGTGGCTCGAGGCTCTTATAGAGCTCTGTCCGACCGATTTTGACTGGAACTGGATAATTAGGTTATTTATGATTATCTTTCAGTCGAAAAGCTGGCGTTCGGCAATGTAGCGAGTATAGTTCTTTAAATCACTTGTATTGTGAACTAGATAATGTCTCATGGGATTAATGATAGGATACACGTATCCCACAATTCATTTTCATCAGGCTAGTTCATCTGTTGTTTCACAGAGCGAATTAGCCAGCTGTTTGGCTCGCTTTTATCTGTTATCTGATGCATTAACAGCGGAAAATTTTATGTGCCGGATGGGATTGTGCGGAGCGGCTATGAATGTTATTTCGATGGGTCGCTTACGCACACGTCCCCTCCAGTTATTCTTAACTGGCGTTGTAGACGTTTTTCGCTTGAGACCTGTTTTGTTTTAGAGAATCTTTTAACATTAAGGTCAAGTTTGGGTATATATTTAACGGTTTTCTCAATTATTGCGGACATGAGTTCATATATTGCGTTACAATCCTGAGTCCAATGGTCTTTCTGTGCAGGGATCTTTGGACCCTCGGTTCTTGGAAACCACATATTCAGAAATGATGTCTCATTGTTTACGCTACATCATTGAATTATTACTGCTCATGTATTTATAGACGCAGATCAGAGTTTTATCAGAAGAGAAGAAATGCTTCTTTTGTCATTAATTTCCAATAGAAGGGACGTTTACGTTCATTCTATTGTTAAATAAAGTCAGTTAGCTATTCGTACTGCTTAGGTAAATTTATCTTCCAATCAGCAGTCAGTGCTTAAGATTTCAGTGCATGAAGTAAAGCGCTGGCTACATCTTGGGCTTATTCTAACTGTATGGCTTTTACATGATCTTATATAGGATCACTTCAGGATAGTTAAGTTTGCGGCGCACGGGTATAATAGTTTCCATTATTTGTGTCGCCAGTAGTAGGCATTTGAGCGCATACATTTGACAATCAACCGTTTTCATGGGAATGAATGATAGGATATGTGTATCCTTCAATTCATTTGTTTCTATTGATTTCATTGAGGTTATGGTGTCTGTTATTGAACATTCGCCAGAAGCTTCCCCACGGGAGGGTTTTCTTCTTCAAGGGAAGTTTTGTTCTTCACGTCATTCTCTGCTATCAGTGGCATTACGGAGGATGTCAGATGTGAAAGAGCTTTGCGGTCACTATATTATTGCTGGTTCCCCCCCCCCCCCCCCCCCACATGCACACACACACTCACACTGTCGCATATATATATTTCAATACATACATACTTTGCGTTTGGGTTGTGTTGGATGGCGCCCTCATAGGCATATGTGCAGTTCTGTTGCATTAGTTTCCGGTGTTTATTTTCTGATTTCTAATATACAGGCACTTATTTAATCATCAATAATGGTTGCTATATGAGTTCATAGGTGACTGCATAACCATTTAGTGGTTTTTAGATGATTACAGGCTGGATTTTTATGCACTCGCGCAATATGTGATTATGCTATCACTTTGGTGGACCTTGAAATTATTATATATTTAGGTGGCGGTCTGTGTTGGAGCTGGTTAATCATACCTACCTCCATTTCTAGATCCTGGTCTCTATTTTGTCGGTTCTCAAATCGCATATTCTCACGTGTTTATAGTTGTAGATACCAAGTAGTACACGTTGAAGAGTGTTCTTACCGGTTTTAATATTGTAGAGAGGCCTCCTGTGAATGATCTTGAAGAATGTTTTCTTTGCAGAGATTGTTCATCTATCTCGCTTTTGTATGTGTATGTTATATTATTATTTCACTGATTTCGTCGTACCTGTATATTGCCGTCTGCAGTGCATATTTTGTAGCGGATAATGTTATTTACCAAAATCATCGCTATAGCCTTGGCTTGTGAAGTGGCATTAAGCACCATTTATTATTCATGAATTAATTTTTGATTGCCTGATCGATATTTATTTATATCGTTTCCGGGTTCTGCTTATTGATTCCAGAGCTCTCCCTCTTTCTTTTGAAGATATGTTAAAAAATAGGGGGGGGGGGGGGCATTTTGTCCACTTCTCTGGCTTATTGGGTATGTAACTATTAAGGAAGCTGTTTTGTCCATACTATATTCAGCGATCAGCTGAAGTATTATTGTTTGGCGTAGGTTTATGGGCAATTTTCTCTCATTCTCAATATGCCATTCTAATTTTTATTAGGGCTTAGTCCAGACTAGTCTTAAAAATTGTTTATTTGTTACATCCTAATTAACATGATTTCATGCTTGGATTTAGGATTTACATAATTGGGATCCATATTAGGATATGTCTCTTCTATTATGGTATAAAGAGACATACTTGTAAATTCTAATTATTCTAATTTTCTTCATCATGGATTGAAGGATTTGATCTATGTTGATCTATTATTTTGGAAGTTCTAGGCCCTCCATCTTTTTATGATTCAGCTAGTCTGGGCCATTGGTATACAGTATAAAAATATGAAAAAATTTACAGTAATTTAGGCCATAAAAAAAAGAACCTCTGTTTCTCAGGCCCACGCGCATGGTCATTTTTGGTGCGCATGCAACCTTTTTATGACACCAAAAAATCTTCAAAAAAAATTTGAGATATTGTGCTCATTTCTGTAAATTGATATCGATGCGTTCGCAAATTTTAAATTAACACACTTCAAGCTTTTTCTACATCATACTTTAATAAAGTGGGTGGGTTTTAGCAATATTCACGACAGAAAGTGTTTTATTCTGTAAAAGGTAAGTCATAATGACAGCAAGAAGGAAGGTGTCTTTCAGTCTGACAACAAACAGTCACAAAGGGGAATGGTCAAATCGCACCCCGTTTGATTCGCACCAACCCTCAGAAAGTCTGCAAAGTCAGGTGCTATGTTGAATGGAACACAGTCTCCTGGCATTTATTTTTAGTAACATTTGTATTGTAAATGGCCGTCATTGGGAATTTGTGTACTGTTATTTGAAACCGTTACGAGTTTCCCGTTAATTTAAATAAATGCATTTGAGATGCAGGATAATTGGATAACTAATAGTAACCATTGCTTGATATGAAAGTAACCGTCATAGTTGAAAATAAATCGCATCTAGGCAGGTATGTGCAGTCGAATTGGTTAATAAAAACACGCAAACATTCGTTTTGTATTTCATTTTCAGATTTCAAAAAAATATGATTTATGGATGAACTGCCCGTTCAAATGGGTTGTGATAATTTTGAATATAATGGGGAAAAATTGCGATTCACGATTTTATTAGGCAGGTTGTGAAAGGATTTTTTTTTTTTGTAAAATAAATCTCTGAAAGTTGGCACTTCGACATTTGATTTGTCCCAGAGACGTTTCAACCCGAGACGTTTCACCCACGAGGCGTTTCGTGACTTTCGTCCTGTGTTATAATTTTCACGTTTCACTGAAAAACAAACATTCAAA
The DNA here is from genome assembly GCA_031216915.1 of Pictodentalium vernedei. Classification (NCBI taxonomy): domain Eukaryota; kingdom Metazoa; phylum Mollusca; class Scaphopoda; order Dentaliida; family Dentaliidae; genus Pictodentalium; species Pictodentalium vernedei. Next base: position 266,158,823 of record CM062291.1, on the reverse strand, counting down.
CCCCACTTCATTTACGACCCAACACCCCTATGGTGAATAACCAATATATTTGCGAAATTTTGCGTGGTCCACCAGGCGTTTGGGTGGGCGTCAAATTACCACAAACAACCTCTCAGGAAGAAAATAAAAATAAAAAAAAAAACCTGCCCGCCCGCATGCTTTTTTGGAAAAAATGGCCTGAGAAACAGATAATCAACTTTGTATGGCCTTATATATTTTTTATACTTACCAATGGCCCAGACGGGAATGTCCCTCCCATGAGTGGGCAGTACTGGGCACTCATACCTGATGCTGATTTATTATATTATAATCTTGTTACAAAGAATGATGTTGACACCAGATTCAGTGACTTCCTGGCGTCTGCGCATTTGCGCTGGGTAAATGTATGGAGGGCCAGATAGGACTTCTAATTTTCGGTTTTGCATGCAAATTTTGGGGATTGGGGGGCAAAATTTGGGTTTGGCCCTAGATATTTTGGGGTTAGCACCACCTAGTCTGGGCCATTGGTAAGTATAAAAAATATATAAATTACTGTAAATTTTTTCATTTTCTTCAATTTCCGTCAAAAAATGTTGCCGCAGCCAACGTTCTTAGAACTTAGTTTTGTCAGACCTCAATATTTCCCTTTGGCACATCCTACAAGGCACATTTATGATCGGATTGCTTTGAAACTTGGCATGCTTGTTTGGATTGACCTCTAGATGGGAGCTATCGATTTTCTTCCATTTTCGTCAAAAAATGTTGCCACGGCCAACGTTCTTAGAACTTAGTTTAGTCAGACCTCAATATTTTCCTTTGACACACCCTACAGAGTACATTATGATCGGATTGCTTTAAAACGTGGCATGCTTGTTTGGGGTGACCTCTAGATGGGAGCTATCGATTTTCTTCCATTTCCGTCTGTCAAAAAATGTTGCCGCTGGCAACAATCTTTGAACTTAGTTTAGTCAGGCATCAATATATTCCTTTGGCATGCCCTACAGGGCACATTTATGATCAGATCGGTTTGGAACTTTGTATGCTTGTTTGGAGTTACCTCTAGATGGGAACTATTGATTTTCTTTGATTTCCGTCAAAAAATGTTGCCATTGGCAATGACCTTCGATGAACTTAGTAAAAACTTAGTGCAGTCAAGCATCAATATTTCCCTTTGACACACCCTGCAGGGCACATTTATGATTGGATCGCTTGCAAACTTGGTGTGCTTGTGTGGGGTGACATCTATATGGGAGCTGTCAATTTTCAATTTCCATCAAAAAATGTTGCCGCGGCCAATGTTCTTAGAACTTAGTTTAGTCAGACCTCAATATTTCCCTTTGGCACACCCCACAGGGTACATTTATGATCGGATTGCTTTGAAACCTGGCATGCTTGTTTGGGGTGACCTCTAGATGGGTGCTATCGATTTTCTTCCATTTCCGTCCGTCAAAAAATGTTGCCGCTGGCAACAATCTTTGAACTTAGTTTATTCAGGCATAAGTATATTCCTTTGGCAAGCCCCACAGGGCACATTTATGATCAGATCAGTTTGGAACTTTATATGCTTGTTTGGAGTTACCTCTGGATGGGAGCTATCGATTTTCTTTGATTTCCATCAAAAAATGTTGCCATTGGCAATGACCTTTGATGAACTTAATAAAAACTTAGTGTAGTTAAGCATCAATATTTCCCTTTGACACACCTTGCAGGGCACATTTATGATTGGATCGCTTGCAAACTTGGTGTGCTTGTGTGGGGTGACATCTATATGGGAGCTTTCGATTTTCTTCCATTTCTGTCAAAAAATGTTGCCGCTGACCTTTGAACTTAGTTTAGTCAGACCTCAATATTTCCCTTTAACACACCCTTCAAGGCACATTTATGATCGGATCACTTTTGAAACTTGGTATGTGTGTTTGGGGTGACTTCTAGATGTGAGCTATTGCTTTTTTTTTCATTTCCAAAAATTATTGTTGTTATCACCAGCCTTTGAACTTAACTGCATTTGTGCATCAACTTATCCCTTTTGCACTCTCTGCAAGGTATATTTATGAATTTCCATAAAAAAAAACAAAAAAAACCCCATTGTCACAAGCATTCTACTTAGTGCATTTGTGCATTAACATCTTCCTTTGGCATGCCTCAGGGGGCACATTCATTATCAGGTTGTTTTGAAACTTTGTATGCTTATGAGGGTGACAAAGATTGGAGCTATTGATTTTCTTTTCATTTCCATCATAAACTGTTGCTGTTAGCAACAATCTTTGAATTTATTGCACTGTTGCATCATCATTCTTTGACGTGGCCTACAGGTTACATTTATCATAGGATTATTATTGTTTTTGAACTTGGAGTGCTCATTAGGCAAGAACTTTAGATAAGAGCTATTGATTAGCATTCATTTCTGTGAAAAAAGTTGCCATTTACAATAACCTCTGAACATACTGCATTTGTGTATCGGCATTCTTCTTTTAGCCAGTCTTACAGTTTACATTTAAAAATGAAATGAAATGAAATGAAATGAAATTTATTCAACAAAATACCAAATTTACAAGTTAGATTGGTACAGAGAGTTTTACGTATATAGGATACAATGGTAAATTGTTGGGAGACAACATAGCCACATTGGCTGTCTTCCTGTTGCCCCCAATGGCTGTCTTCCTGTTGCCCTCCAAATGCATGGATTACTCTGACGTTGTTCACACACAATGCTGTTATGTTAAAATTTCATCAAATAACATTAGTACCAATGATCTTCAATTTTGCCATTTCATTTATAACTTACCAAGTTCAAGTTTGTCAAGTTGAGCTACAGTGTCATTGACACTTTCATTTGTTTTTGTTACAAATTACAATTAATTGAATATATTGATATATTTGCATTCCCAATAAATTATAACAAAATACAGAATAAATTTCAAAAAGATATTTAATAACATTTGATAAATAAAAGTTGTCAGAAAGGTTATAAACAACATCTCAAAAGTGTTATGCTTTATCAGACCAGTGCTGAAAAACCCCATTAATTAGCTCCGCCCACTCATAAAAAGTTCCTCTATAAATAGACACAGAGATCTTAATTTAACCAGATTAACAGTGACTGCATAATGTAATCATATGTAACAACTGGGGTAATTTGGAAGACTACTTTTACAGGGACTGTACACGTAATGTTTTCTGTTGTGTCTTCCATTCACAAATTCTTGAGAAAACTTAAATACATGGCTGTCATAAATCTGTGTTATTGTGTTTCTGTCATTTTCATTCTAGTAGATTACCACTCAAAAATTTTATCAAATTGGCCCAGTCTAAAATTAGCCTGATCTGCTCATTTGTACGTATGAAAGTCCAGTGAGGCTTAAAAAAGTTAAAAATCTGTTTCTCAGGCCCAGCCACATGGTTCTTTTGGCTGCCGCATGTTTTCTTGTTTATGCCTCCGAGAGATTCTCTCGGTAGCATTATGTTTTCACCATGTCCATCTGTACATCGATCCGTCTGTCTGGCATCCATCCGTAAACTTTTGGTTTCCTTGAAATAACTAAAGAACCGCTTATTTGATCAAATTTTAGGGATAACTTGTGGATGACTTGACAATGTTTCTTTCTGATTTTGGTCCAGCTAACCAGTTCAATATGGCCGACATGGCAGCCATATTGAATTTGGTTTCCGTCTAATAACTAGTGAAGGCTGACTCGAATCATTTCTATTTTTTAATTATACATTGTTGGTGTCTAGAAGAAGCTTCCTTTCTATTTTGGACCAGTTTAGCTGATCCAAGATGGCTGTTAGCTGATCCAAGATGGCTGCCAGTCGCCAATTCATTATGGCAGCCATCCTGAATTTGGTTTCCGTCCAATAACTAATGAATACTGACTCAAATCAATTTCAGCTTTTGGTTATGCATTATCGATGTCTAGAGGAAGCTTTATTTCAATTTTGGTCCAGCTTATCAATATGGCCACCATGGTGTCTAGAGGAAGCTTCCTTTTGATTTTGGATGAGCCAGTCAATTCCATATGGCCACCATGGCAGCCATATTGAATTTGGTTTCTGCCCAATAACTAATGAATGCTGACTCAAATCATTTTTTTTTTGGATGCATTATTGGTGTCCAGTGGAAGCTTCCTTTTGACTTGGTTATGCTCCCGAGAGACTTACCTACCCTTTTATGACACCATCGGGGGTCTATGCCATGCTTTGCATTGCTCTTGTACAACCAATGCAAATGTAAGAAAATAAAAATGGTTTATGTCCAATATTTTACCCATGTTAATAAAGTTGATAAATTTGTCCCTTGAGTGCAACAAGTCTTTACTTTGCTTTAGCATTGCAAAGCCTTCTTGTACCTCAAGGGATGAAATACAGCACCAGCCATGCTATTCTGTAAATTATGAGGCCTAAAACATAAAACATACCAACAACATAAACTTTTGATGGCAAAGAAATAATTACAAAAATAAAAAATAAAATAAAAAACATTGCAAAGCCTTGTTCCACTCAAGGGACAAATTTATCGATTTTATCCACTTGAGTAAAGAAATAAACCATTTAATTTTTATCCTCTGCCAAAACAAAGTTTACGGGGGATATAGAAATGGGTTCCGTCTGTCCATTCTTCCATTTGTTCATCCATTCATCCATCAGTCCCCATCCATCCATCTGTCCGTCCATCCGCAACAACTTTGGACCTTCATATCCCAGTCAGTGGATGTTGGATTTAAAAGGCCTTTGGTATGCTGATAGACCACCATGGGGGAAAAGATATTCATAAGTAACAGGTTTTGTCCATTTTTTGCTCTACTTTGGCAAAACCAAATTTGAGCTTATGCCATGACCCGTCGTCCGTCTGGCCGTCTGTCTGTCTGTCTGTCCATCAACAATTGGATACAGCTCGGGCTAGAGGCCGTATTTATGAACCGATCTTTACGAAACTTCTTGAGTACCTTTGTTATGACCGTGGGACGAGAACGAGTGTTTTGGGGTGCGGTCCGAAATTCAAGATGGCTGCCAGCCACCATTTTGTACCGACGATGCAGAAATCTGTTTTTGTAAAGAACTTCCATATGAAAGCTCTGATTTGAATAATTTTTTGTATGAATGTTTAGTACCATGGGATACATCACATATAATACGGGTTTTTTTCTTGTGCGTAAATTATGCAAATTAGACTAACTTTGATGTTTTTTGGTGTTACTTTCAGCACTGTAAGTGCAAATGCCAATACGGCTCGGGCTAGAGGCCGTATTTATGAACCGATCTTTACGAAACTCCTTGGGTACCCTTGTTATCACCGTGGGATGAAAACGAATGTTTTTGGGTCTGGTCCGAAATTCAAGATGGCCGATGACAGCCATTTTGTACAAAATTTGGTGCAATCAGATTTTTGCACAGAACTTCCATATGAAAGCGCTGATTTGAATAATTTTTTGTGTGAATGTTTAGTACCATGGGATACATCACATATAATACGGGTTTTTTTCTCGTGCAGAAATTATGCAAATTAGATGAACTTTGATTTATTCAGTGCTACTTATACACTGTAAGTGCACATGTCAATTCGGCTCGGGCTGGAGTCTGTATTTATGAACCAGTCTTCACGAAACATCTTGGGTACTTTTGTTATCACCTTGGGACGAGAACAAGTGTTTCTGGGTGCGGTCCAAAATTCAAGATGGCTGCCAGTGGCCATTTTGTACCGAAATTAGATCTAATCATTTTTTTTGTACACAACTTCTATACAGCTCAGGCTAGAGGCCGTATTTATGAACCTATCTTTACGAAACTTCTTGGGTACCTTTGTTATCACCGTGGGATGAGAACGAGTGTTTTTGGGTGTGGTCCGAAATTCAAGATGGCCACCAGCAGCCATTTTGTACCAAAATTAGTGCAATCAGTCTTTTGTACAGAACTTCTGTGTGAAAGTTCTGATTTGAATAAATTTTTGTATGAATGTTTAGTAACATGGAATACATCACATATCGTACGGGTTTTTTTCTCGTGCAGAAATTATGCAAATTAGATGAACTTTGATTTATTCAGTGCTACTTATACACTGTAAGTGCACATGTCAATACGGCTCGGGCTAGAGGCTGTATTTATGAACCGATCTTCACAAAACTTCTTGGGTACCTTTGTTATCACCTTGGGACGAGAACGAGTGTTTCTGGGTGCGGTCCAAAATTCAAGATGGCTGCCAGTTGCCATTTTGTACCGAAATTAGGTCCAATCAGTTTTTTGTCACAACTTCTACACAGCTCATATTTGTGAACTGATCTTCACGAAACTTCTTGGGTACCTTTGTTTTCACCTTGGGACAGGAATGATTGTGTTTTGGGGTGCCTTTGTTATCACTGTGCTATGAGAACAAATATTTTGAGGTTCAGTCAGACCCACTCTGGGACTGAAAAATTTCTTTTCTAGTTTAGCATCTGACTGTCACCCATCTTTACAATACTTTACCTATACATTTGTTACAGGCAACGGTCAGTATTTATGTACAGACCGTTACAATACTTTATATGTACCTTTGTTATCAGGTCATTACCTAGATGTTTGTCATTGCTGTGTCACATACTATACATGTCTTTGTCTTGACAAGTTGAGCTACAGTGTCATTGACACATTCATTTTTTTCTAGAGTAATAATTTTTCAACTTAGAATTCCCCTTTTTGGTAAAACACCTTGGCGGGGATACCAGTGGCTTTGCACCTTGTTTAAGTTTGCATTGGTTATACAAAGAGTGCATGTGGCAGCTAAAAGGACCATGTGGGAGGGCCTGAGAAACAGATTTTTAACTTTTTTAAGATTTATTAAAAAAAATGTATTTCTATAAATATTTATGAAAATTGTCTTTTTACTTAGATCATTTTCATTTAAATTTAAACAAATAAAATGATCCTGAAAGCACTATTTGTACAGGATATCAGTTGTCTTAGGACATAAAGCTTGATTTTGAGACATTACCATGCATGAAAAAAAAATTTTTATTATTTTTTCTTGTGCATTTAAAAGGCTGAAATTTCATGCCTGTTCATTGGAATAGACTGTTTGTTCATTTTCTTGAGAGAGAGTAAAATAATGGTATGGAAGAAAACAAAATTGATAAATAATAAAATTTGGATGGCAATTTTTTGTGTATAGGGCTGGGAAGAGTTATCAATTTACTGAGAAGATGGGATTGAAAAAAGTTATTATTTGGTAGTCATGAGCTTGTCAGGAAAACTTTAACTATTTTTTGTAGCCACTTGATAAATTAATCTTCCTTCACCACTTTACTAAAGTGCTGTCACTGCAGTCAAAAGTCTGTTTATGAAAATGTGGAAAGTTTTATTTTACTTTGCTTTAATATTTCAGAATTTTTGTGTGTTTTTCTTCAGATACAAATTCATTTCTGGTGAGTGATGGGGCATCGGAAAAACAATACAAATTCAATTTGAAAACATCATTAGATAAGGCATGTGAAGAACGTTTGATGTCAAACCTGAAAATACATGTTACAAAATCTGTTAAACCAGAACCCGCACAAATGAAAGGTAGGTTGTTGCTAATAAGTAACCTTCTGCAGTATTTTCCCAGAAGTCGTAACATTCTTAAAACCTCCACATTTGTATCTTCTGGAATTCTGTTACTTGAATAGACATCGACATGAGGGTTCTTTGATTAATGCATCAGACTTCTGATTAAACCTTTATCTAACATAACGAGGCTATCTGGCAACCTTTATCTGATGTAAGGGCATTATATGGCTAGCAATGTTTGTAAACATTGCTTTTCATACTTGATATATTTCATACATTCATACAATTTTTAAATGAAAAAAAACTGCATGTTTAGTCTTCAGGTTGTGTTAGGTAAAGTTTTAAGAGGACATGAGTTGAAATCCAGAAAGGATCACTTGGTTGAAATCCAGAAAGGATCACTTGTTGAGTCCTTGAGCTAGACATTTGATGCTTTACCTAACATGATTAAATGGTTTCACATTTAAAGATATTCCCAAAAGAACTAAAAACATTTAAATTTTTTCTAAAATATAGCTTGCAATCCCCAACTGGATCAAGCTCGTTCCAATGAGGTGTCATAAGTTATGTTATGGAAGCAAAAATAACAATATTTTGAGAAGATTTGGCCTGTATGTTAGGCAAAGTGTTAACTCCACTTGCTAATATATGAGTATGGTGGGCCTGGTTGTGTCTGTTAAGATATATAGCATGTTGATGGTATCTATGTCTCCCACTAATGAAAAATCAAGTCCAAACTCAGCATGGTGCAGTTAGTATGACAGTTACCGGTACTGTTTGATAATTCTGTTTTTGTAGTTAAGATTTTTCTGCCAATAAATATAGAATAAACATGTAGAGTTTTCAAATAAAAAAAATATTCTATGAGTAGGATTAAGAATGAAACCGGCGAGCCTCTGGTGAGTCGGTTTCATTCTTAATTCTATGAGTGGAATAATTTTTTTGCTTGAAAACACTATACATTTATTTTGTTCATCCCATAAATCTTTTACAGGGCAGTCATGTCAAAATCATGCTGCTACTCGCTACAAAACACAGTGAGAAGTGAGGAGTGCATAGGTCCAATTCGATCGACAAGCAAATTACCAAAAATAAACAAGAATTTGTGACACATTTCGGTCTAAAAATAATTCTAAATCTAAAAATAATTCCCCAACAAACTTGAGCTAAACTTGCAAAAATTCTGTATTAAATGAATAATGTGTAGTGTTTTCTTCTGGCATTGTGGAATACTTTCAAAAAGGAATAAATTCTTTTAGTGTTAAACCTACCAGGAAAATTTATCACCCTACTGGGTGAATGAAGCAGAAATTTATCCAAGGCTTTTATTGTTCAAATAAATGGCCATTTATGGCATAAAAATATCTCACATGACTTTCATTGATGAATGTGTCCTTAAACTCCAATAAATAAATTTTATTAAAGAATTTTAAAAATAGGTCAATTTGAATCAGCAATCTGTCCTTCAGATATATTAAAATAGCAATTATATTATCGAGTACTACAGGTATTAATTGAGTCCTCATTCTGTTATATATTGTTTGGCAGAGCTAATAAAGTTTCAAACTTACAATAATAGATTAAAACCTTATATTGGAAGTACTGAAGTTGAAGAGGGGGTTTGTAAATCTGTGGAATACAAGTGTTGTCAGTAGTTTTTTCAATAGACCACATACAATTTCATTTAACTAAAAGGGATTTACTCTTAAGCTATATACAATCAGCAGCTCAAATTTTTATAAGTATTGGTGATTGAATATTGTATGCAATTCATGGGGTATAATTCAGTTAACCCTTAAGTCCCCATACAGCCACAAACAAATATATTGCTCTTAAAATGTCCCAAATGTATTCTTCCTTGATAACTCAATTGGTAGATTGCCTTTATCTTGACAATGTTTTTACGTCATGGTTTGCTGCCTGTACAGGCAGCCAACAATAATGTAAAAACAAAGTTCAGTCATCTGCAGCTGTGTATATGTATAGACAGTAGGTATTACCATAAAACTAATCTGATGACTTGAGGGTTAAGTGGAATGCAGTGCACTTGATTTCAGTGGTAAGTTAGTTTTTATATGCCCGTTTTAAAAAAACAATCGTATTATGGTATACCGCTATTTGTCTGTCCATCCGACCGTCCACACGTCGTACAATAACTTGAAAACACTTCGAGCAATTTTTGTGATTTTTTGGTGGAAAGTATATGTTGATGGAAGGAAGCTCCCTTTCGATTTGTGGTGCTGTCCGATTTGTCATTCCAGAGTTGGGACTTTATTCGTCAAAATAAAGGCAAATTTCCACATGTCGGACAATAACTTGAAAATGCTTTGAGCAATTTTCATGATTTTTTGGTGGCAAGTATATGTTGATGGAAGGAATCTCCCTTTCTATTTGTGTCGCCGTCCGATATGTCATTCCAGAGTTATGGGACTTTATTCGTCAAAATGTATGCAATTTTCCACATGTCGAACAATAACTTGAAAATGCTTAGAGCAATTTTCATGATTTATGGTTGCAAGTATATGTTGATAGAAGGAATCTCCCTTTCGATTTGTGCTGCTGTTCGATTTGTCATTCCAAAGTTATGAGACTTGATTCGTCAAAATTTTGGCAATTTTCCACATGTCGGACTTTGAGCAATTTTCATGATTTTTTGGTGGCAAGTATATGTAACCTGACAAGTACACATGTATACTCATATTGTGTGCTTCCCTCTTGTAATTAATAACGGGTGTATCACACGCTCATAGGGCAGCTGTTTATTACCGACTGGTACAATGTCACCTGGTACAAATGCGTTGGGTGTAATTATTCTCAAAATGGTAAGATAATAATGAATGATAGGCTAAACTTTATGTTATTGTTCCATTGCTTTTGAAATATAGATGCTGAAAGTGACCTTTAAGAGCATTGAAACAATTGAAAATTGTTTTGTAGATGCTGCAGATGAATCTGTTATGACTACCACTGGAAAATACCATTTTATACTTTCAGATATATTGCAGTGTGCTGGTGCACAGTTTCTTAGTACAATGCCAAAGAGAAATGAAGACAATATTTTAGTGATTTCCTGTGATACTGACAAGACAGTATGTCAGTCAGCTTTAAACAATGATATTCCAGTTGTTAGTGCTGAATTTGTTCTAACTGGAATTTTGCGACAAGAACTGGATGAGAAATCATATCCTTTTAACACTGAGAATACATATCTACTCCACTTCTTCAAGGCAAATAATGTTAGTTTTGGTTACTGTTCACCTCAATCAACTGTCAGTTGCTAGTTTTCAGTGTACTCATTAACACTTTACCAGGCATAAAGCAGTCATGATGAAATCAGTGGTTCCAAAAATGGCTGAACCCCCCCCCCCCCCCCCCCCCCCAATTAACAATTATAAATCTGGTACGGGGGTTTCCTTTTAATTGAATAGCCACTTTGCCCATGAAATGTATCCCTTTAATTATTCAGTTAACAGGAATTTGGTCACATCCCTGTATCCATCCTTCTGTCCATCCAGAAGTTTGTTTTTGCGATGATGTGAATAATAGTTATTAGATATCAATTTATTTTGGTGTGCTACTTTATATTAACAATGTCTTGGACAAGTTTGAAAAGAACAGTTATTTTGCAAAAATTAATACATTTATTGTCCTGGGGTCAATGAATTTTGCATGAAATTTCTTTGTTTATACAATATGTTTGTGTAATAACTTGAACAGTAATCAGATTTCAATATATTTTGATATGCTACTTTGTATTTGTATTGTCTAAGACAAGTTCCCAAACCACAATGATCTCCCCTTGGGAACCCTGGGAAGTGAAACAGTGTTTGTGTATTGTGGTAAAGAAGCTCTGTTTTACTGTTAAAATTGGACTCGGTCACCAATGCCTGGGGTGGTAGGCCTCTAAAATGGGCAGTATGGGTATAAACAATTGGCTGGGCTTGACTTTATATCCATGTTGTGTCCACGAGTGGTCACTGTGCAGAAATATGTGCCATTGAACACCAAAAAATAAATACCACAATAATTCTTGAAAACTGGGGGTGTTATTGCTCTGTGTTTATTCTGTTTTACTTGATCTTTTAATGTTTACTAACCGAATCAGTCGCCTGCTCTGCTGGCTTAGAGACATAACTGATTAATTTTCATCAAAGGATAGATCCATTTCTGTTCTCAGTGCGAGAATCAAGTTTGTTCACCTTCATCGTGGCGAATCTTTTCTTCTCAGCCGCTCGAAAAATCGAATGCAGTTGGTATACAGACATTCCTTCTTGTAATGAAAAAAATACACAGTACACAAAATTTGTTGAGATGTTCTTGCAAACTCCTTACAATCTCAGCTTTGTAGCACCTTTTCTCTCAGAGAAGATATGATTGCAAACATGCACACAGAATGCCCCACATTTTTAGCTCAACTTTGGCGAAGCCAAATTTGAGCTTATGCCATGGCCAGTTGTCCGTCGTCCGTCTGTCCATCAACAATTCAATACGGCTCGGGCTAAAGGCCGTATTTATGAACCGATCTTTACGAAACTTCTTGGGTACCTTTGTTATGACTGTGGGACGAGAACGAGTGTTTTGGGGTCCGATCCGAAATTCAAGTTGGCCGCCATTTTGTACTGACGATGCAGAAATCTGTATATTTTTATACTGTACCAATGACCCAGACATAGCTGGTGCTAACTCTTAAAATATAGGGCCAAACACAAATTTTGCCCCCCAATCCCCAAAATTTGCATCTAAAACCAAAGAAAAAATGTCCTGAATGGCCCTCCACACTTCACCTCTACTGCTCATGCACAGTGTCAAGGACGTTCCGAAATTGGCGCCATTAATCATTCTTAGTTTGGCCCTTCATCAGTTAACATCTGACTGATCTTTGTGCTTGTAAATCTCAGTTTAAATGATGCCAGACACATAAATATTAGAGAAATGGTGATTCTAAGGAGGATATAGAAGGAGGAGAGGAAAAATGTGTGACAGAAAATTATCAGGGCTGTAACTTAAAATGTTTTAATGAAATTATGTTAAGTTACCTATTTTCGAGGCAACAGCCATTTTGTTGTCATTCTTGTTATCAAGTTACACTGTTTGTTCAGTGTTTTCCTCTCTCCCTTTCCTTTAAGTCCCCTCTTGCTATTCTCCCATGCTTTTGGCATATTTTCTGTAATTTTATTACTAAAATTTCTTGGGAGTTTTAGCTGAATAACAGAATGAATTCTGTTCTTTTCCCCATGTTTACGTCTTCATCTACGGGTGGTTAGGCGTAGTGTTCTGCATCTACCATCTGATGTTCTACAGTTTCTTCCCTGGAAATCTCTGTTTTGCATCAGATAGTGTATTATTGGTAACTGATTTTGGGCCAGGGTGCCTGGAGTCTTATTCTAGTGTTTTTACACTTATTGTTTACATTTACAACAGCCCTCTGTGTGAGGGGGGATTTCTTGAAAATAATATCTTGATGTTAATTTAATCATAACTAGATACATTATTATTGTTCGCAAGTGTTGCCTAAATTGTTTAAAATATTTTTAAAATTTTTGTCCACACTTAGGCTTGGGATCCATTGGGGCTCAACGTTACTTTTCAGAAACTTGGGCTGTTCTGAAAAAATATTTTTTCAAAATTTTTTGATTTCAATTATTTTTTCTATGTTAATGGATCATATTATTATGTATTTTGATTGTCAGGGGTTGGTGCGAGTACCAGGACTTTGTTTTCTTTTCACATTGAAAGGATTTTGGTCAATTGTAATAAGAGGAAATCTTCCTCTGACTTTTATAATCATTGTATATGTAGTCAGTGTTCTCGCACTAACTCCTGTTCTGTATGTGATAATTTCGATGACAACATGGGAAGCGTGTGTCACGGTATGTTAGTGGGGAATTGGACTTTCCGGTCCTTTCCCCGCAGGGTCACTCTACTTTATCAATTTCTATTTCAGACGATCAAGATTAGGGTGATGTATCCCTGATGTCTTCCAAAAGTGTGCCTCCGTCGTCACAATTAATGAAGAGCTAGCGGAAAAGTGCTCATGTAAATACGCCAATCGCCTAAGAGGACCCTAGTAGGTTCGACGGCCTTTGACGTCCGCTAGCTCGTCCGGTGTAGCATCCATTCATCGAATGGTTCGGCAGCCGGATTCGTCCGTTGCGGTCTAGAAGGAGTTTTGGGGTGATGCGAGCACTATAAATCAACCAAATGCACACCCAGTGACGGCGGATTAGAGGGAGAACGGAGGAAGCCTTTTAGTCCGGTTCCTAGCTCGTCCAGGTCCATCCGGACGGCGAGCGAGAGAGGCCCCTCTCTCGTACAACAACATCTGGCCCCAGATGTTGTGGTACAAAATGTTTTGCATTCGGAGCATACGTCCGCCGCTCGGGACGCTCCGACATATAGTCAGTCCGGAGAGACTGTCAATAAGGCTTCCTCATTCTCATGGTAGCACACGACCGCTCTTGGCTACGTGACCTCGGATATCCAGTCAGCTTCGCCAATCAGAGAATCATCGGCGACCAGGTTACACCATCCGGTAGCCAGGGACACGAGGCCTGCAGACTCCGGACGTTCGCATAAGAAAGTGTGCGGGAGTCAACGTACATGGAGCTTCCGACGGCAATGCATCGTAAGACCGCTACTGCACAGGCCTCGGTGACGGACGTGCTATCCCAAATAGCACAGCTTATCGCAGCATCCCAGCAACGACTGAATCTGTCGAATCATGTTTTATCCGACGATGCTGGGTCAGGACGCTCCGCGCAAGCAGGTAAGGACGTCCGAAAATTTCATCCTGTCCGACGGGATGCCGAAAGGGATTCGGAGGATTTCGAGCTTTCCCTTTCGGAACAACATATGCTGTTGTGTATGTCATCTGACTTTATCTTCTACAGGTTCTTTCGTCGGACCAGAATGCTGCGATGCCAGATAAGAAACTGATAGCGTCGGTGGACTTAGAATTTTTTGGTTCGGTTCAGGGACATCGTCCCTCAGTTCCGACATAGTCCAATAATGTCACACAATCTTTCGAATTATTGAACGACGCTATATATATTATTATATACTTGCTATTACCAAGCATTTCTGGTTTCTTGTTCGCAAAGTTACGGAGATGTCTTTCAAAGTGTGCCTCTGTCGTCATATTTAATGAAGAGCTAGCGGCAATAAGTGCTCATGGAATATGTCTATCGCCTAAGAGGTCCCTTGTAGGATCGACGGAGTGACATTCGCTAGCTCACCCGGTGTAGCGTCCATTCATCGAATGGTTCGGCAGCCGGGTTCGTCCGTTGCGGTCTAGGAAGGAAATTTGGGTGATGAGAGCACTATAATAACTTTAGTACTCACCCAGTGACGACGGATTGAGGACAGATCGGAGGAAGCCTGTTAGTCCGGTTCCTGGCTCGTCCAAGTCCGTCCGGGCTGTGAGCAAGAGAGGTCCCTCTCTCGTACAACAACATAGGGGACCGCATGTTGTGGTTCAGATATTTCGCATTTGGAGCATATGTCCGTCGCTCGGGACGCTCCGTTATATTGACAGTCAGAGAGACTGTCGATAATGCTTCCTCATCCTCACAGCAGCGCACACGACCGCACATTGGCTACGTGACCTCGAGTATCCGACCAGTTTCGTCATTCAGGGATTCCACGGCGAACAGGTCACGCCATCCGGTAGCCAAGGGACACGAGGCCTATACACTCCGTTCGCTCGCATAATAGAAGTATGCACGGGGTAACGATCACGGAGCTTCCAGCGGCAATGCATCATAAGACCGCTTCTCCACAGGCCTCAGTGACGGACGTGCTATCCAAGTTAGCACAGTTTATCGCAGCATCCCAGCAATCGACAGATTCTCGGTCGGATCAGGAATTATCCGACGGCGCTGGGTCGGTGTGCTCCGCTGTTGCATCAGGTTCGGACGACCGAACACTTTATAGGGTCCGACAGGATGGCGAAAGGGATTCGGACGATTTCGAGCTTTCCCTTTCGAAACAATGGAAGCTGCCATACATTCTTCCGGCATTATCTTCCAGAGGTTGTTCCTTCGGACTACATTGCTGCGATGTTGGATAAGAGACTTATAGCGTCATTGGACACGGAATTTTGGATCTGTTCAGGGACATTGTCCCTGACTTATCGACACAGTCCAATAATGTCATTAGAACATTTGTATTATTTATCAACGCTATATATATATAAGCCTGCTACCAAGCATGATAGTTTAGTTTCTTGTCCGCAATGCTCTATTCTGCCTTTTATCATTCCT
Organism: Pictodentalium vernedei; assembly: GCA_031216915.1. Lineage (NCBI taxonomy): Eukaryota > Metazoa > Mollusca > Scaphopoda > Dentaliida > Dentaliidae > Pictodentalium > Pictodentalium vernedei. Next base: position 266,143,065 of record CM062291.1, on the reverse strand, counting down.
AGGAATAATTTATTTTGGCAGAACAGGGCATACCGAGAGTTCATATGCATCTAGACGGCGGGGTTAAAGACTGGAATTTATCTTTTTCGTCATCTATGTCTTTTCCAACCACTATGTTGGAAACGACAATGATGTCTAATAGACTTAACTTAGACGCTTTATCATACGTAGTCCACCTTACTGAGGCGTTATCATTACGTCTTCAAGAGAAAGAATTCCGGGATATGATCCTCAATGTGATTTCTTTCAAGGGCAGTAGTTTTTCCATGTATAACTCCGCCCTTCAGTGGCAACCTGGAGTTGGTTAGACGTGACGCAGCCCTAGCTACATTCACGCGCGTGGATAGTAAGGTGAAGAACTCTCTCAGAGTCGCTTCGGTCTCGGAGAAGCTTCTCTTCGACGGCAACTTTTCAGCAATCCATGAATTGCTCGATATACACGTTCTCTTGTCTATCAAGTGTAGCAAGAGATTCAGACTGGGGCAAACATTCGGTGGTTGACTCAGAGAGTGCCACTGCAGTTGCCGGATCCAAGTTTTATAATTATGACGGTTGCCAGTCAAACGGGTTGGGGTACAATATTGATCCCAACGGATTCGAAGTGCCAGGGTCTTTGGGTTCTGCAGTCTCTAGGCAAGCACTTATCTTCCACGGAATAATGTTATTTAGGCTTGCTTTATGTCATTGGATGAACATTATTCAGAAACGCATGTCCAAATCCTGTCCGATAATACGACAGTGGTTGCGTATCTCCGGAACCAGGGAGGCACTCATTCGATTCCGTTATTCAATTTAACGGAAAGAATCCTTCCGTTTGTTATAGAACACCAAGTTCTGCTTCGGTCCGTCATATTCCGGGTCGTCTGATTGTATTAGCGGACTCCCTTTCACGTATGGGTCGCTTGTTGCTGTCAGAATGGACTCTCAACAAACAAGTATTCAATCAGAGCGCCCAATGATATTTTTTTACGACACAACTTGCTAATCAATTGCCGACGTATGTGTTTGCATGTCCGGATCTCTGAGCTTATGTTGTTAACGCTCTATTGATCTAATAGGACAGAATGATAGGATATGCGTATCCTCCTGCGCTGTTGTTTCAGCAAGTATTGCTAAGATAAACAACCACAATACATTTCTGTTGATAGCATCTGTGTCTTCAGAGAGACCGTGGGTAAATTTACTCAGATGTCTACTGTGGGACTTAACGCGAAAACTTCCTCTATGAGAGGATCTTCTTTCGCTGGGGAAAATCGTGTCATCTTCATCACAACCCGCAAGGTCTCAACCTTCACGTATTCTGTTGTGTGGTCCTTATTGCATTGTAAGCATTGTACTGGACGAGCTTTGGACGCGATTTTTTACTGTAGGAGAACCTCTTCTTCGCTATAGTATGCGGCCAAAGTGGAGGCTCTTCCGTCGTTGGTGTAGGGATCACTATGTTGATATTGTTGATCCCTCCATACTAGTCATTGCAACTTTCTAGTATACTTGTTTGACAAGATCTACTGCAGCCTGTTACTATTAAGGTTATAGGTCTATGTTATCTCATACCTATGCACTCTATGATAGTTTACAATTGAGTCTTATGTCTCTTTATCTAAGTCAGTAACTTTTCGATAAATAGACTTAGAATCATTAGATTAAATTTCTATATGGAATTTAACTTCGGTTCTTTTTTAGCTAAGTAATCATTTGAGCCTCTGGAAACAGTAGTTTTCAAATTCTGACCTTTTAGACAGTAATTCTGTTGGCTTCTCTTTTACTGAAGAGTCAGTGAGCTTCATGCACTATCGGTGGATGATTCTCACTTTCGTAGTTTCGGAATCACAACTTCCTTTACTATTTAGGTTGGATTTTTGGTTAAGAGTCAGGCTCCTAATAAATATCCGGAACCTATTGTATTAAGGTCCTTCCGTCTTCGTACGGGCATAGGCCTTTACTCTGTCCGGTTAGAGTTTACGTATTTATAAACAGATATCTGTTTATTACTACGGACGTAAGCTTCTTCTGTCTTTGATGCCTAATAGAAGGACGTTACGCTCCATTCTATTGCTAATGGATTCAATTAACTATCGGTACTGCTTATGGTATACCATTGACTCAGCAGTTGTGCTTGAGATTTCGGCTCATGAAGTAAGAGTTTTTTCTACATCTTGGGCTTACATTAATAGTGTCGCTATTATAGATTTTTGAAGGCTGCTCATTGCGCTCAGCCATCCACATTCATGAATTTTTATCTCAGAAATATCGAGTCCATTTCTGGAGGCCTCTATTGTTAGGTCTATTATCTACTGCTCAGAATGTCATTCACTTAACAGTTGCTACTATAGCTAGGTAGGCTTTCTGTTTTGGCAGTGACTCCGTTCTGCTGCCCTCTTCGCTCTGGGCTATTTGACCCAGGGCAAGAAAAAGGGGGGGGGGGGGGGAGGGTGTTCCCTTGGGTCACCTGTTTTACTATGAAAACAAGGGGATACCTCCTCCGGAGTTAGTAATTCTGAGCTGTTACTGGGATGGCTTTTTAGTGAGAAGTTTATGTTTTAAAAATTCATTCAGGTCTTAGTTTTTAAAGTATAGCTTTTGAATATAGCACGTGTCATACGGACGTTATTATACATTCCTCAGACACTTTTAAGGAGTATAAAGAGTCTCTATTTTCTAGACTTTCTTTATTTATTGGCTTACTTTAAAAATTATTAGTATAAGGATTATACTAGATATTAATAGAGTACATGGATGTATGATGGTCAATTTTGGAAGGTGTTGTATCTTTCTAATTTATCATAAATAAGAAAGATACATGTAAGGCCTAATACTTCTTTTTCCCTAGAGGGGATGACTCTATTTTATATAATTGAGCGTATTCCCACTTGCTCTATGTCCTAGGCCCTCCAGCCTTTTTACTATTCAGCTATGTCTTGGTCATCGGTACAGCATAAAAATGTTAAAATTTATAGTAATTTATATTTTTTTTATACTTACCAATGACCCAGACGGGGATGGCCCTCCCAGGAGTTGGGAACTCATACCTCCCCGCTGAGTACATAGCGCTTACCAGGCACTGGTTATAAGAATGATTAATGGCGCCAATTTCGGAACGTCTTTGACACTGCGCATGCGCAGTAGAGGTGAAGTGTGGAAAAATATATAAATTACTATAAATTTTTTAACTTTTATACTGTACCAATGACCCAGACATAGCTGGTGCTAACTCTTAAAAATATAGGGCCAAACACAAATTTTGCCCCCCAATCCCCAAAATTTGCATCTAAAACCAAAGAAAACATGTCCTGAATGGCCCTCCATACTTCACCTCTACTGCGCATGCGCAGTGTCAAGGACGTCCCGAAATTGGCGCCATTAATCATTCTTTGCTGTAACTTAAAATTTTTTGATGAAATTATGTTAAGTTACCTATTTTCGAGGCAGCAGCCATTTTGTTGTCATTCTTGTTATCAAGTTACACTGCTTGTTCAGTGTTTTCCTCTCTCCCTTTCCTTTAAGTCCCCTCTTGCTATTCTCCCATGCTTTTGGCATATTTTTTGTAATATTATTACTAAAATTTCTTGGGAGTTTTAGCTGGATAACAGAATGAATTCTGTTCTTTTCCCCATGTTTACGTCTTCACCTATGGATGGTTAGGCGTAGTGTTCTGCATCTACCATCTCATGTTCTGCAGTTTCTTCCCTGGAAGTCTCTGTTTTGTATCAGATAGTGTATTATTGGTAACAGATTTCGGGGCCAGGGTGCCTGGAGTCTTGATCTAGTGTTTTTACACTTATTGTTTACATTTCCAACAGCCCTCTGTGTGAGGGGGGATTTCTTGAAAATAATATCTTGATGTTAATTTAATCATAACTAGATACATTATTATTGTTCGCAAGTGTTGCATAAATTGTTTAAAATATTTTTAGAATTTTTGTCCACACTTAGACTTGGGATCCATTGGGGCTCAACGTTACTTTTCAGAAACTTGGGCTGTTCTGAAAAAATATTTTTTCAAAAGTTTTTGATTCAATTATTTTTTCTATGTTAATGGATCTTGTTATTATGTATTTGATTGTCAGGGGTTGGTGCGAGTACTAGGACTTTGTTTTCTTTTCACAATGAAAGGATATTGTTCAATTGTAATAAGAGGAAATCTTCCTCTGACTTTCATAATCATTGTATATATGTAATCAGTGTACTCGCACTAACTCCTGTTCTGTATATGTTGATTTCGATGACAACACGGGAAGCGTGTGTCACGGTATGTTAGTGGGGAATTGGCCATTCCGGTCCTTTCCCCGCAGGGTCACTCTACTTTATCAATCTCTATTTCAGACGATCATGATCAGGGTGATGTATCCGTGATGTCTTCCAAAAAAGTGTGCCTCCGTCGTCACAATTAATGAAGAGCTAGCGGAAAAGTGCTCATGTAATACGTCAGTTGCCTAAGAGGACCCTAGTAGGTTCGACGGTCTTTGACGTCCGCTAGCTCGCCCGGTGTAGCGTCCATTCATCGAATGGTTCGGCAGCCGGGTTCGTCCGTTGCGGTCTAGAAAGGAGTTTTGGGTGATGCGAGCACTATAAAATAACCAAGTGCACACCCAGTGACGGCGGGTTAGACAGGAGAACGGAGGAAGCCTTTTAGTCCGGTTCATAGCTCGTCCAGGTCCATCCGGGCTGCGAGCGAGAGAGGCCCCTCTCTCGTACAACAACATCTGGCCCCAGATGTTGTGGTACAAAATGTCTCGCATTCGGAGCAAATGTCCGCCGCTCGGGACGCTCCGTTATATAGACAGTCCGGAGAGACTGTCAATAAGGCTTCCTCATTCTCATGGCAGCGCACACGACCGCACCTTGGCTACGTGACCTCCGATATCCAGTCAACTTCGCTAATCAGAGAATCCTCGGCGACCAGGTCACGCCATCCGATAGCCAGGGACACGAGGCCTGGAGACTCTGGACGTTCGCATAAGAAGTATGCGGGAGTCAACGTACACGGAGCTTCCAGCGGCAAAGCATCGTAATACCGCTTCTGCACAGGCCTCGGTGACGGACGTGCTATCCCAAATAGCACAACTCATCGCAGCATCCCAGCAACGACAGAATCTCTGTCGCATAATGTATTATCCGACGATGCTGGGTCGGGACGCTCCGCGGAAGCATCAGGTGCGGACGTCCGAAAATTTCATACGGTCCGACGGGATGCCGAAAGGGATTCGGAGGTTTTCGAGAACTACATAAGCTGCTGTATATGTCATCCGACTTCTTCTTCTAGAGGTTCTTCGTCAGACCAGAATGCTGCGATACCGGATAAGAAACCGATAGCGTCGGTGGACTTAGAAATTTTTGATTCGGTTCAGGGACATTGTCCCTCAGTTCCGACACAGTCCAATAATGTCTCAGATACGTTCGATTTATTGAACGACGCTATATATATTTTTTATATGCTTGCTATGTACAAGCATGTCTGGTTTCTTGTTCGCAAAATTACTGAGATGTCTTTCAAAAGTGTGCCTCTGTCGTCATAATTAATGAAGAGCTAGCGGCAATTAGTGCTCATGGATTACGTCAATCGCCTAAGAGGTCCCTAGTAGGATCGACGGAGTTGACAATCGCTAGCTCACCCGTTGTAGCATCCATTCATCGAATGGTTCGGCAGTCGGGTTCGTCCGTTGCGGTCTAGGAAGGAGATTTGGGTGATGCGAGCACTATAATAGACTTTAGTACACACCCAGTGATGACGGATTAGAGGAGAGATCGAAGGAAGCCTGTTAGTCCGGTTCCTAGCTCGTCCGGTCCATCTGGGCAGCGAGCGAGAGAGGTCCCTCTCTCGTGCAACAACATATGGGACCGGATGTTGTGGTGCAGACATTTCACCTTCGGAGCGTATGTCTGCCACTCGGGACGCTCCGTTATATAGACAGTCTGAGTGACTGTCGATAATGCTTCCTCATCCTCACAGCAGCGCACACGACCGCACATTGGCTACGTGACCTTGAATATCCGGCCAGCTTCGTCATTCAGTGATGCCATGGCGAACAGGTCACGCCATCCGGTAGCCAAGAGACACGAGGCCTACACACTCCGGTCGCTCGCATAATACAAGTATGCACGGGGTAACGAACACGGAGCTTCCAGCGGCAATGCATCGTAAGACCGCTTCTCCACAGGCCTCAGTGACGGACGTGCTATCCAAAATAGCACAGCTTATCGTAGCATCCCAGCAAACGACAGATTCTCGGTCGGATCAGGAATAATCCGACGGCGCTGGGTCGGTGCGCTCCGCTGTTGCATCAGGTACGGACGACCGAATATTTCATAGGGTCCGACAGGATGGCAAAAGGGATTCGGATGTTTTCGAGCTTTCCCTTTCGGAACAACAGAAGCTGCCATATATTTCTTCCGGCATTATCTTCCAGAGGTTGTTCCGTCGGACTACATTGCTGCGATGCTGGATAAGAGACTAATAGCGTCATTGGACACAGAGTTTTGGATCGGTTCAGGGACATTGTCCCTGAGTTGCCGACGCAGTCCAATAATGTGTTTAGAACATTCGAATTACTAAACGACGCTATATATATATAAGCTTGCTATCAACATGCTAGTCTAGTTTCTTGTCCGTAATGCTCTATTCTGCCTTTCGTGAATTCTAGGAAATAATTGTTTAGTGGCAGAACTGGGCTTACCAAGAGTTCCTTTGCGTCTAAGATGGCGAGACTCAAGACTGCAATTATCTTTTTCGCCGTCTATGTCAATTCCAACCACGATGTTGGAAACGACAATGATGTATAATAGACTTAACTTAGATGCTTTATCATACGTACACCACCTTACTGAGACGTTATCATTACGTCTTCAAGAGAAAGAATTCCAGGATATGATCCTCAATGAGATTTCTTTCAGGGACAGTAGTTTTCCACGTATAACTCCGCCCTTCAGTGGCAACCTGGAGTTGGTTAGACGTGACGCAGCCCTAGCTACATCCACGCGCGTGGATAGTAAGGTGAAGAACTCTCTCAGAGTCGCTTTGGTCTCGAGAAGCTTCTCTTCGACGGCAGCCTTTCAGCAATCTTGAATTGCTCGATATACACATTCTCTTGTCTATCAAGTGTAACAAGAGATTCAGACGTGGGCAAACATTCGGTGGTTGACTCAGGGAGTTCCACTGTAGTTGCCGGATCCGAGTTTTTCGATTATGACGGATGCCAGTCAAACAGGTTGGGACACATTTTGATCCCAACGGATTCGAAGTGCCAGGGTCTTTGGGTTCCGTAGTTTTTAGGCAAGCTCTTTACTTCCAAGGAAGAATATTATGTTGGCTTGCACTACGTCATTGGATGAATTTTATTCAGAAACGCATGTTCAATCCTGTCCGATAATACGACAGTAGTTGCGTATATCCGGAACCAGGGAGGCACTCATTCGGTTCCGTTATTGATTTTAATGGAAAGAATCCTTCTGTTTGTTATAGAACACCAAGTTCTGTTTCGGTTCGTCATATTCTCGGTCGTCGGATCGTATTAGCAGACTCCCTTTCACGTAAGGGTCGTTTGTTGCCGTCGGAATGGACTATCAACTAACAAGTATTCAATCAGATTTGCTATCAATGGGAGCGCCCAGTGATAAATTTATTTGCGACACAACTCTCCAATCAATTGTAGACGTATGTGTCGCCGTGTCCGGATCCCTGAGCATATGTAGTTAACGCTCTATCGATCTAGTAGGACGCGATGATAGGATATACGTATCCTCCAGCGCTGTTGATTCAGCAAGTATTGCTAGGATTATTCATTCACAATACAATTCTGTTGGTAGCATCTCTGTCCCACAGAGACGGTGGATAAATTTACTTAGATGTCTACTGTGGGACTTACCGCGGAAACTTCCTCCACGAGAGGATCTTTTTTCGCTGGGGAAATCGTGTCAACTCTATCACAACCCGCAAGGTCTCAACCTTCACGTATTCCGTTGTGCGGTCCTTCTTGCATAGCAAGCACTGTATAGGACCAGCAGTGGACGCGATTCCTAACTGTAGAAGGACCTCCTCTTCGCTATACTATGCGGCTAAAGTGGAGGGTCTTCCGTCGTTGGTGTAGGGATTTTTATGTTGATATTTTTGATCCCTCCATACCAGACACTGCAAACTTTCTAGTATACTTGTTGTAACGAAATCATCTGCAGCCAGTTACTTTTAAAGGTTATAGGTCTATGTTATCTGATACCTATGCACACCATGATAGTTTACAATGGAGCCTAATGTCTCTTTATCTAAGTTAGTTTGAAACTTTTCGATAAGAGACCTAGAATCGTTAGATTAATTCCTATTCGGAATTTAGCTTGGGTTCTTATTAACTAAGCAACCATTTGAATCCTTGAGACAGCAGTTTCAGATTCTGGTCTTTTAAGGCAGCGATTCTCTTAGCCTTCTCTTCTGCTGAAGAGTCAGTGAGCTTCATGCACTATCGGTGGACGATTCTCACTTTCGTAGTATCAGGAACTCTATTACCTTTACTACTAATGTTGTATTTTTGGTTAAGAATCAGGCTCCTAATGATATCCGGAACCTATTGTTTTTAAGGTCCTTCCGTCTTCGAGCGGGCATAGGCCTTTACTCTGTCCGGATAGACCTTTATGTATTTATTAACAGATCTCAGTTTATCAGTAGGACGTAAAGCTTCTTCTGGCTCTGATGCCTAATAGAAAGGTCATTAGGGTCTATTCTATTACTTAATGCATTCAGTTAACTATCGCTACTGCTTAGGATAATCTATCCTTAACTCAGCAGTCTGTGCTTAAGATTTCGGCTCATGAAGTAAGAGCTCTTCTACATCTTGGGCTGACGTATAGTTTTGCTATTATAGATTAAGTAGGCTGCATATTGGTCTCAACCATCCACATTCACGAAATTTTATCTCAGAAATATTGTATCCATTTCTGGAGACCTGCATTGTTTAGGTCCATTATCAGCTGCTCAGAAAGTCGATCACTTAACATTTGCAACTATAGCTATGTAGGCTTTATGTTCCGGTTAGTTAGTAATTCTGAGCTGTTACTGGGATGGTTTCTTAAGTGAAAGTTATGTTTTTTAAATTCATTCATGTCATAGTTTTAAAGTATAGCATTTGAATATGTCATGTGTCAAACGGATGTTATTATACTATCCTCGGACACTTTTAAAAGAGTATAAAGAGTCTCAATTCTTTGGACTAACTTTATTTATTGGCTTACTTTAAATATAATTAGTATACGAATTATACTGGATATTAATAGAGAACATGGATTTTATTATGCTCAATTATAGAAGGTATTGTGTCTTTCTAATTTGTCATAAATAAGAAAGATACACGTGAAGCCTATTTCTCCTTTTCTCCTACAGGAGATGACTCTATTTTATATAGTTGAGCTTATTGGATTTTCCTCTATGTCCTGGGCCCTCCAGCCTTTTTACTATTCAGCTATGTCTGGGTCATTGGTACAGTATAAAAATCTGAAAAAATTTATAGTAATTTATATATTTTTTATACTTACCAATGACCCAGATGGGGATGGCCCTCCCAGGAGTTGGGAACTCATACCTCCCTGCTGAGGACATAGCGCTTACCAGGCACTGATGGTAAGAATGATTAATGGTGCCAATTTCGGGACGTCCTTGACACTGCGCATGCGCAGTAGAGGTGAAGTATGGAGGGCCATTCAGGACATGTTTTCTTTGGTTTTAGATGCAAATTTTGGGGATTGGGGGCAAAATTTGTGTTTGGCCCTATATTTTTAAGAGTTAGCACCAGCTATGTCTGGGTCATTGTTAAGTATAAAAAATATATAAATTACTATAAACTTTTTCAGTTTTTGTACAGAACTTCCATATGAAAGCGCTGATTTGAATAATTTTTTGTATGAAGGTTTAGTACCATGGGATACATCACATATAATACGGGTTTTTTTCTCGTACGTAAATTATGCAAATTAGACTAACTTTGATGTATTTAGTGTTACTTTCAGCACTGTAAGTGGAAATGCCAATACGGCTCGGGCTAGAGGCCGTATTTATAAACCGATTTTTAAGAAACTTCTTGGGTACCTTTGGTATCACCGTGGGATGAGAACGAATGTTTTTGGGTGCGGTCCGAAATTCAAGATGGCCGATGGCAGCCATTTTGTACAAAATTAGGTGCAATCAGATTTTTGCACAGGACTTCCATATGAAAGTGCTGACTTGAATAATTTTTTGTGTGAATGTTTAGTACCATGGGATACATCACATATAATACAGGTTTTTTTCTCGTGCAGAAATTATGCAAATTAGATGAACTTTGATTTTTTTCAGTGCTACTTACACACAGAAAGTGCACATGTCAATACGGCTCGGGCTAGAGGCAGTATTTATCAACCGATCTTCACGAAACTTCTTGGGTACCTCTGTTATCACCTTGGGATGAGAACAAGTGTTTCTGAGTGCAGTCCAAAATTCAAGATGGCTGCCAGTCTCCATTTCGTACCGAAATTAGGTCTAATCAGTTTTTTGTACACAACTTCTATACGGCTCAGGCTAGAGGCCGTATTTATGAACCGATCTTTACGAAACGTCTTGGGTACCTTCGTTATCACCGTGGGATGAGAACGAGTGTTTTGGGGTATAGTCCAAAATTCAAGATGGCCACCAGCAACCATTGTGTACCAAAATTAGTGCAATCAGTCTTTTGTACAGAACTTCTGTATGAAAGTTCTGATTTGAATAAATTTTTGTATGAATGTTTAGTAAAATGGAATACATCACATATAGTACAGGTTTTTTTCTCGTGCAGAAATTATGCAAATTAGATGAATTTTGATTTATTTAGTGCTACTTATACACTGTAAGTGCACATGTCAATACGGCTCGGGCTAGAGGCTGTATTTATCAACTGATCTTCACGAAACTTCTTGGGTACCTTTGTTATCACCTTGGAACGAGAACGAGTGTTTCTGAGTGCGGTCCAAAATTCAAGATGGCTGCCAGTGGCCATCTTGTACCGAAATTAGGTCCAATCAGTTTTTTGTCACAACTTCTATACAGCTCGTATTTTTGAACTGATCTTCCTGAAACATCTTGGGTACCTTTGTTTTCACCTTGGGACAGGAATGAGGTTGTTTTGGGGGTGCCTTTGTTATCACTGTGCTATGAGAACAAATATTTTGGGGCTCAGTCAGACCCACTCTGGGACTCAAAGATGTCTTTTCTATTTAGCATCTGACTGTCACCCACCTTTACAATACTTTACCTATACATTTGTTACAGGCTATGGCCAGTATTTATGTACAGACCATTACAATACTTTATATGTACATTTGTTATCAGGTCATTACCTAGATGTTTGTCATGCTGTGTCACATACTATACATGTACATGTCTTGACAAGTTGAGCTACAGTGTCATTGACACTTTCATTTATAGATACAAGCACTTGAAAAGTAAATATTAGATTTCAACAAATTTTGATGTGCTGCCTTATATGAACATTGTATTGTAAAGTTTTGAAAATCATGATGATTTGTAGCAAATTTAGGGACATATTATATTTCGTTTTACTTGAATTTATGATGTTTTTGTGATAAATTGAAAAGTCGTTATCAGATTTCACTAACTTTGATGTGCTGTTTTATAATAGCATTGTCTTGTGCAAGTTCGAAACTCATAGTGATTTGTTGAAAACTGAGACACTCATTGCCATTTGTTTTAGCTCACCTGAGGTAACTTACGGTAACTAATCACTTGACGTCTGTTGTCTGTCATGAACTTTACATCGCCTTCTCTTCAAAAACTATTGTACTGAATTCTTCTGATATTTAGTTTATAACACCCTTAGTGAGGGCAGATTCTATTTGTTCAAATCAGTACCTGGCTTCATATTTGTGCTTCTTGAGGGGACCTGATGGATGGGTTATTTGTTCAGCTGGGGCCCTCTATTGGAACCTTAAATCATCCTTTAAACAACTTTCTCAGGTGAGTACCTTGTTATGCCCCCCAAAAATTTTCGAGAGGGTAAATAGTCGAGGTCTCCGTCCGTCCATCTGCCCGTCTGTCCATACGAACATTTTGTATTATAACTCGAGCATCAGTTGTCGGATTTTAATGTTCTTTGGTATAGTGATAGGGCAGTTTGGGGGAACGTTGTTTGGATGAACCAGTTCTCTTCAAGCATTCAGAAGTTATTTATTTACATGCAAGTCCAACTTTGCTACCTTCAGGGACATCAGCACACGTGTTAGCGTTGCTCTTGTTTCTGTAGTACAGAAAATTTTCATGATTATGTGATAACCTTGGCAGTAATTATCAGATTTCACAAATGTCTTGTTGTTTATCACACATTTGCTTATTCCATTTTTAATCAGAGATGCAGGGGATTTGCTTCGCAATGTGATGCTTCTTTATTCCCCTCCCCCCAAAAAGTTTAGCTGAGGTTACAGAAATGGGGCCTGTCCATGTGAGCATTCACACATTTTGTGAACATGATAACTTGAATAAATGTAATCAGATTTTCATGAAACTTTCTAAAGGTATACATTGTGAAAAGATGTTGCTCAAGTTCGATTTTCACCAAATGTCCTTGGCTTTTGTTGGAGTTATGCCCCTTTTTGCTGGATTTTTATTGTTTGTGGTGATTATGACTGTGAACGAGATCATTTGAACAAATGGAATCAAATATTTTTGCACTGTAAACCAATGGCCCAGACTAGCTGGTGCTTAACTCAAAGTTATTAAGGGCCAAAAATAAATTTTGAACCCCCAATCCCCCAAATTTGCTTGCAAAACCGAAAATTAAAAGTCTTATCTGGCCCTCCATACAATTACTCTCCATGCATGTGCAAGCATCAGGAAGTGGCCAGAATTGGCACCAACATCTTTCTTTGTTTGGCCCTAAAAGTCATCAACAATGAAATGACATCTGTGCTTTAAAATCTGCTTTTTCAAGGATGCCAGACACAAATCAATGCAAGAATTGGAGGATACAAGGCTGTTATTGGATGAAGGAAGTGATCAACGGTGGTTTTGGATGTTCAGGGCTGTAACTTTATAATAGTTATAAAATTATTTTATGTTTCCCAATTTCGGGACATATGCCTGACGTCATCATTTTTAAAGGTGATTATTCCACTGTGTGTTAAGTATTCCTTCCCTATCCTTCCATGAACCCTTCCTGTTAAACACATAAGCTTTTTGGCTGTTTTTTATTGAAATTTTTTATTAAATTTCTTGGGAGTTTAACATTTTTTACAGAATATTATTCTGTTTCTTCCCCAGGGTTATGTCCTCAACCTAGGGGTGTTAGGCTGTTTAGTCTTGCATCTTCTATCCGATGTATCGTTTTTTCTTCATATGAAGATCTAGCTTTGCATCTGGTAGCATTTCAATTGGTTTTGACATTGGGCCTCTTTGTGTGCCTGATGTCTTGTTTACATTGACGTTGTTTACATTATCAACGTCCTCATATATAGGTAGTTTTTTATTGGGGCCCCGCCATGAGGCGGACGCCCTATGGTGATCACTCTGCCTGTGCGTCCGTCCGGGCCAACATTGGGGATATTATTATTAGGGGCTACCTCCAAATTAAGGTAGTGTTAGGGCTAGGAGTGGGGTGGGGTTAGGGGTAGCCCCAGTGTAGGGCTTAAGGTTGGGGAGGGTTAGGTCACGTGGGGTTAGGGTTGTGGTCAGGGGTGGGGTTTTAGTTTTAGTAGCCCCTAAACCGAAAAATAGCTCCTAATCCTATTGGTTTGGCTAGGGTGGGGTTGGGTCAGAGGTGGGTGGGGTGGGGGTTAGGGGTAGCCCCAGAGTAGGGCTTGGAGGGGTCAGGTCCCGGGGGTGGGTGGGGGTTAGGGTCTCGGGTGGGCTTTTAGGGTCAGGGTGGGGTAGGGTTAGGGTGGAGGGATGGGGTTAGGGTTAAATATAAGTTCTAGGGTGGAGGGGGTGGGGTTCTGGGTAAAATAAGGTTTTGGACATACAAAATGTTTTTTTGGTAGCCCATAAACCCGAAATGTTGGAGCGTCCGTCCGTTCGTCCATCCGTAACAAAACTTCTCCGGGCTGTAATCTTTTTCTCTTAATAGATAAGGTTTTGATATTTGACGTGGGTATATTATCTCAAGATGATGTGTCGTGTACCAAGGTTGCCATGCTTTGACCTTGAACTTTGACCTCAAGGTCAAATTATTCCAAATTCGGGGTTCTTTTCTGACAAGTTCGTGTCCGGGCTGTAACTTTTTTCCCTTAATAGATAGGGTTTTGATATTTCGTATGTGGATAGATTATCTCAAGACGACGTGTCGCGTAACAAGGTTGCCATGCTTTGACCTTGAAGTTTGACCTCAAGGTCAAATTATTCAGATTTTTTTTTTTCCCTGACAAGTTTGTGTCAGGGCTGTAAGTTTTTTGCCCTTAATAGATAAGGTTTTGATATTTGGTATGTGGGTGGATTATCTCAAGACAATGTGTCGCATACCACGGTTGCCATGCTGTGACCTTGAACTTTGACCTCAAGGTCAAATTATTCCGAATTCGGGGTTCTTTTCTGACAAGTTCGTGTCCGGGCTGTAACTTTTTTCCCTTAATAAATAGGGTTTTGATATTTGGTATGTGGATAGATTATTTCAAGACGACGTGTCACGTACCAAGGTTGCCATGCTTTGACCTTGAAGTTTGACCTCAGGGTCAAATTATTCAGAATTTGGGGTTTTTTTCTGACAAGTTCGTGTCCGGGAAGGGATTTTAATCAGATTTTACCTATTGCTTGAAATATTTTAGTATTACGATTCACATCAGTTTATACCTAACATCGGTTAGTTGCTGTGGGGCCTGCAGAGATGGATTCCATCTCCATGATATCTAGTATTCTATTACTGTAGTATACTGTAGGATACATGGATTGTTATTCCGGTAGTGTAGCTCAAAAATTTTTTAATTTTGTCCACACTTAGGCTCTATTGGGATGCCCTTTGAGCTCTTAATGTTCCCTTTAGGAACTTGGGCATTTTTATGCCCCCGACTTAAGTCGAGTGGCATATAGTGACTGAAGGGTGCGTGTGTCTGTCCTTCCATCTGTGTGTGTGTGTGTCCGTGTGTGTATGTGTGTCCAAGCCAATAACTCGAAAACTGTCAGGGCCACAGTCATCAAACTTCACACAATTATAAAGGATCATGGGAGGATGTGTCACACACCAAAGCCGGGTTCGTACCTTCAAGGTCACATTTCAAGGTCACACTAAAAGTCGGTCAATATTTGTGTCTCAGCCATAACTCAGAAACGAATCATAGTATAATTGTTAAACTTTTTACAAATGTTAAGGACAGTCTGAAGGTGTGTCACATATAATAGTTTCCACCACATCTGCAAGGTGAAGGACACAAGGGGGGAGGGGGGCATGTGTTACCTTAGTAACATTCTTCTTGTTTCGAAATTTTTTTTTTTTTCTGTTTACAAAAAATATTTTGAATTTAATTATGATTGATGTTGTATCTCAGTTATATATATATATTTTTGTGGAGTTTGGAGGACTGATATCGACTTTAGTTGATACACTCTTGCAGACTCTTGTCATTCTTGTGTTGCACTGGGATGACTGATGTTGGAGTCGGGTGTTGCGGTACGTTGTTGGCTGTGAGGTTCTGAGGGTCAGAGCCTCTTACCACGTTTTAATTCATTCTGTCAGTTTATATTTCAGAGGAACATTATCATGGTGATGGTATTCTGACACCCATCCAAGTGTGCTACTGTCGTGCTCCATGTAGCATATAGAGCTAGCTGCAGTGTTCATTATTGCAAGAGTTAGGGCCTTTTGTTAAAGGTTTTAATCTCTTGCAAGCAGCTAGCTTGACAGGTGAAGCAGTACTCCGTCCGTGGGTGCCGTGACTCCGGGTAAGTCCGTTGCGGTCTAGGAAGTGGATTGGGTAGAGTGAGCACCATAATATAAATAGCTCACCCAGTGACGACGGAAATAGGGAGGAAGTCAGCAAGTTCTTGTACTTGGCAAGAGAGACTTTCTCTACGTTTGGATGAGAAGGCCGGGGATCTAGAGGTATCCTTACCTGTATCATTCACTATTCACTCAGACACAATTCAGATGGCAATTTCTTCAAATAGAGCGAATTTGGACGTTATATCTTACGCAGATCACCTTACAAGAGCTATGGCGCAACGTCTCAAGGGAAACGAATTTGAGTTCTTTCCAGGGCAATTATGCATACCACATAGTCCTTGCGTTGTCATCACTCATAAGGTGACAAGGTGAAAAGCTCTCTCCGAGTTGCTCCAGTTTTTGGACATTTTATTTTCGACGACTAGCTTTCATTAGTCTATGAACAGGCTATTAAGAAAGCGTCTAGTGCTCTGCTTTTGAAGTCGGCGTAGCAACAACCTACTTCAGTAGTTAAGAGTAAAGAATGGCGTTGCAGACAAAAATTGTCAAAAGGAAAAAAGGAAACCCTCTTATAATTACTCTGGAGGTCGTCAGTATAGCGACTCGGGAAAAGGGGCGTTGGTCTGATCGGGACTATAGGTCAGACGCTCCTAAGCTGACGAGACGAGATTTTGCACGGGGAGGATGTGGTTCCTCCCCCCGTAAGCCTTGCAGGTAATACAGGTAATGGTTTAGACCTCTATAGCTGGCCAGTTGGCAAAAGGTTATGAAGCTTCGCAAAAAACTGGTTAACAATCACGGAAGATCAGTGGGTGAGAAGTGTAGTCTCGGACGTCTTACAGCTATCATTCCGTGCAAAAACCCCACTAACAAGTTGTCCGCTTGGAAAATATTCCATCAAATTCGTACAAGAGAGTTTCTCCTACCGGAGGTATACGCTCTCTTATCAAAGAAATGAATACAGGTCGTCGAGAATCAGGATTCTCAAGATTTTTACAGTCACCTGTTCTTCGTACCGAAGCCAGACGGCTTGTTCCGACCGGTAATAGACTTGAGCTGGATAACAAACTTATCATGGCTCCAAAAGTTTATTTATGGAATTCATTCAGTCGGTAAAAGCAAGCGTTTGAGTGATCAACTCTGCGGCAAGCATAAATCTAAGGATGCGTACTTTCATGTCCTGGTACATCCAGCATTCTAAAAGTACCTGCGGTTCGCCGTACAGGGGAAGGTGTATTCATTTCAGAACGATATGCTTTGGTCTGAATCTGGCCCTCTGGGCGTTTCACTCGAATAATGGACTCCGTGATGTCTTACGAGCTGATTCATCTGCGGTAACATCGGCTTACTTGCACGACCTTCTACAGGGTTACGGAAAGAGAATTATTGTTCAGAACGATGTTCAGAGTCTGCTTTTATCATTCTGACGTCTCGGTTTCATCGTAAACAAAAAAAAGTCGGATCTAGCTCCATACAAGTCGTCGATTCACTTGGGAATGAGCTTTGAGACTCTCAACAATCTGGTTTGTCTGCTGTTACCCAGAGCGAAATTAGTCAGTTGTTATGCTCACTTTTGTCTACACTGAGACGCATTAATAGTGAGGGAATTCATGCGACTGTTGGATCTACGCGACTGTTGTTTGCGGCTGTGGATCTCATTCCGATTGGCCACCTGCGCGCACATCCCCTCCAGATATCCTTTACTCAGAACTGGAGTGTGAAGATGCTTTCTCTTAAACCAGTATTGTTTTAACGGACCTAGTAAAACAATGGTTCAGATTTGGGCAGATATTCAGTGGTTAACTCAGAGAGTTCCGCTGCAACTGTCGGATCCGGTTAAGTCTCGCAGTCTTGAAATGTCAGGGTCTTTGGGACCCTCGGTTCCAGGAGAAACACATAAACATCAATGAGATGATGTCAATATAGCTAGCGCTACAACATTGGATTCACATAATAACCGACGGCCATGTTCAATTTGGTCGGACAACTCAACAGTAGTAGCATACATCTGGAACCAGGGCGGCACCTTCATGATTTTCCTATACGTCATGAATCATCATGTTCATCTTTCTATGCCGGGTCGTCTGAACGTACTAGCAGACTCTCTCTCGGAAAGGTCGCCTCTTGCAATTTGAGTGGACGTTCAACAAGTGAGTATTTGGGTAGATTTCTACCAGAGGGATCGCCCCATGATAGATCTGTTTGCGACACACCGGAACAATCAGTTACCGTTGTTCGTGTCGCCATGCCCAGACCATTGAGTGTATGCCGTAGATGCTCTGCTGATCTCATGGGGATGAATGATAGGATACACGTATCCTCCAATTCAGTTGATCAGTAGATTATGTTTAAGATCAAACAGTCTCAGTGTGAATTCTACTAGTAGCACCTCTGTCGTCACGGAAACCTTGGATCAGTCTTCTCAAGTGTCTGTTATGGGACATTCCCCGGAATCTTCCTCCACGAGAGGACCTTCTTTATCAGGGGAAGTTTTGTTCTTCATGTCCTTCTCTGCCCATAGTGGCATAATTGAGTCAGTTAGACGTGAGGGAACCATT
Source organism: Pictodentalium vernedei (assembly GCA_031216915.1). Classification (NCBI taxonomy): domain Eukaryota; kingdom Metazoa; phylum Mollusca; class Scaphopoda; order Dentaliida; family Dentaliidae; genus Pictodentalium; species Pictodentalium vernedei. The sequence goes on along the minus strand of CM062291.1, from coordinate 266,124,632 downwards.
GCAGTTCCTATATTATTTTATGACCAACACAAGAATGTAATGCAGGTGAGGATGGTTATATATGACTTTGAATTCCCCTCCCCACCGCCAATGTGTTTAGTGGCGATTACCGGGCAAGACGTAGTTTTCTTCTCACAAGCCTCGTATGAGTTTAAATACATACATGCATTTCTTCACTTCTCGATTGGCGGCTGGGTCGAGTTCTATGGTGACCTCATGGGCACATCCACTTTTTAGTTGGTTGGTTTCCTGTGATTATTTGTCTTTATGTCATATACGAGCGCATAATGCTTCATAAATAAATTGCTTGTCTTTGGGTACCTCGCTGCATAACCAGTTAGCTGGTATTCAGATGATTACATGTGGGATTTTAATGCTCACGCCCATAATAGTTATTAGGCTGGCGCTTTATTGTATGTTATGGACCTTAGAAATTATGAATTATTTCGAGGGCAGTCCGTGTCGGAGCCTGTTAATCACACCTGCTTCCATTTCTAGTTTCAGGTTTCTATTAATGTCTGTTCTCAACTCGTATATTCGCACATTTCTCCAGAGATCGTTCATTGTGGTTCGATTGGACATGTGTATGTTATATATTAAATCACCGGTTTTCGACCTATCTGCATATACCATCTTTGGTGTACATTATATAGCGGGCAATATTAATTACCGGGATCGTCGCTATAGCCTTAGCTTCTGAAGTGGTGTTAAGCACCATTTATTAATAATAAATCAATACCTGCGTGCCTGTTCGACGAATATTTATATTGTTTTTTGGTACCGCCTTTACTGTTTCCAGAGCGTTCCCTTCTTTTGTTTTGAAGATTCCTGATGAGTGAAGCTGTTTTGTCTGTAATTATATCCTGCATATTTGTTTATCCCCATGGTTACATCCTCACCCTAGGGGTGTTTAGGGTCATGCATCATCCATCCAATGTATCGTATTTTCTTCATATGAAGATCTTGCTTTGAATCGGATAGTTTTGAATCTGTTAATGACTTCGGCCATATTTTTTAGTACCTGGAGTCTGGTTTCCGGTTTTCATGTGATGTTGTTTACATTGACAATGCTTCCTTATACATGTAATCTTCCTATGAATTAATCATGTTTGGACTAGTATAAGATACATATTATATTCGGGTAGTGTAGCCTTAATTTTTGGAAGTGAAAAAAAAAAAAATTTATCCACACTTGGGCTCTATCGGGATCCATTTGGGCTCATCGTTCCCTTTGGGAACTTGGGCTCATGTCAAAATTTTTTCGAAATTTTTTTTATTTTTTTAAAATCTTTTTCGAATCATTGTTTTCATTAATGTTTTCAGGTATATTTTTCAGTTATTATTGGGAGTTAATGCGAGTACTGTTGACTTTCATGTTTATTTAAAATGAAAGCTTATTGCTCAAATTGTAATTCGAGAAAGTCTTCCTCAGATTAACATGATTATTGTGTTTCTTGTAGTCAGTGTACTCGCACTAATTCCTGTGCAATTTGTGTCAATTGGGATGACAAACGTTGGAAACGTGTATCACGGTACGTTAGCAGCGAGAGGACAAAGCCGGTCCTCTCGCCATAGAGTCACTCTAGTTTTCCAGTTAACATTTCAGAGGAACAAGAACATGGTGATGGTTTCGTGACTCTGTCAGATAGTGTGCATCCGTCGTCGCATATTGATAGTCAGTCAGAGCTAGCAGCAAAAGTGCTCCTAAATATTAGACAGTGCAATAAACCATGGGCCGGTGGTTACAAAGCCCTGTTGCCAGCTAGCACGACCGGTGAAGCGGTGGTCACCGCGACACCGGGTGTGTCCGTTGTGGTCGAGGAGGGGAAAAAGGGTAGAGCGAGCACTATAATATCTAAACCGGCTCACCCAGCGACGACGGAAAGGAGAAAGCTAGCAAGTTCGACGGTCAGCTCGGCGAGGTCTGATAGGACCACGAGCGAGAGGGTCCCCTCTCTTTATCAACAACATCTGGGGCCAGATCTTGTCGTAAGGAACTTGCATCAAACGGAGCTTGTGTCCATGCATCCGGTCCGGGACTCTCCGTCAAATATACAGCCAGGGTCGGCTATATGAATGGCTTCCTCCGCAACTATTGAGCACACACGACCGCACCTTGGCTATATGACATCGGATATCCTGCCGGAATCGCCAAGAAAGGACCGCTCTTCCTCAAAAAAGTAACAACATCCTCTAGCCAAAGAAACAAGGCCTCATTCGTCGGGACGTCCGCAGAAAAGAGCCTCTCGGACACACAGTCTCAGGAGCAGCCAGCGGCCAAACAGCAAAAGACCACTGCTCCTCAGGCCTCCATAACGGATTTTGCTGTCGCAAATCGCGCAGCTTATCGCAGCATTCCAGCAAAGTCAAGAGCAAACTCTGGCAGCCTCGGAACATGAGCTGTCCGGTGATGCTGGGTTGGTCCAGTCATCTGCGCGCTCAGAGGCAGAAGACCGTGAGGATAATCTGATTCCATCGGATGGTGAGAGGGAGATGGAGGATACAGACTCTTCCCTTTCGAAACAACATATGGTAGCGATGTATTTTATCCATCAATACTTTTCTGATTTTGTCCCAGAGAATCAGACTGCTGCGACTGCTCATAAGAATCTGCTAGCGTCAGTAGACGTGGACTATATCCGGTCAAGGGAGGATGTCCTTTCCTTTCCGGTGCAGTCAAAACAAGTGTCACAGACTTTTGCTCTCCTTAACGACGCTATATTTAATCTTTCAAGCGGAAAGAAAAAAGGCAGCTTTTTATTTATCTTCTTTTTATTTATCTTCATCTTTTGTCCGTATACAGTTTATTGGACCGACCATTTAAAACGATAGGGTAAGGTGTACAGAGAGTTCCTCTCGTTTAGATGAGCAGGCTGAGGACCTAGATATGGCCTCACCTCCATCATTTTCAATTCGCTCGGATACTATTGAGACGGCAAATTGATCTAATAGACGCGTCTAATTGGACGCTATGTCTTGTCAAGATCACGTGATGAGAGCTATGTCGCAACGTCTCAATGGGAAGGAATTTGAGGACGTTCGTACCTCTTTACGAGTTCTTTCCTGGGCTATAATGTTTATCACGTATAACTCCACCCTTACAGTGACTTATTTGGAGTTAGTTAGACGTGACGGAGCCGTTGCGTCGTCATCTTTGATAGATGACAGTGTGAAAAACTCTCTTAGAGTCGCTCCTGTATCAGGACGTGATATTTTCGATGATAAGCTTTCTTTGGTCTATGACCAAGCAACAAAGAAAGCGTCAAATACTCTTTTTGAAGTTGGCATCAAACCCGCACCAGCAGAGAAGAGTAAGGCAGGAGATTCAGGACAAAGATCATCCAGGGGATCTTCTTATAATTACTCGCAAAATTGTCAATTTAGTGACTCAGGTCAGGGGCGTGGGTCTGGCCGAGGAAACCGGTCAGACACCCCCAAGCCAGCGGGTCGAGGCTCATCACGGAGAGGAGGTGGTTTCTCCTCCCCAGGCCTCGCAGGTCCCACAGGTGATGGTCAGGACCTCTATTGCGTCCCAGTTGGCGGGGGTTATCAAGATTCGAGAGAAACTGGATAATTATAATGGAAGATCGGTGGGTGAGAAATGTGGTCTCGGATGGCCTAAAGCTGTCGTTCTGAGCCAAACCACCGCTAGCACGAAGTCCGCGTTTTACTCAACTTCCGCCAAATCCTACAAAAAGAGAGTCTCTCCTCTCGGAGGTAAAGTCTCTCCCAGAAATGGATGCAATAGAGGTCATAGATAACCAAGAATCACAAGGTTTCTGCAGTCACCTGTTCCTCGTACCGAAGCCAGGCGGCTCGTTCCGACCGGTAATAGACTAGAGCTGGATAAACAAGCTTATCGTAGCTCCAAACTTATGGAGACCATTTCGGTCGGTAAGGGTGAGCATATGAGTGAACGACTATGCGGTAAGCATAGATCTAAAAGATGCGTACTTTCATGTCATGGTACATCCGGCATTCAGAAAATACCTACGATTCGCTGTTCAGGGGACAGTATATCAGTTCCGAGCAACGTGCTTCGGCCTAAATCTAGCTCCCTGGGCGTTCACTCGAATAATGAACTCGGTCGGTAATGACTTATTTCCAAGCTCATTCGTCTGCGATAACATCGGCTTACTTGGACGACATTCTTCAGAGGTACGGCAACAAAGATACTCTTCAGAACGATGTTCAGAGTCTGCTATTACTACTCCATCGTCTTGGTTTCATCGTAAACGAGAAGAAGTCGGATCTAGCTCCATCCAAGTCGTTCATTGTCCCCCGACCCTTCGGGGGACTATTGTAATCAGCAGTGTCCGTCCGTCCGTCTGTCCATGCATGCGTCCGTCCGTCACACCCTTGTCCGGATGATAACTTTAGTTTGGATGATTTTACTGAAACTAAATTTGGTATGTGTCTTACTTGGGTGGAAATGCAGGTCAAGTTCGAAAATGGGCACGCTCCACTGATTTCTACTGGATCTATTCCCCTTTTTCGACTTAAAAAATACAGTTTTTGTGTTGTCCGGATGATAACTTTAGTTAGGATCATTTGATTGAAACGAAATTTAGTATGCCGCTTATTTTGGTGGAAATGCAGGTCAAGTTCGAAAATGGGCACGCTCCACTGATTTTTACTGGATTTATTCCCCTTTTTCGACTTAGAAAATATGGTTTTTGTGTTGTCCGGATGATAACTTTACTTTGGATCATTTGATTGAAACGAAACTAAGTATGTGGTTTAATTGGTTGGAAATACAGGTCATGTTAAAAAATGGCCATGCTCTGCGAACAAATTGCATCCTAACAGCTCCCTTGAATTTGCCATCTTGGTCGGGGGACCGGGGGCGTTGCCCTTGTTCACTTGGGGTTGAGCTTCGTGACTCACAACAATCTGGTTCATCTGCCGTTACCCAGAGCGAAATTAGTCAGTTGTTCGCTTTTGTCTACACTCAGACGCAATAACAGCGAGGGAATTTATGCGACTGATGGGGCTGTACGGAGCAGCCTCGGATCTCATTCCGATGGGTCGCTTACGCACACGTCCTTACCCAGAGCGAAATTAGTCAGTTGTTCGCTTTTGTCTACACTCAGACGCAATAACAGCGAGGGAATTTATGCGACTGATGGGGCTGTGCGGAGCGGCCTCGGATCTCATTCCGATGGGTCGCTTACGCACACGTCCTCTGTAGATATTCTTTTCTCAGAACTGGAGTGTGAAGACGCATTCACTCGAGACCAATATTGTTTTAACGGACCAAGTAAAACAAAAAGTTCATATTTGGGCAGATATTCAGTGGTTAACTCAGGGAGTTCTGCTGCAACTGCTGAATCCGGCTTTCACGATTATAATAATTCTAACTGTAAGAGGATCAGTCGATAGGTGTTTATGATCCATCCATACCAGACATTCCAAATTTTCTGGTCTACTTGTTTGACGTTCTCAAACTGCAGCCTGTCACTATTAAGAGCTATAGGTCTATGCTATCAGACACTTACGCACGTCATGATAATTTGGATATTGGATCTAATACTTCTTTATCCAAACTAGTTAGAAAGTTCTCTATTAATAGACCTAGAACTCTCAGATTCATTCCGAAGTGGAATCTAGCTAGGGTTCTGTTGAAGCTCAAAGAAGCTCCGTTTGAGCCGTTAGACATTGTAGAGTTCAAATTCTTGACCTATAAAACAGCATTTCTCTTAGCCTTTGCTTCCGCTAGAAGAGTTAGTGAACTCTTTGCTTTATCAGTTGATGGATCTCACTTCTGTTGTGTTGGAAATACCATCACTTTAACAACAGTGTCCTATGTGGCCCTCCATACATTTGACATCTGCACATGCGCAGTGTCCAGGAAGTACCGAAATTGCCGTCTAATATCATTTTTTTGTTTTGCCCTCTGTCAGATAACAACAGACTGACTTTTGTGCTTTTAAATCTCAGTTTAATGATGCCAGACACAGATCAATGATGATTATGGTGGATCACAGAAAAGAATAGAATGATGGAAGGAAGAAACTGGTTTTTTATGTTCAGGGCTGTAACTTTATAATTTTTTGATGAAATTATTTCTTGTTCCCCATTTTCGGTGCATATTATCATTCTTCCTGATGATTTTGCCACTGTTTGTTAAGTGTTCCTTCCCTATAACTTGAATAAATGAAATTAAATTTTCAGAAAATTTATAATCAACAAATATCTGGAGAGGAACCTGGTCAAGTTTGATATTCACCCACTTTGGTCAGGTGTTATTAGGAGTTATGACCCTTTTTTATTGGAACTTTGTGTGATAATGATTTTGTGAACACGATAATTTGAACAAATATTAATGGATTTTTATGAAACTTGGCATACATTGTGAGAAGATCTTGGTCAAATTCGATATTCATCAAATTTTCTTTGCTTTTGTTGGAGTTCTGCCATATTTTTGTTAAAGATTGGGTGTTTGTTTGATGTTGACTTGCTGAATGAGATAACTTGAAAAATATGATCAGATTTTCACAAAACTTGCTATAAGCCAACATTGTGAGATGGTCTTATTATTAGCTCACCTGACTGAAAGTCAGGATGAGCTATAGTGATCACTCACTGTCTGTCGTCCATTTTTCATCGTCTGTAAACATGATGTTTGCGACTTCTCCAAAACCACTGCGCTGATTTCAGTTAAATGTGAGGTGATTGTTTGTTCAGGCATTGCATTTTGATTTTGTTTAAATCAACTTGCCCCGCTCCACAGGGAGGGGAAGGGGAAAAATGCTCCCGAATTATTAAAAAATCTTCTTCTCATGAACCGAATTGTACAATGACTTGATATTTGGTACTGAGCTTCCTTTTGGGGTGTAGAATCATATTCATTGAAATAAAGTTTTTAAGGCAAAATTTGCCTTTGTAATGGGAGGGGCAATATTTTGGTCAGGAGCATGGTTGCGCACTGGTTACAGCATTGAACTTCAAACTATAAGGTGCATGGTTTGATGCCCACTTGGGGTAACTGCATTGTGTCCTTGGGCAAGGCACTTCATCCCAATTGCCCACATGGAGGCACGGTGATGCTGTGTACTTAGGCGTACTGCACATCAATAGTGCACTTGTCTTCAACCAATGCTAATCCTGATTACTGAGCCCCAATAAATAAATAACATCTTGGGCCGTGCCCCAAATTTATATTGTCTGAACCAATGAGCCGATTCAACCAAATTTGGTAAGTGGTTTTCGTGAGTCATAAGAACTTGATTCCTGCAAAAAAAAAAATATTTTCTACATTTCCGTGGGAACACCAGGAGCTGAAAATGGAAATATTTTCAAATTCCCATGTTTCCCAAACCGCACAGAACAGAGAACTGCTATATGGTATGAAGCATCTTTAGGACCAATAGAATGGAGTGGTAAAAAAATGCCATCAGTTGTGTCAAGGTGTTCTGGGGGTGGGGGGCATCAAAAAAATGTTCAGTCAGCATATTTGCAAAACTTTTAAAAAATTTCTTCTCCAGATTCAGTGATCAGAATCTTAAGATATTTGGTATACAGAATATATGGGGGTGGGGGAGTTGGGGAGATGGCAAATACAAGTTAGTTAAGATTATTGGGGCTCAGTGCAGGAGCCCGAATTTAACTTGGTGCAATATGAGAACTTCTCTTTAAAGAATCTTCATCTTGAAACCCACTTGTCAAAATCTTTTGATATTCGGTATACATCTTTGTTATGAGTGTCAGATTCAAGTTTGTTCAAATCGGGCCACTCAGTTAATATTTGGGCTCCCTATGGGCACCCAAATTTTATCTTGGTGCAATATGGGGAATATTCTTTAAAAATCTTTTTCTTCAGATTCACCGGCCAGAACCTTTTAATATTTGGTGTATAGCATCCTTAGGGAGGTGAGATCTTAATGTCTTCAAACCAAGTCCCTAAGTTAATATTTGGGCTCTCTATTGGAGCCCGAATTTCAGCTTCGTTCAGTATGTGGAATAATCTTTAAAACTCTTTTCTCCAGAACCACTAGTCAGAATCTTTTGATATATGGTATACAGAATAAAGTTTGTTCAAATCAATTCCATCCAGATAATAATTGGGTTCTCTATGGGAGTCCAAATTTTAACTTAATACAATATGGGTGAATAATCTTTCAAAATCTTCTTCAGATCCACAACTCAGAATCTGTTGATATGTGGTATACAGCATTCTTAGGGAGGTAAGATTGAAGGTTGTTGAAGCAAGTCCCTCATTTAATATTTGGGCTCCCTATGAAGGCTCGAATTTTAACTCGGTGCATTATTATTAGGTGCGGCAGGAAGACGGATAATCTTGTCCATGCTGCCCCTGTACAATATATCTAATGCATTTGTTATTATTGTATTTAACTTGTATGTAAGAAAATTGTACAAATAAAATATCTGTCTATCTATCCATCTATCTATAAGGAATAATCTTTAAAATTATTCTTCGTCAGATCCACTACTCAGAATCTTTTGATATTTGGTATACAGCATCCTTAGGGACGTCAGATCTAAGTTTGTTACAATCAAGTCCCTGAGTTAATATTTGAGCTCCCTATTGGAGCCCGAATTTTAACTTGGTCCAGTATGAGGAATAATCTTTAGAAATCTTCTTCTTTAGATCCACCACTCAGTATTCTTTGATATCTGGTATACAGCATCCTTACAGAGGTCAGATTCAAGTTTGTTCAAAGCAAGTCCCTCGGTTAATATTTGGGCTCCCTCTGGGAGTCTGAAATTTAACTTAGTGCAGAATGATTAATTATTTTTAAAAATCTTCTTCTTCAGATCTGCCAGTCAGAATCTATTGATATTTGGTATTTAGCATCCTTACAGAGGGCAGATTCAAATTTTCAAATCAAGTCCATAGGTTTATATTTGGGATCCCTATTGGAACCCAAATTTAACTTAGTCCAGTTTGAGGATTAATCTTTAAAACTCTTCTTCTCCAGATCCACCTGTCAGAATCTATTGATATTTATTATATAACATCCTTACAGTGGCAGGTTCAAGTTTGTTCAAAGCAAGTCCATCATTTTATATTTGGGCTCCCTATGGGAGTCTAAATTGTAACTGTATGCAATATGGGATGTTCAGTGCCCTATGGGAGCCAAAATTTTAATGTAGTGCAATATGGGGAATAATCTTTAAAAATCTTCTTCAAATCTGCCAGTCAGAATCTATTGATATTTGGTATATAGCATCCTTGCAGGGGTCAGCTTCAATTTTGTTCAAGTCAGGTCCTTCAAATAATATTTGGGCTCCCTGTTGGAGCCCAAATTTTTACTTGGTGCAGTTTGAGAATTTTTTCTTTTCAATTTTCTTCTCACGAACCCCAAGTCAGAATCGTTTGATACATGGTATACACCTTCCTTGGAGCAGTCAGATTCAAATTTGTAAAAATCAAGTCCCTGAGTTGATATTTAGTCCAATATGAGGAATAATCTTAAAAAACTCGTTCTTGAGATACAGTTAGAATCGTTTGATATTTGGTGTATTGAATGTCCCTAGTTTATTGTTTGGGCTCCCTATGGGAGCCTTAATTTTAACTTGGTGAAGAAGAGGGATATTCTTTGAAATCCACTTGAGAACCACCACACAGAATGTTTTGATACTTGGTATACAAAACCCTAGCCAGACTCAGATTGAAGTTTGTTCTAAGTAAGTCCATCTCTTAATATTTGGGCTCCCCATGGGGGCTCAAGTTATTACTTAGTGTAATATGACAAATAATCTTCCAAAAGTCTCCTTCTCCAGATCCACTGTTTAGAATTTATTGATGTTTGTTATACGACATCCTGGGGGTAAAAGGGGAGGGGTCAGATTCAAGTTTGTCCAAGTTAAGTCCTGAAATTGTTATTTGGACTCACTCCTTAGTTTTGCATTACTGAAATTCTTGACATTATTTCTGTGTTAGCATCCCAGTACCAGACAAAAATCATCTGGCATGGACAACAGAGTTATAAATCATTAACTAACTTTCATTCCTCTGTAGTGTTAACTAGCCACAGATGCTAATTAAATATTTCATTAAATAACCCCCGCTTGGACCCCGAGAAGTGAAGCTGTGCTTTTTTTTTCTGTTTCACTGGTAAAATAGGACCCAGTCACTAATGCTGGGGTGTGAGTCCTCTAAAATAGGCAACATGTGGTATAAACGGTTGTCTGACCATGACTTTATCTCCATGTTGTTGTCATGATTAATCATTGTGCAGAAGTATGTGACCTTAAACACCAATAAATAAATAAATTCTTTAAAGAATGTTGGTCAGGTGAGCACCTCAGACCCCATGGAGCCTCTTGTTTTTCATAAGCATTTAGACCCACTTCTCTCAGTGAGGGCAGAGGATTTTGCCATCTTGTGGATCATACTTTATTTGTCCCCATTCGGGACCCCAAATTTTAACTTGTTGCAACATGAGGAATACTCTTAAAAAATGCTCATCTCCAGAATGACCAATCATAATCTTTTAATACTTGTTATACAAAACCTTTAGAGGAGTCAGTTTCATGTTTGTTCATATCAACCCCCAAGATTCGTATTTCCTATGGGATCCCAAATTTCAACCGATTACAATATGAAGAAAATTCTTTAAAATCTTCAGATTCACTGGTCACAGTCTTTTAGGTGGATCAGATTTGTGTTTGTACAAATCGGTTCCCTGGGTTAATATTTGTGGCCCCATTGAGGGTACGTGCTGTGTTTAGAAAATTGAAATTATGTTTTTAACTGATTAAGTTGCAGATATTTTAACTTATTTTTAACCGTTAGTCCAAATATGTATTAACACAGCATTCATTGTGTATATTTTCCTTAACTCAGTTTACTTATAGGTTATTTGTAGAGAAAGGCACAAAAAGACAGTCATGTGAAACACCAAAAACATCTAAAAAGAAGAAATGATTGGACATTTTGTTTCATCTGTGGATTCATTCGTGTCACAATGCTATTCTGGTCAAATGAAGTGTTATGGTTCATAGGTTGTGATCAAGCCAGAAAATAAATAGACTGTCATCTGCAAAATGACGTCCTCAGAGGGTGAATTTAGTGATGCTACCCTGCACAGCAGGGTAGCATCACTAAATTTACCCTCTGTGAACCTCAATCTGAATCAAGGTCTCAAAACTAAACACAAAGAGGCACCGAGAGGATAAATTGGCCCACTGTATGGGATAGCATCATCAAATTCACCCTCTGGGGACCTCATTCTGCAAATGTCAGACAGCTTTTTTCAGGCCTGGTTGTGATCGATTTTCTTATTATCTTAACACATTCTTTTCCTTACAACAGAAGGAAAATTGATTAAGTGATAACATCTCTGCTCACTTTTACCCATGAAGGCCTAATTTTGGTTTTGACAGAAAATAGCCTCTTCTCTGTGCAGTCTAAGGAAGTCTTCACATAGTAGACAAATCACTGGCAGTTGTTTCCAGTCAAGTCTTTGTTGCTTATACAGGCAGCCAATATTTAACTTAAAATCCCTGCAAAGCCATTCATCTTGAAAGGTTGTGCTTAAGTGGAAGTGATAAACTCTGGCTATTGTTTTTTTTAGCTCTTTACCAAAACAAATCTCTAATTTGCCCATTTACCATATTTGGAAATTGCCTTTCTTTTTTGCAAATTTTTATTGCTCATTTTGCAGACCTATTATTTATTAATCTTTCATCTAATTGAAAGGCCAAAACTGTCCAGCACTATTCACAAAAATTGCAATTCATATTTTATTATGGTTTCATTTTTAGCTCAAGTTTGGCGAAGCTAGAGGCCGTATTTATGAACCGATCTTTACGAAATTCCTTGGGTACTTTTGTTATCTCCGTGGGACGAGGACGAGTGTTTTGGGGTCCGGTCCAAAATTCAAGATGGCCGATGGCAGCCATTTTGTACAAAATTTGGTGCAATCAGATTTTTGCACAGAACTTCCACATGAAAGCGCTGATTTGAATGATTTTTTGTGTGAATGTTTAGTACCATGGGATACATCACATATAATACGGTTTTTTTCTCGGGCAGAAATTATGCAAATTAGATGAACTTTGATTTTTTCAGTGCTACTTACACACAGTAAGTACACATGTCAATACGGCTCAGGCTAGAGTCTGTATTTATGAACCGATCTTCACGAAACGTCTTGGGTACCTTTGTTATCACCTTGGGACAACAACAAGAGTTTCTGGGTGCGGTCCAAAATTCAAGATGGCTGCCAGTGGCCATTTTGTACCGAAATTAGGTCTAATCAGTTTTTTGTACACAACTTCTATATATGGCTCAGGCTAGAGGCCGTATTTATGATCTGATCTTTACGAAACTTCTTGGGTACCTTTGTTATCACCGTGGGATGAGAACAAGTGTTTTTGGGTGTGGTCCAAAATTCAAGATGGCCACCAGCAGCCATTTTGTACCAAAATTAATGCAATCAGTCTTTTGTGCAGAACTTCTGTATGAAAGTTCTGATTTGAATATATTTTTGTATGAATGTTTAGTAACATGGAATACATCACATATAGTATGGGTTTTTTTTCTCGTGCAGAAATTATGCAAATTAGATGAACTTTGATTTATTCAGTGCTACTTATACACTGTAAGTGCACATGTCAATACGGCTCGGGCTAGAGGCTGTATTTATGAACCGATCTTCACAAAACTTCTTGGGTACCTTTGTTGTCTCCTTGGGTCGAGAACGAGTGTTTCTGGGTGTACTCCAGAATTCAAGATGGCTGCCAGTGGCCATTTTGTACCGAAATTAGGTCCAATCAGTTTTTTGTCACAACTTCTACACAGCTCATATTTGTGAACTGATCTTCACGAAACTTCTTGGGTACCTTTGTTTTCACCTTGGGACAGGATTGAGTGTGTTTTGGGGTGCCTTTGTTATCACTGTGCTATGAGAACAAATATTTTGGGGTTCAGTCAGACCCACTCTGTGACTCGAAGATTTCTTTTCTAGTTTAGCATCTGACTGTCACCCACCTTTACAATACTTTACCTATACATTTGTTACAGGCTATGGTCAGTATTTATGTACAGACCGTTACAATACTTTATATGTACCTTTGTTATCAGGTCATTACCTAGATGTTTGTCATTGCTGTGTCCCATACTATACATGTACATGTCTTGACAAGTTGAGCTACAGTGTCATTGACACTTTCATTTTGGTTTCAGAACCAGAGGTAAGACCATTTTTTTGGAACAAGTTTGTTCCAATGCGGGGGTCAATGCTGTGTTTTTTGAGGTAGAAATTGAAATTTTCAATCTTTCAATTTTTTTTTTGTGATTTTTGCCTATCCATGCAGCAGGTCCAAGCAGCAACTTGAAAAAGGAATGGCCAGTGGATCAAGATTTTTTTCTGGTGCCTTCATATTGTCCATGGGAAAATCCTTTTGATAAACAGCATTTTGGTATATCCAGCTTGGCTGCCACTACAGGTCATATTAGATTATTTGTTATTTTTGCTTGTCCAAGCAATAATTTTAAAAAGTAATGACCAGTGGATCAACATTTAGATTAACTAGACGAAAGGTAACCTATTGTCATGGTGCATGCAGACATCTGTGAGTTTCTCTCTCTGTGCACAATTCTTTTAGCACGAGCTACAGCCCACAGTTCCTTTTCATCATATGCTTCTTTAGGCTTATGCCAAGATGGGAATGGCTTATTATAGTCCACTTGCAATAGCGACCACCACAGCAGCCATCTTAGATTTCATCAGCACAAGCTATAGGCTGCATTTATGCATCAGTTTCCTTGAAATTTGGCTGGATGACTGTAAGCTGAGCAGATGAAAACATCCTATTTTGAAACTGATTGGTCTTTCATAATGGCCAAAAGGAGTCATTTTGGATTTCCTCAGTACAATGTCCACATTTCTTTCAGGACAAGCTAGAGCCTGCAGTCCTTTTCCAGACATCAAATTTCAGAAGTATGCTCATGTGCAACTGAACTCCTTGTATGCTGCTGGTGGATATTCCAGGCCAGAACAAGAAATAGTTGCCAGTGAAATAAGTACAACTGGAGCACTTTTATCCAAGTTCTTCCTTTCATATTTGATTAGCTGTTTGACCAATGATTTCTTGAGTTAAATTTGTATGAATTTTTTATCATATCTTGTCATCTAGTTATTGGCTATGAAGCAACCATGACTAGGTGTAATGAAAAATATTTCCAAAATACTCAGTGGGTTAAGACAAATACAGTACAAAAGCAAGACTGAGTTGATATCACTGAAGGCTGGTGAAATAAGAACTTGTCATTTGCTTAACTTACCTCCATACTTTTATTGTCTTACTTTTGCAGTAGACATTGAACATGATGTTGTTAGTTCCACGATGGGACAAGCTTGGAGTTCTTAAATAAGGATATACCAAGGTGAACAGGTTTTTAATTTCGTTTTCAAAGAGAAGTTTGTCTCATATTTCTTGATAAAAACAGAGAAATTGGCAGAGTCCCCTGTCAAGAAATGGCACATCAATCACCAAATTTCCCTTGTTTTAGACCTGTTTGACCTCAGTACATCCAACAGAAGCATTTAATCTATTACATATTGTTTGACAGGGCTCTGTGAGGTCTGTCAAAACTAGATAAAATAGAATAAAATCTCTAAAACACAGGAAATTTATCAGATCCCTGTTATTTGAATATTCTGATTGACTGAATAATTTTCATCAACAAAATGACTATACAATTAACACCTTGAACTCTGATAGTGCAATAGAATTTTCTCCAATCACTCTGGGGTTTTTTGTTTAACTATGAATTTAACCTATTGTATCTCGTCTGATAGAGCTCTCTGAGCTCTGTCAAACAAGGTATATTTTGTTAAATATCAAACTGCTTTGTGGGAAATATTTGCTTTGGTAAACTTGGTCATTTTGACATCAGTGTGAATAGGGTTAATTTGGTTCCACTGTATAGGCATTGCTATGTTTTCATTGCAATTAACCCTTTACCTAACATAGCAGCCAAAAATGACTAGACAATTAACCAGAATAAGCCTTAAATATCTTGGGAAGTTTCTCAATAAAACCATACAAATATGGATATCATGAGAACCAGCTCATCGAGCAGGTTCTAATGATGCCCATATTTGTATAATTTTATTGAAAATTGTGAAATTTGTTTTTGAAAAAATGTGAAATTTAATATATTTTTTTTAAAAATAAAGGGATTCTGTAAAGGGTTAAAGCACCCAGACACCTAAAACATGCTGCAATATCAATCTAAATATTCTCCAAATATCTTTATATATTCTCACATCTATCATGACAACAGATGATGAAAAATATTTGATAGGCATTTCATGCTATCTTATAAGATAATATTTAATAAAACCGAGACAACTTAGACGAGGATCAAGGGATCTTTATGTTAACTAGAATTGCATACTTTTAGTGAGTACGCAGATGTATCCTATGAATAAACATTGTGATAGATGTTTTTAGAGACAAGTTCACTTGATGTATAAAACATCACTTATCATTTATTAGTCATCTTTTATTGAGGATATTTTAACTGCTTTACAAAGAGATTTTATTACTGACCCTGGATACTAGAAGAATATACATATCATGTACAGCAGTGACAGCCTTGAAAGTTGAGAGAGAACAGAAAGTCATTGAAAGCTGCAAAGAGTAGGAGCATAGAACTCACGAGAGCTGCCTTCAAGAATTTATTACCACCTCATGATGAATCAACTTTCATACCAGAATGAGCCAGTATCTTTAATTGAGTTGTCAGAGTTCCTGTGGGGCCTTTGATTCAAGGAAGAGCCTTTAATTTGACTAAGGGCCATTCAAAGCCTTGAAATCAGGAAAATGAGCCAGAAGGCTCTCAGAGCCTTGAATAGTGTGAAATAGAAATGCTGGCAAAGCACATTATCATAGCTATATAGTTGTATATGCCATAGTTCATGAGCAAGCCTGGAAATCAGCAGACTGTCATCTGCAAAATGAGGTTCCCAGAGAGTGAATTTGGTGATGCTACCCTACCCTTTGTGAACCTCAATCTAAAACAAGGTCTTGGGCCTAAACAAAAAGAGGTACCCAGGGGATACATTGGGGGATTCTAGTCCACTGTGTGGTATAGCATCAGCAAATTCACCCTCTGGGGACCACATTCTGCAAATGACAGATTGCTTATTTCCAGGCTTGTTTATGAAAGTGAAGTCCTAACTAGGACCCTCTGGTCATTACCCCATCCTCCTCCCATGTCCCTTTGAGGAAAGCTGGAGGAGGGGATAATGACCAGAAGGTCGTAGTCTTGAAAACCCTTGAATTTGGCTATTATGAGGGCCTAGAAAAATGTCTAGAAACACCATTGAATAGCATTGGATTTTATCAGTTCTTGCCTACAGGAACTCTTGTTGGGTAAAATCTAGAGGTTTTCCTTCCACATATATAAACAACATATAGATATTGGCATGATGTAGAATTGTTTTATTGAATACATTTTATACATATAACAATGGCCATATTTTTTCTAAATTATTTTTATACCTTTACCCAACATAACAGGATAATTTGCTCAGCTCTATACATAAAAATTGTCATTCAAATATTGTTACTTTTTCAATTTTCAAAACATAGCTTATTACCCCCTCATTGGAATAACCCCATTGAGCTCATTCAATTAAGAGGTCATACTTTATGTTTTAAAAGGAAAAAATGTGAATGTTAGGTTATTTATAAAAATGAAATTGTGTTCTCTAGTCTTCTTAGTTAACACTTTACCTGTGCTTGTTGAGACAGGGACAGTCATGGCTCACTGGTTACGGCATTGGACTTCAAACTGAAAGGTCCGCAGTTCGATCCCTGCCAGGGGTAACCATGCTGTGTCCTTGGGTAAGGTACTTAATTCTGATTGCCCAGGTGGGGGCATGTTGGTGATATGTACTGCATGTTGATGGAGCATTTGCCATCAACCAATGCTGACACTACTTGTTCAGAGTTTGTGCATTGAGGAGTCTGACATTACTCGGTTGTTCTCTGGGTATTCTGGCTTCCTCAACCTGTAAAACTGCCCAACATGAGGTGACCCTGGCTGTCAAAAGTGTCATTAAACCCCAATAAATTATAAATAAGTAATGCTTGCTGAGCTCATTCCACTGAAGGGTCTCGTCATATGTTTTGTTGAAATTTTGTTAAAAATTCAGAAAAAAATTAAAATTAATGTAACAAATTTTGATATCATGCGTGTTGGTTAAAGAATTAAAAATTTGATGTTCTCTTTGAAAATAGTGTAGTGACTCATTTGATTATCACCTTTTTTAAAAGCTTCAAGAAACCACTTGCAGACAACATTCACAAAAAATTCCTTGAACAGCAAAAAGTCTTATTTTTTGTCTCCAAACATGACATTGTCACCTCTCATTGAATGAGTTTGATAAGGGGTCATAAACTATTTACAGAAAGTAAATATTGAAAAAAATGATGAAATTTCAGTGACGATTTTGTGAATAGAACTGATCTTATTGGGCTGTTACATTAGACAAAGGGTCAACCCTTTACTTAGCATAACAGCCAAGGCTAATCGCAAGAAATCACCACTAAAATTTTATTATCTTGTAATTATTTGTCTCTATGGTCATCAAAAAATTTAATCCAACATTTTTAGCTCAACTTTGGCAAAGCCAAATTTGAGGTATTGCCATAGCGCGTCGTCCGTCTGTCGCGCCGTACACACGGCTCGGGCTAGAGGCCGTATTTATGAACCAATCTTTACGAAACTTCTTGGGTACCTTTGTTATCACCATGAGACGAGAACGAGTGTTTTGGGGTCCGGTCCGAAATTCAAGATGGCCGTTGGCAGCCATTTTGTGCAAAATTAGGTGCAATCAGATTTTTGCGCAGAACTTCCATATGAAAGCTCTGATTTGGATAATTTTTTGTGTGAATGTTTAGTACCATGGGATATATCACATATAATACAGGTTTTTTTCTCGTGCATAAATTATGCAAATTAGACTAACTTTGATTTATTTAGTGTTACTTTCAGCACTATAAGTGCAAATGCCAATACAGCTTACGAAACTTCTTGGGTACCTTTGTTATCACCATGGGACGAGAACGAGTGTTTTGGGGTCCGGTCTGAAATTCAAGATGGCTGCATGCAGCCATTTTGTACAAAATTAGGTGCAATCAGATTTTTGCGCAGAACTTCCATATGAAAAGCACTGATTTGAATAATTTTGTGTGTGAATGTTTAGTACCATGGGATACATCACATATAATACAGGTTTTTTTCTCGTGCATAAATTATGCCAATTAGATTAACTTTGATCTATTTAGTGTTACTTTCAGCACTGTAACTGCAAATGCCAATACGGCTCGGGCTGGAGGCCGTATTTATGAACCGATCTTTACTAAACTTCTTGGGTACCTTTGTTATTACGGTGGGACGAGAACAAGTGTTTTGGGGTCCGGTCTGAAATTCAAGATGGCCGCTGGCAGCCATTTTGTACAAAATTAGGTGCAATCAGATTTTTGCGCAGAACTTCCATATGAAAGCGCTGATTTGAATAATTTTTGTGTGAATGTTTAGTACCATGGGATACATCACATATAATTCGGGGTTTTTTCTCGTGCAAAAATTATGCAATTTACATGAACTTTGATTTATTCAGTGGTACTTATACACAGTAAGTGCACATATCAATACGGCTCGGGCTAGAGTCTGTATTTATGAACCGATCTTCACGAAACTTCTTGAGTACCTTTGTTATCACCTTGGGATGAGAACGAGTGTTTCTGGGTGCGGTCCAAAATTCGAGATGGCTGCTAGTGGCTATTTTGTACAGAAATTAGGTCCAATCACTTTTTTGTAAACAACTTCTATACTGCTCAGGCTAGAGGCTGTATTTATGAACCGATCTTTACGAAACTTCTTGGTTACCTTTGTTATCACCGTGGGACGAGAACGACTGTTTTTGCGTGCAGTCTAAAATTCAAGATGGCCACCAGCAGCTATTTTGTACCAAAATTAGTGCAATCAGTTTTTTGTACAGAACTTCTGTATGAAAGTTATGATTTGAATAAATTTCTGTATTAATGTTAAGTAACATGGAATACATCACATATAATACGGGTTTTTTTCTCAAGCAGAAATTATGCAAATTAGATGAACTTTGATTTATTCAGTACTACTTATACACAGTAAGTGCATGTGTCAATACGGCTCGGGCTAGAGGCTGTATTTATGAACCGATCTTCTCAAAACTTCTTTGGTACATTTGTTATCACCTTGGGATGAGAACAAGTGTTTCTGGGTGTGGCCCAAAATTCAAAATGGCTGCCAGTGGCCATTTTGTACCGAAATGAGATCCAATAAGTTTTTTGTACACAACTTCTATACGGCTCAGGCTAGAGACCGTATTTATGAACCGATCTTTACGAAACTTCTTGGGTACCTTTGTTATCACCGTGGGACGAGAACGAGTGTTTTCGGATGCGGTCCAAAATTCAAGATGGCTGCCAGCAGCCTTTTTGTACCAAAATTAGTGTAGTCAGTTTTTTGTACAGAAGTTCTGTCTGAAAGTTCTGATTTGAATAAATTTTTTTAGGAATGTTTAATAACATGGAATACATCACATATAATACAGGTTTTTTTTCTCATGCAGAAATTATGCAAATTAGATGAACTTTGATTTGTTCTGTGCTACTTATACACAGTAAGTGCACATGTCAATACGGCTTGGGCTAGAGTCTGTATTTATGAACTGATCTTCACAAAACTCCTTGGGGTACCTTTGTTATCACCTTGTGACATGAACGAGTGTTTTTGGGTGCCTTTGTTATCACTGTGCTATGAGAACAAATATTTTTCGGTTCAGTCAGACCAACTCTGGGACTCAAAGATTTCTTTTCTAGTTTAGCATCTAACTGTCACCCCACTTTTACAATACTTTACCTATATATTTGTTACAGGCTATGGTCAGCATTTATGTACAGACCGTTACAATACTTTACATCTACCTTTGTTATCAGGACATTACTTAGATGTTTGGCATTGCTGTGTCACATACTATACATGTACATGTCTTAAACAAGTTGAGCTACAGTGTCATTGACACTTTCATTTTTATTTGTGTCATCTTCTATTCAGTTTTGGAAAAGGGTTAAAAGAAGAAACCCTATAATTAGAAAAAATATTAAAAAACATGAGTGGGTTACCATAATACTAAAATGGCAAGAGTTTATATTTTCAATTTCTGCTCATGTACCCCTGGGATTTATCTGGTGATCAAAGAGCTGAAAAGTTTGACTGTGTTGTATGTACCTTTTTGACAAATTGTGAATAGTTTGTAAAGTGTAACACTCTGCAAGCTGATTTCAAAATATCAAAACTTCAAGCTGCAAATTAGGAATATAACCAATTCAGTCTTGTTTGACTCTGAGCTCATGAGCTCTGTCAAACAAGATTGGAGTGGTTCAATATTTTTATACTGTACCAATGACCCAGACATAGCTGCTGGTGCTAACTCTTAAAATATAGGGCCAAACACAAATTTTGCCCCCCAATCCCCAAAATTTGCATCTAAAACTAAAGAAAACATGTCCTGAAAGGCCCTCCACACTTCGCCCCTACTGCGCATGCGCAGTGTCAAGGATGTTCCGAAATTGGCGCCATTTATCATTTTCTAAGTTTGGCCCTTCATCAGTTAACATCTGACTGATCTTTGTGCTTTTAAATCTCAGTTTAAATGATGCCAGACACATAAATATTAGTGAAATGGTGATTCTAAGGAGGATAGAGAAGGAGGAGAGGAAAAGAATGTGTGACAGAATATTATCAGGGCTGTAACTTAAAATTTTTTAATGAAATTATGTTAAGTTACCTATTTTCAAGGCAGCAGCCATTTTGTTGTCATTCTGATTATTTAGTTACACTGTTTTTTCAAGTGTTTTCCTCTCTCCCTGTCCTTTAAGTTCCCCCTTGCTATTCTCCCATGCTTTTGGCATAGTTTCTGTAATTATTATTACTAAAATTTCTTGGGAGTTTTAGCTGAATAACAGAATGAATTCTGTTCTTTCCCCATGTTTACGTCTTCACCTACGGGTGGTTAGGCGTTGTGTTCTGCATCTACCATCTGATGTTCTGCAGTTTCTTCCCTGGAAGTCTCTCTTTTGCATCAGATAGTGTATTTTTGGTAACTGATTTCGGGCCTGGGTGCCTGGAGTCTTATTTTAGTGTTTTTACACTCATTGTTTACATTTACAACAGCCCTCTGTGTGAGGGGGGGATTTCTAAAAAATAATATCTTATGTTATTTTAATCATAACTAGATACATTATTATTGTTCGTAAGTGTTGAATAAATTGTTTAAAATATTTTTAAAATTTTTGTCCACACTTAGGCTTGGGATCCATTGGGGCTCAACATTACTTTTCAGAAACTTGGGCTGTTCTGAAAAAATATTTTTTCAAAATATTTTGATTTCAATTATTTTTTCTATATTAATGGATCATATTATTATTATGTATTTTGATTGCCAGGGGTTAGTGCGAGTACCAGGACTTGTTTTCTTTTCACATTGAAAGGATATTGATCAATTGTTTTAAGAGGAAGTCTTCCTCTGACTTTATTATCATTCTATATGTGGTCAGTGTACTCGCATTAACTCCTGTTCTGTATCGTATGATTTCGATGACAATATGGGAAGCGTATGTCACGGTATGTTGTTGGGGATTTGGACACTCCGGTCCTTTCCCCGCAGGGTCACTCTACTTTATCAATTTCTATTTCAGACGATCAAGATTAGGGTGATGTATCTGTGATGTCTTCCAACAGTGTGCCTCCGTCGTCACAATTAATGAAGGGCTAGCGGAAAAGTGCTCATGTAATACGCCAATTGCCTAAGAGGACCCTAGTAGGTTCGACGGCCTTTGACGTCCGCTAGCTCGCCCGGTGTAGCGTCCATTCACCGAATGGTTCGGCAGCCGGGTTCGTCCGTTGCGGTCTAGAAGGAATTTTGGGGTGATGCGAGCACTATAAAATTAACTTAATGCACACCCAGTGACGGCGGATCGGAGGGAGAACGGAGGAAGCCTTTTAGTCCGGTTCATAGCTCGTTCCGGTCCATCCGGACGGCAAGCGAGAGAGGCCCCTCTCTCGTTCAACAACATCTGGCCCCAGATGTTGTGGTACAAAATGTGTCGCTAGCGGAGCATACGTCCGTCGCTCGGGACGCTCCGTTGTATAGGCAGTCCGCTGAGACTGCTAAGTCTTCCTCTTCTCGTCAGCGCACACGACCGCACCTTGGCTGCGTGACCGCCGATATATTACCAGCTTCGCCGATCAAGGATTCTTCGGCGACCAGGTCACACCATCCGGCAGCCAGGGATTCGAGACCGATGGACTCCGGACGTTCGCATAGGAAAAGTATGCGGGAGCCATCTGATGCGGAGCTGCCCTCGGCGAAGCAGCGATAGACTGCGCCTCCGCAGGTCTCGACGCCGGACATTCTTGTGCACATAGCACAGCTTATCGCAGCATCCCAGCAGCCGACAGAAACGGTGTCGGATCGAGAATTATCCGACAGCGCTGGGTCGGTAGCCGGGGACTCGAGGCCTGCAGACTCCGGACGTTCGCATAGGAAGTGTGCGGGAGTCAACGTACACGGAGCTTCCGGCGGCAATGCATCGTAAGTCCGCTACTGCACAGGCCTCGGGAACGGACGTGCTTTCCTTAATAGCACAGTTTATCGCAGCATCCCAGCATCAACTGAATCTGTCGCATATATTTTATCCGACGATGCTGGGTCGGGACGCTCCGCGGAAGCGGGTACGGACGTCCGAAAGTTTCATCTGGTCCGACGGGATACCGAAAGGGATTCGGAGGATTTCAAGCTTTCCCTTTCGGAACAACATATGCTGCGATGACGGATAAGAAACTGATAGCGTCGGTGGACTTAGAAATTTTTGGTTCGGTTCAGGGACATCGTCCCTCAGTTCCGACTTAGTCCAATAATGTCACACAAACTTTCGAATTATTGAACGACGCTATATATATTATTATTTTATGCTTGCTATCCAAGCATTTCTGGTTTCTTGTTCGAAGAGTTATGGAGATGTCTTTCAAAAGTGTGCCTCTGTCGTCATAGTTAATGAAGAGTTAGCGGCAATAAGTGCTCATGGAATATGTCTATCGCTTACGGAGTGACATTCGCTAGCTCACCCGGTGTAGCGTACATTCATCGAATGGTTCGGCTGCCGGGTTCGTCCGTTGCGGTCTAGGAAGGAGATTTGGGTGATGCGAGCACTTTAATTACTTTAGTACTCACCCAGTGACGGCAGATTGAGGACAGATCGGAGGAAGCCTGTTAGTCCGGTTCCTGGCTTGTCCAGGTCCATCCGGGCTGTGAGCGAGAGAGGTTCCTCTCTCGCCCAACAACATAGGGGACCGCATGTTGTGGTTCAGATATTTTACATTCGGAGCATATGTCCGTTACTCGGGACGCTCCGTTATATTGACAGTCCGAGAGACTGTCTTTAATGCTTCCTCATCCTCACAGCAGGGCACACGACTGCACATTGGCTACGTGACCTCGAGTATCCGATCAGTTTCGGCATTCAGTGATTCCACGGCGAATAGGTCGCGCCATCCGGTAGCCAAGGGACACGAGGCCTATACACTCCGTTCGCTCGCATATTGTAAGTATGCACGGGGTAACGATCACGGAGCTTCCAGCGGCAATGCATCGTAAGACCGCTTCTCCTCAGGCCTCAGTGACGGACGTGCTATCCGAGTTAGCACAGTTGTTTCGCAGCATCCCAGCAATTGACAGTTTCTCGGTCGAATCAGGAATTATCCGACGGCGCTGGGTCGGTGCGGTCCGCAGTTGCATCAGCTACGGACAACCAACGCTTTATAGGGTCCGACAGGATGGCGAAAGGGATTCGAAAGATTTCGAGTTTTCCCTTTAGTTGTATCGGAAGATGCCTTTCATATCTTCTGGCATTTCTTCCAGTGATTATTATTTCGGACTTCATTGCTGCGATCTTGGATAAGAGACTTATAGCGTCATTGGACTCGGATTTTTCGATCGGTACAGGGACATTGTCCCTGACTTACCGACGCAGTCCAATATTGTCATTACAACATGTGTTTTATTTTCGACGCTATATATATATATATACAAGCCTGCTACTAAGCATGATAGTTTAGTTTCTTGTCCGCGTTGCTCATTTCTGCCATTTTATCATTTTTACAAATAGTTTATTTTGGCAGAGCAGGGCATACCGAGAGTTCATATGCGTCTAGACGGTGTGATTAAAGACTGCATATATTCTTTTTCGCCGTTTATGTCTTTTCCAATTTCAATGTTGGGAACGACATTATGTATAGTAGACTTAACTTAGACGCTTTATTATACGTAATCCGCCTTTCTGAGGCGTTATCATTACGTCTTCAAGAAAAGATTTACGGGATATTATTCTCAATGTAATTTCTTTTGAGGGCAGTAGTTTGTTCACGTATAACTCCGCCCTTCAGTGGCTGATTGGAGTTGGTTAGACGTGACGCAGCCCTAGCTACATCCACACGCGTGGATAGTAAGGTTAAGAACTCTCTCAGAGTCGCTTCGTTCTCGGAGGAGCTTCTCTTCGACGGCAACTTTCCGGCAATCCATGAATTGCTCGATTTATACGTTCTCTTGTCTATCTAGTGTTACAAGAGATTCAGACTGGGGCAAACATTCGGTGGTTGACTCAGAGAGTGCCGCCGCAGTTGCCGGACCCGAGTGTGGCTGTTATGACGGTTGCCAGTCAAACAGATTGGGATATATACTGATCCCTACGGATTCGAAGTGCCAGGGTCTTTGGGTTCTACAGTCTTTTAGCTATCAGTTTAACTTCTGCGGAATAATGTTTTTTAGGCTTGCTTTATGTCATTGCATGAACATTATTCAGAAACGCATGCCCAAATTCCTGTCCTTTAATTCGACAGTAGTGGCGTATCTCCGGAACCAGGGAGGCACTCTTTCGTTTCCGTTATTCAATTTAATGGAAAGAATCCGTCTGTTGGTTATAGTACACCAAGTTCAGTTTTGGTCCGTCATATTCCGGGTCGTCTGATTGTTTTATCGGACTCCCGTTCTCTTACGGGTCGCTTGTTGCTGTCAGAATGGACTCTCAACAAACAAGTATTCAATCAGATTTGCTATCTATGGGAGCGCCCAATGATGATTTATTTATGACACAGCTTGCTAATCAATTGCAGACGTATGTGTTGGCTTGTCCAGATCTCTGAGCTAATAGTGTTAACGCTCTATTGATCTATAGGACGGAATGATAGGATACGCGTATCCTCCGGCGCTGTTGTTTTAGCAGGTATTGCTAAGATAAACAACCACAATACATTTCTGTTGATAGCATCTCTATCTTCACAGAGATCATGAATATTTTACTCTCTTGTCTACTGTGGGTCTTAACGTGAAATCTTCCTCTATGTGAGGATCTTTTTTCACTGGGTAAATCGTGTCATCTTTATCACAACCAGCAAGGTCGCAACCTTCATGTATTCTGTTGTGTGGTCCGTATTGCATTGTAAGCACTGTACTGGACGAGCTTTGGACGCGATTTCTTACTATAGGAGATCCTCTTCTTCGCTATTCTATGCGACTAAAGTGGAGGCTCTTCCGTCGTGGTGTAGGGATCATTATGTTCGTATTGTTGATCCCTCCATACTACTCATTGCTATTTTTTAGTATACTTGTTTCACAAGATCTACTGCAGCCTGTTATTATTTAGGTTATAGGTTTATGTTACCTCATACCTATGCACTCTACGATAGTTTACAATTGAGTCTTTTGTCTCTTTATCTAAGTCAGTTAGTAACTTTTTGATAAATAGACTTAGAATCTTTAGATTAAATTCCTATACGGATTTTAACTTCGGTTCTTATTTAGCTAAGTAATCATTTGAGCCTCTGGAAACAGTAGTTTTCAAATTCTGACCTTTTAGACAGTAATTCTGTTGGTTTCTCTTTTACTGTAGAGTCAGTGAGTTTCATGCACTATCGATGGATGATTTTCACTTTCATAGTTTCGGAATCAATACTTCCGTTACTATTTAGGTTGGATTGTTGCATAAGAGTTAGGCTCCTATTATCCGGAACCTATTATTTTAAGGTCCTTCCGTCTTCGTATGGGCATAGGCCTTTACTCTTTCCGGGTACAGTTTATGTATTTATAAACAGATATCTGTTTATTACAAGGGCGTAAGCTTCTTCTGTCTTTGATGTCTAGTAGAAGGACGTTACGCTCCATTTTATTGTTAATGGATTCTATTAACTATCGGTACTGCTTATAGTATATCATTGACTTAGCAGTTGTGCTTAAGATTTCGGCTCATGAAGTAAGAGTTCTTCTACTTCTTGGGCTTACATTAATAGTGTCGCTATTATAGATTTTTGAAGGCCGCTCATTGCGCTCAGCCATCCACATTCATGAATTTTATCTTAGAAATATCGAGTCAATTTCTTGAGGCCTCTTTTGTTAGGTCTATTATCTACTGCTCAGAATGTCATTCACTTAACAGTTGCTACTATAGCTAGGTAGGCTGTCTGTTTCGGCAGTGTCTCCTTTCGGCTGCCCTCTTCGCTCTGGGCTATTTGACCCAGGGCAAGAGAAAGGGGGGGGGGGGGGAGGGTGTTCCCTTGGGTCACCTGTTTTACTATGAAAACAAGGGGATACCTCCTCCGGAGTTAGTAATTCTGAGCTGTTATTGGGATGGTTGTTTAGTGAGAAGTTTAAGTTTATAAAATTCATTCAAGTCTTAGTTTTTAAAGTATAGCTTTTGAATATTGCATATGTCAACAGACATGATTATGCAATTCTCAGACACTTTTAGGAGTATAAGAGTCTCTATTCTCTAGACTTACTTTATTATTGGCTTACTTTAAAAATTATTAGTATAAGGATTATATTGGATATTAATAGAGTACATGGATGTATGAAGCTCAATTTTGGAAGGTGTTGTATCTTTCTAATTTATCATAAATAAGAAAGATACATGTAAGGCCTATTACTTCTTTTCCCTACAGGGGATGACTCTATTTTATTTTATTGAGCGTATTCCATTTTGCTCTATGTCCTTGGCCCTCCAGCCTTTTTACTATTCAGCTATGTCTGGGTCATTGGTACAGTATAAAAATGTTAAAAAATTTATAGTAATTTATATATTTTTTATACTTACCAATGACCCAGACGGGGATGGCCCTCCCAGGAGTTGGGAACTCTTGCCTCCCCGCTGAGTACATAGCGCTTACCAGGCACTGGTTATTAGAATGATAAATGGCGCCAATTTCGGAACGTCCTTGACACTGCGCATGCGCAGTAGGGGCGAAGTGTGGAGGGCCTTTCAGGACATGTTTTCTTTAGTTTTAGATGCAAATTTTGGGGATTGGGGGGCAAAATTTGTGTTTGGCCTTATATTTTAAGAGTTAGCACCAGCAGCTATGTCTGGGTCATTGGTAAGTATAAAAAATATATAAATTACTATAAATTTTTTAACTTTCAGTATTTTATTAATTTATTGGAATTTAATGACACTTTTGACAGCCGGATCACCTCTTGTCGGACAGTTTTATAGATGGAGAAAGATGGAGTACCTGGATAGAACCACGAGCAGTGGCAAGCAACTGTCAGAGACTCCCCATCATACTACCTCCATACAAGCAGGGTTAGAATTGGTTGAAGACAATTGTACCATTGACAGGAGGTACGCATTAGTACACTGTGTCTGCACATGGGCAATCCAGATGAAGTGCCTTGCCCAAGGACACAAGACCGTTATCTCTGGCTGGGATTGAACCATGGACCTTTTGATTTGAAGTTCAGTGCTGTAACTGCTGAACCACCATGCTCCTACAATTTTCAGTTGCATTGTTGGAAAAATCTACTGCTTGAAATGTCAATATTTTCACGTGCAAATGTGCAGAGGGTTAAAATCCACCTAATGATGTTTCAGATGTATTTAACTTTCAAGTGCACTGATCACAAAAGTGGTCTTTTTCTCTATCATATAAAATTCATGGTGTGACACATTTATACCAGTAGATTGAAATTAACTCTTAACCCGCTGAGTATTTTCAAGACATTTTTAGCTCAACTTTGGCGAAGCCAAATTTGAGGTATTGTCATGGCCCGTCATCCATCCGTCCGTCCGTTGCGCCATACACACGGCTCGGGCTAGAGGCCGTATTTATGAACCGATCTTTACGAAACTTCTTGGGTACCTTTGTTATCACCGTGAGACGAGAACAAGTGTTTTGGGGTCCGGTCCGAAATTCAAGACGG
Source organism: Pictodentalium vernedei (assembly GCA_031216915.1). Classification (NCBI taxonomy): domain Eukaryota; kingdom Metazoa; phylum Mollusca; class Scaphopoda; order Dentaliida; family Dentaliidae; genus Pictodentalium; species Pictodentalium vernedei. The sequence goes on along the minus strand of CM062291.1, from coordinate 266,096,349 downwards.
CTGCTGGCAGCCATTTTGTACAAAATTAGGTGCAATCTGATTTTTGCGCAGAACTTCCATATGAAAGCTCTGATTTGAATAATTTTTTGTATGAATGTTTAGTACCATGGGATACATCACATATAATACGGATTTTTTTCTCGTGCGTAAATTATGCAAATTAGACTAACTTTGATTTATTTAGTATTACTTTCAGCACTGTAACTGCAAATGCCAATACGGCTCAGGCTAGAGGCCGTATTTATGAACCGATCTTTACGAAACTTCTTTGGTACCTTTGTTATCACCGTGGGACGAGAACAAGGGTTTTGGGGTCCGGTCTGAAATTCTTGATGGCCACTGGCAGCCATTTTGTACAAAATTAGGTGCAATCAGATTTTTATGCAGAACTTCCATATGAAAGTGCTGATTTAAATAATTTTTTATGTGAATGTTTAGTACCAAGGGATACATCACATATAATACAGGTTTTTTTTTCGTGCATAAATTATGCCAATTAGACTAACTTTGATCTATTTAATGTTACTTTCAGCAGTGTAACTGCAAATGCCAATACGGCTCGGGCTACAGGCCGTATTTATGAACCGATCTTTACGAAACTTGTTGAGTACCTTTGTTATCACCGTGGGACGAGAACGAGTGTTTTTGGGTGCGGACCGAAATTCAAGATGGCTGCCGGCGGCCATTTTGTACCAAAATTAGTGCAATCAGTTTTTTGTACAAAACTTTTGTATGAAAGTTCTGATTTGAATAAATTTCTGTATTAATGTTTTTAGTAACATGGAATACATCACATATAATACGAGTTTTTTTCTTGAGCAGAAATTATGCAAATTAGATGAACTTTGATTTATTCAGTGCTACTTACACACAGTAAGTGCATGTGTCAATACGGCTTGGGCTAGAGGCTGTATTTATGAACCGATCTTCTCAAAACTTCTTGGGTACATTTGTTATCACCTTAGGATGAGAACAAGTGTTTCTGTGTGCTGTCCAAAATTCAAGATGGCTGCCAGTGGCCATTTTGTACCGAAATTAAGTCCAATCATTTTTTGTACACAACTTATATACGGCTCAGGCTAGAGGCCGTATTTATGAACCAATCTTTACGAAACTTCTTGAGTACCTTTGTTATCAGTGTGGGATGAAAACAAGTGTTTTTGGGTGCGGTCCAAAATTCAAGATGGCCGCCAGCAGCCTTTTTGTACCAAAATTAGTGCAATCAGTTTTTGTACAGAACTTCTGTATGAAAGTTCTGATTTGAATAAATTTTCGTAGGAATGTTTAGTAACATGGAATACATCACATATAATACAGGTTTTTTTCTCGTGCAGAAATTATGCAAATTAAATGAACTTTGATTTATTCAGTGCTACTACTTATACACAGTAAGTGCACATGTCAATACGGCTCGGGCTAGAGTCTGTATTTATGAACTGATCTTCACGAAACTGCTTGGTGTACCTTTGTTATCACCTTGTGACAGGAACGAGTGTTTTTGGGTGCCTTTGTTATCACTGTGCTATGAGAACAAATATTTTTCGGTTCAGTCAGACCAACTCTGGGACTCAAAGATTTCTTTTCTAGTTTAGCATCTAACTGTCACCCCACTTTTACAATACTTTACCTATATATTTGTTACAGGCTATGGTCAGCATTTACGTACAGACCGTTACAATACTTTACATGTACCTTGTTATCAGGTCATTACCTAGATGTTTGTCATTGCTGTGTCACACACTATACATGTACATGTCTTAAACAAGTTGAGCTACAGTGTCATTGACACTTTCATTTATCAAATCTACTCATGGTTGCTTCACAGCAGTCTTGACTAGATTTGATGAAAAAATTCAATTAAATATAACTCGAAATAATTGGTAAAAAAATTATTTCAATTTGCAGGAGGGAAATTTGGTTAAATGTTCCCAAATTATACTATTTCAGTAGCACAAAGAAATTCTATTCTAGGCAGGAATATCTGTCAGTAGCATGTAAGGAGTTAAAATAAATAAAATATTACGACTCAAAAATTAATGTGAAAAAACAAATGAAAAGATCTGATATACAATGTTTTCACTTTTTTTGTTTTAACAGGTGCAATTCTGTGGTGGTGTGAGAAAATGGAAGGAGAATTTCAACCCTTTCATGACCAGGTTGCAATTCAATCAAAATTATCCCTCTGCTTTTGTAATGACACTGCTTGTCACAGATAGTTTAACAGATTTGACTGTTGGAGTAAGATAAAAGTTCCGAAGATAAAGTTTGGAGATTTTTTTTGCATAGACTCCCTGTGGGAACCCCAAGAAGTGAAGCAGTGCTTATTTACTGTGGTAAACAAGCTCTGTTTTACTGGTAAAAATAGGACTCGGTCACTAATGCTTTGAAGTCTTCTAAAATGGGCAGCATGGGCATAAGCCATTGACTAAACTTAACTTTATCTCCATGTTGCAATCACGATTAGCCATTGTTCAGAAATATGTGACCTTTGCATAGACTGAATGTCTTATGATATTTGAAACTTAACATCAGAAGTTGCAGTAATTTATGAGAGTTACAATACAGCTCATATGTTGTGTTTCTCTCACACATGTATTCGACACAGTATAGCCCATTTAAGTGAAATGTGTATGGTGGCTCAGTGGTTATGGCATTGAACTTCAGACTGAAAGGTCAACAGTTTGATCCCTGCCAGGGGTAACTGCATTGTGTCCTTGGGTAAGGCACTTAATCCTGATTGCCCATGTAGGGGAGGGGATGGGGGGCATGGTGGTGCTGTGCATACTGCACGTTGATGGTGCACTTGTTTATCAGTACTAACCTTGATTGTGTGGAGTCAGTACGTATGGGAATCTAGCAGTTACCACTGTTTGATGGTTCTATCGGTATTCCACCTTTTTCCACTCGTAAAACTGTCTGACTGAGGGTATCAAAGTTCATTAAAACCCAATAAATAGATAAATGGAGGTGGCCAATAAATAGATAAATGGAGGTGACTCTTTCTGTTGAAAGTGTCTTTAAACCCCAATAAATAAATATTTAATTGAAAATGTCTTAATTCAATAACCCTGTTAATTAATTGAGTATAATTTCCAAAATAATTGCTAAACATAAAACCCTTCACCATACCTTCAGTACAAATTTGGTCTCTTAATTACATGAAGGTTATTGAATAAAAAAATATGTTGAGGAATTACCCTGACAATCACCAAATTCTCCTTGTTCATTGACTAATTTGACATCTAATATAGGAATTTAATATATATTATACCTTGTTTGACAGAGCTCCATAATCTGTCAAACTAGGTATAATAGATTAAATTCTTAGTTTATCTCCAGAATACAGGAAAGTGACCAAATCCCCATTAATTGAATACTCCTGTTAACTGAATAATTCTCATTGGTTATTCAGTGGCTACAAAGCTATAAGGTGACTATTCATTTAACCCTTTACCTAACGTAACAGCCAAAACCAGTTAGCGCTATTCTAAAAAATCGCCACTTAATTTTCATTATTTTCTCAAAAACATAGGTTATCACCCTTCATTGGAATGAGCTTGTCAAGCTCGTTCCAATGAGGGTCATAGCCTATGTTTTTGAGACAAAAAATGAAAAAAATTAGTTATTCGAGAATTTTTTTGGCAAGTGTTGTCTGCTTTTCATGTTAGGTAAAGGGTTAACAGGCTTCCACTGTATTTTCTTTAGGCTCTTCTAAGATACACATAGTAATTAACTACTTTAATATATTATAATGCAAAATAATAGTTTTTTCACTTTGCAAACTTTCTTTTGTGAAAATTAACACATACATATATACACAGTTATCCTTTACATTTTGTTCATATATTTAAGCCACCTGCTTCTTTAGCTGTTTACTTTGCATCCTTCATTGTCTTTGAAATTTTAAGAAATTCAAAGTCCTTTGTCATTCATCAAGAGCTTACCCGGTGAGCTGACACAGAGCACAACTCTGCATCCTTCATATCTATTTTTGTTTTAATTAACCAGATCGGCTTCATGGTTTTCAATGCATAGAGAATTGAGTGTATTCTCTTCTCTATATTGTTTTGTATATGGAGAGATTGTTAAGTTGAACCCACCCTTATCATTGTAAATCTTTTCTTCACAACTGTCTAAAAAGTAGAATGCAGTGAGTATGCTGACATTTCTTTTTGTACTGAAACAAGGTTGTGGACGAAATTCGACAAGATATCATTAACGACTTCTGACAATTGGAGTTTAGCCATACAAACTGTCTCAGTGGAGTTATGATCACAAATATACATGCTTATAACTCACCCCATCAATTTAATGAGGGAGGGAGATATTTTGTTGTTGCTGTAGTTGATCCACAAAATGGCCTTAAAATAGAATTATTAATTTAACTCTTAACATTATTCTGTGGAAAAACCAATATCTTCAGCAGTGAAAACTTCCCATAATGCAGTTGCAAATTTAACCAACTATATCTTGTTTGACAAAGCTTATTAAACTCTCTCCAACAAGATATAGTTGGCTAAATTTTAATCCTACAAGTACAAAATAATATCAGCGAAGTGATTCCTAGGTTTATATAAAGGAAGGTGCCTGTGAAGGAAGAATTTTTTTTAATAGCCTTATTGAAATGTTTCTGTGTGAGAAGGCACAAAATACAAGCTGATATGTTTGGTAAACAGTTATAGTGTTTTTATTTCCTTTAATTTGTTTGATTCAATAAGTCTTGGCTGAAAAGACTGTTTGAGTTGATCCCCCAGGTGTCATGTTTTACCCTTTGTTGTTGTAAGCTTAATTTGTTGTCTGTGATAATTTTAGAGTGCCTTTTTTGATTATTGTTGAAGTTGCAGTTTAACAGCACCAGCAACAGTGCTGTCTCAAAATGTGAACGCTGGATTCTCCTTGTTTTAGACTAAGGTTAGTTTTATTTTTTTTGATCTTTGAAGCAAACCTTCAGACATTAATGGGTGCATGGTGTCAGATAATTATCTGATAAATGAAAATAAAAGATTGAATTTTTTCTGCAGTTTTTCAGCAAATTTCAATTGGCTATTAATGAAATGATGTTGCAATTATTGTTTATCTCATATTAAACATAACTACAACTGTGTTATGGCAATTGGATGAAATGTTTACATGATGTACCATTGACAATCTGTCCAGAAAATTTTGACTTGAACTATACTGAGTCAAAAAAGAAAGTATAATAGAAACAAATGTGAAAAAATAGCATAAAGGATGAAATATAATAGTTCTAATGTTGCATGTTTGTGGACAAGAAGTTGTGCAAAGAGTTTAATGACATGTTGTCCACCCAACCGTATACAATTTTGCTACGGATTTCAAAATAGCATGTGCTACCCGAGAATGTCACATTGAATGGGTGACCGACGATTTCTTTTGTGTTATGTTGTGCTAGAGAGCCTGGGTCATTGAAAAAATACACTTGTTCTTGTCTTCCGACATTTTAAAAAATGCCAAGGTTAACCGAAAATCAGAGGTTGCGTGCCATTGGTATGCATGAGGCTGGGATACCTCCAGATGAGCTCGCTGCTGAGTTTGGATTCACTGATGCTTGCGTGTAGGAATGCAACCGTTTAGGCAGGGGTAGTGTAATGGTTTGGGCAGGCATTTCCTTGCACCATCGAACGCAGTTGATCTTCATTGATGGTAATCTGAATGGATAGCAATATAGGAACAAAATTCTTAACACTGTTGTTGTACCGTTGTTCAACGCTAACGTGGGATTGTAGTTATTCCAGCAAGACAATGCCTGATGTCATGTGATGCGTATCTGTCGTGACTATCTTGAGGACTATCCTACGACTTCTTGATCTTCAGATATTAGGTGATTTACGTAATGTTCTAAGGCAGAAGTGGAACACAATACCATAGGGTGACATCCAGAGACTTATCAGGTTCATGCTCCGTCGATGTCTTGCCATCCAAGAGGCAAATGGTGGACATACACGCTATTGACTGCATGTGAACTTTTCATTTCACCCCATGACTGAATTGCAATGTCCTGACGTGACGCTGGCAACAATAAGAACATGAAATTATGCAAATTCATACAGCTGGACTCAAAATATGAATTTACAATAATTTGTTTGGGATTAGAGTCAATAATACTAAAAGAAAATGTTCCTCAAAGTTTATTATACTTTCTTTTTTGGCTCAGTTTTTATTGACATTCTGTCCAGCATTCTTATTTTTTTTTACCTGCTTGAGAACAAAGTCTTCTTTTCTTGGTAAGAAAATTAGTCTGTTTTTTATACCCCGAGAACCTCTTGTGGGCATTATGTTTTCACCATGGCCGTCCGTTGTCAGGTGTCCGTCCATTACCTTTTGGTTTCCGTCCAATAACTAAAGAACCACTTATTTGATCAAATCATAATTTTAGGGGTTACTTGTGGATGACGAGGCAATACTTCCTTTTGATTTCGGTCCAGCTAGCCAATTCAGTATGACTGCCATGGCAGCCATATTGAATTTGGCTTCCATGGCAGCCATCTTGAATTTGGTTTCCGTCCAATAACTAATGAATGCTGACTCAGATCAATTTTATTTTTTTTTGTGATGCATTGTTTGTGTTTAGAGGAAACTTCCTTTTGAGTTTGGTTATGCACCCGAGGGACTTACCTACCCTTTTATGACACTGTCTGGGGCATATACCACACTTCACATTGCTCCTGTTCTTTTTATACATCACCTGAAATTAGAAAAAAATAAGTGTAGATTTTAAACACAAAAGTTTTGTTCTAAAGTCTCACAAGTTGATGGACTAATACACTGCAATGTGATATCTTGTATCTTTACTGCACAATAAGTCAGATAAAATATACCACATTTTATTTGATGGCTGCTAAGCACCAATAATTAAATAAATTTATTATATGACTGCCACTAATAACTCTTCAAAACAGCCTTAGTTTGCATATCAATTCCAACTCACTGGAAATGAGTCTCAAATTTTCATATCATGCCAGTTGCAAACAAGGCTCATATGAAATGTACAGAATCACAACGTTGCATTTGACCAACTTGAAATATTAAGTAAACCTAAGAAGCACTTATTTTTTTTAAATTCATATTTTTTATTCTTCCTAAAATATTTTCTTTTTTGAGGGGCAGGGGAGGGGGCATATAGTAGTCACTTTGTTCATCCATGCATCTTTCCATCTGTCTGTTTCTTCCTTCGTTCATCTGATATAACTTTGTCTGGTCCATAAAAAATTATGCACTGGACCATTGTTGTTCATAATGCACACAATGATTGCTTATGACTCAGGAGTGTGTCCTGACCTAGGCCCAAGGCCATAGCTCCTAGGTCAAGATCACTGAATGTTGATTTGTTTGTTCCTCCATTCTAACTTTATTCAATGGACAGATCTTGTTCATACTTCACACAATGATTGCTTATGACTCAAGGTGTGCCCTGACCTTGACCCAAGGTCATAGCTCCAAGGTTAAGGTCATATACCATTCAGGTGTTTGTCCATTCTAACATTGTCTGGTCATAAAAACTATTCAATGGACCGATCTTGTTCATACTTAACACAGTGATTGCGTATCACTCAAGGGTGTGTCATGACCTGGACCTAAGATCATAGCCCTAAGGTGAAGGTTACAGGCTGTTCTTTTTTGTTTGTTCATGCATTCTAACTTTGCCTGGACCATTAAAAAGTATTCAGTACACCGATCTTGTTCATGCTTCACGCAATGTTTGCTTATAACTTATAATCATGGCCCCAAAGTCAAGATCCCAGACCGTTCTTTTGTTTGTTCATACATTCTAATTTTGTCTGGTCCATAAAATATATTCAGTGAATTTATCTTGTTCATCCTTCACGCAATGATTGCTTATGTGTTATGACCTAGACCAAAGGCCACATATCATTTAGATGTTTGGACTATAAACAATTATTCAATGAACTGATCTGGTTCATACTTCACACAGTGATTATTGCTCAAGGGTGTGTTATGATCTAGACCTAAGGTCATAGCCGCAAGGTCAAGGTTACAGGCTTTCTTTTTTGTTAGTGCATTCGAACTGTCTGGACCATAGAAAAGTATTCAGTAGACCGATCTTGTTCATACTTCACACAATGTCTGCTTATGACTCAATGATGTGCCATGATCTTGACCCAAGGTCATAGCATGAAGGTCAAGGTCACAGGCCATTCATGTTTTCTTCTTTTCTAACCTTGTCCAGAGCCATAAAAATTGATTCAATGAACTGAATTTGTTCATACTTCACACAGTAATTGTTTATGACTCTAGGATGTGCCATGACTTTGAACCTAGATCATAACTCAAAGGTCAAGGTCACAGACTTCTTATCTTCTAACCTTGTCTTGTTCAGAAAAATTGATTCAATGGTCATATCTTGTTCATACTTCACATGATGGTAGCTTATTACTTGAGGGTGTGTCATGATCTTGCTCTAAGGCCATAACTCCCATGTTAAAGGTTGCAGACCATTGATACATTCTAACTTGTCAGGTTCAGAAAAAATAATTCACTGGGCAGGTCTTTCTCATACTTCACACATTGTTTGCTCATGATGCGAGGGTGTTTTATGACATTGATACAAGGTTTTAACTTCAAGGTCACAAGGTCACCGGCTGTTTGCCTGTCATGACATGCATACAAACATAAAAGTATTTGCAGGGTTACACACTACCTATTTTTACTTACATTTTGACTGCTACACTTGTTTGAGTTTCTCTCCATAGTATTACAAACTATCACTGCATGCCCCCGTGGGAACCCCGGGAAGAGAAAAAGGTTTTTTTCAGTGGAAAACAAGCTCTGTTTTACTGACCCGGTCACCAGTGCTTGGGGTGGAAGTCCTCTAAAATGGGCAACATGGGTATAAACGATTGATTGAACTTGACTTTCTCTCCATGTTGCAGTCACGATTAGCCTAGCCATTGGGCACATGTATTTGACCTTAAACACCAATAAATAAATAAAGATCACTGTATGCTTAATCTGCTGATATTGCCTTATTTTCAGCTGCACAATTTGTGAATCATGCAGGCAGATGTTGCTGATTCATTAGGTAAAGAGTTAACATAAATTCTTTGTTTACATTTCAGGGTTTGTATTCAATTATTAAATACCTAATGTTATATAAGAAACAAACTTTTACAACAGTCTGTTTAGGTAGTCATAGTCCATCTTATTAATGAGATCAAATTGGCCAGATCGAACATGATGTCTGTGGTCCCATTTTCATCTGGCCAGTCTGGTCTCTTCAACATGATAGAAGAGGATGACCCAGGTCACTTGACTGTTGTATTATTAGTTACACAGTGTTTCAGCAGGGTGTACAGGACTGTACTACCATTCTGAGATCCGTATTTTTGGAAAGCCAAAGTGAAACACTGTGCGACAAATTTATTACATGGCCTCTTCAGTGTGTCGAGTTTTGTTTTGTTATAGGTATCAGGACAACTCGTACCCTGGACTATTCGTATCCTGGACAATTCATACCTTTCTGGACAACTCGTACCCTGACTCGTAAAGGATTTATAACTGGGACGACTGGAGACTACATATAAAAATATAACGAAGACTATTCATGAAAATCACATTTGACGTTTATTTTTTCAAGAAATATATTACCAAAAAATCAAAGATATAACACACAAGCTCTATCGTTCGAACAAATGAAACAGAAAAAGCACACAAGTAAAATGCACTATAATTTGAGCAACAGATGTTTTTTCTATATTAAAATGAAATAATTACATTGTTAATATAGTTATACGTTTTGGGTCCAAATACTCAATTCCCATTGGTCAGCTGGATGAAAATGTCATGACCAAATGTAATTCATTTCTTATCAACCTACCTCAATTGTTTACTACAGGCTTGCACTACAGTGGAAGAACCTAACACGGATAAAATACTCTCTATTTTAATCTTTCCCAAGATTTGGGAAAGAAAAGTGGTGTAAAAACACCACAAAAAAAATAAGCCAAAACTGGGTCGAGCACCATCGGCGCACACCTAGTATGGGACGCTCTTCCATAGTACAAATCCACGACTTCCGTAAAACAGTGCGCAATGCACTTTTTTTATCCGAGACAAGTGAAGGATGTGTCTCCGCCATATGCATTATGAAACAGTGATAATTCAACTCGTGGATAATTGTTTTCCTGTGACTGGAATTATGGATCTGAAGATCGTAAAATAACAGGACTGTGTTTTATATATTCTCGTTAATATTTTCAACCACAATCTCATTGTATATTATTTACTGTTTTGTTTTCGACATCACGCGATTCGACAATGAATTTTTTCGGTTGATGATTTAATTTTTGGAGTTAGGTGTCAATCTGGAACCGTCTGGACAGGATTTCTTCACTCTGTTGAGGGCTGAATTTCTGTTTTTTTTCGGTCCCTGTCAACCGTCTGGGTTCTGTCATGTACCCACCGTTTTTTTTCTGCCACCTTCTCTCGTAGTTGAGGGTGTTCTTCTACTTTCTGTTTCTGTTGAGTTCACCTTTTTCTTCTACTGCTCTCACCTCTGTTATTTCCAGTTCGGTTCCTTTAGGGCAATTCCTTTTGCCCTCGCCTTGGTGCGTTCTTGTGGCCGTTTCTTCCGTACCCGCGGGTGGTGTGGAATGCTGTCGTTTCGGGAGCCTCCCGGCTCGACCACGTCTGGTGTGAGTTTACCCCCTCTGTGGGGGATGTGCCGCTCCTCCCGCCCCTGGGGGGGGGGGGGGCGCTGTCGTTTTGGGAGCCTCCCAACTCTACCATGTCTGGTGTGAGTTTACCCCCTCCGTGGGGGATGTGCAGCTCCTCCCACCCCCGCCGGGGGGGGGGGGGATCGCCCGATTCGACCACGTCTGGTGAGAATTGCTCCTCCTCCGTGGGGGATGTGCTGCTGTGCCTCCCGCACCAGCAGGGGGTGGGGAACACTGTCGTTTCGGGACTTCCCGACTGGACCATGTCTGGTGAGAGTTATTCCCCTTCCGTGCGGAATATGCAGTTTTTTACCATGGTGGATACTGTGGGAGCTGTTGGATTTCTGGTGAAGAGATGCCTGGTTCTGGGACTATGCGCCCTCTCCAGTCGACATCTAAGGCTGTCACTAGGGTTGTGACTCCTCCTTTGGAGGCCGAGCTTGGTGGCTCTCTCTGCTTTTCCACCAGTTCCAACAGCTCCCGTCGTATCTGCTGCTACTGCTGTTCCTTCTACGTCATTGGGCACCGTTTTTAGCCGGCCTCGGCTTATCCCTGCCAGGGTCTGCAGGGTGTCTGTAGTGTGGTTGTGGGGTTTTGGCCTCAGTCTTCCACTCGGCGAAGTCGGATGGGTGTGCCGACTGAACCCCCTACTGTGTCCTCTCATCCATTGAGCACAGTAGTTTTATACCTGCAGTGGTCTGCTGCGGAGTCTGGTTGTGTAGACGTGGGGGTATCGGCCTCAGCCTTCCCTGACTTCGACTCGGCGAAGTTGGAACTGGCTGCCGGCCGGACCCTCTACTGTGGTCTCTGCGCCGTCGTGCACCACAGTTGTCATTGGATTCGGATGTTCTTAGTGGGACACTATGAACTCCGTGGCGTTTCCGTCCACTCATTCTGGCCCACGACCAGTTTTGGGGGACCAACGTGTTTTGTGCAGCCTGGACCTTCTGCCCTGCAGAGGTCCACGGTGACTCTCATGAGTTCCCGCTATGTTGATCCTCGGGGTGTGTCACACCCCTATACACGTCTGCCCTCAGACGTTTCGGCTGCCGCCCGTCGTCCCACATCGGGTGTTTTGGAGGATTGTGACCCTTCGCTGGTTAAGAGGGTCAGAGATGAAGCCACTTAGTCGGTTCGTTCCCCTGTCGAACCGGTCAGTACGGGCAGTGAGCTTAGGGAAGCCCTTTCCTTACTCACTCAGGTTCTGTCAAAGAGCCTTCCCGTTGCTTCCAGCGAGGCAGCGAGTGGTTTCCAGGCGCCCCCTATGGCGCCGCCTTCCGGGATTGGAAACGGGCCACTTTCTGATCCCTCTGGTGTTCCGACACCATGGGAGGCGTCGGCTGGTTTGCCCACGATGGGCTATGTGTCTTCCGACTCAGGGGAAGAGTCAGACATGCTTGATGTCGAGAGCCAGCAGTCTTCGGACTTGGGGGCAGCTCTTGATTTCGTGTTTGGGTTCCTTCCGGATCTCAAACCATCTAACCAGTTGACAGTGTCAGCCAGGCCGCGATCATCGGTCGCGTGCCAATAGCCTATGGAGCAACCCGCTTCTGGGTGCCTTCGACTGTGCCAGTCGGTACAGTTGGTTGAAGCATTTTCAGCCTTGGACTCTAAGCTAAGTTCCAAGGCTATGAAGGCTCTGTTCTTCACCAGGGTTGACACCTTTTTGCCTCCGGCGCATTATCGTTCCTACGATGCGGCCAATCCTTCGGTCTACCAGACTTTGACGGTTTTGGATCAGGACTCCAATTCCCTCGGGCTTTCCAAGTCCAAGTCTGCTGTCATTCCGATGACGACTCTGGAGTCCATGTTGGGCTTATCGAGAGAGATGCTTGGTATGCTTTCTCTCTCCGATCACGTCGTCTCAGCTTTAGCTGCTTATCTGCCCCCAGATAAGTTTGACGAGGTACAGGCTCCTTTGCGTGTGCTGTCCAAGGCGCTCATGCATCTTACTCACACGTTTGCCTGTAACACAGCTAATCTGGAATTAGTTCGAAGGGACTCTGTGCTGGACACAGGCCGATCCCTTCCTGAGGAGCAGTTCGCTACTCTTCGATCTGCTTCTTTGGCAGGTCCGCACCTTTTCCATGGTTCTGTGTTGACGGTCCGGGATGACGTCCTCCGTCATTCCAACCATCAGCTGCTGTTTTCTTCAGCTTGATCAGCCTTTTAGGGTAGGCATGGGCCGTTCCAAGCCTAACAAGTACCCTCTGCTTCCTCTGCGAAGCAAAGGGGCAGATTCTTCTGCCTCCGCTTCTACTTCTTACTCAAGGGGTAAGGGTAAGCTTCGGTAGACTTGAGGGATGTCCCAGGATTCTTCATTCAGTAGAGGAGGTGTTTTCTCCTCTCGCGAGCCTCGTCGGGGTTCAAAATGAAGGTCCTCACCTCGACCCGTCCCAGGTTGGAGGAAGGATAGCAGAGTTCGCAGACAGTTGGGCCACCATCACATTCGATCCTTGGGTGTTAGATGTTGTTTGGTCCGGGCTGCGAATATCCTTCCGAAGGCACCCCTCTCTGTCCAGGGTGCCTCTTCCAACCGCAGTTCCTTCAGACATTTTACGTCGGGAACCTTTGTCCACGGAGATAGACAATCTCCTGACAAAGGGGGCGATTGAGGTCATCAAGAACATTAGGTCAGTGGGTTTCTATTCCCGCCTGTTCTTGGTGCCGAAGAAGGACGGCCGACTCCGACCGGTTATCAATCTGGGTTTCCTGAACCAGTCTATCATTGCTCCCAAGTTCAGCATGGAGACTTTCAGGTCGGTCCTCCGTTCAATTCACCAGGGAGTTTTCGCTTCCAGCTTCGACCTGCGAAACGCTTACTTTCACGTTCCAATTCATTGGGCGTTACGGAAGTATCTCAGGTTCGTTTTTCTGGGGCGAGTTTACCAGTTCAAGGCCATGCCTTTCGGCCTCAACCTGGTTCCTTGGGCCTTCACCAGACTGATGTCGCATGTGATAGCTTTCCATCGCATACAGTCCAGGGTGACTACTTCAGCATATCTGGACGATATCCTCCAGGGGCATTCCAATGCTGCCTTACTGGAGTCGGATGTCTCCACTCTGTTGAACTTGCTCACATCGCTAGGTTTCAGAGTCAACGAGGAGAAGACGGACCTGTTTTCTTCTCAGTCGTTTTATCATCTGGGGATGGCTTTCCACACACAATTCTTTTTGGTGGCAGTTCCCCAGGCCAAGGCTGTGATTCTCTCAGCTTTTGCTCTGACTCTGTCCAAGTCCACTTCCGCGACGGCTCGGAGTATTCTCTGGCTACGCGGTCTCTGCTGTTCGGTGACGGATCTCATTCCTCTAGGTCGGCTGCGTGTCAGACCTCTCCAACACTTTCTGCTCAGTCGTTGGAGGCCGAATGTCGATTTTCTGGATCTGGTGCTTAAGTTTCCGGAATATCTTTATCCTCACCTTCTCCTCTGGGCGGATGTCCAGTGGCTTTCGCAGGGTGTTCCGTTGGACTTACCCACCTCCGATCGCGTTCTAATGGCAGATGCCTGCGATATCAGATGGGTGCGACGTTGGATCCTCTAGGTCTTTCCATTCACGGGATGTGGGATCAGGATCATGCAGCTCTACACATCACCCAGAAGGAGCTTCTTGCTCTTCTTCTGAGTTTCAGGCAGTGGATCCCTCACCTGTCGAATCGCCAGGTCCTTCTGTTGTCCGACCATTCGACGGTGGTTGCTTACATTCGGAACCAGGGCGGCACGCACTCTGTTCCAATGTACGAATTGGCCCATGATCTTTTACTGCTCGCTCGGGATGTCCACGCCGGGATGGCTGTTCGTCATCTGAACGTCCTAGCCAACTCCCTGTCCTGTTGGGGCAGGGTCATTTCCACCAGGTGGATGCTCCACATGGCAGGTTCCATCGCTCTTTTACGACTCGTTGGAACCATCCGGTGGACACTTTTGTGTCTCCGTGTCCAGATGCTCTGGCTTTCGCCGTGGACGCTCTGGCCCTCCTTTGGGATGGTCTTGTCGGCTACGCCTTCCTACCGGTTCCAATTCCGCCTTAGGTTCTCGCCCAGATATGAACCTGCAGTCGTCGAATCCTTTCGATCACACCCGTCGCCTCGGTGGGTGTGGATCAATCTGCTCCGCTCTCTGTTAGCGGCAATTCCGGCATGTCTCCCTCTACCTCGCGACTTTCTTTGCCAAAGTCGCCCGAGGAGGTTTTACGTTGACCCGACTTCATTGTGCCTTCGCACATGTCTTTTATCGGGTACTGTCTCCTCCCTAGTGGTTTTTCGAGACACGCAGTGGAGTTGCTTTTCTTCTTCAAGGAGGCACTCATTCCACTGGTTTAGCCTCTGTGGCTAAGTGGAAGGTTCTTCTGTCGATGGTGTGCGATCACTCTGTTGCTTCTGTCACTCCTTCGATCACACCGCTTGCAGAGTTTCTGGTATATGTTTGTTTCTGGGGGTCTCCAGCAATGGGTACATGTCCATGCTTCGGAGACATTTTTTCATATGTGATACCGCATTGTTTCGACACTCATCCTTGCCTCTCCAAGCTTGTTCAGCTCTTTTCCTTGAAAAGGCCTAGGTCTTTGCAGTTTCCTCCAAGATGGTCACTTTCTTGGGCGCTGCTCTGCTTGGGGGTGGGAGGCGTTCACGCCTTTATCCTGGATGAATATGCGTTCTCTCACATGCCAGATCTCTCCTGCATCCATTTCTTGATGGATTTGTCTTGCTATTCGTGCAGCTTCCGCTTGTCTAGCTACTGGTTGTTTTACCAATTGTTTTTTCTGCCACGAGGTGCGTGCATTGTCTTCCTCTTTTAATAACTCTGTCATGTTGTCGGATGATGGATGTTATTCTAGCAGCCTTCTGGAGAAATGCTACATTCTCCTTTTATCTGCGACAGTTGCATGAGCTGACAGAGAACCTTGGGGCCCTCTTTCCTAGGCTCAGGCTGTTGTCTATCCCAGCCTTTCAGCTTTTTTCAGGGTCAGTTCCAGCTTTGTGATGTTACTGCCCTTTCTGTCCGTGCGTCACACTTCACCATACGCCTCATCTTTCCTTGTCTTTTCTAATGTTTGTGATGCTATGGTTTGATAGGCCGAGGGATCTCTTCCTCTGTCCACGGTCCCAGTGCTATTGAGTTATGTATGGTTTGGTTATGTGATTCCCTCCAGCCTTTTGTCTATTCAACCTGTAGTAAACAATTAAGGCAGGTTGATAAGAAATATAAATTTTATAGTAAATTTCCTTTCTGATTATACCTACCGAAATTGTTTACATGGAGGCCCTCCCATCTTCTTATTCAGGTAAGAATCCTTCCTCCCCGCTGATCACATAACTCCTGTGTTGTTTGGAATCAAAAGAATGATGAATTGACGCATTGCGCACTGTTTTACGGAAGTCGTGGATTTGTACTATGGAAGAGTGTCCCATACTGGGTGTGCACCGATGGCGCTTGACCCAGTTTTGGCTTATTTTTTTTGTGGTGTTTTTACACCACTTTTCTTTCACAAATCTTGGGAAAGATTAAAATAGAGAGTATTTTATCCGAGTTAAGTTCTTCCACTGTAGTGCAAGCCTGTAGTAAACAATTTCGGTAGGTATAATAAGAAAGGAAATTTACTATAAAATTTATATTTTCCAATGAATACATTTGGTCAAACTTTGACCCGCATTTACGGTAGAGCGCAGTTGACAGAATGTAATTCAGGCAGTGTTTGGGCGGGTTTTTAACTTTTACCACCTCTCGTCTTTCTTCTTTGTTGTTTGGTAAAAAGTAGTTTAAACAGTTACGGAATGTAATTATAAGAATTGAATGCAATTTTTATAATCTTTATTGGAGTATGAATGTGTGGGAATGGGTACAAATTGTATGAATCCCTTTGGGATTCATACATAATTTGTACCCATTCCCACATGTTCATACTCCAATAAAGATTATAAAAACTGCATTCAATTCTTAAATAAATCACTGAAAGGCGGAGTTAATGTGTGTTTTTCCTGAATTGTATTTTCTGCATCTGAGCTTTAAATATACTCCTTGTGTAGCAATAAATGCGGCAATTTAAAATTTCATTTATTCACTTAAATGAACGTCTCCTCCATATTAACTGTCATTCAAACACTGATTATAAAACTGATTGCTTCAATTATGTGTCACTAGCACCTGATTGTTGTAATCATATAAAAGTAATAATAATAACACTTCGGCCAGCCGCTGACTTGTCATGGTTCTCAGATCAGAAGGCATATATACATGAATGAATGGGGGCGACAGAAATCTTCTAAATGAATATAAATAAATGTTTGAATCTAACTCACCTTTTTCAAAATCCAAAACAAATTACTCTACACATGGCTCAGGTGGCAACATGAAAGAAATTGGAATTTTTTTAGGTTGAATGCAGTTTAGTATATAATAAACGATTGGTTGAACTTCATATCTATGTTGTAGATGTTGAAAGTTGCCTTAAACACCAATAAATGCATTTATCATCGTAAAGGCATAAATTGTATTTAATCTCATGAGTGCTTACTAAAATATATACAGTATGTGGAGGGTGGATTGTCGCTAAAACGCAGTGATGTCGATTTTCCTACTTTCAATAAAATAAAACAAACAATGGAACATATGCCTTTTTATTGGTCATCCTTTTCATGTGTTTCTTTTTACCTCTTTGATTCTGTCGAACTCATTTGACTACTGGAGGTTCAAGACTCAATTGCACATTCTGAGATATTGGACTTCAGCTCTCTAAACATGTTTTACTTTTTTATGATAATTCGTGAGACTGTTCGTACCTTTGCACTAGACAATTTGTACCTTTACATTGGACAATTTGTACCTTTATGCAGGACAATTCATATCTTTACGAGAGACAATTTGTACCTTTATATTAGGGTATGAATTGTCCAGGGTACGAATCATCCAGGGTAGAGTTGTCTAGGAACCTTATTATATAACCCCAAACGGTATTACAGTGTTGAAAACCTTGATAAAAGTAATAATTAGAGAAACTGAAAGAAACATACCTTTCTTTATTATTGAACAAGAACAATTTGGAGTTGTTTCCTTTTGATTGAACTCAAACATTTGGGACACTTCAATTCAAGGACATTGCAAAATGACACATTGTTATTATTGTGGGACACAAGTTGACTTTATAAGTATTTTATTTCATACAGTGGTACGTTGTGTGTCTTGGAGAATCAGGGACACTATATTCAAACTTGTACAAGTGCTTTAATAAGTTTCAATGAAGAGACAATTATTATAACTAGATAAGTTGCATGTTTCTCGAAACCACAATGGATCTCTAGTGCAGAAACACCACAACAGAATCCCTCTTTTTCACAGTAAAACCAGACATTGGGGGTATATACACATGTTTTATTTCAAGTTTTCAGAATATTCTCATGAAACAATATTGTACTCATTTTGTTTGAGTGAGTCTGAATGTTTATTATTACTGACAAAAATGTTTTTGAGGCGATGGGTGGAAGGGAAATTGGTGATGTGTACCATAGAAAGTCTGTACACACCTTTTCGCTGTCACATGATATTCTCATACACCCCGTTGAACTTCGTACAACCCATTGCAGTTAAATGTACCCTACTGGATGCATTGGTTACTGACCAGTCATGAAGCTTGTATAATTTTAAAAGGATAATAATAATTTGTATGTAACAAATTCATTATGCTCATAGTGATTTGTATAACATCAGTACATAACCTTGTCTGTTACACCAGTGGAAATTTGAGGGCTCAACAGGTAAACTTGGAGTGCATGGAAAACTAACCAGGTGTTCTAGTCTGGTAATCCATGAACTACAGATTTGCTTATCAGGTTCTCAAGTTTCTACAAATTAATCCATAATCCCTTGGCCCCTAATGGTATATTCTCTGCCAGCTTATGACTAGAGTTTATATATGTTACTTGGGGGAAAACCTGCAATCAATATTTTCAACGTGCAGCCTTGGGACTGCTTGTTGAAAATCTTGATTGGCCTACCACAGAAATTCATTGAGTATCACAATATATCTCTCTACTTTATGAATTTGGGTTGTATCATGACCAAAAAAGTGGCCTGTCGGGTTCAAAGGGTTATGTCCCCCTATACAGGCAGCCAACAATAATGTAGAAACACTGTTAAGACATGTGCAGAAATGTACTTGTATATAGGATAGTTATTAACATAAAATTAATCTGAGGGCTTAAGGGTTAAGTGTGTAGATTGACATCTGTCTGTCAAGTGGACTATTACTAAATCTCTCTATTTATAGACTATTGTATATCTGTAAAACAGGCTATACTGATAATATACTACTCAAAGTTTGCTAAGCACCATGTACATCCAACTACCTGTTTTAAGTTTTAGTTGAAAAATTGTAATGAAAAGTGTATATATTTTTTATTTAATTATATCTTTAATGATTTAAGTACAGAAATTAAGATTTCATTTGTGTTTGACATTATTTTTTAGCTTTTGAATATGATAACCATGGAAAATGGATATTATTGGTAAAAGAGGAAATTTTTCAATATGCCAAAAAGTTGACGGAGCGAACTGGTATGGCTTCAATATCGAGTATGAAACCCATTACTGTTAATTACAGCTTGACAACACCTTCTCATGCTCCCAATCAGGTTCCTGGTGGTCCTTTGCGGGATGTTGTTCCATTCTTGGAGCAGCATGGCACCGAGCTCCTGGACACTTCTTGGCTGGACTGGACCGGCTGAAATTGCAAGCTGCAACTCATTCCAGACATGTTCGATTGGATTGAGGTCAAGGGATCTTGCTGGCCAGTCCATACGCTCAATTCCCTCCCTCTGTCGGTACTCCCCGACAGCATGGGCAACATGAGGAACGGCATTATCGTCCATCAGAATGAATCTTATCACCCACTGCACCTGCATACAATCTGACGTGGACATCCAGGATCTCATCATATACCGTTGTGCAGTCAATGTACCACGTTCAAGGATACAGAGCTCTGTAAGTCCATCCCAGCTGATGCTGCCCCAGACCATGATTGACCCTCCACCATAACGGTCATGCTCAGCAATGTTGGCTGCATGGAATTGCTCTCCTGGTCTTCTCCATACCCTAGAACGCTTATCTGTGTGGTCTAGGCAGTACGTTGACTCATCTGTAAAAAGGATAGGTCGCCAATCTTCTCTGGTCCATCCAATGTGGTCCATGGCCCATTCATATCGTGCCTGGTGGTGGATCTGGGACAGCGGAATGCGAATGCATGGTCTTCTTGATCGGAGACCAACTTCGTGCAACCTTGCCCGGATAGTCTGTGTCAAAAATTTACCCTGGATGCATTCTGAAGGTCACTGCGAAGCTGGGTTGTTGTGGCAGAGCAGTTCCTACGAGCCTGAATGATCAAAAGCCAGTCTTCAGCTGCAGATGTTGCCCTGTCTCTGCCACCACCATGTCGTTTTACTGGTGTGCCATACTGCTGAAATCTTGCCCAGGCTCTGGTGATCATCGTATGGTGCACACCAAGGGCTTCACCAACCTGATGATGGGTAGCCCCTTGCTCCACCATCCTTACAGCCCGCCACATTTCTGCTTCAGACAAATGTCTTACATTTGCATTTGCCATATTTTATCATTATATCTCAAGGGTTTGTGTTGAAATGAAGATTGAATACCCTACACATTTCATGTAGACAGTACACGAAAACATCATGAAAATCAAGGGGTACACGCTTTCCATGACTGTCACGAAAAGTCTGCCTGTCAAGAGAGCTAATGTAAACACTGGGGATCATATCAATACATTCCTCAATCATATCCACCAAAAATATCGCAAATATTTCACAAGCAAATTTCACAATGATGTGTCAAATATTTGGTGCTTAGCAAACTTTGAGTAGAATATAATGCAGTATCTCCTGTTTTTTTAAACTGTGCATTTGTTCAGCAGATGGAGTACAAACTGATATTATTAAGCAGTATTTCATTTTTTTCCCCTTTATACATTTGTTGAACTGGTAAAGTGCTAAATTATTTTTCGATGGTGATTTGTAGTAAAGTAAGTATTTTTTTCAAAGATACTATGCCACCAGCAAGGAGAGCCTTTGATTAGCTATCTTTTGTTCATAATTTTTCGTTTTGTTACAGTTTGTTACTTAAAATCATCAACTTTCAGGGATCTAGACTCATTATACACTTCATGTGACATGCACAGGGGTGTAAATCCTGAGGAGTGGTGGTGCAGGGTGTCTCATCACTCGGAAATTTTTTGCCTCGGGCAGTTTTGGGAAAAGTATTGTTAGTTAGTACTCACACCAAGCTTCTCATGATCTTCTAATATTAAATGAAATTGTAGCTTTTTTTTTAAATTATCAGTTCAGACTAGTAAGAAAATTGTTTCTCGGGCAATTTTTCCCCTGCTTTATGTCTTAGGTGAGAGGCCTTTTTAATCCATAAAACAGTACTGAAAATATTTGTAATTTAACTCTTAACTCTAATGTTGAAAAAACCTCAGCATTTCAGCAGAAAAATTGAAAAGCTGGGAATTTTACCAACTGCATCTTGTTTTGCAAAGTTCAGTGAGCTTTGTCAAACAAGATATAATTGCTTAAAATTTTAATCCAGCAAGTGCAAAATAGTATCATAGAAGAGATCTCTATTGAATTAAATTACTAGTGTGCCAGGGGTTCTTTACAAGTCGAGAGTTTTCATCTTATTTGTCACTCATAAAAGTTTTCAAAAAATTTGTTTTATCAGATGAAGAAACAAAACTCATCGGTTAAAAATAAACCAGATGTACCGGTAAACAAAAATGATGGCAGAATTTCAATGGCAGGGGTGGTGCCTGCAAAACGTTTTTTTTCATGAGCCGTAACTACATAATTTTCCCCATCGGAACTCCAAGATGAGGGGCTGTACTGCAGTAAACAAGTTAGCTTTACTAGTAAAATAGGACCCAGAAACAAATGCCTGGGGTGAAAGTCCTCTAAAGTGGGCAGCATAGGTATAAATGAGTGGCTAAACTTGACTTTACACCTTTGTTGTCGTCTTATGGTCTTGAAATAGCCACAGATGCTGAAAATTACCCTAAACACCAATAAATGAATAAATAACAAACCACATAATTTAATATGTGACACAAGAAGTAAATGGAATCTCAGGAAAAATAATAGGGTCAGAAAGAAGATAGGAATAGGAATTGATGAATGTTTAATCACCTTCTAGCTTTTATAGATTTCAGATATTGGCCAAATGAAAGTAAAATATTAGACAATGGAATTAGTGAAGAGACAGTTTGATTAGAATTTCACTACACTTTAGATTCCAATTCTTTTCCACTGAAAATGCACAATACTTTAATTTCCACTTGTGCTTCTTTTATGATGTTGTTTCTACCTATTTATTGTCTCTAAATAAAACTAACTGAATAAAGGTAGAATATTTTTAATGGAATGATTTTGTTTGTTTTTTATTGTTGTCAGTTAACCCCTAGCACTCTGGTAGTATAACAGAATTTTCTCCAGTCACTCTGTTTTTCTCCTGTTTAACCATTAACTAATACCAAAGGCAGATGACACTTGCTAATAAAATTCTTGAATAACAATATTTTTTTTTCATTTTTTGCATCAAAAACATAGCTTATGACCCCTCATTCGAACGAGCTCGTTCCAATGAGGGGTCATAAGCTATGTTTTTGAGACAAAAAATGAAAAAAATAATGAAAATAGTGCTGGCCGGTTTGGCCATCACATTGGAGAAAGGGTTAACTATGAATTTAACCAATTATATCTTGTTTAACAAGAGCTCACTGGATATTTCATTAAAGATCAAACTGCATTATGGGAATTATTTGCTGCTGAGAATTTTGCCTTTTTTGACATCAGAGTGCAGACGGTTAACTCCTTTCATGCTGCTGGCAGATATTTCTGTCAGGACTGCAATACCTTTGTCACCAGAATAGGTGCAATCCTGCTTTTTCTATCGAATGGTAGACAGTTCATTCCTGCCCCATCCACACTGTGTCCTTGGATAAACTCTTAATCCCAATTATCCACGTTTAGGCATAGTAGTTCTGTATACTAAGGTGTACTTCACATTGATGGTGCATTGGCTTTCGATGATGCACTTGCCGACTCATGTGTTAGGTTAGTAAGTTGAAGAGTCTTAACAGTTGCAAGCCACTGCATGGTGCTTCTCTCCAGGTACTCTGGCTTCCTCCATTCGTAAAACTGTCCAATACAATGTGATCCTGGTTGTTGAAAGTGTCAGTAAACCCCAAGAAACCAACAAACAATCCTACTTTCATTAACCCTTTGGGCACTGATTGTATATTCCATGCCAGTTCAGAGCCATCAATTGGTAGAGTCTATATTTGTTACTTGAGGAAGACCAATCAATATTTTCAACGTGCAGCCTTGAGGGCTGCACATTGAAAATCTTGATTGGTCTTCCACAAAAATTCAATGAGCAACTATCTACTTTATGAATTCAGGTTGTATCATGAAACTGGGACGGAAAAGTGGCCTTTCAGGTACAAAGGGTTAAACAAAATTGTTTACTGTAAATTGGATGAATCATTTTATGAATGATTTCTGGGCTTCCTTTGTTTGAATTTGTCATCAAATCCAGTTATGGCTGCTGTTTAGCAGCCATGACTGGTTTTTATGAAAAAATCAAGAAAATATCCTGGGGGGGAAGAGTTAACCTGATACTTTAAAAGTGGCAATGCACATTCATTCAGTATCATTCCAGATGTAGCCTGAGATGTTCAATGTTGTATTCTAGCATGAAACTTATCCCTGACCTTTGTCTTGTCATTTAGATTCCATATGCATATACCTGGATATATTTGTGTAGGAAGAATATAGTTTGGGGGTTTTGAACCATTGGTTTAATAAAATTCTATTTGTGAATGCTTAAAAATATTTGAACTTACTATGGAGCACGGTGGCTCAGTGGTGATGGTATTGGACTTCAAACCAAAAGGTCCATGGTCCAAATTACCTGTGGGAACTTTAGGAAGTAAAGCAGCCCTTGATTACTATGGCAAACAAGTTTGTGTTAGTGAGATAATAGGACCCAGTAACCAAAGACTGGAGTGTGAGTTTTCTAAATTATAAACCATTGGTTAATCTTGACTTGATAATTGTACTATGGTTATGTAATGCCATAAATGACAAAACCATACCATAAATAACAAGATATGTTAAATTTTGGGTGGGTTTTATGGGAGCTTGAATTTAAGGAATGGCCTTGAATTTGACTAAGGGCTGTTCAAGGCTTTGAAAGCCTTGAAAATGGGCCAAGGACCTTGAAAAGCCTTTAATATTCGGGAAATAATGCTGATGAAGCACTTTATTAATCACAGCTTTTTTTTCCGGGTTCACAGTAACTGTGCACAAAATAAGATATGAAGCAATGCATTGTGTCAAGCATTTTCAGTGGTTTATTTTTGCGGAGCTGTTCTATTAGTAATGCAGCAATTTTTGGTCGAGTTGTGTTAACTCCGAGACATATGGTTTGGCAAGAGTTATGGACACATTGGGCATCCTTGTACTGTTGGCACAAATAACTTGAACAAACATAGTCCAATTTGACTAATATTTGCTATGCTGGTCTTTTGCAATAATATCTCAAGCGAGTTCGAAAATTGACCCAACCCAATTTTTTGCTACAGAGTTATGGGCCTTAAGAATTTTGAGCTGGTTAGTGCAATAACTTGAATAATCGTTCTCCGATTTGACTAATATTTGCCATACAGGTCCTTTGCAATAATATCTCGAGCAAGTTCGAAAACTGCCTCAGCCCTATTTTTTGTTACAGACTTATGGCCCCAAATTAGTCATTTTTTTTTACGAATTTTGAGTTCATTAGTGCAATAACTTGAACAAACCTCGGATTTGACTAATATTTCCACAGAGGTCTTTTGCAGTAATATCTGAAGCAGGTTTGAAAACTGACCAGGCCCAATTTTTCCTTAGAGTTATGGGTCTTAATTATAACTTGAACAAAGATTCCAGATTTGACAACTGGCATGGTATCAATGGCTTCTGGTGTGTGACCTTGACAGTGCAGTTATGACATTAGAACAAACTAACAACACACCCTTGAGTAATGGTAACAGTTGTGTGAAGTTTGAAGATCTGTTAATTGGATCAGATTATATAGACCAGACAATCAAAATATAAAGGTAGTGTTGTCTGCAGCCTTTCCTTCCAAGGTGTGACCTTTTGTCAAGTTCACAATATGCCTGTGGGTCAGTGGCAACAAGGCTCCCATTGTCCTAGATCCCCAACCAAGGGTGATAATTCCCAGTGGGTGAGTTGCGTCATCCTATTTGTTCGAAAACAATAGACTTTATATGTGTTAACTAATATTTACCATACCCAGGCCTGAAAATAAACAGTCGGACATTTGCAGAATGAGGTCCCCGAGGGTGAATTTGATGATGATATCCCATACAGGGGGCCAATTTACCCTCTGGGTACCTCTGTGTTTATGTTGGAGACCCTGATTTAGATTGCGGTTCAGAGAGGGTAAATTTCGTGTTCCTATCCTGTTGTGCAGGGTAACATCACTAAATTCACCCTCTGGGGACCTCATTTTGCAGATGACAGTCTGCTTATTGTCTGGCTTGGCCATACCCGTCATTTGCAATAATATCTCAACCGAGTTCGAAAATTGACCAAAAAATTTGTTCAAATGCTCTTGCCTTTTTACAATCTGTGGGAGAATGACTATTGTACTCTCCCATAGATTGCAAGAAGGCAAATCCCATCAGAATTTCACTTCAAAGATAATATGAAACATATCCACTGAATATGAAACCTTGCAGGTTACGGTACCAGTACTTTCGCGTAATGTCCAAATATGGGCTTCCAGCACTCTACCAGATAATGGTTGAATTTTCACTCTCCACAATTTGTTTCTAAAGTGATAATTATTCTGGAGATATCCCAGCACAAAATTTACATATTATTTTTTTCAGTATTTACCCAAAGAAGGTTGATTCCAAGCCCAAGATTTTTCTTCCACCACCTGCCTATTCAGATATGCATGTCCTAGCTGAGATACCTGAGAGAGACAGATCTTTATCCACTTCACGGGATCATCGTAATTTGAATATTTAAAAAAAGGCGACGTCCTTGAAAAAATGTGCAATTTGAGGTATTTGAAAAACATTGAATTTTTCAGTTGAAAAAAGGGACATAACTCTGGGAAAAAATGTCGGACTTGACCTGTATTTTATGCTGACACACCTGTAGACCAAATTTTATTTGCATCGGTCAACAACTAAAGTTATCATCAGGAAACCCAAAAAAAGAATTTTCAAAATTGAAAAAGGGGCATAACTCGGGCAAAAATTGTTAGACCACCCCTGATTCGAACTTGACCTGTATTTTACGTCGATACACCGTCATACCAAATTCCATTTGACTTGGCCAACTATAACTGAAGTTATCATCGGGAAACCAAATAAATGAATTTTTGAAGTCGAAAAGGGGCATAACTCTGGCAAAAAATTGTCGGACCACACCTTGATTCGAATTTGACCCATATTTTATGTTGATACACTAACGGGCACAGCTATTTTAATGATCCCCCAAAAAATTTTCAGGGGACAACTAGTAGAGTGCTGGAAACCCAGATTAATTTTGGGCTTTGCTCTGATGTACAGGGATCGTAATATAAAGGCCTCAAATTCAGTGGATATTCTTCATATTATCTTTGAAGTGATGTTATTTAGTTTGTATAAATTTGCCATTTTTACAGTTTATGGGAGAGTGCCTTTAGGCACTCTCGCATAAATTTTAACAAGGCAAAGACATGTGAACAAATTTTGATGGTCAAAAATAATTTGGCATTGTACCAGTTGATGATTTCATCCACATTTGTTCTTTGTAATCAAACCTGGCACCTACTTCACTTCAATTGACACAGCTGTTCATCCCACCACCCAAGATTTGTTCTCCCACCGCACACCATATGATTTCATCAAAATCAATAATTATTATACCCCCCTCCTTTTATTTATAGGAGGGGGGGAGGGGGGTATTTAGTAATCACTTTGTCCATTCATCTGTCCGTTTGTCCATCTGTCACACTCATTTCTGGGCGATAACTTTTGTTCCGTTGGTTGCACAGTACCCATACTTCACAGGTAGGCTGCTTGTAATGGGATGATGATTGGGATTGCTTTTGAGATCTGTAGGTGAAAGGTGAAGGTCATTGTTATTATAAATAGATTTTTGGTTTCCGTGCAATAACTTGAGTTTTCTTTTGTATACGGAGCTATAACTTCATATTGTGATTGCATTTGAGGTGTCTATCTTTGGGGTTGCATTTGGGGGCCAAAGGTCAAGATTGCTGTTACTATAAATAGATTTTTTGTTTCCGTGCAATAACTTTAGTTTTCTTTTGTGTTCACAGCTATAGCTTGATATTGTGATTACATGTGAGGTGTCGATCGTTGGGATTGCATTTGGGGGTCAAAGGTCAAGGTCACGGTTACTTTAATTTGTATTATCCTAATTTTAACTAAATTTGATATACATCTTACTGGGGAGGAAATACATCGCCTTCAGATGGCTGAATGACAATGGGGGGGGGGGGATTTCTTGTGAGCCCCCCGCTCACTTTGTTTTTATTACAAAAGTGACGTAATTGGAATGTCAGTTGTTACAAACTTGCAAGCCAACACTGATTTTTGATGCAGAAAGCTGGGTTTATATGGAACTTTGCGGCGCTCTTTCTGAATATGTAATTAATCTTTCTCCGTAGGATGATACTTTTTCATCACATGAATTGTATTTTTATTTCAATGATGTATGTGGGGTACAGTGGGAGAAAAAACATCCACACTACACCTATATTTAAATGTAATCTGTACACTTAACCTGCACTTTGTCGTCTCTGGGTCATATGCTCAAAATAGTCATGATCAAAATATCCAAACTAAAGTTATAATCCAGACAAGAAATATCCCTTTCCCTCCACGTCAAAAAGACCCACAACTCTGCATAAATGAATGGACCTCAACTATTTTCCCTGTGAATCATATTTCAACATTTGAGTAACCCATATGCAATATATAGAATGAATTGGTGGAGTTCAACAGAAATTATTATGCATAAAACTTGGGGTGTGCACATCCATGAAAAGTCCCAGAATTTCATTCAGTCTTACTCTTTGATTTTTGAAAATTCAGAAAATGTACTTGAAAAGTACTTGAAAATCCATCAGACTCCTTGAAAGTCCTTGAATTTTGCCTTATATCATGTTTACCTGTGAAATAGTGGGCAATTGAAACAACTCATTTGCACTTTTTTTTGTTGAAAAACGAAAAAAAAAGAGCATAAATAATGAATAATTGATGTTTACCAAAAATAAGGAATTAAATTTCAGGAATTATTTAACTGGGTGTAATTCTGTAAGCACCATAATTTGCTACAATGCATTTTAGAAGCACCCTGTTCTGGAATTTGGAAGGATGAGGTAGACAACATTTTTAAAGTAGGTAAAGCTTCGAAAAAAGGTTTTATTCCAAATGTACATTTCAAATAAAATCCTTGGAAAATCCTATGTCCTTGAAAATTCCTTAAATTGTTTTGGTCCTTGACTGTAAGAACCCTGAAACTTCAAAGGGCTATTTTCCATTGTGTTATGGGGTCAAAAAGGGGGCATAATTCATACCAAATTTGACATTCTGGGAAGATACTCTATATTGCACCGAATGAGGCCATGTTAAACCTGCATATGAAGTATTAGATCTGTCCACCCAAACCTGTAAAATAGGATGATGTATGGACAGATGGATGGATACTGCTGACTACTATAGTCCCCCAAACTGAAGGTTGGGCAACAATAATTGAATGAAGGGTGCTAAGAGAATATTAGTTTTCCTGTTTGTGAACTTGATCTTGGGAGGTATCACAGTTCAGTGTTTTGCTATATCCATGAGTCATGGGCAACAACAGTCAAGTCGGAAATTGAATTGGATCAAATATTGTGAACCATACAAGAATAACAGAATATCAAAAGACATCCGGTCTTCATCATGGAGGTATAACCTTCAAAGTATTGACACACAGTTGGGTTATGGCAAGGTCAAAAAACAGTGGGCACACAAATTACTTTCCTGTACCTAAAACTGAAAAAATGGGATCACTTGCAGACACCACAGATTTGTCAACAAAATTTATAGTTGTCCACTAGAACTAAGGTTATGACCAATAAATATATCAAGTTATGCCACATCAGAGAATCTAACCAATTTTGAAACTTCTATACATGTATGATTGTTTCGTAATCTGCATGTAGTAATCATTCATTTACATTTAGACTGCTAAATTATTATAGTGGAACCATGTTAACTGAATAGCCACTTTACCTGTAAAAATATTCAATTAACAGGAGGTTTCAATTAAAGGGAATTTGATCATTTTCCTAAATTGTAAGTTGGTAGAGTGCTAAATTATTTTGGGTCATCAAAATTTTATAGCAAGTCTTTGCCTTGTTACAATTTATGGAAGAGTGCCTAAAGGCATAAGGTAAATCCCCACAGACTAAAGAATTTCACTTCAAAGATAATATGCAGCAAATCAACAGAATATGAAGCTCTTAACCCTTTACCCAATGAATCGCCCGCATATGTCCGCGTAATATGCCGATTCAGCAGCTGAAAAAATATTATTTTTCGAAAAATGTCAACAAAACCATATCATGTGACCCCTGATTGGAACAAGCTCATTCCAATGAAGGGTCACATGATATGGTTTTGTTGAAATTTTTCGAAAAAAATTAAAAAACGATATTTAAATAAATAAATTTTGATATCGTCTGCGTTGGGTAAAGGGTTAAAGTTGTATGTGTACTTCATAATAGAGCCCAAATGAGGGCTTCCAGTAGTCTACCAGACAAAATGCGTACTTGTTCCATTAAATCTTGTTTGACTGGCTTGTGAACTCTGTCAAACAATATATAATAGAATAAATGCCTATATTGTATACACCAAGGCCAAAAAGGTTAATAAAGATTGGGAATTCAATGGTGTCAGAGAAATTCTTTGAAATATTATATTATAATAAAATTGTTCATTCAATTAATAGGTTTCTATATAACCTTTAAGCATTTAACAGGTCAAATTTGCATTGAAAATATGCTAAATGGATGGTTGTTTAGAAATTATATTCAATAGAGAAGGTTATCCAATTAAATGGGCTCTACTGTTTATAGTAGTTACTTAATACTGGTGTGCATGTACAAGTATCCACAAATATATAACTTACAATGGTGCACCTATAAATTGTTTTCAGAGAGTTTAACTGATTTTGTGTCACTTATGGGATGTTTTGAATAAGTATTTGTATGCTTTACTATAGGGTCAGAAATTTCTACCCAGGTTATTGTGCGAGGTACTGTAGGAACCTGGTCTGTCCATCAGATCAAATTTTACAGACCGGTCAACGTTAGGCTATGGATACACAAAGATGGACTGGCATACAAATGGGCATGTTGGCTATATATGCTCCTCCAAACTTTTTTGGAGTACTTACTATTTGTCCATGAAATGGCCATAAGAAGCAATATTTAGAATAAGGGTTCACATTGCCGAAGCGGGGGTTGAGTTTCATGGCTAACGCAATGGTGGCTATGAACTAAAAATCAGAGTACCTTTTCTAAATAACTAATTTGCAAAAAATGACTAAGCCCAATAATTCTGCTGCCGTATATATCCAACTGAGCCCATTTTCAAACTTCATTGAGACAATTTTCCTGAAAACCCATATAATAACAAGAGGCCCCAAGGGGCCTTAATCGCTCACCGGCCAAAGTGGTTCAAAGAAGTATTTGGGGTCACATTCACTTAGACATGGTTCATGAACACTATAAAGGAATGAAGTCATGAGAGGCAAATTTTAAGGAAAAACACTAAGGAATGGATTTGAACAAACCTGAACGTAACATGCCCCCCCCCCACCCCCACCCCCCCCCACCCCCCCCCCCCCCCCACTGCCCATAGAGCCCAAATATTAAGCTAAGGACTCAAATTGAACAAACTTGAATCTGATCCCCCTTCAGATGTCATATACCAAATTGGAAAGAATTCTGAATGGTGGATATGAAGAAGGTTTTTAAAGAAATCACCTCACATTGCACTAAGTTAAACTTTGGGCTCAAATAGGGACCCAAAATATTAACCCAGGGTCCTGATTTGAACAAACTTGAATCTGACCCACCTAGAGATGTTTTATACCAAATATGAAAGGATTCTGATTGGTGGATATGAAGAAGAAAATTTTAAAAGAAATTCTCTCATATTGCACTAAGTTAAAGTACAGTCTCCCATAGGGAGCCCAAATATTAACCGAGAAACTCGATTTGAACAAACTTGAATTTGGCCCCCCAAGAGATGATGTATACCAAATATGAGAGGATTCTGACTGGTGAATCTGAAGAAGACGATTTTTTAAGAATATTCCAAGCATTGCACAAAGTTAAAATTTCGGCTCCCATAGGGAGCCCAAATATTAACCCAGTGACTCAATTTGAACAAACTTGAATCTGCCCCCTCCCCCCTATAGATGTTGTATACCAAACATGAAAAGATTCTGAGTGGCCGATCTGAAGAAGAAGATTTTTAAAGAAACTTCCTCAAAGTACACCAAGTTAAACTTTGGGCTCCAATAGAGAGCCCAAATACTAACACAGGGACCTGATTTGAACAAACTTGAATCTGACCCCCCTAGAGATGTTGTATACCAAACATGAAAGGATTCTGACTGGTGGATCTGGAGAAGATTTTTAAAGAAATTTCCTCATAGTTCAGTAAGTTAAAATGTGGGCTCCTACAGGGAGCCCAATTATTAACCCAGGGACTGGATTTGAACAAACATGAATCTGACCCCCCCTACAGATGTTGTATACCAAACATGAAAGGATTCTGACTGGTGAATCTGAAGAAGAAGATTTTTCAAGAAATTTCCTCAAATTGCACCAAGTTAAACTTTGGGCTCCAATCGAGAGCCCAAATCTTAACTCGATTTGAACAAACTAGAATCTGACCCCCCCCCCCCCCTACAGATTTTGTGTAACAAAT
Source organism: Pictodentalium vernedei (assembly GCA_031216915.1). Taxonomy (NCBI): domain Eukaryota; kingdom Metazoa; phylum Mollusca; class Scaphopoda; order Dentaliida; family Dentaliidae; genus Pictodentalium; species Pictodentalium vernedei. Next base: position 266,064,589 of record CM062291.1, on the reverse strand, counting down.
ATGAAAAGATTCTGACTGGTGGATCTGAAGAAGATTTTTTTTAATTTTTGAAAAAATGTATGGGTGCTATCAGAGTTATGACCCTTCTGGTGCCCCCTGTGGGTGCAGCAAGTTTATTTGTACAAACTTGAATTGACATATGATAAGGAACATGCACACAAAATTTGGTTCAATTTGATCAAGTAGTTTGTGAGGAGAAGTCGATAATGTAAAGTTCACGACGGACGACGACGGATGGCAAGTGATAAATAAGTTAAGCTCCCTTCGGTGAGCTAAAAAAAGAATCAAATCGGTTAACATTTGTTCAAGTTGTGGCCCTATCACGCACAAAATTTGTAAAAAATGACAAAGTCAGCCCAGTAATTCTGCTGCCGTATATATTGGACCAAGCCCATTTTCGAACTAAATCAAGAAAATGTTCCTGGAAACCCACATAATAATGAAAGTGTCAATGACACTGTAGCTCAACTTGTCAAGACATGTACATGTATAGTATGTGACACAGCAATGACAAACATCTAGGGAATGACCTGATAACAAAGGTACATATAAAGTATTGTAACGGTCTGTACATAAATACTGACCATAGCCTGTAACAAATGTATAGGTAAAGTATTTATTGTAAAGGTGGGTGACAGTCAGATGCTAAGCTAGAAAAGAAATCTTTGAGTCCCAGAGTGGGTCTGACTGAACCCCAAAATATTTGTTCTGATAGCACAGTGATAACAAAGGCACCCCAAAACACACTCATTCCTGTCCCAAGGTGAAAACAAAGGTACCCAAGAAGATTCGTGAAGATCAGTTCATAAATACGAACTGTATAGAAGTTGTGACAAAAAACTAATTGGACCTAATTTTGGTACGAAATGGCCACTGGCAGCCATCTTGAATTTTGGACCTCACTCAGAAACACTCATTCTCGTCCCAAGCTGTTAGCAAAGGTACCCATGAAGTTTCGTGAAGATCGGTTGATAAATACAGCCTCTAGCCCGAGCCGTATTGACATGTGCACTTACAGTGTATAAGTAGCACTAAATAAATCAAAATTCATCTAATTTGCATAATTTCTGCACAAGAAAAAAACCCGTACTGTATGTGATGTATTCCATTTTACTAAACATTCATACAAAACTTTATTCAAATCAGAACTTTCATACAGAAGTTCTGTACAAAAGACAGATTGCACTATTTTTGGTACAAAATGGCTGCTGGTGGCCATCTTGAATTTCGGACCACACCCGAAAACACTCGTTCTCATCCCAGGGTGATAACAAAGGTACCCAAGAAGTTTCATAAAGATCGGTTCATAAATACGGCCTCTAGCCTGAGCCGTATAGAAGTTGTGTACAAAAAACTGATTAGACCTAATTTCGGTACAAAATGGCCACTGGCAGCCATCTTGAATTTTGGACCGCACTCAGAAACACTCGTTCTCATCCCAAGGTGATAACAGAGGTACCCAAGAAGTTTTGTGAAGATCGGTTGATAAATACAGCCTCTAGCCCGAGCCGTATTGACATGTGTACTTACTGTGTGTAAGTAGCACTGAAAAATATCAAAGTTCATCTAATTTGCATAATTTCTGCACGAGAAAAAAAAACGTATTATATGTGATGTATCCCATGGTACTAAACATTCACACACAAATTTTTTCAAATCAGCGCTTTCATATAGAAGTTCTGTGTAAAAATCTGATTGCACCTAATTTTGTACAAAACAGCTGCCATTGGTCATCTTGAATTTCGGATCGGACCCAAAAACACTCGTTCTCGTCCCACAGTCATAACAAAGGTACCCAAGAAGTTTCGTAAAGATCGGTTCATAAATATGGCTTCTAGCCCGAGCCGTATTGAATTGTTGACGGACGACTGGCCATGGCATAAGCTCAAAGTTGAGCTAAACATGAATTGGATCGGTTAGCGTTTGCTCAAGTTATCGTGCTATTGAGGACAAAATTTGCAAAAAATGACCAAGTCAGCCCAATAATTTTGCAGTCGTATATCAGACAGAGCCCATTTTCAAACTCCATTGAGATAATTTTCTCAGAAAACCATAAAATAAAAAGGAATCGAATCGGTTGAAATTTGTTTTTAAGTTATCGTGCTACCAAGCAGAAAATTTGCAAAAAATGACCAGGTCAGCCTGGGTCAGCCCAATAATTCTGCTGCCATACATTGGACTGAGCCCGTTTTCTAACTTGATCAAGACATTGTTCCTTGAAACTCACGTGCCAAATCGGTTGATGTTTATTGAAATTATCGCGCTATCAAGCTCAAAATAAGCTGATTTTAACAAAGGGCCACAACTCTTCTGAAAAAGCATGGACACACCCTATTTCGCGTCAACGGGTGTTGAACATGTATATCAAGTCACATATCAAATATTATCAAAATCCGTCCAGAAACAACTAAGTTATAAGCAAAAAAGGGCCACCCACCTGCTCAGTGACTGATGCTCTCCATACCAATAGTCAAGTCTTTTTTAAAACTGGACTAAAAATACTTCAGCAGTTCCAAAGAATGGCAACAGGCATCAGTATTTATCCCATTTCCTGTGAACTCTTCAGTCAATGTATCTCTGTTCAAGGATGGGTAAAAGCCACTTTTGTTCCACTCAAGATTCAAAATGACCATCCTGGGCCACTCTGTTTTGGTGCTATATTAACTCTTAACCTGCTAAGTATTTTCAAAATATTTTTTGTCAAATCTAGTCATGGCTGCAGTAAAGCAGTGATGAGTAGACTTGATGAAAAAGTCATTTAAATTTAAGTAAATAAATGAATGATCAATATTAAGCCCATTCAATTTACATGAGAGAAATTTGGTCAAATGTGCCTGAATTAAACAGTAGCAAGATATTTTGTTTTCTGGGCAGGAATATCCACCAGAAGCATGCTAGGAGTTAAATCTGAAAACTCTGAAAACACTATCCACTCTTAACCCTTTACCCAACGCAGACGATATCAAAATTTATTATTTAAAATATAATTTTTTTTAAGTTTTCAAAAAATTTCAACAAAACCATAACATGTGCCCCCCATTGGAACGAGCTCAATGAGCTCGTTCCAATGAGGGGTCACATGATATGGTTTTGTTGAAATATTTTGAAAAATTTAATTTTTTCAACTGCTCAATTTGTATATTACACAGGCAGATGCGGCGATTCGTTAGGTAAAGGGTTAATGAGCACGTATAATGGACATATAACAACAATTATTTCTATTTTTTCTGTATTTTTTATAATGGAATAAACTTATAAAATCCACAACGACTTTATTCATATTCATATAGAATCAGTCACAATTCATAAAATAAAAAGCTGCCTTTTCTTGCATAACATTTTACATTGGAATTTCTCAGATGCAATGGAAAAACAATAATCAGCACCAAAATGCAAAACTACCGGAATGAATAAATGCATTTCACTTGAGTGAGGGAACAACATTCAGTATCGGTATCTAACATCATATCATAAATATGTTTTTTGTGCACCTTGTTATTGTACAGTATCTTTTACCATGACAAGACTTGATTTTGGGAAGGTATCGCTATGAGTCATGCCAATGCGAGGAGTAGCTATACCTCTCCAAAAACGAGTCAAACTATGATAAAATATTGTATACAAGCGCAATGAGCACATAACACTTTTATGTTCCCAACAGTCAACAACACCCACAACCATGACTTCTCAAAATTAGCCGTTAATCCTTTCCCCAATGCAGACGATATCAAAATTTATTATTTTAAATATCATTTTTTAAACTTTTTCCAAAACTGTCAACAAAACCATATCATGTGACACCTCATTGGAACGAGCTCATTCCAAAGAGGGGTCACATGATATGGTTTTGTTGAAATTTTTTGAAAAACAATATTTGTTCAGCTGCTGAATTTGCATATTACACGAGCGGATGAGTCCGATTCGTTGAGTAAAGGGTTAACAAACAAAATGTCACAGTGAACTGATCAAAATAGTGGGACTCCATTTTTTATTCTCTCAACTCAACGGCACATGAGGAAAGTCCTTCAACATGAATGGAATTGTACATGGTGATAAAAAATAATCTAACTTGGCCCAATTTTACTTTTTCCACCTAGAAATGATATTTCAAACCAAATTCAATTCAATTCATGAGGTCACCTGAGAAATGAGGGGGTGGTTTGCAAAAACAACTAGGAAATGATATTTTGTAGTGCACAAGAATCGCTTAAAATACATGACATCACTTCATTAATAATTTTTAGAAGCGAGCAAACCACAATGAGATTTACGTTACGTTTTAGAATCTTCTTGCTGTAACTTTCAATTTTTGCAATTCACCTTCATCTTTTGGTGTTTTGTTTGGTGGATTATTTATGTACTGGAATATACAATTCCTTGCAACCAAGCCAGAAAATAAGCAGACTGTCATCTGCAAAATGAGGTCCCCAGAGGGTGAATTTAGTGATGCTACCCATCACTAAATTTACCCTCTGTGAACCTCAATCTGAATCAGGTTCTCAAAACTAAACAAAAAGAGATACCCAGAGGATAAATTGGCCCACTGTATGAGATAACATCATCAAATTCACCCTCAGGTGACCCCATTCTGCAAATGTCAGACTGCTTATTTTCAGGCCTGCTTGCAACATGGAATGTATGTTGAGGCAAATTAGATTCATTTCAGCATTGCAAGTTTGTTTACAAGAAATGAGATTGCCAGTACCTCTGAAATAGTGCATCAGTCATGCGTGCAGGCATTCGTTTCTTACGACATCATGTGACTTTTATCACTACTGCGATACAAGACCTGGTGTGCATATTTTTTTTTTTTCAAGAAAAAGTTTCCATGCATTAGTAAGCAATAAAGTAAACACCATATTTAGAAGGAGGATCAGTAATAAAGGGCTATAGGCTGTAAATTATTACTGAACCTCCCCACAGATACAAAGTACACTCCTCTATTTCCCTGTTGACAGTAGTGCATATGATACCATTTAGGGATTCAGTGTTGAAAGTGTTGAATGGCCAATACAGGAGAACCCTCTTAATCATTTACCTAACGAATTGTCCGTGTTGGCCTGCAAAATTTACAAATTGAGCAGTTGAAAAAATATATATTTTTTAAAAAAATCAACAAGTTCCAATGGAAGGGAGGGGGGGTCACATGATATGGTTTTGTTGAAGTGTTTTGAATAATTTGAACAAAACAATGATTAAAATAATAAATTTTGATATCCTGTGCATTCGTTAAAGGATTAATTGAATAGTCATTATGTCAGTGAAAAACAATTTGGTAATTTTCATGTATTCTAAAATGAGTATTTATTATTTTATATCTTGTCTGAAAGATCTCATGGAGTTCTGTCAAACAAGATACAATAGATTCAATGTTTATATTCCATGTAGTAAGGACAGATAGATCTATAAATGTAGGAAGTTCCGAGGTTGTCTGAGTAATTTGTCGATAGTTCATAGGATTTTTTATTCAATTAACAGGACTTCAATGGGAACCCTGGGTGGTAGAGCAGTGCTTGTTTATTGCGGTAAAGTACTGCTTTACTGGTAACATAGGACATGGAACCAATGCCTGGGGTGAAACTCTACTAAAGTAGCAGCATAGGTATCAACGATTGGCTAAACTTGATTTCATACTTTTGTTGTGATCATGATGTTCCCAAAGATGCTGAAAATGACTTAAAACCAATATATAAATTATTCAATTAATATGAGATTAAAACCTATATACAATTAACAGGTTAAATTTGCATTGTAAGTAAGTAAATTTGTACTGAAGTATGGTAAATTGTTTGGTGTTTGGAAGTTATATGCAATTAACCAGGTTATTTCAGTTAAGTGGACTCTGCTGTATTACAATAATTTCTTTTCAAGTGTATAACCCATCACTTCTAGTACCGTTCAGACAATATCATTTCAGCACAGTAAAGGAAGGGTGGTTTGGTACTCAGCACCAGGTGTGTGGACTTGAGCTAAAACCCTTATTTCATTGACCAATAGAAACTTGTCAACCTAACAAGCAAACTTGCTGTTTTTTGGACAAAAGGGTTCAGTATTGTGATCGCAAAAGTGATTTCTTTCTCGATCAGGTCTGGTTGTGACACTTTAACCCTTTATCAATGCACGATATCAAAATTTATTATTTTAAATATTATTTTTTCAAATGTTTAAAAAAATTTCAACAAAACCATAGGATGTGCCCCTCACTGGAATGAGCTTGTTGAGCCCATTCCAATTGGGAGGGGGGGGGGGGGGAGGAGAGGTCACATGATATGGTTTTATTGAAATTTTTTGAATGAAAAGTTGTTTGTTTTTTTTTCAACTGCCCAATGGATAGGTACCTAGCCTGGAAAGAAGCAGTCAGTCAGTCATTTGCTGAATCAGGTCCAAAAATGGTGAATTCGCTTATGCTATCCCATACTAGGGGCCAATTTATCCTCTGGGTACCTCTTTCTGTTTAGACTTGAGACTTTGATTCAGAATGAGGCTCACAGAGGGTAAATTTAGTGATGCTACCCTGCTGTGCAGGGTAGCATCACCAAATTCACCCTCTGGGGACCTCATTCTGCAGATGACAGTCTGCTTATTTCCAGGCTTGATGAGGACGATTCATTAGGTAAAGGGTTAACACCATTGGATTTATATTTTATAAATAAAATCACAATTGAATGAAGACAAACAAAAATAGCAGCTGAGATATCATGCTTTTGCAGTTCTTTTTTTGGCAGGAAATATTCTGCTGCATTATGTGCAGTAAAGCAGATGTGAGAATTCTGACCAGATCACTACTCAGTTGTGATCCAGTCAAAATTGTCTTCCACTTGCATTTTTAGGTCTTCGAGCTTCTACTGATCAAGTTATTTATTTATTTATTTATTGGTGTTTAAGGTCACATATTTTTGCACAATGCCTAATCATTACTGCAACATGGAGATAAAGTCAGGTTTTGTCAATTGTTTCTACCCATGTTGCCCATTTTAGAGGACTTCCATCTCAAGCATTGATGACTGGGTCCTATTTACCAGTAAAACAGATCTTGTTTACAACAGTAAACAAACTCTGCTTCACTCCTCAGGGTTTCCACAGGAGTACTGATCTAGTAAGAAAGTGTACAGGCAGATGTCCACCTGTTTGGTGACCAAATACCAAATCAGCCTGTTTGTACTATAGCAAGAAGTGAAATTTGTACAATCTTTCGATGTCAGTTGTACACCTTGACCACTTCACCAATTCGTCCCTTGAGTGGAACAAGGCACCATCTGTTATGCTTCAGCTCAAGAGATGAACTGCAATTGAATGACCATTTAAATTTGATCATTTTTCAGCTTCTTTTCCTGCACATTAGCTCATGTCACTACAATGAAGTGAGTTCATTCCTATGAAAGTGTCTTAAGCTAAGTTTGTAAGGAAAATATGAAATATCTGAGTTGCTAAGGAAAAATGGAAGTGTTGTCTTTCACTTGCACTCAAGTCACAAAGTACCATCATACCAGTTCAACTGGACAGGCTGTTCAAAAAAAGATAAACTCAGTTTCACTTTCTAGGGTTACCCACTTTGACTGTCTGATAAGAAGTTGCCAAGAATTAACCATGGGTTTCAGGAAGTTTCAGTTAAAAATTATGCAGGATGATGAGACAGATTTTGGACATGAAACAGGGAAATAAAGGTACTACTTTGTATGTATTGTGTTGAATGAAGATCAAAACTCCATTTATTTGTATATTTATTGATTTATTTATATACTGATGTTTAACCCTTTCAACACTAACGCCTTGGAAGATATCATTTCAGTCAAAAATGTCAACGGCAAAATGAGCGAAACCATCCTGATTTGTTGGGAAGTTCAGTAATAATTTTATCCAACAGCTCAGTCGAGCTGTTGGATTAAATTATTACAGAGCCTCACTTCAGATTTCTTGCACTTTATATTGTCTGCTCGTCCACTACCAATGTTTTCTTCACACAAAAATGTATGCATGCAGTGTTGAAAAGATTAAGGTCACTTTCAGCATCTATGACTGTACCATGACAGCAAAACAAAGTATAAAGTCAAGTTTAGTCAATCAATTATAACAATGCTACACACTTTAGAAAACCTTCAACCCAGATATTGGTTACCAGGTTCTATTCTAACTGTAAAGCAGACCTTGTTTACCACACTGAACAAAAACTGCTCCCCTTCCTGATGTTCTGTCTGGGGTAACAACAGGTGAAATAGGAAGAAGGGGTTTGTTAAATTGTTTGATAATACAAATATAACAAGGGCTACTCAAAGTGTGGGCCACTTCCTCCAAACTGTAGACATGTTCAAAGTAGCCTTAACCCTTTGAGACTTTAATTATCCTGACATTCAAACATCACTGGGAATTCAGTTTCCTCAACGTTTTCAAAATGCGACGTCAAACGTCGGAAATTACAAATAACAAGATATTTTTCACATTAGTGATTATCTGGTAGAGAGCTAGTTATTTTGGTGGTCTGAATTTGCTATTCAAAAGTTGTTTTATTACAAATTATTGGAGAGTGCCTACAGGCACTCTCCAATAATTTGTAATAAAACAAATTTATATAAACAAAATATTATTTGTGTTTGACTGAATATGAAATATAAGCAAGAAAGGTGTTGGCTTTTACTCTGGAATACTTATTTTCTGAAAGCTCTGATAGTGGCTTCTAGCACTCAATCAGTTAAGAAGTCTTAACAGCGGGATTATATTCGTATTTTAAGCTGTGATACCATTTGACTCAACGGGTGTCACTAAGCACAATTCGGCAGAAAATTGGAATTGAGGTTGAAACTTTAAAAAATCGAAAAATAATAACAAAACAAATGACCACAAAGTATCAACACGCTGTTTGATTTCGTATGTGATAAGACGTACAAAAGTTTCAGCTGGCTGTTTGATTTCGTACGTGATAAGACGTACAAAAGTATCAGCACTCTGTTTGATTTCATACATGATAAGACGTACAAAAGTATCAGCATGCTGTTTGATTTCGTACGTGATAAGACATACTAAAGTATTAAAGGGTTAATGGTACTGTGAGCAGAAAAAATTTCCAAGTCGAAAAAGTTAAAACAGAAAATGTTTCTAAGTTGACAGAGTGAAAAAGGGCCATAACTTTGAAAAACGGAACCCATTCCTTGTGCATATCCGTTCCCCCATGCGGCTCTATCAGCATACCAAAGGAGATCCAAATCCGACCGATGTCTTCCAAATTACAATGCAATGTGCGGATGGACAGACAGATGGGCGGATAGGGGGCTTCACTAGATACCCCCAAATCCTCCTTTGGGGGCATAATTAATAGGGCTATTCTACTGGCTTCTAAGTTTAGCCGATCAACAAATTTTTTCCATGATGCAACTGAAATTCATCAATTCCATCTTGTTTGGCAGAGCTCAATGAGCTCTGTCATACTAGATTGAACTGATGAATTTCCGAGTTGCATTATGGGAAATAAATACAGCTTGAAAATTTGATATATTGATACTGGTATGCAGAGGGTTATTATTTATTTATTTGTGTTTAAGGTCACATATTTCTGCACAATGACTAATCATGACTGCAACGAGAAGATAAAGTCAAGTCATGCCCATGTGTTTATCCCCATGTTGCCCATCTTGGAGGACTTCGCTTGGTTTCCGGGTCCTATTTTACCAGTAAAACAGAGCTTGTTTACCCCATTAAACAAGCAACGCTTCACTCCCATGAGGAGTGCAAAGAGTTAAGGGATGTTCACCCCATAAATATTCCTGCACAATAGCTAATCGTTACTGCAACATGGAAATAAAGTCAAGTCGAACCAACTGTTCAAACCCATGTTGCCCATTTTAGAGGTCTTCTCTTGTTTACCAGATACTATGTTACCAGTAAAACAGAGCTTGTGTAGTGCAGTAAACAAGCACAGCTTCACTTTCTAGGGTTCCCACAGGAAATGCAAAGAATTAAGGGACTTTCACCCCAGATATTGGTTACAGGGTCATATTTTACTGGTAAAACTGAACTTGTTTACCACAGTAAATTAGCACTCATCAACTTCTTAGGCTTCCCATAAGAATTTAAATGTTAGCACAAAATTTCCAATGTCAACAATAGAAATTACAATGAAAAGACAATTCACATTTCATTTGTTAATTTGAAATGAGATATACTATTAGGCCCCACAAAGTAGTTCTTCTGATTCTCAGGCCATATTTTGTAAAATTGCATGTGGGCAGGTGTTTTTTTTTTATTTTATTTTTTATTTTTGTAATTATTTCTTTGCCATCAAAAGTTCATGTTCTTGGTTTGTTTTATGTTTAGGCCTCATAATCTACAGAATAAAGCATTTCAAAGCCTTGTTGCACTCAAGGGACAAATTTATCAATTTTATTAACATGGGTAAAATATTAGACATTAACCATTCGATTTTTTTTTTAAGTTTGCATTGGTTATAAAAAAGAGCATGCGGCAAGCACCATGTGGAAGGGCCTGAGAAACAAATTAACTTTTTAGGCCTTATAGATCATCAATATTGAATAATACAATGAATAAGCATGCTCGGTCCTATATACTATTGAATTTCTCAACTACAATATTTATAAATATAAAATCTTGTATATATAATCTGTGATTAACATTTAAAAATCCAAAACAAATATGTTACCCAAAAGGGTGTCAGATATATGAGAAAAAAATATCAAACCTCTCTTCCAAAAACTTCACCAAACAATGTAAAAAGAGGATCTTCAATGAGTAACGATTTAGTATGAAATTTATAAACTGAGTTCACTAAAATTGGCCTGAGCCATGGTTTACAAAAATTTCATATCCAATCGTGACGATTTTGAGATTCTTTTTATCACACAATGTGAAATTTTATCCTTCACCTAAATTAACAGCAAAAACTAACCAGCGCTAGACACAAATACTGTTGCAGATGTCATCTGTTAGTCATGTTAGGTAAAAAGATAATGAAATAAGTGACCTCAAAAAATTAATTCAATTCTAGTTTTGAAACCAACTCACAATGTTACGATGTCATGTCGACTTCTGATGGAATGTATTCATAAAACATGTTATGGATGATATTTCCGTAATGTGCTATTTGATCATGATTGGGATAAAAACAGATATTACATTAACTGTTTACTATAGTTACAAAATATTCCAATTTGTCGTGAGTACAATGGTGAAAATATTTTCATGTAAACTGACACTTTTTGCATTACACTGCATAATTAGGGAATAACTGTTTTAATCATATTATTATGCCTCCGACCTCCGAATGAGAATTCAGTGGTATCTAGTGGAGACATCTGTCTGTCCATCCATCTGTCTGGACAAACGTTTTGAATTATAATTTCAAAGCCATCAGATCTCCTTTGGTATGCTGATAGACCCGCATGGGGAACAGATTTGCACAAGGAATGGGCTCCGTTCAATAATTTTTTCCAGAGTTATGGTGCTTTTTCACTCTTTGGACTTAGAAATTTTTCTCGAACTCTGTATTACATTCACTGCATGTTGGATTTGAAAAGCGCTTACTTGATCATATCATAATTTTAGCGGTTACTTGTGGATGACCAGACAATGCTTCCTTTCGATTTTGGTCCAGCAAGCCAATTCAATCTGGCCACTATAGTGTTATGACACCATCGAGGGCATATGGCACACTTCCTGTTGCTCTTGTTATTACTTATTAGTATTTAAGGTTACTTTCAACATATGTGGCTATCCATGACCACAACACAAGTAGAGAGTGATGTATAGGAACTGTTTCCACCTGCGGTGTCCACTTTGGAGGACTCCCACTCCTGTCACTGAATAGTGGGCCCTAATTTACCAGTAAAACATAACTTGTTTATCAAAATAAACAACCATTTGCCGAGGTTCATACAGAGAGTGTTTAGCACATAACTACTACCAAAAATGCTGTTTGTATTTGTAAGTAAAAGTCTTACATGGTCACAAGCAATGATGCTTCAATATGTAAGCAATTTCTTCTTACTACAAACTTTCTGATAAAACCTCGTCATCTCTTCAACAGTGTGCTTATGCAATAAAAAAGGATCATCAAATTTATCAAAATTTTTATGAAATTTATGAACCCCCTCCACTAAATTCATTTGACACTGAGGTAAACCTTTTCTCAAATCAAATTTAGTGAAGTAACAATCTGACTAACCATTTATCCATCCCAAAGACAACACCTGCAAAACAAATTCTTGAGTAATTGACAATTTTCTATTTTTGCCTCAAAAATATAGCTTATGACCCAAGCTCATTCCAATGAAGGGTCAAAAGCTATGTTTTTTGAGACGGAGATGTAGGCATGGAGTTCTGGCTTTTTCATGCATTCTCTATTGAAAATCAGGAATGTCATCACGATGTGCTCAAAATTCGTAACACGAGGCCCCAAGGAGCCTTAATCGCTCACCGGCCAAAGTGGTTCAAAGAAGTATTTGGGGTCACATTCAGTTAGACATGGTTCATCAACACTACAAAGGAATGAAGTCATGAGAGACAAATTTTATGGAACTAGAGACATGGCTTGAACAAACTTGAATCTTACCCCCCTAAGGATGCTGCATACCAAATATCAAAAGAAGATTTTTAAAGAAAATTCCTCATTTTGAACTAAGTTATAATTCGGGCTTCCACAAGGAGCATAAATATGACCCAGGGACTTGGCTTTAACAAACTTGAATCTCCCCCATGCCCCCCCTCCCCCCCCCCCCCCCCCCCCCAAGGATGCTGTACACCAAATATCAAAACATTCTGACTGCTGGATCTGAAGAAGAAGATTTTTTAAGAAAATTCCTCATTTTGAACTAAGTTACAATTCGAGCTCCCACAGGGAGCCAAAATATGGACCTAGGGACATGGCTTAAACAAACTTGAATCTCACCCCCCTAAGGATGTTGTATACCAAATATCAAAACACTCCGACTGCTGGATCTGAAGAAGAAGATTTTAAAGAAAATTCCTCGGTTTGAACTAAGTTATAATTCGGGCTCCCACAGTGGGCCAAAATATGAATCCAGGGACTTTTCTTGAACAAACTTGAATCTCACCCCCCTAAGCATGCTGCACACCCAATATAAAAAGATTCTGCCTGCTGGATCTTGAGAAGAAGATTTTTAAAGAAATTTGCCTGAAATGCACTAAGTTCAAATTCGGGCTCTTATACTGAGCCCAAATATGAACCCAGGGGGCCGGTTTGTACAAACTTGAATCAGATCCACCCCACAATGTTGCATACCAAATATCAAAAGATTCTGCCTGCTGGATCTGGAGAAGAAGATTTTTTAAGAAATTTGCCTGAAATGCACTAAGTTCAAATTTGGGCTTCTATAGTGAGCCCAAATATGAATCCAGGGGCCGATTTTAACAAACTTGAATCTGACTCCCCTTGAGATGATGTATACCAAATAGGAAAGAATTCTGCCTGATGGATCTGAAGAAGAAGATTTTTTTTAATTTTGGAAAGAAATTCATGGGTGCTATCAGAGTTATGCCCCTTGTGGTGCCCCCTGTGGGTACGGCAAGTTTCTTTGTACAAGTTTGAATTGACATATTATGGGGAACATGCACACCAAATTTGGTTCAATTTGATCCATTAGTTTGTGAGGAGTAGTCGTTAATGTAAAGTTCACCACGGACGACGACGGACGGCAAGTGATAAGTTAAGCTCCCTTCGGTGAGCTAAAAATTGACACTAACGAGCTTAAAATTCATAAAACTAAATTCAACAAATTAAGGCCCATAACTCTGTAATGAAAAATCGAGCTGAGCCAGTTTTTGAACTCGCTTTGGATAATATAGCAAAAGACCTCAATAGCAAATATTAGTCAAATCAGAGAATATTTTTGTTAAAGTGACTGCGCTAATGATCTCAAAATTTGTAAAAATTGTCTAATTAAGACCCTTAACTCTGTAATGAAAAATTGGGTAGGCCTTTAAATTCTTCTCAACTCAGGATGGTAAACGCTGTGCCCCAATTAAGATAATTATGCCCAAATTATGAGGAGTTTGTAACTTTTTCCAAAGTTTTGCAGTGTTTCAGCAACATATAGTTTGGCCAGGTTTCCCTGATGCTTGTAATATAGCTTAGAGCTTGAATGAAACAATGCAACACATAAATAACTTAAAAAAAACCACACAGAGTTTGCCACAGAAAAGCAATCGTCGTTGACAGTATCATGTACGACACTGTTGACGGTGATTGCTTTTCTGTGTCGAATTCTATATGATCATGTACTTAAAGCTTGAGATCAATTGTATTCATGTTTGTGGCAGTTCTCAGTAAACGCCATGCGTAATTTAGCTTTCATTCAAATAGGCCTTTGGGTCGACACTAGAAAACTAAGAAGCCTTCTCGAGTTCGTCGAGTAAACTTACATCAAAGGGTGGTGGGAGGGGACCAGTGATAATGGTGAAGACCTATAACAAGGGGTTGTAAAGTAACATTTTAAGACAGGGGACCTAAAACCTAAAACAGATGCCAAGAAGAAGAAAATACCGGTGCTTTTTCGCCAACCATGCAGGCCACATCCATATTTGCCATTGTGCCCAAATGAGACTGATCCAAAGGTCTGAAATTGGGCTGGGCCAGTTTTCAAACTCGCTTGAGATGATATTGCAAAACACCTGTATGGAAAATATTAGTCAAATCGAAGAATGGTTGTTCAAGTTATTGTGCTAACAGTGCGAGGCTGCCTGGATGCCCAAAGGTCTCGGTTGTTAACATCACACAACCAAAACTTAAATGTTGATTTTTGTGAATAGCACTCAAAATTTATGTTTTTGAAACAAAAAATTATAAAATTTGAATGTTGCTTTTTGTGAATAGCACTGACCATTTTGTGTCATTATGATTGGTAAAGGATTAATCTAAACTTCATGTATACATTTTATAAATTCTCACTCTCTGTTTTGTATTCCATGAAGTTTTCAGAAGTTCAATGTTTTATCCCTACAGACTAAAAAGTTACCGCAAACCCCACAATAGACAGGGACTTGAGCTAAACTCAGAATATCTTCTGACTTTTAAGAACATTGTTACAATAATTGCCTGATAATAGTTTAGCTTTTTTTGTATTGACTGGGTAAATACAGATAAAAACAAAACACAGAATAACACTCTTCCATCTTTCTTCCTTCCCAAAACATGACTTTTGATACTCACCAGAATAAGTTTGCTGACCTTATTCTGAAGAGGGGGACATCAACTAAGCTACAATGTTGAACGAAGAAATAAAAGTTTACTATTCTATAGATGTGCTTACAAGCAAATGACAATTTGGACACATAAATGTTTGGTCACAATTTTTTAGAGAGAGCCAGAAGGTATTCTGCAATAAATTATGAGAAGTCAATTTCTGGTGAACAGTTTCTGACTATCAAAATTGATCGACAATTCTGCCAGTTAAAAATGTTGACTGGAAAATTTCAATGAACAAGAGGTTAATACTGAACTGGCACCACACACTGAAACATTTAATTTTAAAATTTCCATTGATATAAAAACACAGGTACATAAATTTCAAAATGAGATTGGGGAATCTCCCAAACCAGATGACTGACCCCTACCATTTCTGAATATTATCTACCCCTCGTACAGACGAATATAATGCAAAGAGTCTGAACTCAATACAAGTCTCAAGTCATTCTGGAGGAGTAACGATAACAATTAACTGAAGAATTTTTGGTGAATAGCATCATCAAATTTTCGGCCCCTACTGATCTCTCAAATTGTAAGTCTGGCTTATACCATTTTTGCACATTATATACGGGTCATACTAAATGCCGAGGGATGCCGATAGGTACCAAGGGATACTCAAGTGAAGGAAAATAAGTAAGTAAGGGTCATTTAAAAGGTTTAAATATATGTCCAGAAATATAATTTAGTCCTTTGAAGCAATATATGTGATATAACCTTTGATTTATTCAAGTAAATGCAAGATATATAGACTGAGCCATCGCAGAAAACTGCCCCTCGGTTATTTATTAGGTAGCTTGATAATGAATAGACTACCTCAGTGTGTGGAGCAAGCGTGTAAGTACTAATTGAGTATCACAACACAGATCACTGTAATATTTCTCATAATAATGTAATAATTCTCAAATATAGCATTAAAATCATGCACATACTGCTTAGATCTATTTATATACTCATAATACACCACCCCATACCCTTTTCACCCCATTCCCACCGGTATTTTTCTTCACCTCGGTATCCTTTGGTGTTTAGTATGACCGTTATATACCACACACATAGGCAAACACAATACAAAAAAGTCTGAACTAGATACCTCAAGCCATTCTGGAGGATGAGCGATAACAAGAATTTTCCATACAGGGCGTTGTTAAATTTTTGACCCCCACTGATCTCTCGAACCGGAAGTTGGACCCCTACCATTTTTGAACTGAATATACTAGATATGTAGGTGCACGCAAAGAAAAAACTCTGAACTCGGTAAGTGGAGCCGTTCTGGAGGATTGGCAATAACAAACAACTTCACGTAAAGAGCATTATATGCTAGGATCAAAACTGTCAATGCATAGTATCTCCCAGACTGGAAGTCTGCCCCACACCATTTTTGCATCGTATCTACCTCTGCATCAAGTCCCAACTCGATACCTCAAGCCATTCTGGAGCAGTAGCGATAACAAGATCGATCCCTACCAATCTCCCGAACCAGATGTCTGCCCCCTAACATTTTTGGACTGAATATACTAGACATGTAGGTGTATGCAACAAAAAAGTCCAAATTCGATAGGTGAAGCTGTTCTGAGGGAGTAGCAATAACAACATGTCATGTGAGGAACACGAAGGTCAATTTTTCAACCCACAGTATCTCTCGAACTGAAAGTTTGAATCTTACCATTGTTGCATTGTTTCTACCTCATACATAATGCATAGTCCAAACTCGATACCACAAGCCATTCTGGAGGAGTAGTGATAACAAGAATTTTCAATAAAGAGCGTCGGCAAATTTTTTACCCCTGCTGATCTCCCGAACCAGAAGTTGGACCCCTGCCATTTTTGGCTTGACTATACTAGACATGTAGGCGCACGCAAGGAAAAATTCCAAACTGGATATGTCAAGCCATTCTGGAGGAGTAGCGATAACAAGAATTTCAAATAAAGAGAGCTGGATGCTATGGTCAAGGTCAGACAAAATTCGCAATAGTCCCAGTCGGACCAACGTCATGAAGGCTATCTCTCCTCCAAATTTCATGATTCTAGGCCTCGCCATTTTCAAGATTAGGGGGTGGGGAGGGTACTGCCAAATAATAATAATAATAAAAGGGAACAATAAAAATTACAATATACTTCCATGTAAACATAGAAGTATAATAATAATAATAACTGTCATTCATATTTTTTTTTTTAATTTTTGCCTCTAAAACATAACTTATGGCTATTCCAAGGATTGAGCTCATAGAGCACATTCCAATGAGATTATCAGCTGTGTTCTGAAGGCAAAAAGTAAAAACCTTCAGTTATTCTGCAGCCATGACTGGATTTCATGAAAAAATTCAAGAAAATATTCAGCAGGTTAACCCTTTACCCAACAAATCGGCCACATCCGCCTGCGTAATATGCAAATTCAGCAGCTGAAAAAAATACTATTTCTCAAAACATTTCAACAAAACCACATCATGTCACCCCTCTTTGGAACAAGCTTGTGAAGCTTGTTCCAATGAGGGGGTCACATGATATGGTTTTGTTGAATTTTTTTTGAAAAATTTAAAAAAATGATATTTAAAATAATAAATTTTGTTATGATCTGCATTGGGTAAAGGGTTAAGAGTTAACACTCTCAACAGTCAGTCATATTGTGTCAGTAGTTAGTAATACATAATGCATACTGACTACTGTGAGCATGCTGAGTAAAGGTTTTATCAGCAGCTTTTAGTATAATGTTGAAAGTAATTTCTTTTAGTGTAAACAATATCTTAATTTCATGTAAAAAAGGATAAAACAAAACACACATCATTATAACATTTACTGAGCAAGAAATCTACTCGTTCAGCAGATAAATGGAAGATGTGAAATCACTCCCAAATCTAATTTTCATCTGTCATGGATGACTGGATGAGTGATGTTTCCAAGCCCTGCAAGCAAAGTCTGTGCTATATCCCTTATAAAAAAGCACCATGGTACACCCGCTCTTGCTCTTCCAGCCTTTTCCGACCAGGACACCATCCAGAAAGCTCACACCGCGTAGTCCGTGGAAAGCATCCTTGGAGAAAAGGTCAGGGATGACGAGCATCTAGCCCTTCTCCAACAAACGTTGAAGACCTTGGATAACCGCGGACTCTTGGAAAGTACGATTAGAGGAGCATTACAAAGTGTCAGCAACCACTATCTGCACACTACTCCAGAGAGCTCTCCATCACCGGCAGCTGCAAGGGCTAGACCATACCAAACTAGTCAGCCCTCCAGTACCCCTCCTTCAACACCACCAAAAGAGGTATCACCATCACAGCCTCCTCCTCCAAAAAAGAA
Organism: Pictodentalium vernedei; assembly: GCA_031216915.1. Lineage (NCBI taxonomy): Eukaryota > Metazoa > Mollusca > Scaphopoda > Dentaliida > Dentaliidae > Pictodentalium > Pictodentalium vernedei. The sequence goes on along the minus strand of CM062291.1, from coordinate 266,046,087 downwards.
CAGGAGGAAACATAGACGGCGCTGAGTACCATTTCCATTTGCCATCTTTGCCACGCCCAGACAACCCAAATCATCTACAGTTACAGAGGGTCGAAAGGGGCTTGTCCCCCATACCGATCCTGCGCGCCTTCAGCGTGCGAAATCATTTCATTTCGGGATTGGTGGTATTATTTCGAAAGCACCATGGAAATTATGGGGCATTGTAACATGGTACTTTTTACAGGAGTAGTGTATTTGCAAAACTGTTATAAAAGGACAAATGTGTCAATTATTGAAATTATCAATTCAACTACTATACCCTCTGTGATTCCAAACACACTGTATAACTGAACAACAAAAATAAAAGTACACAAAGTTTTCTAGTTGACTGTTACAAGAATGAGTGTCATTGTGAGGCCCAACATTCAGTGCAATGACTGTTACAAGATGTTCATTACCAAACAAAAACTTCCATGGTTTTGAAACAGTGCATATTCACAAACTAAGATGTAAGATGTAACCTGTTTATACAACCAAAAATTGCCAATAAAATGTATTGTTTTTTTATACAGAAATGCAGAAAAGATGTATTTATAACAATTGAATGCAATGTAAATATACATTCAACTTCTATAAAAATTACACTATGCTGTCATTACTAAAATGTTAATTTTTTCATAATTTTTTTTTAACATTCCAACAAATTCATACAAATGCTAAAATTTATCACTGTATAAACAATGCTTTACTTTGTCAATACTTTTGTGAAAAAAAACTAAAAATTCAGTCTCATAAAAGTTAAAAAATTTATAGTAATTTATATATTTTTTATACTTACCAATGACCCAGACATAGCTGGTGCTAACTCTTAAAAATCTAGGGCCAAACACAAATTTTGCCCCCCAATCCCCAAAATTTGCATCTAAAACCAAAAGAAATCATGTCCTGAAGGACCTCCATACTTTGCCCTTACTGCGCATGCGCAGTGTCAAGGACGTTCCGAAATTGGCGCCAATTATCATTCTTACAAGCAGTGCCTGGTCAGCGATATGTACTCAGCGGGGAGGTATGAGTTCCCAACTCCTGGGAGGGCCATCCCCGTCTGGGTCATTGCTAAGTATAAAAAATATATAAATTACTATAAATTTTTTAACATTTTTATACTGTACCAATGACCCAGACATAGCTGAATAGTAAAAAGGCTGGAGGGCCTAGGACATAAAGGAAAATCCAATAAGCTCAACTATATAATATAGAGTCAACCCCTCAAGGAGAAAAGGAGTATTAGGCTTTACATGTATCTTTCTTATTTTATGTTAAATTAGAAAGATACAATACCCTTCATAATTGAGCACAATAACATTCATGTTCTCTATTAACATCCAGTATAACCCATTATATTAATTATTTTTAAAGTAAGCCAATAAATAAAGTTAGTCCAGAGAATTGAGACTCTTTATATTCTTTAAAAGTGTCCGAGGATTGTATATTAACGCCCGTTTGACACTTGACATATACAAATGCTTCACACCAAGCTACACTTTAAAAATATGACATGAATGAATTTTAACATTAATATTACACTTTAAAACCATCCCGGAAACGACTCAGAAATACTGACTTCAGAGGAGGCATTCCCTTGCTTTTCACTATAAAGCAGGTGACCTAAGGGAACACCCTCCCCCCCCCCCCCCCTCCCCTTGCCCTGGGTCAAATAGCCCAGAGCGAAGAGGGCAGCCGGACGGAGTCACTGCCGGAACAGAAAGCCTGCATAACTATAGTTGCAACTGTTCAGAGGACGACATTCTGAGCAACAGATAACGGACCTAAACAATGCAGGTCTCCAGAAATGGACTCAATATTTCTGAGATAAAATTCGTGAATGTGGATGGCTGAGACCAATAAGCAGCCTTCATTAAATCTGTAATAGCAATACTATTAGCGTAAGCCCAAAATGTAGAAAGAGCTCTTACTTCATGAGCCGAAATCTTAAGCACAGACTGCTGAGAAGAAGATAAATTTTCATAAGCAGTACGGATAGTTAATTGAATCCATCTAGCAATAGAATGGACCGAAATGTCCTTTCTATTAGGCATCAGAGACAGAAAGAAATGTTTTCGTCCCTTTCTGATAAACTGAGATCTCTGTTTATAGATACGTAACGCTCTAACAGGACAGAGTAAAGGCCTACGCCCGTCTGAAGACGGAAGGGCCTTAATAACAATAGGTTCCAGATATTTATTAGGAGCCTGATTCTTAGCTAAAAATCCCACATTAGTAGTGAAGGTGATAGTGTTCCCGACACTACGATAGTGAGAATCATCCACCGACAGTGCATGAAGCTCACTGACTCTTCTAGCAGAAGAGAAAGCTAAGAGAAAAGCTGTCTTATAAGACAAGAATTTGAAATCTACTGTCCCAAGAGGCTCAAATGGCTTTTCCTTTAGTTTAAGAAGAACCCAAGCTAAATTCCACTTAGGAATTAACCTAAGAGTTCTGGGTCTATTTATCGAGAAGTTTCTAACTAACTTAGATAAAGAGACATTAGATCCAATTTGTAAACTATCATGATGTGCATAGGTATCAGATAACATAGACCTATAACCCTTAATAGTAACAGGCTGCAGTTTGATTTCGTAAAACAAGTATACTAGAAAGTTTGCAATGTCTGGTATGGAGGGATCAAAAATATCAACAGAATGATCCCTACACCAACGACGAAAAACCTTCCACTTAGCCGCATAGTTTAGCGAAGAGGAGGTCCTCCTACAGTTAGAAATCGCGTCCACTGCTCGTCCTGTAAAGTGCTTGCCATGCAAGAAGGACCGCACAAAGGAAAAACGTGAAGGTTGGGACCCTGCGGGTTGTGATGAAGTTGACGCGGTTTCCCCTGCGAAAGAAGATCCTCCCGTGGAGGAAGCTTTTGCGGTAGGTCCCACAACAGACACCTAAGTAGATTTATCCACGGTCTCTGTGGAGACAGAGATGCTACCAACAGAATCTTGCATTGAGATTGTTTTATCTTTAGCAATACTTGCTGAATTAACGGCGCTGGAGGATATGCATATCCTATCATTCCGTCCTAAGGGATCGACAGAGCGTCTACTGCAAATGCTCTTGGATCCGGACACGGAGACACATACGTCTGCAACTGATTGTTGAGATGTGTCACAAATAAGTCTATCATTGGCCGTTCCCATTGGTAGCAAATCCGATTGAATACTTGTTTGTTGAGAGTCCACTCCGACGGTAACAAGCGACCCTTTCGTGAAAGGGAGTCTGCTAGTACGTTCAGACGACCCGGTATATGACGGACCGAAAGTAGAACTTGATGTTCTAGAGCAAACAGAAGGATTCTTTCCGTTAGATTGAACAACGGAACTGAATGAGTGCCTCCCTGATTCCGTATATACGCCACTACTGTCGTATTGTCGGATAGGATTTGGACATGAGCATTGTGAATAATGTCCATCCAATGACGTAACGCAAGCCAAATTGACATCATTTCCTTGATGTTTATGTGCTTGCCCAGGAACTGCGGATCCCAAAGACCCTGGCATCTCGAATCCGTTGGGATCAATGATGCACCCCAACCTGTTTGACTGGCATCCGTCATAATGGTAAAACTCGGATCCGGCAACTGCAGCGGAACTCCCTGAGTTAACCACTGAATGTTTGCCCAAGTCTGAATCTCTCGTTTCACTTGATTTGACAAGAGAACTTCTATGTCGAGCGAATGAATTTTCACACTCCAATTCTGAGTCAAGAAAATTTGGAGAGGACGCGTGCGTAACTGCCCCATCGGAATGAGATCCGCAGCGGCTCCGCACAGACCTATCAGTCTCATGAACTCCCTCGCTGTGACTTTGTCTGCGTGCAGACAATAGCGAGCGTAACAACTGACTAATTTCGCTCTGGTTAACGGCAGACGAACGAGATTGTTGTGCGTCTCGAAGCTCATTCCCAGATGTGTGAATGACTTGGACGGCACCAGATCCGACTTCTCCTCGTTTATTATAAAACCGAGACGTCAGAGCAATAGAAGCAGATTCTGCACATCGTTCCGAAGCGTTAACTCGTTGCCGTACCTCTGAAGAATGTCGTCCAGGTAGGCCGACGTTACCGCAGACGAATGAGCTCGGAAATACATCATTACCGAGTTCATTACCCGAGTGAAAGCCCAGGGTGCTAGGTTCAATCCGAAGCACATCGCCCGGAATTGATACACCACTCCTAGGACTGCGAAGTGTAGATACTTTCTGAATGTCGGATGTACCATGACGTGAAAGTACGCATCTTTGAGATCTATGCTTGTTGCATAATCGTTCACCCGAATTCTCGCTCTGACCGATCGAATCGTCTCCATATAAAACTTCGGAGCGACGATCAGCTTGTTTATCCAGCTCAGATCTATGACTGGACGGAACGAGCCGTCTGGTTTCGGAACCAGAAACAGATGGCTGTAGAATCCCGGTGTCTCCTGGTTTTGTACGACCTCTACCGCGTTCTTCCTTAAAAGAGACTGCACCTCTGATAACAGAGCGTCTCTTTTCTGCGGATTTGATGGAAGTTGAGTCCATTTTGGACTTCGAGTTAATGGAGGCTTTCGCTTGAAGGATATCTTTAGACCTTCCGAAATCACCCCTCTCACCCAAGGGTCGTCCGTAATCGACACCCACTCTTGTGGAAAACTCGACAACCTTCCGCCAACCGGCACGCGATAGAGGTTGAAGCCATCACCTCCTGGACCTGCGAGGCCTGCGGGAGGAGAAACCACGTCCTCCGCGACCCGCACCTCCACCCGTCGACCTCGGGGCGTCCGACCGGTTGTCCCGGCCCGAAGGACGTCCCGCACGTGAGTTGCTTCCTTGACGGTCTCTTGAATAAGACCAAGAGGACGCACCGGAACCTCTATAGGAACCTCTCTTGGGCGCATTAGACCCAGAAGTGCCTGTCTTACTCTTATCTGCCGTGTCCGACTTCTTAGAAGCAGATTTAAACAGCAGAGAATCCGAAGCTTTCTTAGTAATTTTATCGTAAATTGCAGAAAGCTTGCCGTCGAAGAGAAGTTCTCCAGAGACCGAAGCGACTCTGAGAGAGTTCTTCACCTTACTATCCACGAGTGTGGATGTAGCTAGGGCTGCGTCACATCTAACCAACTCCAGGTTTGCCACTGAGTTACACATGGAATAAGCTACTGCCCTTGAAAGAAGTCTTAAAGAGGATTGTATATCCTGGAATTCTTTCCCTTGAAGACGCAGTGATAACGCCTTAGTAAGGTGGTCTGCGTAAGATAAAGCATCTAAACTGGCTCTGTTAGACGAAATAGTCGTCTCCAACACCGCGGTTGGAATAGACGTAGACGACGGTAATGATAATTCTAAGTCTTCCGCCTCGTCGTCCATACGCAGAGGAACTCTCGGGATACCCTGTCCTGCCATATCGAATTTATTCCTTGCATTAATGAAAGGCAGGTTAAGAGCATTGGCGGACAAGAAACCCGCTTTTCCTGTTTTGGAAGCAAGTTTGAATATAGCGTCGTTCAATAATTCATATGTTCTTGTGACATTATTGGACTGAGACGGAGCGATGTCCCTGAACCGCTCAAAGAAATCAGTGTCCAATGACGCTATAATTCTCTTGTCCGGTACCGCAGCAGTCTGGCCCAACGGAACAACCTGAGGAAGGAAGCGCCGGATGAAGTCCACAGCAGCTTTATGTTGTTCCGAAAGGGATAGCTCCAAGTCATCCGTATCCCTTTCACCATCCGGTCGGACCTCATGATGCTCCCGGTCGTCTGCACCCGATGCTTCGGCGGAGCGTACCGACCCAGCGCCATCGGATAATTCCCGATCCGACACCGTTTCTGTCGGTTGCTGGGACGCTGCGATAAGTTGTGCTATTTGAACAAGCACGTCCGACATCGAGGCCTGCAGAGGCGCAGTCTTTCGCTGCTTCGCCGAGGGCAGCTCCGCATCTAGTGACTCCCGCATACTCTTCCTATGCGAACGTCCGGAGTCAACCGGCCTCGTGTCCCTGGCTACCAGATGGCGTGACCTGGTCGCCGAAGAATCCCTGATCGGCAAAGCTGGAAGAATATCGGCGGTCACGTAGCCAAGGTGCGGCCGTGTGCGCTGGTGAGAGGAAGAAGCCTGAGCAGTCTCAGCGGACTGCCTATACAACAGAGCATCCCGAGCGACGGACGTGTGCTCCGCTTGCGACACATTTTGTACCACAACATCTGGTCCCAGATGTTGTTGTACGAGAGAGGGGCCTCTCTCGTTCGCGGCCCGGCTGGACCTGGACGAGCTAGGAACCGGACTCGAAGGCTTCCTCCGATCTCTCCTACTATCCGCCGTCACTGGGTGTGCACGTTGAATGTTTATAGTGCTCGCATCACCCAACATTTCCTCCTGGACCGCATCGGACGAACCCGGCTGCCGAACCATTCGGTGAATGGACGCTACACCGGGCGAGCTAGCGGACGACATTTGTCTTATGTCCATGAGCACTTTTGCCGCTAGCTCTGTATTCATTTGTGACGACGGAAGCGGACTTGCGGAAGATAACATGGAAACATCACCCTGTTCTTGTTCCTCTGAAATAGAAACTGATAGAGTAGAGTGACCCTGCGGAGAAAGAGCCGGCATAGCCCTTTCTCCACTAACAACATATCGTGACACACGTTTCCAATGTTTGACATCCCAATATTGACATATTGAACAGGGATTAGTGCGAGTACACTGACTACAATTAATACAATGATCATGAAAGTCAGAGGAAGATTTCTTCCTATTACAATTTTTACAATTTGAACAATATCCTTTCATTATGAAAAGTAAACAACAAGTCCTAGTACTCGCACAAACCCCTAAACACAAAGATACATAATAACATGATCCATTAATATTGAAAAAACAATTGAAAATCAAAATAATTTTTGAAAAATATTTTTTCAGCGAAGCTCAAGTTTCTGAAAAGTAACGTTGAGCCCCAATGGATCCCAAGGCTAAGTGTGGTCAAAAATTTTAAAATTATATTAAATAATTAATGCAACACTTACGGATAATAATAATGTATCTTATAGTGAGTAAACTACTCCAAAGGCAAACAGCCCCCCCCTCAAAAGAGACTGTTGCCAATGTAAACAAACAGTGTAAAAACACCAGAAAACATGACTCCAGGCACTGACAATACTGGCCCGAAATCAGTCATCAAAATTACACACTATCTGATGCAAAACAGAGACTCCCAGGGGAGAATCTGCAGAACATCAGATGGTAGATGAAGAACACAACGTTATACACCCATGGGTGAAAACGTAAACATGGGGAAAATAACAGAATTCATTCTGTAACCAAGCTAATTCTCCCAAGAGAATTTAGAAATGATCTTTCTCAAAAATATGCCAAAAGCATGGGAGAATAGCAAGGGGGTACTTAGAAGACCAGGGGAGAGGAAACACTGAATAAGCAGTGCAACTTTATAGCAAGAATGACAACAACAGGCCCATGCCTCAAAAATAGGCAACTTAGCATAATTTCATAAAAAATTTTAAGTACAGCCCTGATTATTTTTTGTCACTCCTTTTTCCTCTCCTCCTTCTATATCCTCCTTAGAATCACCATTTCTCCAATAATTACGTGTCTGGCATCCTTTAAACTGAGATTTACAAGCACAAAGATCAGTGAGATGTTGACTGATGAAGGGCCAAACAGAGAATGATAATTGGCGCCAATTTCGGAATGTCCTTGACACTGCGCATGCGCAGTAAGGGCAAAGTATGGAGGTCCTTCAGGACATGATTTCTTTTGGTTTTAGATGCAAATTTTGGGGATTGGGGGGCAAAATTTGTGTTTGGCCCTAGATTTTTAAGAGTTAGCACCAGCTATGTCTGGGTCATTGGTACAGTATAAAAATATCAGAACTACACATGAAACAGATAATCTCCCTTGGTACAATTTGTACTCAACAGTCACCAGTTCATTAACGTACCTTTGTACTGAAGGCATTTGAAATGGTTCAACATTTTTAGGAATACAGTGTAGCCATTGGCTTCAAGAGTCATGGAATTATGAGATTTTATTTTTTTACCACACCTGTGACCAGCAAATGTAGCAATGGACCAGATCTCACCCCCATTGTAGAACAGGTAAGAGTCTGGAAACACTTCAATGACCTTTTGCAATAAATTCAACACATGAGATGATTACCTCCACTAACAAACAGACTCTGTTTAAATGCAATTAACAGCCGATGTCAGAAAATCCATCTACAAGTTATCTTATATGATTTCTTTACAATCTGATATCAGCTAGAGTTAGTAGACAGACAATTAGTTGTTAATAACATGTTTTTTCTACTAAAAATCTTCTTTATATATTGGTGGAACAGAATACACCTGCATCACCTTCGCCGCAAGCCCATTTCTGAGACCTTTTTCTGTGCCCATGTCATCACAATCATACTTGTGCCATTTGACATGAAGCTACGTATAGTTCCTGGCATTATACCTCTATACAATGCAAAGTATCCTCCTCTTTCCTGGATGATCATCCTCATTCGCTTCATCACAGAAACTCTTCTGTAAAAATAAGAATAAATAATTAAAATTCACTCTTTATGAGTTTCAATTCCATGCTCTATTCTAGAATGAGGAAAATATCTTTGTGTCATTGCTTTTATAAACTGGTGGAGTGATAAATTATTTTTGGTCAGTAAAATTTGTTCACATGTCTTTGCCTTGTTACAATTTATAGGAGAGTGCCTGTGGGCACTTCCCCCCCCCCCCCCCCTCCCCCTCAAATTGTAACAATGCAAATCCTAACAGACTAAATAATATCAATTCAAAGATACGAAGCAGAGCCACTGAATTCAAAGCCTTTAAGTAGTAATACCTGCCCTTTAGAATAAAACCCAAATATGGGCTTACAGCATTCTACCAGATAAGAAATTTCTGTTATGTATTTAGTAGAGGATATCCAGCAAATCTCCAGCATAATGCTAAAGGCTTAGAGATTTTAATACATTTTTGCTACAGTTTGACAGTCTACTACATGTGGCTTTGCAGTTGTTTCTAGACAAGTCTTGGCTGCCTATACAGGCAGCCAAGGCATGGCTAGAAACAACTACAAAGGTACTTGGAATTTAACTTTCAAATTTACTCACAGACAGCATGGTGGGGCACCTGTTCTGCTGTAGTAAAAAGTGATCAAAGTCAGAATAAGCCTTAAGGGTTAAAAGTACAATTTACTAAATGAGTTCAGTAAATTTAATTAGGTCTGGATCAAGATAAAGGCTTGGTCAAGACCTAATTCACTGGATGAGTTTCATAAATTTCACTAAACAGTAAGTGATGAGTTGAAGATTCTATTTATCACTTGACTCAATATCCAATAAATGAACTTAAAGGGATTGAGAAACAAACAGTCCTTCCACTATGGCCTTTGATTACATTATTTAAAACAAAGTGTCGCTTCTGTCTCCAGTGACAGAAGTATTTTGAAGCATTCAATAACAGCATGTTATTGCCACACTGGTTCAGAACTCAAAAGCTACATTTTTTTTTATCATATGACTCATCCGTTTTGTTCACTTTAAAACATTTGATATTTTGTTTTCATATTAATCAGTGATAAATAAAGCCTTCCGTCAATTTCATTGGTCAATTTCAAAACTAGACAATTTGATTGGCTGAACAAAATACAACTGGGCCACATTTTCATAATTTTTCATAATTAGAGTTGGGAGCTTTCATTGGTCAATTGGGGGCGCGGTGGCTCAGTTGGTAGAGATGCAGGCTGCAAGCCGAGAGGTCCTCGGTTCGAATCCCACCTGCGGCAACCACGTTGTGTCCTTGGGCAAGACACTTCACTTCATTGCCCATGTGGAGGCATGGTGACGCTGTGTACTAAGGCGTACTGCACGTCGATGGTGCACCTGTCTTCAACCAATGCTAACCCTGCTTGTGTGGAGTTCGTATGTTGGGGAGCTGACAGTTGCTCGCCGTTGCTCGGTGGTTCTCTCCGGGTACTCTGGCTTCCTCCACCCGTAAAACTGTCATGGTCATGATTAGCCATTGTGCAGAAATATGTGACCTTAAAACACCAATAAATAATAAATAAATAAATAAATAAATCATTGGTCAATTTCAAAACTGGACAATTTGATTGGCTAAACAAAATACAACTGGGTTACATTTGCATAACTTCAGTAGGGAGAATTTACGTTATCTGTCCTATTCAGGGTGGGTTATATTGTATTAATCTTTTACCTAACATAACGGCAAAAACCGTCTCGCGCAATACAAGAAAAACGCCATTCATTTTTTTTTATATTTTCACTTTTTGCTTCCAAAACATAGGTTGTGACCCCTCATTGGAACTAGCCTGTCGCACTCGTTCCAATAAGGGGTCATAATCTATGTTTTGGAAGCAAATAATGAAAATTTTTAGTTATACGAGGATGTTTTTTCCAAGTGCCGTCTGCAACTCAAGTTAGGTGATGGGTTAAAAAGTCATACTAAGTGGCTAATTTGTGCATGTGTGTGTCATATGATAAATAGAATATGAAATGGGTGTTTTTCTCATATAATATTTATGAAACTCATCCAAAATTCTTAGACTCGTTTCATAAATATAATATGAGAAAAACACTCATTCCATATCCTCTATATATGATGAGGACAAACTGTAAACAGAAGAAGAGGTCAGGGTTCAAGTTCCACACAAGGAAATAACTAAGAACACAACTGTATATATCTGAGGCAACATCCAGAATGTTATTAAGTGATCATGTATTACTGCTTTCAAAGTATGAGTTTATTGGTCAGCCCAATTCTGTGATAAATAAGAGCTTAACTCTTTATCTAACACAACTACTAAAAGCCACTTGCCAAAAAAGATTTCTCGAATAACTAGAAATTTTCATTTTTTAGCCTCAAAAACATAGTTTATGATCCCTCATTGAGGTTATAAGCGATGTTTTCAGGACAAAAACTGAAAAAATTAAATTTGAATTGTGATTTTTGTGAATAGCGCTGGACTGATATGACCACTGATTAGATAAAGTGTTAATAGGAGTATTAACAAGAACAATTTTGGATCTTCAATCAGCCTTGGCATTAAATTGTCGAAAGTACTGGAAGCTATGATTAGGGATCTATTGAAAAGTGGAGGGCATACTCCATTCATATTTTTATATTAACCCTACTCCAAAACATAGCCTTAGCACTAACTGTCTGAAGTACTGAAAGATGGCACCAGAACACTGCATAAAAGTGCTGGGAGCACTTCATTCCTGTTTTTTTCACATTAACTCTCAAGGACCTAATTCCATCTTTGATAAACTCTGTAACCTCAGAACAGGTGTCCCATCGTACAATTCTGTGGAAGCCTCCCAGACAAAGTACCCTGACAGTAGTTTCTAGTCACCTTTTGGCTGTTGATACAGGTGACCAAGACTAGACTAATAAAAATCACTTCCAAGTCTCTGAATGTGCAGTCAGTGGTTTAACCCCTTTACCTAAAGAATCAGATGCATCCATCTGCGTAATTTACAAATTGAGCAGTTGAACAAAATTTCTTTCTCAAAAAATTTCAACAGAACCATATCATTTGGCCCCTGAATGGAACAAGCTTGTTCTAATGAGGGGTCACCTGATACGATTTTGTTGAAAATTTTGTTTAACAATGTTTAAATAAATAACAAATTTTGATCTCTTGTGCATTAGTTAAAGGGTTAATGTAATTAGTGTTGAAACGACTACAGAATTTTTGAGTCGACTAATCAAGGACCAAAAGTCAACTCGAAGTCGACTAACCTGTTTTTGTGCAATAGGAATGAAACTCCAGGTTAGTCCTCAGACAAAGCTGCAGCGCCTCTGTTTGTGTCATGATCAGGCAACACACTCTAATGCCTGAGATAATCACCAAATCACTCCCAGAATGAGACCAGTTTCAGTTTAAATACCAGAAAATACAACAAATGTTTATTTGGGGTAGTTTAGTGTCAAATTTTAAGCGCGGACTGTTGTCCATGTCACAGAATCTTATGCTCATAATATTTTAAATTCCGCCTTCATTTAAATTAAGTTTCCAGTTGAGTAAATATATTAAAGGGCAACTAAATAACATATATTTATTCACTTGATTTAATTATTCATTAAAGTACTATTTTGATTAAAAAAATCCACATGGATATACAGGTCAAAAGTTACGTTTTATACACCGTAATTCGGGTTGCTTACATTACGGGATGAAAATCAACGATGGAAAATACATGCACAGCGGCTATATTTTCAAATAGCTGCTAACACTGCATTTCACCTCGCCTTTGATTCGTAGTTGGGCGTCGATAACTGGAAAGTCCAGAATGGAAAAATATAATATATCACAAATGATAACTGATCCCAGAAGTCCATGCACAAAATGGCCACACACTATTTTTAGTTTGTTTACATAAATAAGTAACATGGATAACACATTGTCTTATTCTCTGACTGTCGAAACAATCAGCTGATGATTGTGTTTCAGTTTCATTTTTTATTGTCCATTTTGTGTTGACAGTGATTAAAGAATAATTGGGAAACTAGCTTGTTACCAAATGAACTGAATGTGATAACAGACGATGGAAACAGCAATTCATGTACCGAAGGGGTACTGTCAGTGTAACTTGTATTGGGATATTATGCTTCCAACTAGTGGGTGGGCAATTTTCTAGTTGACTAATGGCATTAATCACGTCAATGAATCATTTCGACACTAAATGTGATATATCAAAAACGGGTCAGGCTATGAATGATTGGTATGATTAAGCAATCAAAAAATGTGATTCAGATAAATTTCTTGTTATATTGGAGTGTTCCTAATGGCATGCTCCAAAGAATATAAAATTAACCATTTACCCAATCTAAGGGTCAAAATCAGCCAGCATTTTCACCAAAAAATGCAATGCATAGCTTATGACCTTTTATTGGAATGAGCTCGTATGGAGCTTGCACTCATCAGCTATGTTTTTGAAACAAAAAGCTATGTTACTGAGAAAACTAATTAAGTTATTCTAGAATTTTTTTTTTTTGCAACTGTCGTTTGTTATTCACGTTGGGTAAAAGGTTAAAACTTTTTTGAATTAAATTTGCCAGAGCCATCAATATCACCACTGATTAACTCCTCACACACTGGTAGCATTTCAAATTTTTCGCGCATTGACTCCATAATGCCCATGCAGCATGAAAAATTTAACAACTTATATCTTGTTTGACAGAGATCAATGAGCTCTGTCAAACAGCATATAATTTTTTAAATCCTCAGTTGCATTGTGGGAAAAATTTGCTGCTGAAAACTTTGGTATTTTGAAATCAGAGTGCAGAGGGTTAAATTATATACTCAGCTGTACACAGCCAAAAAAATATGCATTTTGCAAACAACTTGTCCTGTTTTGAATGAAGGTGTTTTATATTTTTCCTGTTGGTACAGGACAGAGTTGGTCAGTTTATCTCCTGATTTTTATCGTTAAGTTATTTATTATCATTTATTGGGTTTTATTGACTTTTTTATAGTCAGGGTCACCTTGTATCGGACAGTTTTACGGGTGGAGGAAGCCGGAGTACCTAGAGAGAACCACTGAGCAACAGTGAGCAACTGTCAGACTCCCCAACATACTAACTCTGCACAAGCAGGGTTAGCGTTGGTTGAAGACAAGTGCACTATAGACGTGCAGTACGCCTTAGTATAAACACCAACATGCCCCTATGATGTCAGCAATTAGGATTAACAACACAACACAGTTACCTCTGCTGGGATCGGACCATGAACCTTTCTGAATGAAGTCCTGTGCTATAACCACTGAGTCACTTATCTGGTGAAGATTGGAAAGAAACAAACAAGAAACCTCAAAAAGAGTACTGCTTTTGTCAGCACACTACTTGATACTACATCTTTTCTTTGTAATACAGTTGAACCCTGTTAACTGAATAGCCACTTTGCCAATGAAAATTATTCAATTAACAGGAGCAATTAATTAACAGAGATTGTGTCACTTTCCTGTATTCTAGAGATAAATTTAGCATTTATTCTATTATATCTTGTTTGACAGAGCTCGATGAGCTCAGTCAAACAAGATATAATAAATTAAATTCCTGGATGTACTGATGCCAAATAGGGCCATGAACAAAAAAAATGGGGTGAGTTAGGGTAATTTCTCAACAGGTTACAAGATTTTTTATTGAATTAACAGGAGTTTACTCTTTAACCTATATTCAATTAACAGGTCAAATTTGTACTGGAGGTATGGTAAATGATTTTATGTTGGGAAATTATATTCATTCAACAGGGTTATTCAGTTGTGAGATATCCAATTAAGTGGACGCTACTGTAATCGTTCAACAGCATTTGTAGTTACTTACTGTCCATAATCACATTGTACTTGACATTTCATATATTCTAAAGGCCACACAAGCCACCAGGCTAAAGTAGCTGCTATTCCTGAAGTCAGAAATGGTCCCAGTAAAGGCTTTTTGAACTGTTCTGGAAAATGTCTTCGCCCAGAGTCCACCAATATGAAATATGTACACATAAGCCCCATTGTTCTGAACCAAGTCACACCAAAACCCTATAAAAATTCAAGAATGTAAACTTTAATTTTACTTATTTTAGTTTTCAAAATATCTTTCAAAATATAGCTAGATTTGCTAATCTGGTTTGTAAATCAAAACCTATTACTGATGTAAATATGAAGCATATGTTAACCTCTTGCACATTGATATCAAAAGACAAAATTTCAAGTAGCAGATTTTTCCCACAATGCAACAAGGAATTTAACAAATCCAATCTTGGTTGACAGAGAGTTCAGCTCTGTCAAAAGAGAGTGATTTGGTTAGTTAAACTCCTAGTTCATTTAGGAAATATTTGCAGGTTGAAAATTTGAGATTTTGACAGGGCATAGCGGTTAAATATAAACCATATTAGCTTTCACATCACTATATTAATTTTAACTGATAATTTGAAATCACAATCATTTTGTAATAAATGAATCATACAGAAACTTGCTTGTAGTCATTAGCAAGCAAAAAAAATGAACTGTGAAACCAATGAAGGATATCTATTCAAATACAACAAATTAACAGTGGTGGCACACTTGTTTCAAGCACTATCCAGGTGAAATTGATTATCTGCTGCCAGTGTCAGACTTGTTGCAAAGTCATGTTCCATATTCAGTTAAATGCAAATATTATTTTGTTTATATAAATTTGTTTTATTATAAATTATTGGAGTGCCTGTGGGCACTCTCCAAAAATTTGCAGTAAAACAAACTGTGAAGAACAAATGCAGAACACGAAAAATAATCTCAACCAGTTAAGAGGCATGATAATTTCCAAGAATTTCTACTGTACCACTTCATGTAAGTCTAATGGTTTAGCAGTGATTTCTAGTTGCATCTTGTCTGCCTGTAAAGGTCAACAAAACTATACAAAAAACACTGTCAGGGCAATTAGATTTGTCTGCTTGACTGCATCCTAAAGCACCTGTTTTAAGGCCATAAAGTTTGTGAAAGCGTTTACCCTAAGTTCAGCCAATTCTTTATACATATGGTGCCCACTCTAAAGAACTTGGTCACTGGTTGATGTTATACCAGTGAAACAAGAGTTGTTTACTGCAGTCAGAAACTTCTGACAAGACACCTTCATCCTTGGAGATCTCTTCATTCAGTTTTACAAAGAAAGAAAATCCAAGATACTGGAGAGAACTGCTGAATAATAAATATTCCATACAGACACCTCACAGATCAGAATTAAAAGGGGATAAAGGGAAATTTTCACAGCTGAAAGTATTGATTTTTCACAGAATAGTATAAGGAATCAAATAAATAATGCCCACTATTTTCATGACTCTTTTAAGAATTAACTCAAAATATAAGAAAACAAGAAGAATGTTACTAAGGTAACACATGCCCCCCCCCCCCCCCCCCCTTGTGACCTTCACCTTGCATATGCGGTGGAAACTATTATACGTGACACACCTTCTGACTGTCCTTAACATTTGTAAAAAGTTTAACAATTGTACTATGATTCGTTTCTGAGTTATGGCCGAGACACAAATATTAACTGATTTTTAGTGTGACCTTGAAATGTGACCTTGACCTTGAAGGTACGAATCCAGCTATGGTGTGTGACACATCCTCCCATCGTCCTTTATAATTGTGTGAAGTTTGATGACTGTGGCCCTAACAGTTTTCGAGTTATTGGCTCAGACACACACAGACACACACAGACACACACACGGATGGACACACGCACACTTCAATCACTATATGCCACCCGACTTAAGTCGGGGGGCATAAAAAGTCTCCCTTCCTCAGTAGAAAATTGAGATAAAATTGCTGGTGAAGCAAGAAATGTGTTTTAACAGACATAATTTGCATGATTATACAACATTAAACATTAATAGGCTTTCAAACAAGTTATTCTTTGTTTATTTATATGTGTTTAAGGTCATGTTCAGTGTCTACTATGGCTATAACATGACCACAAAACAACATAGAGACAATTTCCCAACTGTTTATGCCTCTGCTAACCATTTTCAAGAACTTTCACTTTAAGAGTAGGTTAACATGGCTCTTTACACCCCAGTGAAACCTAACTTGTAGATCACAGCGGACAAGCCTGGGTCTACTACTGAGGGTTGCAGTCGGGAAAGTTATTCTATAAAGATGTCAACAATATCATATCTTCAGCACTCAGCTTGTGATATTTCAAGTATGTTACATCTCCGATTTTCTGAGCGATAGCGTCTGGCCATAACTCTTCAACTGACATGTGAGAATATTACCACCAACCACTCGCACATTAATTACCAGAGCGTATTTTTTTATTTCATAACAGCAAATCTTGTCATGCATCATCTGTAATATTTTTAACAGCATTGGCATCATGCTCTTTTTACCAAGGTAATCTATTTAGATGAGCCAAAAACACACAGAAGACAGTACATATGGCTAAGGAAAAGATGTATATATTATATTAGTATGTAACAATACCAATTTTATAGAAAAATGTTCTCTATACTCCTGAGAAAATTATACTGAGTAAAAAGAGACTGGCATAAAGCAAGATTACAGAGGCCAAGACATAATACTAAACAAAATTCTTTGTACTATCTACTCACTGTGTATAAATTTCTTAACTTCCATTTCTGTTGTGTTTGTCCCCTTACCTACAAAAAAAGTGAAACATTTAAGCCATATCAGTTCCACAGGACAACAGGACTAAATGAAGTCTTTAAACACTGGTGGTATCTTCCATGTCAGTTCAATGGCATTAATTAGAAGAGTCCATAGTCATTATCTGGAGGTACACCAATTAATATTTTCAACGTGCAGCCTTGGTGCTGCACATTGAAAATATTGATTGGTCTACCCAACACATTAATTTAACAGGCATCCTACTTAATTAAGTTAAGAAGTATCACGTTCCTGGGCCGGAAAAGAGGCCACTTGGTTTCAAAGGATTAACCGTTATGCCAAAGTTACACTGAGCTAGAGATCTTTGTGTTACACAGTTCAGTAACATCTGTAAGTGACATACAGTACTGTGATCACAAACACATTTATTTTCTCGATCAGATCACGATCTCGCTGAGACATCTCCTGATTTCTGAAAATTTTTCACTGGCAAACCATTTATTCAAGAAACAGATTTTCACTGCATCCTGATTATCATGACTTTGAACCTTGACATGTCTCACATAATGAAAAGAAACATCAGAGAAGAACAGACAAAGATGTAGAAAAGTTTGTATTTCACATCCTACTTTGCATGGCTAGGGAATATTGAGTGAGTGACAAAACTGTATTTAACCCTTTACCAAACACGAAAGGCTGACAACACTTGCAGACAAAATTCTTCTTGAATAACATTTTTTTTCATTTTGTTAGGTAAAAATATAGCTTATGGCCCCCTCATTGGAATGAGCTCATTCCAATAAGGGCCATAAGCTATGTTTTTGTGACAAAAGTGAAAAAAATAATGAAAATTAAATAGAGATTTTTGTGAATAGTGCTGGCCAGTTTTTGGCCAATAATGTTACTCTGGAGCCCACTCAATTGGAATACTTTTAACTGAATAAACCTATTAACTAAATATAACTTTCAAACATAAAACCACTTACCATACCTTCAGTACAAATTTGACCTGTTAATTGCATATATGTTATTAAATAAACATCTGCTGACTGAATAAAATGTTTGAAATGTGTCAAGAAATTACGCATATAACCACGGAATCCCCCCTTGTTTATAGACTTATTTGGCCTCAGTACATCCAATACAGGCATTTATTAATGTATTATATCTACTTTGATAGAGCTCCATGAGGTCTGTCATGCAAGATATAATAAAATAGAAGCTCAATTCACCTCAACAACACAGGAAAGTGACCAATTCCGTGTTAATTGAATAGCCCTGTTAATTGAATAATTTTCACTTGCAAAGTGGCTATTCAATTTAGAGGGTTCCATCATACATACTTTTGCATATTCTAATGGTGTTTCTATAATAGCTCTTGAAGTTGAACCAGCTGCACCCGCAATCAATACTCGCCTGTAAATGAAAAAATGGAATTTAAAATTAACTCTTTCAACATGAGAGACCGGTTTTCTGGTCCAGCAACACGTTACCTCATACTTTCATGAAGTTGGATGCCTACGAAGTGAACGTGTGTGGTAGAACAATTAATATTTTCACCATGCACGTTGAAAATATTAACTGCTCTACCCCGAAATAATGGATATGGACTCTTCCAATCTCTGCCATTTAACTGTCATGGAAGATATCACCAGTGTTCAAAGGGTTAACTAATATTTTCAAAATCACAAAAAAATTTAAATAAAATTGTAAAGATAGAAAAGGAAGGAGATCCTTACAGTCATTTATCAGGTTTGAATATCACTTCAACATGAATAACTATATCATAAAAGTAACACAACTAGAATGAAAAGTCTAGATAATCAATTACAACTCAATTGACCGTACATCCTAAGAATGGGAATTTGATAAATGTTAACCCTTTACCTAACTAAATAACCAAATCCATCTGCATAATTTACAAATAAAGCAACTGAATATCTTTTTCAAAACAAAATTTTTTAAGAAAACCATATCATGTTATCCCTCACTGGAATGAGCTCGTTCCATTGAGGGTCACATGATATGGTTTTCTTTAAAATTTTGGAAAAAAAATTAAAAAAACAATAATTAAAATAATAAATTCTGATATCCTGTGTGCTGGATAAAGGGTTTTAACAGAATTTTAATTTTCAAAGAGGATTTGTATGAAGCTAAAAACCATTATCTGAAAATAATGTGCTCAGAAAATGTGTAGAGTGTGGCCCACTAAATTAATTACAACTTTATTGAATAACCCTGTTAACTGCATACAATTTTTTAATACTAAACCATTTTTCATGCCTTTAGTACAAGTTTGTCTTATTTGCATATATGTTATAAAGTAAATCCCAGCCAATTGAAGCAAGAGGCCCCAAGAGGCCTTAATCACTCGCCTGACAAAGTGGTTCAAAGAAGTATTTTGGGTCACATTCAGTTAGTCATGGTTCATCAACACTACAGAGGTATGAAGTCATGAATTTATTCATAACTCTAGTGTCCATGACAGATGATTATTATCAAAGATCTTCCCGACTGCTTCCAATTCTATCCGTTGTAAACAAGCACTGCCAAACTTCCAAGGGTTGTTATGTCACTGCAGTTTGAAAGGCAAATTTTATGGTAAAACACTAAGGAATGAATTTGAACAACCTTGAGCCTAACCTTCCCTCATATTGCACTAAGTTCAATTTTGGACTCCAATAGAGAGCCCTAATATTAACCCAGGGGCCCATTTTGAACAAACTTGAATCTGATGCCACTGAGAGATGTTGTAGAAGAATTATCAAGAAATTTCCTTATACTGAACAGTTAAAATCGAGCCGAATGCAAATTTAGTGTGCAACACATTTAACAGCTGTCATTAAGGTTAATGATTTACAGTCGAGATGGTTGCTCTCAGCGTTTCAATAACCATTCATCCAATCCAACAACAATATGGCAACAAACATTCCGTCCAGCAGATAAAAAGGAAATTTCTCAACTCATCTAAAATACAGGGTATTGTGGAAGCCTCAACCCCAGGCTTATCTCATAAATGGCTTGTATAAATGCCCCTTAAGCAAATGGGAATTGTTTTAGATCCTGTGACCCCACACCTTAATCTCTCTTATCTGATCTCATTTAAAACCCTGCATTCACATTTCAATGCAAAATCGAAATCTAAACAAGTGTTCTTCAGAACTGAATATCTTTCGTGCAAGATCAATTTATATATACAGTCATAAATGCTGAAATTTACCTTAAATCAAACTGAATCTAACACTACCCATGGCATCAACATAGTTGTAAGAAAAACGGGATACTCACACTTGCAAGCCATATGTACCTGGTATTTCATATCTTCCAAATTCACTATCCATATATGTATATCTGAAAACAATATTTCAGTTTAGCTTCAAACATAATATTTTAATGACAGATTGTTCATATTCTAGCAGTTGAATCAAACCTTTACCTTACAAAATGGCCACAACTTCCCACATAATTCTCAAATTAAGCAGGTGAAAATATTTTTTTTCAAAAAACTTAAAAAAAAAATATCATGTTATACCTCATTGGAGCTTGTTCCAATAGGGAGGGGTGAGATGGGATGTTCACATAATAAGGTTCTGTTGAAAGTTTGTGAAAAAAAAAATACATACATGTATAACAAATTGTGAAATCGTGTATATCAAGTGTAAAGGATTAATCCTCTCAAAATAGGATGCAAAAATTTTGTTTGCATAAACAAATAGTATCCTTCGATGACAAGATGCTACAATAAACATCAAAATGGTAAGAATGAACAGAAATAATTTAATCTTCGGACTGTAGGATTAATTTATTGCCATTCAATTAAAAGGAATTTAGTCACATCTCTGTATTCTAGTGATAAATTGAATATTTGTTCTTTGATACCTTATTTAAAAGAGGTAATGGAGATCTGTCAAACAAGAAGAAGATTATATCAGATCTGCAGAGCTGAATAGGTCGACAAATGTGGGATATTCATTGGTTGTCAGAGTAACTCTTTGATAAACTAGAACTATCACTGAAGGTGATTAATACCCCCGCTTTGTGTTTTTAGAGGAATGCACTTCTGATCATGTAGGCGAAGGCCATAAGGAAATGTATACATAAAGATCATTTTTTGTTGTTGAAATTTGTATTTGCATGTGGCCTTCCACAGAACAGCACAGAATACTTAAAGAGCCCACACATATATGGTTTACATTTGGAAAAACACATTTACAATGTGCAACATGTATTCAAAATCGGTTCCTTAATGTAGGAGTAGTTGCACACACAAGAATCCCATTTGAAAACCCATAATAAATCCAAGTTAAAGGGAGATAACCTGGTTAAAATTGTCGCAGATCAAAAATTTGGGAATATGCGTATGTTCACTTAGTTGTGATAATGTTTGAAAGGTTTCGTCAAAATTGATTGATAAATGTAGGAGGAGTTGCACGCACAAGAATTTCATGTAGAAACCCATAATAAATCTAAGTTAAAGGGAGATAACCTAGTTAAAATAGCCACAGCTCAAAAATTTTGGAATATGCACATGTTCACTTAGTAGTGATGATGTCTGTAAACTTTCGTCCAAATTGATTGATAAATGTAGGAGTTGCGCACACAAGAATTTCATGCAGAAACCCATATTAAATCAAAGTTCAAGAGAGATAACCTGGTTAAAATTGTCGCAGATCAAAAAGTTTGGAATATGCACATGTTCACTTAGTAGAGATGATGTTTGAAAGGTTTCATCAAAATCGGTTCATTAATGTAGGAGGAGTTGCGCACACAAGAATTTGTTCGAACGGAAAGACATAATAAATCTAAGTCAAAGGGAGGTAACCTGGTTAAAATTGTCGCAGATCAAAAATCTTGGAATATGCGCATGTTCACTTAGTAGTGATGATGTCTGAAAAGTTTTGTCCAAATTGATTGATAAATGTAGGAGGAGTTGCACGCACAAGAATTTCATGTAGAAACCCATAATAAATCTAAGTTAAAGGGAGATAACCTAGTTAAAATTGCCACAGCTCAAAAATTTTGGAATATGCGCATGTTCACTTAGTAGTGATGATGTCTGTAAACTTTCGTCCAAATTGATTGATAAATGTAGGAGGAGTTGCGCTCACAAGAATTTCATGCAGAAACCCATATTAAATCAAAGTTCAAGAGAGATAACCTGGTTAAAATTGTCGCAGATCAAAAAGTTTGGAATATGCACATGTTCACTTAGTAGAGATGATGTTTGAAAGGTTTCATCAAAATCGGTTCATTAATGTAGGAGGAGTTGCGCACACAAGAATTTGTTCGAACGGAAAGACATAATAAATCTAAGTCAAAGGGAGATAACCTGGTTAAAATTGTCGCAGATCAAAAATCTTGGAATATGCGCATGTTCACTTAGTAGTGATGATGTCTGAAAAGTTTTGTCCAAATTGATTGATAAATGTAGGAGGAGTAGCGCACACAAGAATTTCATGTAGAAACCCATAATAAATCTAAGTTAAAGGGAGATAACCTGGTTAAAATTGTCGCAGATTAAAAAGTTTGGAATATGCACATGTTCACTTAGTAGAGATGATGTTTGAAAGGTTTCATCAAAATCGGTTCATTAATGTAGGAGGAGTTGCGCACACAAGAATTTGTTCGGATGGAAAGACACAATAAATCTAAGTCAATAAATCTAAGTCAAAGGGAGATAACCTGGTTAAAATTGTCGCAGATCAAAAATCTTAGAATATGCGCATGTTCACTTAGTAGTGATGATGTCTGAAAAGTTTTGTCCAAATTGATTGATAAATGTAGGAGGAGTTGCACGCACAAGAATTTCATGTAGAAACCCATAATAAATCTAAGTTAAAGGGAGATAACCTAGTTAAAATTGCCACAGCTCAAAAATTTTGGAATATGCGCATGTTCACTTAGTAGTGATGATGTCTGTAAACTTTCGTCCAAATTGATTGATAAATGTAGGAGGAGTTGCGCTCACAAGAATTTCATGCAGAAACCCATATTAAATCAAAGTTCAAGAGAGATAACCTGGTTAAAATTGTCGCAGATCAAAAAGTTTGGAATATGCACATGTTCACTTAGTAGAGATGATGTTTGAAAGGTTTCATCAAAATCGGTTCATTAATGTAGGAGGAGTTGCGCACACAAGAATTTGTTCGAACGGAAAGACATAATAAATCTAAGTCAAAGGGAGATAACCTGGTTAAAATTGTCGCAGATCAAAAATCTTGGAATATGCGCATGTTCACTTAGTAGTGATGATGTCTGAAAAGTTTTGTCCAAATTGATTGATAAATGTAGGAGGAGTAGCGCACACAAGAATTTCATGTAGAAACCCATAATAAATCTAAGTTAAAGGGAGATAACCTGGTTAAAATTGTCGCAGATTAAAAAGTTTGGAATATGCACATGTTCACTTAGTAGAGATGATGTTTGAAAGGTTTCATCAAAATCGGTTCATTAATGTAGGAGGAGTTGCGCACACAAGAATTTGTTCGGATGGAAAGACACAATAAATCTAAGTCAATAAATCTAAGTCAAAGGGAGATAACCTGGTTAAAATTGTCGCAGATCAAAAATCTTAGAATATGCGCATGTTCACTTAGTAGTGATGATGTCTGAAAAGTTTTGTCCAAATTGATTGATAAATGTAGGAGGAGTTGCACGCACAAGAATTTCATGTAGAAACCCATAATAAATCTAAGTTAAAGGGAGATAACCTAGTTAAAATTGTCGCAGACCAAAAATCTTGGAATATGCGCATGTTCACTTAGTAGTGATGATGTCTGAAAAGTTTTGTCCAAATTGATTGATAAATGTAGGAGGAGTTGCGCACACAAGAATTTCATGTAGAAACCCATATTAAATCAAAGTTCAAGAGAGATAACCTGGTTAAAATTGTCGCAGATTAAAAAGTTTGGAATATGCACATGTTCACTTAGTAGAGATGATGTTTGAAAGGTTTCATCAAAATCGGTTCATTAATGTAGGAGGAGTTGCGCGCACAAGAATTTGTTCGGATGGAAAGACACAATAAATCTAAGTCAAAGGGTGATAACCTGGTTAAAATTGTCGCAGATCAAAAATCTTGGAATATGCGCATGTTCACTTAGTAGTGATGATGTCTGAAAAGTTTTGTCCAAATTGATTGATAAATGTAGGAGGAGTTGCGCACACAAGAATTTCATGTCCGGAAAGACGTACGGACGGACGTACGGACGGACGGACGGACGGACGGACGGACGGACGGACGGACGTACAGGGCGATTCCTATATAGCCCCCACTTCTTCGAAGCGGGGGTATAATAATATTTTGAATTCAGTTAAAAGAAGTCAAGTCTTTAACAAGTCAATTTGTACTGAAGGTGTGGTAAACGATTTTGTGTTTGGAGGTTAGAAACAACTGAATTATGATAAATTCATAGTAATTTGTATATTTTTATACTTACCAATGGCCCAGACTTAGCTGCTGCTAACTCCAAAATATCGAGGGCCAAACACAAATTTTGCCCCCCCCCCCCCACCCCCCACAATCCCCAAATTTGCCCCCCCCCCACAATCCCCCAAATTTGCATGCAAAACCGAAAATTAGAAGTCCTATCTGGTCCTCCATACATTTACTCTCCGCCCATGCACAGATGCCAGGAAGTGACCGGAATTGGTGCCAACATCATTCTTTGTAAAAGAGAGTATTACATAATAATTCAGCGGGGGGGGTATGAGTGCCCACTCATGGGAGGGCCATCCCCGTCTGGGCCATTGGTAAGTATAAAGAGTAAGTACAAATTACTATGAATTTATCATATTTTTACACAACAACCAATGGCCCAGACTTAGCTGAATAGTAAGAAGGTGGAGGGCCTAGGACTTCCGAAATAGTTCCAATCCTGCAATCCATGATGAAAGGAAATTAGAAAAATTAGGAATTACATGTATGTCTCTCAAAACAATAATAGAGGAGACATATGCTAAATACGGAGCCCAATTAAAGCAATTCCTTATTGTAAGCATGAAGACAATGCTACTTAGGATGTAACAAGTTCCTAATTTTTAAGGCTAGTCCAGACTAAGCCCCAAAAGTTAGGATGGCGTATCTTAGAATGAATGAAAATCCCCCACAAACATAAGCCATACAAATAACAGTTCAGCTGTATGCAGGATACAATTATGGATAAAACAGCTTCCTTCATAGTTACATACTCTCTAATCCAGAGAAGAGGTAAAAATCCCCCCCCCCCCCCCCCACTTCTTTTGAAGGAATCTTCAAAAGAAAGAGGGGAGAGCTCTGGAATCAATAAGAGCAGTACCAAAAATAATATAAGTAATTGTCGAACAGGCCCTCAGGAATTAATTCATGATTAATAAATGGTGCTTAACGCCACTTCAGAAGTTAAGGCTATAGTGATGATCATGGTAATTAATATTGCCTGCTATATAAACGTACAGTGCAGACGGCGTACACAGATATGTCAAAAACCGGTGATATAAAATATAACACACACGTCCAATCGAACCACACTGAACAATCCCTGAAGAGAAAACACACTTCCTAGGTAATCCACAGGCGGCGTCTGTACAATAAATTCCAGTAACAACACTCTCCAATGTACTATCCGATATCTACGATCATAAAAACACATGGGAATATGCGAAATGAGTACTGACATAATAGAAACCTGGATCTAGAAATGAAAGTAGGCATGATTAACAGGCTCCGACACAGACCGCCCCCGAAATAGATTATGATTTCAAAGTCCACAAAATACAATAAAGCCTAATAATATAATGCACGAGAGCATTTATATTTAGCATGTAATCATCTGAATACCAGTTAACTGGTTATGCAGCCTGTGAGGTACTCAAGAGTAGCAATTTAATTGTGATGATTTTTAAATAAGCACTCGTATATAACAAATCAACAAATAATCACAGGAAAATAATCCAACTAAAAAGCGGATGTGCCCATGAGGTCGCCCAAGAACATGAACCAAATGCATAGTATGTATGTATTAAATTATATGAGGCTTGCGGAAGAAAACTATGTCTTGCCCGGTAATTGCCTCTAAACACATAGGCAGTGTGTGTGTGTGTGTGTGTGGGGGGGGGGGGGGCATTATTTAATCGTTCCTGTGCCAGTATCAAATAATATAGGAACCGCGATGGTTCCCTCACGTCTAACCGACTCCATTATGCCACTATGGACGGAGAAGGACGTGAAGAATAAAACTTCCTCTGAAAGAAGGCCCTCTCATGGAGGAAGCTTCTGGGGAGAGTCCCATAACAGACACTTGAGGATACTGATCCAAGGTTTCTGTGACAACAGAGGTGCTACTAGTAGTATTCACAACGAGACAGTTTAATCTTAAATGTAATCTATTGAATCAAATGAATTGGGAGGATATGCGTTTCCTATCATTCATCCCCAAGAATTCTGCAGAGCGTCTACTGCATGCACTCAATGGGTTGGGCATGGCGACACAAATGACGGTAACTAATTGTTCCGGTGCGTCGCAAACTAAAATATCATGGGGCGATCCCACTGGTAGCAAAACTGTTCAAATACTCGCTTGTTGAGCGTCCAATGCAAATGAAACAGGCGACCTTTCCGACAGCAAGTCTGCTAGTACGTTCAGATGACCCAGTATATGATGGATAGAGAGATGAACATGAAGTAGATAAATCTTTTCCGTTAGTTATCATAATGGAAATGAATGGGTGTCACCCTGGTTCCTGATGTACGCTACTACTATCGAGTTGTCCAACAAAATCTGAACATGCGTGTCTGCAAATAATATGAATCTATTGATGTAGCGCTAACAATACTGACATCATTCTTTGATGTTTACGTGTTTCTCCAGGAACCGAGGGTCTCAAGACCCCTGCATTTCGGGTCTGTCGGACTCAGGGTCGTGCCCCAAACTACTGACTCACACCTGTCATGATCGTGAAAGCCAGATCTGGCAGTTGCAGCGGAACTCTTTGATTTAACCACTGAATATCTGCCCCAATATGGATCTTTTGTTTACTAGATCCATTAAAACAATACTGGTCATGAGCAAATGTGCCTTCACACTCCAGTTCTGGGTAAAGAATAGCTGGAGGGGATGTGTGCGTAAGCGACCCATCTGAATAAGATGTGTAGCCGCTCCGCACAACCTCATCAGTTGCATAAAATTTCTCGCTGTTAATGCGTCTGAGTGTAGACAAAAGCGAGCATAACAACTGACTAATTTCGCTCTGGATAACAGCAGAAGAACCAGATTGTTGTGAGACATTACCGAGTTCATTATTCAAGTGACAGCCCAGGGCACTAGATTCAGACCGAAGCACATCACTCGGAACTGAAATACTATCCCTTGGACAACGAACCGTAGGTACTTTCTGAATGCCGGATATACCAGGACATGAAAGAATGTATCCTTAGATCTATGCTTGACGCATAGTCGATCACTCGAACGCTCGCTTTTACCAACTGAATGATTACCATAAATAAACTTTTAGAGCTTGTTATCCAGCTCCAGTCTAATATGGGTCGGAACGAGCTCTCTGGCTTTGGTACGAGTAACAGGTGACTATAGAATTCTAGAGAATCTTGATTCTCGACTACCTCTATTACTTTCATTGTCAAGAGAACCTTTACCTCCGATTGGAGAGACTCTTATGCAAGGATTTGACGGAAGCATTGTCCATCACGGACATTAAGTTAGTGGTGGTACTATCGGAAAGATTGCCATAGGCCGTCCGAGACCACACTTCTCGCCTACTGGACTTCCATAATAGTTATCCAGTTTGATGCGAATCTTGATAACCATCCGTCAACTGCTAAGCAATAGAGATCCTAACCCTCACCTGTAGTACCTGCGAGGCCTACAGAAGGAGAAACTACTAGAGATGAGACAATTAATCGATGTAACATCGGCACTCGGCCGATAAGCACCCATCGGTTCACCATTGGCACTTGAGGTTCAACATCGGCCCTCGCCGATTGTCTGAAACTCAGTGAAAGTGTTATGGATGATCTGTAATGAACTTTCTTCCCATTTGTTGGACAACCAGTGGCAAGCGATCAGTACATCACTCGTCTGTTACTGATATCAGGTAAGTGATGGTTCATGAAAGAAAAGGCACAATATTATAGTAAAGATTTTGATTGTGTAACTGTGTACCGAGTTGTTTTTTATCCATCATGTGAATATGGATGCTCTTCACTGCCCAAACTGTACTGCATTCTGTAAAATGTCGCAAATTTCTTTCAACCATGTTCATCGTCTCATTAAATATATATTATCGTGGCATTCTTTATTCCCATACTGGACAGATAATTCCTCCATATTAGTAATTCGTGTTAACTGTGAGAGGTCTGGGTGCAATAAGTTTAATATCGGGCCATTCGGGGTGGGATTTATTAACACGAAGCCAATGAATTTTTCTCATGTTGAAGTGTGTGGCACACGTGATAAAAACAGATAATGCAGTGCAACGTCATGAATCGTGTGACACAATCCCATATATGGGCTTACTGATGAAACTCCCACTTTAAAACATGTGGTTCCAACGATGGCTTTTGATTTTCATAAAACATTTTCTTCCAAATGTATTTATATACATTCAAGGGTGAAAAACCGCTATCATGTAAATATCAATTTTCCGTCTGCCTATTTTTCAATTTTAGGCACACGGGAAATGTGGTACTGGCAATTTGAAAGAAACAAAAACACACTTGTGTTCTTTGTTCTCTGATTTTTTTTTCAGCTGCATTTTGAATGCCTTTGATAATTAACTGCAAAGGCTGTTTGTCTGTGATAGTCGACTTCAAAGTCCATGTAGGGGGCAGTTTGGCAAAGACCCGACTTTGAAATGAATTGTTTCCAGTGTTTATGTAAACCGCATCAAAAGTTCAGAACACAATTTACCATGACGATGCATGTGATGAGTTCTCGACTCAGTTGTTAGCTGTTTATTTTAAATCGAAAATATACTGCATTGAAGGTGCTTCATTGACATCAGATTAACCCTTTGATGTCTGTTATTTAACCCTTTACCTAACGTGAAAAGCAGACGACACTTGCAAAAAAAATTCTTGAATAACTAATTTTTTTCATTTTTTGTCTCAAAAATATAGGTTATGACCCCTCGTTGGAACGAGCTCGACGAGCTCGTTCCAATGAGGGGTCATAACCTATGTTTTTGAGACAAAAAATGAAAAAAAATAGTGAAAATTAATTGGCGATTTTTTAGAATAGCGCTGGCCGGTTTTGGCCGTTACGTTGGGTAAAGGGTTAACGCGACTTATTCAAGTGAGTATTAAAAGTGTGTTATCTTCCAGGTTGATGGGGATTAATGGCACATAAATTAAATTCTGAATACTGTAAATCAGCCAGCTTCTGCAGTAAGCTTGAATAATAAAGAAACCATCTGACGTCGGCATTCGGTATTGGCCGATTGTTGTCTAAAATAATTGGCATTCGTCTGATGGGGCATTTTACTAATCGGCTCATCTCTAGAAACTACGTCTCCTTCGCATAGAGCCTCGAGCCAATGGCTTAGGGGTGTCTGACTGGTAGTCTCGATCAGACCTAAGCCCCCTATCTGAGTCGCTATATGACAAGTAATTATACGAGGGATACCTATACCCTCGCGAGGAGTCCTTTTTAGACGATTGTCTGTCTAGGACGTCTTCCCTTACTCTTTTCTGATATTGCGGGTCGATTACATGCTGTCTTAAGGAGCAGAGTATTGAAGCTTTCTTTGTAGAATGAAAGCTTATCGTCAAAAACTTAGTGTCCGGAAACCGGAGTGCCCCGTAGAGGGTTTTTCACCTTGTCATCTATTAATGATGATGACGCAAGGGCTCCGTCACGTCTGACTAACTCCAAATTAGCAACTGTTAAAACAGAGTTATACGTGATAAATATAATAGCCCTGGAAAGGACTCTAAATGAGGTACGAACGTCCTCAAATTCCTTTCCGTAGAGACGCTGCGTCACAGTTCTTATAGGTGATCTGCGTAAGACAGAGAGTCTAAATTTGCTCTGAATGAAGAAATTGCCGTCTCAATTGTGTCCGAGTGAATAGTGAATGAGGAAGGTAAGGCCATAACTAGGACCTTAGCCTGCTCATTCAAACGCAGAGGAACTCTCTATACACCTTCCCCGTTTTCTGTTATAATCGGTAAAATTACGGAAGATGATGACAAGAATCTGCCTTACTTCTTCCCATGGGAAAGTTGAATATGGCGTCGTCTAAAAGGCCTAAAGCCTGCGACACATGGTCTAGACTTAACCAGAAAAGACATGATCTCTTTTTCTGGATGAAGTCAGCGTCCAACAACGCTAGTGGTTTCTTGCAAGCAGTCGCAGCATTCTGATTCGCTGGAACAAATTCAGGGTAGTGTTGATGGATTAAATCCATCACAACCATGTGTTGTTCCGATAGGGAAGGGTAATCCCCCTCCGTATCCCTTTCATCATTCGTCTGAATCAGTAGAAAATCACAGTCAGCGGCATCTGAATGCGCAGATGACTGGACCAACCCAGCACCATCCGACACCTCAGGTTCTGAGACTGCCGTTGGCTGCTTCTGCACTTGCTGGGATGCTGTGATGAGCTGCGCAATCTGCGACAGCAAATCTGTTTTGGAGGCCTGAGGAGCAGCGGTCTTCTATTCTGGCCGCCAGCTGCTCCCGGGACAGTGTGTCCGAGACGGCTCTTTTCTCTGGACGTCCCGATATAAGAGGCCTCGTCTCTTAGCTACTGAATAGTGCTACTTTTGAGCGGTCGCAGCATTCTGAATCTCAGGAACGAACTCAGGGAAATATTGATGCATTAGATCCATCGCCACCCTGTGTTGTTCCGAAAGGGAAGGGTAATTCACCTCCAAATCCCTTTCACAATCCAACTGAATCAGATTATACTCATGGTCATCGGCATCTGAACGTGCAGATGACTGGACCGACCCAGCACCATCAGACAGCTCAGGTTCTGAGCCTGCCATCGGCTGCTTCTGGAGCTGCACAATCTGTGACAGCAAGTCCATTACGGAGACCTGAGGAGCAGCGGTCTTCTGTTGCTTGGCCGCCGGCTGCTCCTGGGACAGTGTGTCCGAGATGGCTCTTTTCTGTGGACGTCCCGATGAATGAGGCCTCGTCTCCTTGGCTACAGTATGGTGTGACTTCTTTGACGAACAGTAGACCTTCTCAGCAATGCTGGCTGGATATCAGAAGTCACATAGCCATGGTGCGGTCGTGTGTGCTTGGTAGATGCTGAAGAAGAAGCCGTAACTGTAGCTGACCCCAGCTGTGAACTGCCGGACGGGAGGCGTGGACAGATGCTCCGACTGGCACAAGTTCCGAACCACAACATCTGACCCCAGATGTTATGAACAAGAGGGGCCTCTCTCGCTCGTGGTCCTTCAGACCTCGCCAAGCTTCCCGCTGAACTTCTTCCTCTCCATCGTCGCAGGGTGAACCTGTTATTATTTTATAGTGCTCACTCTAGCCTTTCTACTCTCCTCGACCGCAACAGACACACCCAGCATCAGTGATCACAGTACCCACGGACGGCATAACTGCTTCACCAGTCGAGCTAGCTGGCGACAGGGAGGTGAAACCACGTTGTGGTTTATTGCCATCTAATATTCATGAGCACTTTAGCCGCTAGCTCTAATTGACTATCTAAATGCAATGGAAGCATACTCTCTGACAGCGTCATGTAAACATCACCATATTCTTGTTCCTCTGTAAATAGAAACTAAAGCGACTTTTTGGCGAGAGGACCGGCAGTGGCCTCTCGCTAACAATGTACCATGACACCCGTCTCCAATGTTTGTCATCCCATGCAACACATGTTGATCAAGAATTAGTGGGAGTACATCGACTACAAGCAAGGCAACCAACATGTAAATCAGGGGAAAGGCTTCCTCGCCTAGCTTACTGAGCAATATGCTTTCATTAAATATTATAAAAAGATACATAACAAATAACATTCAAAATATAAATCGAAAAATAATTTACACAAAAAAATATTTCGAAAAATTTTGACAAGAGCCCAAGTTCCCAAAGGGAACGAAGTGCCCAAATGTATCCCGATAGAGCCCAAGTGTGGACAAAAATTATTTTTCTATCTAAAAAAAATTCCCTGCTACATTACCGGAATATTTAATGTATCTTGCAACAGTCCTTACCATATAATAAATAGGAAACTACATATATAAATAGAGCGTTGTCAATGTAAACAGCGTCAGAATAAAACTGGAAACAAGACCCTAGGCAACACAGCCCGAAGTCAGTAACAGATTTTTTAACTATCCGATGTAAAGCAAGATCTTCATCACAAGAAAAAACGATACATCGGATGTATGATGCATGACCAAATCACCTAAATACCCCTAGGGTGAGGACGTAACCATGGGGATATATAGAATAAACATTCTGTGTAACACGTTAAACTCCCAAGAAATTTTATAAAAAAATTTCAATAAAACAAGCCAAAAAGCTTGGAAGATTAACTGGGGGGTTCAAGGGAGGGTAGGGAAGGAATACTTAACAAACAGTGGAAAAATCATTATCAATAATGATGACGTTAGGCCCATGTCCCGAAATTGGGGAACATGAACTAATTTTTATAAATATTATAAAGTTACAGCCCTGAACGTTTCAAACCACCGTTTCTTCCTTCCTTCATCCAGTTGTGTCCATGGATCCACCAAATTAACCATTGATTTGTGTCTGGCATCATTATAAACTGAGATTTAAAAGCACAGAAGTCAGTTTGTTGTTATCTGACTGAGGGCCAAAGAAAGAATGATGTTTGCGCCAGTTCCGGTCACTTTCTGGCATCTGCGCATGCGCAGAGAGTAAATGTATGGAGGACCAGATAGGACTTGTAATTTTCGGTTTTGTATGCAAATTTTGGGGATTGGGGGGGCAAAATTTGTGTTTGGCCCTCGATATTTTGGAGTTAGCACCAGCTAAGTCTGCGCCATTGGTTGTTGTGTAAAAATATTCATTAAAGAAATATCCATTTAATTGGACTCCATTGTATTTTAGCATCTTCAATAACTGAAATGCTTATCCAACTCAGCTGTGAGATTACAGTTGTAAAGGAAAAGTTAAAAAATTTATAGTAATTTATATATTTTTTATACTTACCAATGACCCAGACTTAGCTGGTGCCAACTCTTAAAAATATAGGGCCAAACACAAATTTTGCCCCCAATCCCCAAAATTTGCATCTAAAACCAAAGAAAACATGTCCTGAATGGCCCTCCAAACTTCACCTCTACTGCTCATGCGCAGTGTCAAGGACGTCCCAAAATTGGCGCCATTAATCATTCTTGTAACCAGTGCCTGGTAAGCGCTATGTACTCAGAGGGGAGGTATGAGTTCCCAACTCCTGGGAGGGCCATCCCCGTCTGGGTCATTGGTAAGTATAAAAAATATATAAATTACTATAAATTTTTTAACATTTTTATACTGTACCAATGACCCAGACATAGCTGAATAGTAAAAAGGCTGGAGGGCCTAGGACAAGCAAGTTGAAATACGCTCAATTATATAAAATAGAGTCATCCCCTCTAGGGGAAAAGGAGTATTAGGCCTTACATGTATCTTTCTTATTTATGATAAATTAGAAAGACACAACACCTTCCAAAATTGAGCATCATAACATCCATGTACTCTATTAATATCCAGTATAATCCTTATACTAATAATTTTTAAAGTAAGCCAATAAATAAAGTCTAGAGAATAGAGACTCTTTATACTCCTTAAAAGTGTCTCAGGATTGAATAATAACGCCCGTTTGACACTTGATATATTCAAAAGCTATACTTTAAAAACTATGACCTGAATGAATTTTTAAAACATAAACTTCTCACTTAAAAGCCATCCCAGTAACAGCTCAGAATTACTAACTCCGGAGGAGGTATCCCCTTGTTTTCATAATAAAACAGGTGACCCAAGGGAACACCCTCCCCCCCCCCCCTTTTTCTTGCCCTGGGTCAAATAGCCCAGAGCGAAGAGGGCCGCAGGACGGAGTCACTGCCGGAACAGAAAGCCTACCTAGCTATAGTAGCAACTGTTAAGTGAATGACATTCTGAGCAGTAGATAATAGACCTAACAATGGAGGCCTCCAAAAATGGACTCAATATTCTGAGATAAAAATTCATGAATGTGGATGGCTGAGTGCAATGAGCAGCCTTCAAAAATCTATAATAGCGACACTATTAGTGTAAGCCCAAGATGTAGAAAGAGCTCTAACTTCATGAGCTGAAATGTCAAGCACAAACTGCTGAGTCAATGATATACCATAAGCAGTACCGATAGTTAATTGAATCCATAAGCAATAGAATGGAGCGTAATGTCCTTCTATTAGGCATCAAAGACAGAAGAAGCTTACGTCCATACTAATAAACTGATATCTGTTTATAAATACGTAAACTCTAACTGGACAGAGTAAAGGCCTATGCCCGTACGAAGACGGAAGGACCTTAATAACAATAGGTTCCGGATATTATTAGGAGACTGACTCTTAACCAAAAATCCAACCTAAGTAGTAAAGGAAGTAGTGTTTCCATCACTACAAAAGTGAGAATCGTCCACCGATAGTGCATGAAGCTCACTGACTCCTCAATAAAAGAGAAGACTAACAGAATTATTGTCTTAAAAGGTCAGAATTTGAAAACTACTGTTTCCAGAAGCTCAAATGATTACTTAGCTAAATAAGAACCGAAGCTAAATTCCGTATAGGAATTTAATCTAATGATTCTAGGTCTATTTATCGAAAAGTTTCTAACTGACTTAGATAAAGAGACATAAGACTCAATTGTAAACTATCACAGAGTGCATAGGTATGAGATAACATAGACCTATAACGTAAATAGTAACAGGCTGCAGTTGATCTTGTTAAACAAGTATACAAGAAAGTTACAATGTCTAGTACGGAGGGATCAAAAATATCAACATAATGATCCCTACACCAACGACAGAAGAGCCTCCACTTTAGCCGCATAGTATAGCGAAGAAGAGGTTCTCCTACAGTAAGAAATCACGTCCAAAGCTCGTCCTGTACATTGCTTGCCATGCAAGAAGGACCACACAATGGAATACGTGAAGGTTGAGACCTTGCGGGTTGTGATGAAGTTGACACGATTTCCCCAGCGAAAGAAGATCCTCTCATGGAGGAAGTTTTCGCGGTAAGTCCCACAGTAGACACCTGAGTAAATTTACCCACGGTCTCTGTGAAGACAGAGATGCTATCAACAGAATTGTATTATGGATGTTTATCTTAGCAATACTTGCTGAATAAACAGCGCTGGAGGATACGCATATCCTATCATTCCGTCCTATTAGATCAATAGAGCGTTAACAACATAAGCTCAGGGATCCGGACATGCAAACACATACGTCTGCAAATGAATAGTGAGTTGTGTCGCAAATAAATTATCATTGGGCGTTCCCATTGATAGCAAATCTGATTGAATACTTGTTTGTTGAGAGTCCATTCCGACAGCAACAAGCGACCCTTACGTGAAAGGGAGTCAGCTAATACAATCAGACGACCCGGAATATGACGGACCGAAGCAGAACTTGGTGTACTATAACAAACAGAAGGATTCTTTCCGTTAAATTGAAAAACGGAATCGAATGAGCGCCTCCCTGGTTCCAGAGAAACGCAACTACTGTCGTATTATCGGACAGGATTTGGACATGCATTTCTGAATAATGTTCATCCAATGACATAGTGCAAGCCTAAAGAACATTATTCCCTGGAAGATAAGTGCTTGCCTAGAAACTGCAGAACCCAAAGACCCTGGCACTTCGAATCCGTTGGGATCAATATTGTACCCCAACCTGTTTGACTGGCATCCGTCATAATCATAAAACCTGGATTCGGCAACTGTAGTGGCACTCTCTGAGTCAACCACCGAATGTTGCCCCAGTCTGAATCTCTTGCTACACTTGATAGACAAGAGAACGTGTATATCGAGCAATTCATAGATTGCTGAAGAGTTGCTGTCGAAGAGAAGCTTCTCCGAGACCGAAGCGACTCTGAGAGAGTTCTTCACCTTACTATCCACGCGCGTGGATGTAGCTAGGGCTGCGTCACGTCTAACCAACACCAGGTTGCCACTGAAGGGCGGAGTTATACGTGGAAAAACTACTGCCCTTGAAAGAAATCACATCGAGGATCATATCCTGGAATTCTTTCACTTGAAGACGTAATGATAACGCCTCAGTAAGGTGGTCTACGTATGATAAAGCGTCTAAGTTAAGTCTATTAGACATCATTGTCGTTTCCAACACCGTGGTTGGAATTGACATAGATGGCGAAAAAGATAATTCTCAGTCTTCAACCCCGCCGTCTAGACGCATATGAACTCTCGGTATGCCCTGTTCTGCCAAAATAAATTATTTCCTAGAATTGATAAAAGGCAGAAGAGCATTGCGGACAAGAAACTAGACTATCATGCTTGGTAGCAAGCTTATATATAGCGTCGTTAAATAATTCGAATGTTCTGACATTATTGGACTGTGTCGGTAAGTCAGGGACAATGTCCCTGAACCGATCCAAAACTCCGTGTCCAATGACGCTATTAGTCTCTTATCCAGCATCGCAGCAATGTAGTCCGACGGAACAACCTGTGGAAGATAATGCCAGAAGATATGTATGGCAACTTCCGTTGTTCTGAAAGGGAAAGCTCGAAATCGTCCGAACCCCTTTCGCCATCCTGTCGGACCCTATAAAGTGTTCGGTCGTCCGAACCTGATGCAACAGCGGAGCGCACCGACCCAGCGCCGTCGGATAATTCCTAATCCGACCGAGAATCTGTCGATTGCTGGGATGCTGCGATAAACTGTGCTAACTTGGATAGCACGTCCGTCACTGAGGCCTGTGTAGAAGCGGTCTTACAATGCATTGCCGCTGGAAGCTCCATGCTCGTTACCCCGTGCATACATCTATTATGCGAACGAACGGAGTGTATAGGCCTCATGTCCCTTGGCTACCGGATGGCGTGACCTGTTCGCCGTGGAATCACTGAATGACGAAGCTGGCCGGATACTCGAGGTCACGTAGCCAATGTGCGGTCGTGTGCGCTGCTGTGAGGATGAGGAAGCATTATCGACAGTCTCTCGGACTGTCAATATAACGGAGCGTCCCAGGCGGCGGACATATGCTCCGAATGCGAAATATCTGTACCACAACATCCGGTCCCATACGTTGTTGTACAAGAGAGGGACCTCTCTCGCTCGCTGCCCGGATGGACCTGGACGAGCTAGGAACCGGACTAACAGGCTTCCTCCGATCTGTCCTCTAATCCGTCGTCACTGGGTGTGTACTAAAGTTTATTATAGTGCTCGCATCACCCAAATCTCCTTCCTAGACCGCAACGGACGAACCCGGCTGCCGAACCATTCGATGAATGGACGCTACACCGGGTGAGCTAGCGAATGTCAACTCCGTCAATCCCACTAGGGACCTCTTAGGCGATTGACATAATCCATGAGCACTTATTGCCGCTAGCTCTTCATTAACTATGACGACAGAGGCACACTTTTGAAAGACATCTCCATAACTTTGCGAACAAGAAACCAGACATGCTTGTTAATAGCAAGCAAATAATAATATATATAGCGTCGTTCAATAATTCGAAAGTTGTGTGACATTATTGGACTATGTCGGAACTGAGGGACGATGTCCCTGAACCGAACCAAAAATTTCTGTGTCCACCGACGCTATCAGTTTCTTATCCGGCATCGCAGCATTCTGGTCCGACGAAAGAACCTCTAGAAGATAAAGTCAGATGACATAAACAACAGCTTATGTTATTCCGAAAGGGAAAGCTCGAAATCCTCCGAATCCCTTTCGGCATCCCGTCGGACCGGATGAAATTTTCGGACGTCCGTACCTGCTTCCGCGGAGCGTCCCGACCCCGCGTCGTCGGATAATACATGATGCGACAGATTCTGTCGTTGCTGGGATGCTGCGATAAACTGTGCTATTTGGGATAGCACGCCCGTCACCGAGGCCTGTGCAGAAGCGGTCTTACGATGCATTGCCACCGGAAGCTCCGTGTTCGTTGACTCCCGCACACTTTCTTATGCGAACGTCCGGAGTCTGCAGGCCTCGTGTCCCTGGCTACCGGATGGTGTGACCTGGTCGCCTATGATTCTCTGATTGGCGAAGCTGACTGGATATCCGAGGTCACGTAGCCAAGAGCGGTCGTGTGCGCTACCATGAGAATGAGGAAGCCTTATTGACATTCTCTCCGGACTGACTATATATCGGAGCATCCCGATCGGCGGACGTATGCTCCGAATGCGAAACATTTTGTACCACAACATCTGGGGCCAGATGTTGCTGTACGAGAGAGGGGCCTCTCTCGCTCGCAGTCCGGATGGACCTGGACGAGCTAGGAACCGGACTGAAAGGCTTCCTCCGTTCTCCCTCTAATCCGCCGTCACTGGGTGTGCATTTGGTTGATTTATAGTGCTCGCATCACCCCAAAACTCCTTCTAGACCGCAACGGACAAACCCGGCTGCCGAACCATTCGATGAATGGATGCTACACCGGGCGAGCTAGTGGACATCAACGGCCGTCGAACCTACTAGGGTCCTCTTAGGCAATTCACATATTTACATGAGCACTTTTCCGCTAGCTCTTCATTAATTGTGACGACGGAGGCACACTTTTGGAAGACATCACGGATACATCACCCTATTCTTGATCGTCTGAAATAGAGATTGATAAAGTAGAGTGACCCTGTGGGGAAAGGACCAGAATGGCCATTTCCCCACTAACATAACGTGACATACGCTTTCCATTTTGTCATCGAAATTAACACATACAGAACAGGAGTTAGTGCGAGTACACTGACTACATATACAATGATTATGAAAGTCAGAGGAAGATTTCCTCTTATTACAATTGAACAATATCCTTTCATTGTGAAAAGAAAACAAAGTCCTAGTACTCGCACCAACCCCTGACAATGAAAATACATAATAATATGATCCATTAATATAGAAAAAATAATTGCAATCAAAAAATTTTGAAAAAATATTTTTTCAGAACAGCCCAAGTTTCTGAAAAGTAACGTTGAGCCCCAATGGATCCCAAACCTAAGTGTGGACAAAAATTCTAAAAATATTTTAAACAATTTATGCAACACTTACGAACAATAATAATGTATCTAGATATGATTAAATTAACATCCAGATATTATTTTCAAGAAATCCCCCCTCACACAGAGGGCTGTAGTAAATGTAAACAATAAGTGTAAAAACACTAGAACAAGACTCCAGGCACCCTGGCCCGAAATCAGTTACCAATAATACACTATCTGATGCAAAACAGAGACTTCCAGGGAAGAAACTGCAGAACATCAGATGGTAGATGCAGAACACTATGCCTAACCACCCATAGGTGAAGACGTAAACATGGGGAAAAGAACAGAATTCATTCTGTTATCCAGCTAAAACTCCCAAGAAATTTTAGTAATAAAATTACAGAAAATATGCCAAAAGCATGGGAGAATAGAAAGAGGGGACTTAAAGGAAAGGGAGAGAGGAAAACACTGAACAAGCAGTGTAATTTGATTAACAAGAATGACCACAACATGCTGTTGCCTCGAAAATAGGTAACTTAACATAATTTCATTAAAAAATTTTAAGTTACAGCCCTGATTATTTTCTGTCACTCATTTTTCCTCTCCTCCTTCTATATCCTCCTTAGAATCACCATTTCTCTAATATTTATGTGTCTGGCATCATTTAAACTGAGATTTACAAGCACAAAGATCAGTCAGATGTTAAGTGATGAAGGGCCAAACAAAGAATGATTAATGGCGCCAATTTCGGAACGTCCTTGACACTGCGCATGCGCAGTAGAGGTGAAGTGTGGAGGGCCATTCAGGACATGTTTTCTTTGGTTTTAGATGCAAATTTTGGGGATTGGGGGGCAAAATTTGTGTTTGGCCCTATATTTTTAAGAGTTGGCACCAGCTAAGTCTGGGTCATTGGTACAGTATAAAAATATTATGCTTCACAACTGTAATCTTACCACTGAATCAGATAAGCAGCATATTACCTATAATCTTGATATTTTTCCTCCTTACAAAACAACAAAGGTCATTCCAAAACTCTGTAACAAGTTATTCCTTTACCTAACATGACCTGCAGGTAACACATAAATTATTTTTAATCAACCAACTAACATTTTTCCATATTTTACTTCATAAGCATAGTATATGACCACAAAATGGAATAAGTAAGCCAGATCAGCTCTATTCAAAAAGATATCTTAAGTTGGATTTTGGAAGAAAAAATGAAAGAATTACGGAATTTTAAAGTGTTGAGCTGATTTCCCAATTTATTACTAAAAGGTTAACTGGGTTGTCCCACACTGAAAATATACACACACTCTAATAGTGAAGTGCATGTTCTCCATTAGAAAATTTGCAACTTTGAGATGTATATGTAAAATGCTGTAGAAATACCAAAGAAAGATTTTTTATGAAATCTATTCTTGCAAAACCATATG
Source organism: Pictodentalium vernedei (assembly GCA_031216915.1). Taxonomy (NCBI): domain Eukaryota; kingdom Metazoa; phylum Mollusca; class Scaphopoda; order Dentaliida; family Dentaliidae; genus Pictodentalium; species Pictodentalium vernedei. Next base: position 266,005,397 of record CM062291.1, on the reverse strand, counting down.
AAAAAGATGCTTTAATGGAATCCAAAACACATTCTAACAACAAAGGCTAACAAATGCAAATCTGATTCCTTAACATTTTAGGAAAAAGTACCTTTGTACAGGTTATCAGATGTGTGTGTATTGGTTTGAATAAGAGAAAATATCTGTCCAGAGGGTACTGTAATTTTTCATCATAAGTTTACTTACATTCCTTCAAATACAGCAAACTGTGTCGATCGATATATTCCTGATCCCCATAAAGGGGGTATACAACCCCTACAACAAATAATTGTAGAACTGATTAAAAACTTGACCAATATGCATCATACCCTACAGTACAGTCACCATGGACTTGTCATAATCCATGTCTGGGCAGTGATGTCCATGCATACGTTTACCAGGTACTACAAAAATCATCAGCAGCAAAATTTTAATTAATGAAGCACCAGGTTGTACCCATGGCCAGTTATTTATTTATTTATTAAGGTTTAATGACACTTTAACAGCAAAGGACATATCATGTCGGTGGAGTACCCGAAGAGAACCACCGGTTAATGACAAGCAGCTGCCAGCTCCCCAACATCGTAACTCAGCAGTGCAGCACAGGCAGGGTTAGATTGGTTGAAGACATGTGCACCATTGACGTGCAGTACGCCTTAGTACATGGCGTCATCGTGCCCCCATGTGGACAATCAGGGTTAAGGGCCTTGCCCACGGACACAACGTGGGAGTCCAAATCAATCGCTCAGACGGTCACCCATCCAAGGACTCAACGTTGCTTTACTTCGGTGATCTGATGAGAACCGGTTACTGCAATGCCACCGCACCCCCGGTTGTACCCAGTGCTTCATTAATTAAATTAAATGATTATTCCTGTAATTAGTGTTTGGAATCTAATCTTGTTGCGTCCTGTGGAAATATTGCCCACATGTAGAAAGTGACCGGTCCGCAGTGGCCGACTGTAAGTTAACAACTACATTCACTGTACTTTTACCTGTTAACTCTTTACCTAATAATGTATGTGTGTGTGTTTTTCATAAGACACAATCATGTTTTAGAGGAATTTTGAATGTTGGTTTCTGATCCCCTGCCGGGATTCGAACCCTCGGCAACACCGCCTGGCAATCACGAGTCCAATGCCTAGACCATTGCACACCGGCAAAAACGATGGCTGGAATCTAGCTTTTTAGATGAAGTCCTCATGTGTGTGTTTGTATGTATGTATGTGTGTGTGTGGGTGTGTGTGTGGGAGGGGGGTGGAGTGGGGGGGGGGGGGTGATGTGTTATAGTAGTCAATTTTTGTTTGTTTGCATTTAGTAACTCCAAATCCTTCAAAATATTTGGTATGCAGTGGTGGTGTGTTATAGGAGCCTATTTTTGTTTGTTTGCATTTAATAACTCCCAATCCTTCAAAATGCATTTTTGGAAAAACTGCCTAAACGACCGAGTTGTGGAACCTATATTCAAACCTGGCCTATATTACTAGCTGGAAAATACACATATCAACTTTGGTTGAAATCAAATAATCCAAACTGGAGTTATCGGTCAGAAACCAATTGTTTACAGACAGATGGATGGACTGACGGACAGACCGACGGATGGACGGACGAAAGTCATGACTATAACCCTGACTGCAAACAGTCAGGCTAAAAATGCATTTTGTACCAAAGAAAAGATATTGCTTAAATGGCCCTGGGGGAGGAGGAGGTGGGAGGTGGGGGGGGGGGGGGGCTTGAGAGGGGGGGCTTGGGGGGGGGCTTGGGGGAGGGGTGTTAGGAGAGTCCATTTTTTTTCCGCATGTGGTCAGTCTAAATCCTTCAGAATGCATTTTGAGCAAAGAGAAAAAAAATGCCTAACTGGTAGCGAGGGGGGGGGGGGGGGGTGGTGTTTGTCTGGTTTTTAACCACAAACTTTAAGCAAAACTGTAAAAATAGGCCGATGAAATTGTCAGATGTGTACCCATACACGCAACTAGTAGAAAGCTGTATGACGGAGGGCCGACATTATGTACACCATACATGGTATGGGTACATATAGAAATGGATTGGAGGAGTGCCTAATTTGATGGATAAAGGGTTAATATCTCCGGATCAAATTATTAGATTTACATAAAAAACTATACAGCACAGCACATCACATCAGTAACCTGAATACATATATAAAGTAACCTGATAATCGGATTAATATTTATTGAGTTATCGCATGCCAAAGAAATGGATTGGAGGAGTTCTCAATTTGAAGGATAAAGGGTTAATATCACAGGATCAAATTATCAGATTTACACCAAAAACTATACAGCACGGCTCATCAGTAACCTGAACACAAATATAAAATAACTTGACAATCCAAGCAATATTTTTCAAGTTATCGAATGCTAAAAGGATTGGAGGAATTTTCAATTTGAAGGATAAAGGGTTAATATCTCAGGATCAAAATAACAGATTTACACCAAAAACTATACAGCTCGGCAAATCAGTAACCTGAACACAAATATAAAGTAACTTGACAATCCAAGCAATATTTTTCAAGTTATCGAATGCTAAAGAGATTGGAGGAATTTTCAATTTGAAGGATAAAGGGTTAATATCTCAGGATCAAAATAACAGATTTACACCATAAACTATACAGCTCGGAACATCAGTAACCTGAAGATATATATAAAGTAACATGACAATTGGATTGATATTTTTTGAGTTATCTCATGCCAAAGGGATTGGAAGAATTCTCAATTTGAAGGATAAAGAGTTAATATCTCAGGATCAAATTATCAGATTTACACCAAAAACTATACAGCTCGGCACATCAGTAACCTGAACACAAATATAAAGTAACTTGAAAATCCAAGCAATATTTTTCAAGTTATCGAATGCCAAAGAAATGGATACGGATGCCAGATGGACGGAGAAAGGATGGACGAACGACGGATGGCCACCCTGGATGCCGGCATTATGTGTACCATACATAGTATGGGTACACATAAAAAGGATGGACGAAGGACGGATGGCCACTCCGGATGCCGGCATTATGTGTACCATACATAGTATGGGTACACATAAAAATGCATTTTTGACGAAAGAAAGAAAAAGTGCCTAACTGGCCCTGGGGGAGGGGAGGGGGGGGGGGAGGGTTACGAGAGTTTAAAAAAAGTTCTGCATGTAGTGACTGTAAATAGTTCAAAATGCATATTGGAGGAAATAAAAAAAAAAGAAAATGCCTAATTGGTGGGGGCTGGGCAGGGCAATAACTTCAACAATTTTCATTGGATAATTGTGGTCATCAAACTTGACCTAGAAACATGTACCAAAAAGAATTGAAATCCGTTAACTTTTGTTTAAGTTATGGCATAAAGAAAGTTTGGACAGATGGATGGACTGATGGATGGATGGACTGACAGATAGACAGACAGAGTTAGCTCTGTGCTATATCCCTCCTTGTGGGAGGGGATAAAAAGTAACGAAGTATGTGGTAGAAGCCTAATTTGAAATTTAGAGAAACTAAGTTCGAAAAACGTTGTGAAAAGGGTTAAATTAATGCCAAAATTATGTGAAACCACTGTGTTCAGCTTCAGTAGACCTTGCCCGAAATGAAAAAAAGAAATGACGTTGTAACAGAGTGTTTGGAGAATGAAAGGTAGAACCTTGAAAAGCAGAACTTTAATCCGAAACTTTAAGCTGGGAATACTAAGTAAGATTGATTGGCAAAAAAGGGTTAAATATTTACTAAAACTGATAAAAGAAATCACTGATGTAAATGGAATCACTAAGTTGTATTGACCATGCAAGAATTAGAGTAAGAAAGTATGTGGCAAAGTTAATTTCAAATACAAAGAAAGTAAGTCTGAAAACATGTTTAAAAGGGGTTAAAATCATGCCGATATTAATGAAAATCACTGTAGAAATGTTCAGCAGACATTGTCCCAAATAAGAAACAGTGACATTCCACTAAACTGTTTGAAGAATTAAAGGTGTAATTTTAAAACACCCCCCTCCCCCCCCTCCAAAAAAAACCTTTAACCAAAAACTTTAACCTGGAAGTTGTAAGTTAAATTGCAAGGCCATTACAAACATCTAGGTAATGACCTGATAACAAAAGTACATATAAAGTATTGTAACGGTCTGTACATAAATACTGACCGTTGCCTGTAACAAATGTATAGGTAAAGTTTTGTAAAGGTGGGTGACAGTCAGATGCTAAACTAGAAAAGAAATCTTTGAGTCCCAGAGTGGGTCTGACTGAACCCCAAAATATTTGTTCTCATAGCACAGTGATAACAAAGGCACCCCAAACCACACTCGTTCCTGTCCCAAGGTGAAAACAAAGGTACCCAAGAAGTTTTGTGAAGATCAGTTCATAAATACGAGCTGTATAGAACTTGTGACAAAAAACTGATTGGACCTAATTTCGGTACAAAATGGCCACTGGCAGTCATCTTGAATTTTGGACCGTAACCAGAAACACTCATTCTCGTCCCAAGGTGATAACAAAGGTACCCAAGAAGTTTTGTGAAGATCGGTTCATAAATACAGCCTCTACCCTGAGCCGTATTGACATGTGTGCTTACATTGTGTAAGTAGCACAGAATAAATAAAGTTCATCTAATTTGCATAATTTCTGCACGAAAAAAAACCCCTTACAATATGTGATGCATTCCATGTTACTAAATATTCATACAAAAATTTATTCAAATCAGAACTTTCATACAGAAGTTCTGTACAAAAGACTGATTGCACTAATTTTGGTACAAAATGGCTGCTGGTGGCCATCTTGAATTTTGGACCACACCCCAAAACACTCGCTCTCATCCCACAGTGATAACAAAGGCACCCAAGAAGTTTCGTAACGACTGGTTCATAAATATGGCCTCTAGTCTGAGCTGTATAGAAGTTGTGTTCAAATGAAAGTGTCAATGACACTGTAGCTCAACTTGACAAACTTCAACTTGGTAAGTTATAAATGAAATGGCAAAATTGAAGATCATTGGTACCAATGTCATTTTTTTTGCCAGTGGCAACATTTTTTGACAGAAACCGAAGAAAATCGATAGCTCCCATCTAGAGGCCTCCCCAAAACAAGCATGCCAGGTTTCAAAGCAATCCGATCATAAATGTGCCCTGTAGGGTGTACAAAAGGGAAATATTGTGGTCTGACTAGACTAAATTCTAAGAACGTTGGCCGTGGCAACATTTTTTGACGGAAATGGAAGAAAATCGATAGCTCCCATCTAGAGGTAACCATAAATAAGCATACCAGGTTTCAAAGCAATCTAATCATAAATGTGCCCTGTAGGGTGAGCCAAAGGGAAATATTGTGGTCTGACTGAACTAAGTTTTAAGAATGTTGGCTCCGGCAACATTTTTTGATGGAAATTAAAGAAAATCAATAGCTCCCATCTAGAGGTCACCCCAAACAAGCATGCCTGGTTTCAAAGCAATCCGATCATAAATGTGCCCTGTAGGGTGTGCCAAAGGGAAATATTGAGTCTTATGACTAAACTAAGTTCTAAGAACGTTGGCCGCGGCAACATTTTTTGACGGAAATTGAAGAAAATCGATAGCTCCCATCTAGAGGTCTCCCCAAACAAGCATACCAGGTTTCAAAGCAATCAAATCATAAATGTGCCCTGTAGGGTGTGCCAAAGGGAAATATTGTGGTCTGACTAAACTGAGTTCTAAGAACGTTGGCCGCGGCAACATTTTTTGACGGAAATTGAAGAAAATCGATAGCTCCCATCTAGAGGTCACCCCAAACAAGCATGCCAGGTTTCAAAGCAATCCGATCATAAATGTACCCTGTAGGGTGTGCCAAAGGGAAATATTGAGTCTTCTGACTAAACTAAGTTCTAAGAACGTTGGCCGTGGCAACATTTTTTGCCGGAAATTGAAGAAAATCGATAGCTTCCATCTAGAGGTCACCCTAAATAAGCATACCAGGTTTCAAAGCAATCAAATCATAAATGTGCCCTGTAGGGTGTGCCAAAGGGAAATATTGTGGTTTGACTAAACTAAGTTCTAAGAACGTTGGCCGCGGCAACATTTTTTGACGGAAATTGAAGAAAATCGATAGCTCCCATCTAGAGGTCACCCCAAACAAGCATACCAAGTTTCAAAGTAATCTGATCATAAATGTGACCTGTGAGGTGTGCCAAAGGAAATTGTGGACGTACGTACTAACGTACTAATGTACGTACGTACGTACGTACGCCGACGGACGAGAAGTGATGGCAATAGCTCAGCTTGACTTTGTCAAGTTGAGCTAAAAACTGATTAGACCTAATTTCGGTACAAAATGGCCACTGGCAGCCATCTTGAATTTTAGACCGCACCCAGAAACACTCGTTCTCGTCCCAAGGTTATAACAAAGGTACCCAAGACATTTCGTGAAGATCAGTTCATAAATTCAGACTCTAGTCTGAGCCGTATTGACATGTGTACTTACTGTGTGTAAGTCGCACTGAAAAAATCAAAGTTCATCTAATTTGCATAATTTCTGCACGAGAAAGAAACCCGTATTATATGTGATGTATCCCATGGTACTAAACATTCACACAAAAAGTTATTCAAATCAGCGCTTTCATATGGAAGTTCTGTGCAAAAATCTGATTGCACCTAATTTTGTACAAAATGGCTGCCATCGGCCATCTTGAATTTCGGACCGGACCCAAAAACACTCGTTCTCGTCCCACGGTGATACCAAAGGTACCCAAGAAGTTTCGTAAAGATCGGTTCATAAATAAGGCCTCTAGCCTGAGCCGTATTGGCATTTGCACTTACAGTGCTGAAAGTAACACCAAAAAACATCAAAATTAGTCTAATTTGCATAATTTACGCACGAGAAAAAAGTATTATATATGATGTATCCCATGGTACTAAACATTCATACAAAAAATTATTCAAATTAGAGCTTTCATATGGAAGTTCTGTACAAAAAACAGATTTTTGCATCGTCGGTACAAAATGGAGGCTGGCAGCCATCTTGAATTTCGGACCGCACCCAAAAACACTCGTTCTCGTCCCACGGTCATAACAAAGGTACCCAAGAAGTTTCGTAAAGATCGGTTCATAAATACGGCCTCTAGCCCGAGCCGTATCCAATTTTTGACGGACGGACGGACGGATGGACGGACGATGGACGACGGGCCATGACAAAAGCTCAAATTTGGCTTCGCCAAAGTTGAGCTAAAAAAAAAAAAAAAAAAAAACTTTAAAGTTGACTAAAAAACTTTAACCACAAAGTTTAACCAAAACTCCAAATGTTAATAGTCGGACAGACGAAAGTCATGACTAAACAGGAAAAAAAAAAAAACCCACTTGAACCTTCAGTAAAAAACTTTAACCACAAACTTTAACCAAAACTCTAAATGTTAACAGATGGACAGATGGACGGACTGACAGACGAAAGTCATGACTATAGCCCTCACTGTAAACATTCGGGCTAAAAATGATATAATGTGTAATGAGCACATAACAATTTTATCTACCATTCAAAACTCATAACCATGACTTCTCAAAAGTAGTCATTGACAAACAGGAATAGCCACATTCAAATGATCAAAACAGTAGGACTCTGCTTTCAATTCTCTCAAAACAACAGCACATGAGAAATTTTTTTCAACATGATCGAAACTGTACATGGTTATACAATATATATCAAACTAAGGCCAAATATGATTTTTCTGTTGGGCAATGATATTTCGAACCAAATCAATTCAATTCATAAGGTCACCCAAGGGATAGTTGGATGGTTTGCAAAAACAACTAGGGAACTAAAAGAAGCGTGAAAACCAAGGTACCGCTCATTAGCATGGATGGACAGATAAATGAATGTCTGAATACAAGGATGTGCGAGAGAGAAGATATATAAAAAAAAGATTGGGGTGTCCTAAACAATAGGGAGGTGTGTCTGGGGATGATAATCAAAGATTTTTTTTATTCTGGTCAGTTGGAAATTTTCTCAAATCCAAAAACTTTCCAGAAATAGTTCACAAAAAATGTCGATAGGATCACTGATCCAATGTCGAGTTGTGACAGCACAAAAGTGGGTTTAATCATTATCAACTTATCGTCCGGAAACCAATTGTTTACAATTTACTATGTGAAGGGTCACTGTGACCTTGACCATTGACCTTGTGATTCCAAAATAAATAGGGCTCTTTCTTGCACCAATGCCAACCTATCTATGAAGTTTCATGAACGTGGGTGGAACCACTGTCAAATTATCATCTGGAAACCAATTGTTTATGATTTATTATGTTCAAGGTCACTGTGGCCTTGACCTTTGACCTAGCAAGTCCAAAATAAATATGAGTCTTCCACTCACCTAGGCCACCTACCTATGAAGTTTCATGAATGTGGGTCAAACCATTATCAAGTTATCATCTGGAAACCAATTGTTTTGATTTACTGTGTTCAGGGTCACTGTAACCTTGACTATTGACCTAGTGAGTCCAAAATAAATCGAGTTCTTCCACTCACGAAGGTCAACCTACATATGAAGTTTCATGAATGTGAGTTGAACCACAGTCAAGTTATCATCCGGAAACCAGTTGTTTACAATTTACTATGTTCGTCACTGTGACCTTGACCTTTGACCAAGCAAGTCCAAAATACATAGGGTGCTTCCTCTCACCGATACCAACCTACCTATGAAGTTTCATGAACGTGGGTCGAACCATTATCAAGTTATCATCCGGAAACCAATTGTTTACGCCCACCCGCCCGCCATTCACCAAACTATAAGTCGAGTTTGACTTCGTCACAACTCGATTAAAAATTAAGCTTCAACACTCTAGGCAATGACTCCCCTATCCTTTTCCAATGCTCAAAGTGTCTTTTATAAGCACACCTGGGTCCATGGAATAAATTCTAGGAATGAGCCACATATGTATGGTATTCTCAGATTCTTAAAGAGCCAATAAGATACTAATTTGAAAAAATATTGACTCTCAGATTTTGCTTACCCCGGTATATGTGAAAGAGCATATGAAAAAAAAACTGTATGCAAAGTGTAAGACATCAGAAGCAATGCAAAATTACTTAACTCTGTAATTAATGAAAGTGTCAATGACACTGTAGCTTAACTTGTCTGTGTGTTATGTTTGATGAAAAGGATAATGTTCATGTTTATGAAAGGATTATGAAATAAGACAAGAATTGTGATAATTGGGAATAGGTTAATTTCTGTTCTCTGTATGCTATGTTTTCAATAAAAATAATATGAGGTGTAGACTGTACTAAAGAATTGAGGGGTGGGTTAATGTGGCCCTCGCAGTTAATGTATATCAATGAAAGTTACCAATTTAGAGTGAAATTATTCCAAAACGAGTCATCCTATCAAGTTACAATTAAATCCCTTCATAAATACGGCCTGCAGACTGTGCTAAAGGTTTTGGGGCTTTGGGCCTGTGTAACCATCATGGTTGGCCGATCACAACCAAAAGGGGAAGGCCTCATCTAGACATTATACTGAGTCATCCTACCAAGTTACAATGAAATCCCTTCATAAATATGATCTGTAGTCTGTTCTAAAGGTTTTCGGGCTTCTGGCCTCCGTTGCCATCACAGTTGGCCAATCGTGACCAAATGGGGATGTTGTCATCTAGACATTATATGGAATCAACCTACCAAGTTAAAATGAAATCCCTCCATAAATACGATCTGTAGAATGTGCTAAGAGTTTTCAGGTTTTGGGCTTGGGCAGCTGTCACGGCTGAATGATCGTGACCATAAGGGGACGTTCTCATCTAGACATTATCTGGAGTCATCCTACCAAGTTACAATGAAATCCCCTCACAAATATGACCTATAGACTGTGCTAAAGGTTTTTGGGTCCCTGTAACTGTCACAGTTGTCCAATCATGACCATAAGGGGATGTTCTTATCTAGACATTATCTGGAGTCATCCTACCAAGTTACAATGAAATCCCTTCATAAATATGACCTATAGACTTTGCTAAAGGTTTTGGGGTTTCGGGACCCTGTAGCCATCACAGTTGACCAATCGTGACCAAAATGGGACATTCTCATCTAGACATTATATGGAGTCAACCTACCAAGTTACAATGAAATCCCTCTATAAATATGACCTGTGGACTGTGCTAAAGGTTTTTTGGTTTTGGGCTCAGACAGTCGTCACGGTTGACAGATCGCGACCAAATGGGAAAGTTCTCATCTAGATATTATACAGAGGCATCCTACCAAGTTACAATGAAATCCCTTCATAAATACGACCTGTGGACTGTGCTAAAGGTTTTCGGATTTTGGGCTCAGGCGGCCATCACGGTTGACCGATTGCAGGCAAAAGGGGACGTTCTCATCTAGACATCATACAGAGTCATCCTACCAAGTTAAAATGAAATCCCTCCATATTAAATATGACCTGTAGACTGTGCTAAAAGTTTTTGGGTTTTGGGCTTGGGCAGCCGTCACAGTTGACAGATCATGACCAAAAGGGGACGTTCTCATCTAGATACTATGCAGAGGCATCCTACCAAATTACTATGAAATCCCTTCATAAATATGACCTGTAGACTGTGCTAAAGGTTTTCGGGTTTTGGGCTCAGGCAGCCATCACGGTTGACCGATCGTGACCAAAAGGGGACGTTCTCATCTAGACATGACCCCAAACTTGCATATGAAATTTGGTTACGATCGGATAAGAACTACAGGGTGTAGCCTGTGCTAAAGGAAAATGTGAACAGACTTACACACTCACAGACTAACAGACTTCCGCACGCGTGATGGCAATAGCTTATCTTGACTTTGTCAAGTTAAGCTAAAAAACATTAATGCAGACAAATTTACAGAGGATACAACATTGCAAGGAAATAAACAGAGTTGCGCAAAAAGTGATTGGAAGAATTCCCAAGTAAACATGTCAACATGGCATATTTTCTGTAAAATGTGGATATAATTTTACCTACACTGCTGTCTGAAGGAATGACCACCACAACCAACAACTGTGTATTATTTTAGCAATAATTAAGGGGCCTTGACACAGAAACCATTTATTTATTTATTTATTTATTTATTTATTTATTTATTTATTTACTGGGGTTTAAGGACACTTTTGACAGCCAGGGTCATCTCATGTTGGACAGTTTTACGGGTAGAGTAAGCCGGAGTACCTTGAGAACCACCATGCAATGGCAAGTAACTGTCAGACTCCCCAGTGTATGAACTCAACACAAGCAGGGTTAGCATTGGTTGAAGACAAGTGCACCATCGACGTGCAGTACGCTTTAGTACACAGCACCACCGTGCCCCCACATACAGAAACCATTAACCCTTCACTAAGCAACACTTTTATATACAACATTTGCAAAGTTTTTGTTTTCAAATGATTACAAATTATCTTTTTTTCATTTTTAAAATATAAATATGAAACCTCATTGGACTGAAGTTATGCCCTGTGGTACATTTTGGAAGGGAAAAATGAAAAAGACACAAAATCTGAATGGCAGTTTTTTGTACAGCACAGGATGTGTTTGACTTCTACATTAGGTGAAAGATGAAAATAGTTTGCAATTTTTCAGGTTCAGACATAACTAAAAATTATATAAATAGAGCTGTGGCCTGATCCCAGAAGGGCTTATTTTTCGAGTTTAATGTTATTTTAAAATGAGAACTACCAATTTCTGTTTTGATTCAACACCTCTGAATTTTACATGCAGAACTAAGACAGGATGTAACTAAATCAGTGCAAAGGAGAAATATGAAATCCTGCAAGTAACATACCTGTACAGTCCTATAATACCTTGGGTTCTTAATGTCTTAAACAATGTCTGGAACATATTGGTGCGTTCAAATCCCACTTGACCTTGCATCTTTGTTTTGATTGTATCAAAAGGGTGACCCACTGCAACACTTGTGACTCCATACAGAACACCAACTGAAAATTGTGTGAAAAATAAAAAAAATATTTATAAACAAGTGTACCAAGATATCTTAACCCCATTCCCCCCAAATTTCCTTTTCATAGGCGGGGAATAAATTAGGTTATCCTACATGTAGCTCACCCTAGACACACAGAGCCCATCCACATCTACTCTACCAAAGAAACAGATCTTCTTCTTCCCAACTAACGACAGTAAACATTGTGCCCAAATAAGATAATTTCGGCCAAATTATGCAAAGTTTGCAACTTTTTCCAACGTTTTGCAGTGTTTCGGCAATATATAGTTTGGCCTGGTTTCCCTGATGCTTGCAATATAGCTTATAGCTTACCTTCGAATCGAACAATGCAACAGATAAATAATTTTTTTTTAATACCCACAGAGTTCACCATAGAAAAGCAATCGGCGACAACAGTGTCATATACGACATTGTCGACGGCAATTGCTTTTCTGTGGCGAATTCTATATTATGCACTTAAAGCTTGAGATCTATTATATTCATATTTGCAGCATTTCTCAGTAAACGCCAAATGTAATTTACATTCAAATAGACCTTTGGCTAGACACTGGGAAACTAAGAAGCCTTCTTGAGTTAGTCAAGTAAACTTACATCAAAGGGTGGTGGAAGGAAACCAGTAATAATGATGAAGACCTATAACAAGGGGTTGTAAACTAGCATTTTAAGATGGTGGACCTAAAACCTAAAACAGACACCAAGAAGAAAACACCGGTGTTTTTTCTCCAACCATGGAGGCTACATCCATACTTGCGATTGTGCCCAAATTAGACTGATCTAAAGGTCTGCGAAGAAAGATAGAATACTAAAGCAGATTTCAGATGGCAAAGTACATAATTTTTAAGAATGCTTCAGGCCAAAAAAACCTAATGTTGTGGTTTGGGTTACATGACAGAAAACAAGAGGCCCCAAGGGGCCTGAGGACGCTCACCTGACATGGTAGCCTAAATATCAACCCAGAGAATTGATTTCAACAAGTTGCATCTGCTCCTCCTAAGAAAAGCTTATACCAAATATCCAAAGATTCTGACCAGTGGATCTAAAAAAAAAGAAGATTTTTAAAGAATATTCCTCATATTGAACTAAGTTATAATTAGGGCTCCCACAGGGAGCCCATATATGAACCCAGGAACTTGACTTTAACATACTTGAATCTCACCCCCCCACCCCCCCCCCCCCCCCCCCCCCCCTAAGGATGCTGCACACCAAATATCAAAACATTCCGACTGCTGGATCTGAAGAAGAAGATTTTTAAAGAAAATTCCTCATTTTGAACTAAGTTACAATTCGAGCTCCCACAGTGAGTCCAAATATGGACCTAGGGACATGGCTTGAACAAACTTGAATCTCACCCCCTAAGGATGCTGCATACCAAATATCAAAACATTCTGGCTGCTGGATCTGAAGAAGATTTTTAAAGAAAATTCCTCATTTTGAACTAAGTTATAATTTGGGCTACCACAGTGAGCCCAAATATGAACCCAGGGACTTGGCTTGAACAAACTTGAATCTCCCCCCCACCCCCCCCCCCCCCCCCACCCCACACACACCCCTAAGCATGGTGCATACCCAATATCAAAAGATTCTGCCTGCTGGATCTGGAGAAGAAGATTTTCAAAGAAATTTGCCTGAAATGCACTAAGTTCGAATTTGGGCTTCAATAGTGGGCCCAAATATGAATCCAGGGAGCCGATTTGTACAAACTTGAATCAGATCCACCCCACAATGTTGCATACCAAATATCAAAAGATTCTGCCTGCTGGATCTGGAGAAGAAGATTTTTGAAGAAATTTGCCTGAAATGCACTAAGTTCGAAATCGGGCTCCTATACGGAGTCCAAATATGAACCCCGGGGGCCGATTTGAACAAACTTGAATCAGATCCACCCTACAATGTTGCATACCACATATCAAAAGATTCTGACTGCTGGATCTGGAGAAGAAGATTTTTTATCTTTTTCCCATTGCCTACAGTGTTAAAAAGTGCTGACTCAGCACTTTTTCAAAGTCCTGAAAAAAGTACCTTGTGATCAAACCGATAGGGATTTTTTTAACCATTCTATTCTACTGGATAAAAGTAAGCTTTATACAAAACAAGAGGCCCCAGGGGGCCTGAGGGCGCTCACCTGACATGGTAGTCTAAATATCAAACCAGGGACTTGACTTGAATAAGCTGCATACGCCCCTCCTAAGAAAAGCATATACCAACTAGATGAAGCGATTGTGCCCACACAATACACAGGATTTTCCTTCTATTTTCATTTCCTGCACTTTTACGTCCCAAAATTGAGAGAAACGCATAAAAAGTTAAAAAATTTATAGTAATTTATATATTTTTTATACTTACCAATGACCCAGACATAGCTGGTGCTAACTCTTAAAATATAGGGCCAAACACAAATTTTGCCCCCCAATCCCCAAAATTTGCATCTAAAACTAAAGAAAACATGTCCTGAAAGGCCCTCCACACCTCGCCCCCACTGCGCATGCGCAGTGTCAAGGACGTTCCGAAATTGGCGCCATTTATCATTCTAATAACCAGTGCCTGGTAAGCGCTATGTACTCAGCGGGGAGGCAAGAGTTCCCAATTCCTGGGAGGGCCATCCCCGTCTGGGTCATTGGTAAGTATAAAAAATATATAAATTACTATAAATTTTTTAACATTTTTATACTGTACCAATGACCCAGACATAGCTGAATAGTAAAAAGGCTGGAGGGCCAAGGACATAGAGCAAAATGGAATACGCTCAATAAAATAAAATAGAGTCATCCCCTGTAGGGAAAAGAAGTAATAGGCCTTACATGTATCTTTCTTATTTATGATAAATTAGAAAGATACAACACCTTCCAAAAATTGAGCTTCATACATCCATGTACTCTATTAATATCCAATAATCCTTATACTAATAATTTTTAAAGTAAGCCAATAATCAAGTAAGTCTAGAGAATAGAGACTCTTATACTCCTAAAAGTGTGTGAGAATTGCATAATCATGTCCGTTGACATATGCAATATTCAAAAGCTATACTTTAAAAACTAAGACTTGAATGAATTTTATAAACTTAAACTTCTCACTAAACAACCATCCCAATAACAGCTCAGAATTACTAACTCCGGAGGAGGTATCCCCTTGTTTTCATAGTAAAAACAGGTGACCCAAGGGAACACCCTCCCCCCCCCCCCCCTTTTTCTTGCCCTGGGTCAAATAGCCCAGAGCGAAGAGGGCAGCTGAACGGAGACACTGCCGAAACAGACAGCCTACCTAGCTATAGTAGCAACTGTTAAGAGAATGATATTCTGAGCAGTAGATAATAGACCTAACAATAGAGGCCTCCAGAAATGGACTCGATATTTCTGAGATAAAATTCATGAATGGATGGCTGAGCGCAATGAGCAGCCTTCAAAAATCTATAATAGCAACACTATTAATGTAAGCCCAAGAAGTAGAAGAACTCTTACTTCATGAGCCGAAATCTTAAGCACAACTGCTAAGCCAATGATATACCATAAGCAGTACGCTAGTTAATAGAATCCATTAAAAATAAAATGGAGCGTAACGTCCTTCTACTAGACATAAAGACAGAAGAAGCTTACGCCCTTGTAATAAACAGATATCTGTTTATAAATACATAAACTGTACCCGGAAAGAGTAAAGGCCTATGCCCATACGAAGACGGAAGGACCTTAAAATAATAGGTTCCGGAAATAGGAGCCTAACTCTTATGCAACAATCCAACCTAAATAGTAACGGAAGTATTGATTCCGAAACTATGAAAGTGAAAATCATCCATCGATAGTGCATGAAACTCACTGACTCTACAGTAAAAGAGAAACCAACAGAATTACTGTCTAAAAGGTCAGAATTTGAAAACTACTGTTTCCAGAGGCTCAAATGATTACATAGCTAAATAAGAACCGAAGTTAAAATCCGTATAGGAATTTAATCTAAAGATTCTAAGTCTATTTATCAAAAAGTTACTAACTGACTTAGATAAAGAGACAAAAGACTCAATTGTAAACTATCGTAGAGTGCATAGGTATGAGGTAACATAAACCTATAACCTAAATAACAACAGGCTGCAGTAGATCTTGTGAAACAAGTATACTAAAAACTAGCAATGCGTAGTATGGAGGGATCAACCATATGAACATAATGATCCCTACACCACGACGGAAGAGCCTCCACTTTAGTCGCATAGAATAGCGAAGAAGAGGATCTCCTATAGAAAGAAATCGCGTCCAAAGCTCGTCCAGTACAGTGCTTACAATGTAATACGGACCACACAACGGAATACATGAAGGTTGCGACCTTGCTGGTTGTGATAAAGATGACACGATTTACCCAGTGAAAAAAGATCCTCACATAGAGGAAGATTTCACGTTAAGATCCACAGTAGACAAGAGAGTAAATTACTCATGATCTCTGTGAAGATAGAGATGCTATCAACAGAAATGTATTGTGGTTGTTTATCTTAGCAATACCTGCTAAAACAACAGCGCCGGAGGATACGCGTATCCTATCATTCCGTCCTATAGATCAATAGAGCGTTAACAGTATTAGCTCAGAGATCTGGACAAGCCAACACATACGTCTGCAATTGATTAGCAAGCTGTGTCATAAATAAAACATCATTGGGCGCTCCCATAGATAGCAAATCTGATTAAATACTTGTTTGTTGAGAGTCCATTCTGACAGCAACAAGCGACCCGTAAGAGAACGGGAGTGCGATAAAACAATCAGACGACCCAGAATATGACGGACCAAAACTGAACTTGGTGTACTATAACCAACAGACGGATTCTTTCCATTAAATTGAATAACGGAAACGAAAGAGTGCCTCCCTGGTTCCGGAGATACGCCACTACTGTCGAATTAAAGGACAGGAATTTGGGCATGCGTTTCTGAATAATGTTCATGCAATGACATAAAGCAAGCCTAAAAACATTATTCCGCGGAAGTTAAACTGATAGCTAAAAGACTGCGGAACCCAAAGACCCTGGCACTTCGAATCCGTAGGGATCAGAATATCCCAATCTGTTTGACTGGCAACCGTCATAACAGCCACACTAGGGTCCGGCAACTGCGGCGGCACTCTCTGAGTCAACCACCGAATGTTTGCCCCAGTCTGAATCTCTTGTAACACTAGATAGACAAGAGAATGTATAAATCAAGCAATTCATGGATTGCCGGAAAGTTGCCGTCGAAGAGAAGCTCCTCCGAGAACGAAGCGACTCTGAGAGAGTTCTTAACCTACTATCCACGCGTGGATGTAGCTAGGGCTGCATCACGTCTAACCAACTCCAATCAGCCACTGAAGGGCAGAGTTATACGTGAACAAACTACTGCCCTCAAAAGAAATTACATTGAGAATAATATCCCGTAAATCTTTTCTTGAAGACGTAATGATAACGCCTCAGTAAGGCGGATTACGTATAATAAAGCGTCTAAGTTAAGTCTACTATACATAATGTCGTTCCCAACATTGAAATTGGAAAAGACATAAACGGCGAAAAAGAATATATGCAGTCTTTAATCACACCGTCTAGACGCATATGAACTCTCGGTATGCCCTGCTCTGCCAAAATAAACTATATGTAAAAAAGATAAAATGGCAGAAATGAGCCACGCGGACAAGAAACTAAACTATCATGCTTAGTAGCAGGCTTGTATATATATATAATATATATATAGCGTCGAAAAATAAAACACATGTTGTAATGACAATATTGGACTGCGTCGGTAAGTCAGGGACAAAGTCCCTGTACCGATCGAAAAATCCGAGTCCAATGACGCTATAAGTCTCTTATCCAAGATCGCAGCAATGAAGTCCGAACAATAATCACTGGAAGAAATGCCAGAAGATATGAAAGGCATCTTCCGATACTACTAAAGGGAAAACTCGAAATCTTTCGAATCCCTTTCGCCATCCTGTCGGACCCTATAAAGCGTTTGGTCGTCCGTAGCTTGATGCAACCGCGGACCGCACCGACCCAGCGCCGTCGGATAATTCCTGATTCGACCGAGAAACCGTCAATTGCTGGGATGCTGCGAAACAAGTGTGCTAACTCGGATAGCACGTCCGTCACTGAGGCCTGAGGAGCAGCGGTCTTACGATGCATTGCCGCAGGAAGCTCCGAGATCGTTACCCCGTGCATACTTCCAATATGCGAGCGAACGGAGTGTATAGGCCTCGTGTCCTTTGGCTACCGGATGGCGCGACCTATTCGCTGTGGAATCACTGAATGCCGAAACTGATCGGATACTCGAGGTCACGTAGCCAATGTGCGGTCGTGTGCCCTGCTGTGAGGATGAGGAAGCATTAAAGACAGTCTCTCGGACTGTCAATATAACGGAGCGTCCCGAGCAACGGACATATGCTCCGAATGTAAAATATCTGAACCACAACATGCGGTCCCCTATGTTGTTGGCTTCCTCCGATCCGT
This sequence comes from Pictodentalium vernedei, assembly GCA_031216915.1. Classification (NCBI taxonomy): domain Eukaryota; kingdom Metazoa; phylum Mollusca; class Scaphopoda; order Dentaliida; family Dentaliidae; genus Pictodentalium; species Pictodentalium vernedei. The sequence continues at coordinate 265,987,069 of CM062291.1, read as the reverse complement.
CCTCAATCTGCCGTCACTGGGTGAGTACTAAAGTAATTAAAGTGCTCGCATCACCCAAATCTCCTTCCTAGACCGCAACGGACGAACCCGGCAGCCGAACCATTCGATGAATGTACGCTACACCGGGTGAGCTAGCGAATGTCACTCCGTAAGCGATAGACATATTCCATGAGCACTTATTGCCGCTAACTCTTCATTAACTATGACGACAGAGGCACACTTTTGAAGACATCTCCATAACTCTTCGAACAAGAAACCAGAAATGCTTGGATAGCAAGCATAAAATAATAATATATATAGCGTCGTTCAATAATTCGAAAGTTTGTGTGACATTATTGGACTATGTCGGAACTGAGGGACGATGTCCCTGAACCGAACCAAAAATTTCTAAGTCCACCGACGCTATCAGTTTCTTATCCGGCATCGCAGCATATGTTGTTCCGAAAGGGAAAGCTTGAAATCCACCGAATCCCTTTCGGTATCCCGTCGGACCGGATGAAACTTTCGGACGTCCGTACCCGCTTCCGCGGAGCGTCCCGACCCAGCATCGTCGGATAAAATATATGCGACAGATTCAGTTGATGCTGGGATGCTGCGATAAACTGTGCTATTAAGGAAAGCACGTCCGTTCCCGAGGCCTGTGCAGTAGCGGACTTACGATGCATTGCCGCTGGAAGCTCCGTGTACGTTGACTCCCGCACACTTCCTATGCGAACGTCCGGAGTCTGCAGGCCTCGAGTCCCCGGCTACCGACCCAGCGCTGTCGGATAATTCTCGATCCGACACCGTTTCTGTCGGCTGCTGGGATGCTGCGATAAGCTGTGCTATGTGCACAAGAATGTCCGGCGTCGAGACCTGCGGAGGCGCAGTCTATCGGTGCTTCGCCGAGGGCAGCTCCGCATCAGATGGCTCCCGCATACTTCCTATGCGAACGTCCGGAGTCCATCGGTCTCGAATCCCTGGCTGCCGGATGGTGTGACCTGGTCGCCGAAGAATCCTTGATCGGCGAAGCTGGTAATATATCGGCGGTCACGCAGCCAAGGTGCGGTCGTGTGCGCTGACGAGAAGAGGAAGCCTTAGCAGTCTCAGCGGACTGCCTATACAACGGAGCGTCCCGAGCGACGGACGTATGCTCCGCTAACGACACATTTGTACCACAACATCTGGGGCCAGATGTTGTTGAACGAGAGAGGGGCCTCTCTCGCTTGCCGTCCGGATGGACCGGAACGAGCTATGAACCGGACTAAAAGGCTTCCTCCGTTCTCCCTCCGATCCGCCGTCACTGGGTGTGCATTAAGTTAATTTTATAGTGCTCGCATCACCCCAAAATTCCTTCTAGACCGCAACGGACGAACCCGGCTGCCGAACCATTCGGTGAATGGACGCTACACCGGGCGAGCTAGCGGACGTCAAAGGCCGTCGAACCTACTAGGGTCCTCTTAGGCAATTGGCGTATTACATGAGCACTTTTCCGCTAGCCCTTCATTAATTGTGACGACGGAGGCACACTGTTGGAAGACATCACAGATACATCACCCTAATCTTGATCGTCTGAAATAGAAATTGATAAAGTAGAGTGACCCTGCGGGGAAAGGACCGGAGTGTCCAAATCCCCAACAACATACCGTGACATACGCTTCCCATATTGTCATCGAAATCATACGATACAGAACAGGAGTTAATGCGAGTACACTGACCACATATAGAATGATAATAAGGTCAGAGGAAGACTTCCTCTTAAAACAATTGATCAATATCCTTTCAATGTGAAAAGAAAACAAGTCCTGGTACTCGCACTAACCCCTGGCAATCAAAATACATAATAATAATATGATCCATTAATATAGAAAAAATAATTGAAATCAAAATATTTTGAAAAAATATTTTTTCAGAACAGCCCAAGTTTCTGAAAAGTAACGTTGAGCCCCAATGGATCCCAAACCTAAGTGTGGACAAAAATTTTAAAAATATTTTAAACAATTTATTCAACACTTACGAACAATAATAATGTATCTAGTTATGATTAAAATAACATAAAGATATTATTATTTAGAAATCCCCCCCTCACACAGAGGGCTGTTGTAAATGTAAACAATGAGTGTAAAAACACTAAAATAAGACTCCAGGCACCCAGGCCCGAAATCAGTTACCAAAAATACCCCATCTGATGCAAAACAGAGACTTCCAGGGAAGAAACTGCAGAACATCAGATGGTAGATGCAGAACACAACACCTAACCACCCGTAGGTGAAGACGTAAACATGGGGAAAGAACAGAATTCATTCTGTTATTAAGCTAAAACTCCCAAGAAATTTTAGTAATAATAATTACAGAAACTATGCCAAAAGCATGGGAGAATAGCAAGGGGGAATTAAAGGACAGGGAGAGAGGAAAAACACTTGAAAAAACAGTGTAACTAAATAATCAGAATGACAACAAAATGGCTGCTGCCTTGAAAATAGGTAACTTAACATAATTTCATTAAAAAATTTTAAGTTACAGCCCTGATAATATTCTGTCACACATTCTTTTCCTCTCCTCCTTTTCTATCCTCCTTAGAATCACCATTTCACTAATATTTATGTGTCTGGCATCATTTAAACTGAGATTTAAAAGCACAAAGATCAGTCAGATGTTAACTGATGAAGGGCCAAACTTAGAATGATAAATGGCGCCAATTTCGGAACGTCCTTGACACTGCGCATGCGCAGTGGGGGCGAGGTGTGGAGGGCCTTTCAGGACATGTTTTCTTTAGTTTTAGATGCAAATTTTGGGGATTGGGGGGCAAAATTTGTGTTTGGCCCTATATTTTAAGAGTTAGCACCAGCTATGTCTGGGTCATTGGTACAGTATAAAAATACAGATTTTTTCCCAAACAAAATACTTTCAGCCTAAATTTTTTTCTTCTTCTTAAAACACATAAAAAACGATAAAACTAATTTCTGGATTTTGGTCCAAAATTTTCTAAGTCCCACCCGGACCCCAATTAAAATTGATAGAAACGCATAAAAAAACAAAAAAAAAATCCCGGATTTTGGTCCAAAATTTTCTAAGTCCCAGCCAGACCCCAACCAGGAAAAAAATTTTTTTTTTGTCTCAAAATTGACAGAAACGCATAAAAAACAAAAAAAAAAATCCGGATTTTGGTCCAAAATTTCTAAGTCCGCAACGGGACCCCAAATTTTCAGCCTAAATATGAAGCCAGGAACTTTGCTTCAACAAACTTGAATCTCAACCCCCTAAGGATGCTGCATACCAAATATCAAAAGATTCTTATTGGTAGATCTGAAGAAGGAAATTTTTAAAAAATACTCCTCATACTGCACTAATTTAAACATTTGGGCTCCCATAGAGAGCCCAAATATAGACCCAGGCAACTGATTCCAATAAACATGTGAAACAATCTTCCAAAGATGTTATATGTGAAATTTGAAAGCTTTTGGAGCAGTGGTTTGGGAGAAAAGTAGTCTTATATGTTTTTCAAATTACCCACAGTGTTAAAAAATGCTGACTCGGCACTTTTTCAAAGTCCCCAAAAAGTACCCCATGATAAAACCGATGGCAATTTTTTTTTACCATTCCATTCTGTTGGTCCTAAGGAAGCTTCACAACAAATAAGAATTCTCAGTGCCGTGTAGTTTTGGAGATATGGGCATTTTAATTTTTTTCTATTTTTAGCTCCTGTGGTTCCCACGGGGCTATGGGAAAAAAATTTCTGCATAAATTAGGTACTTATGACCCAATAAGCACTCACGTAAAATTTGGTTCAAATCACGGTTTGGAAAATAGAAATTTGGGGTGGGGGCCAAAATTTTTGCCCCTCCTTTAACATCGTCAAATATAGCCCCTCGAACTTCTCTTGAACAAACTTGAGTCTACACCTCAAAAGGAAGCTGCATACCAACTATCAAGTCTCTGCTATTGCTGGTTCTTGACAAGAAGATTTTTTAAGAATTGGAGCATTTTTGCCCCATCCCTCTGCTCAATATGAGCCGAAACCTAATTTGACAAAAAATCAAAATGCCCTTATATAACCCCTACTCACATGAAATTTCATTAATATGCGGCCAGTGGTTTGGGAGAAAAAGGCCCAAACACCACCTTCACGACGGACGCCAGATGACGGACGACGGACGAAAAGTGATCAGAAAAGCTCACCCTGACTTTCAGTCAGGTGAGCTAAAAATAGGGTCGGTAGATGAGCTTTTTTTTTTTCACTTTCAGATGAATAATTTAGCTGGACATACCAATACATTTATGATAAATCACCCAAAGGGTGGAATGTCCACCCAAATGATATACTCTGTTTCTTTGACAAAGAAAACACAAGGAACACAGTGTGGTTCAGTGGATTGGGCTTTTTACATTGGTTCGAAGCTCACTTGAAGTTGAGAATGTTTCTTTCACATAACACAATCCAGTATGCCTGGAAATTCCACTTTGTTGGTGTTTCAGTACCAAAGTATTCACCTTGTACTGTGGATGGATTTCAGACAGGTTACAGGATATCCACAATCAAAATTACAGTCGTTCACAGTGTCTGAGAATGTTGAATTCATGTGAACGATGTGTCAAGTTGCCTGTGGTACAAAACTCAGAGAGGATGTTGCAACTTCTCGAACAGCATGTCATGATATCGATGAGAAAGTTGTCCACAATGTTCGTGCTTTCACAAAAAACTAAGTTTTCTAATATGTTCTTCTAGATATTTTTTCATGAATAAATAGTTGTTACATGCTTTTGATTGTTCTGTCATTTGGAAATGCTCCCCACGACATATTAACCTATCAAATGTACCGCATCAGAACATCAATTCACCCAAAAATGCCACACGTGGACAGAAAATGAAAAACATATTTTCAATTGATTTCTAGCATGAGCATGTAGACAATTTTCAGTTGTCTTTGCTTTTCTGAACACCACATTAAACAATGACAATGACTGTTGGAAAGGTTTCATAGATATCTTTCTGAAAGAAAATAAAATAAAATACATGTATGTCACGGGTTGTTTAATAATATTCTATTGCTATTGCCAGTATTGGAGAGAAATATAAAAACTCTGTACTGTGAATTATAGGCCAAATATAACTGACAACAGGTGGAAGAGTTGGAATGTATTTAACCCTCATGATCGAAGATGGCATTCGCCACCCACACAACTTGAGAACTTTTTTTACCTTTTACTTAAAAAAAAAAAAACGAAGCTAGTGGTGGGGAGGAAGGGTTGTGGAATTTGAGGAATTGGCAGTTTGCTACCCATGCTTTCCTCTATGTAGGGATATGCATGCATGAGGACTTGATGGTTCTGCAGAGTGAAGGGAGTGTGTGTGTGGTGGGGAGGGGGGGGGGGGGGGGGTTCTGTTGATCTGATTTTCAAAATTCCCAGTGAATAATTAATTTCTTGTTCAGCTTTCACCCAAATGCATATTTTTTCACAGAACACCAACTATCTCTTGAAACTGAAACTTTCTTTATAAATGGCTGAGCAATCCGAATTCGTAATTCGCTCTCATTTCCTTCTCTTAGACTTTGTATATAATACTAACCCTGTTAATCGAATATCCACTTCGCCAATGAAAATTATTCCATTACCAGTATTCATTTCACAGGGATTTGGTCACTTTCCTGTATTCTAAAGATACACTGAGCATTTATTCCATTAGAACTTATTTGACAGACCTCATGGAGCTCTGTCAATCAAGATAAAATACATGTAAATTAAATGCTTGTCCTGAGGCCAAATAGGTTAAAATAAAAAAGAATTTACTGCGTAATTTACAAGTTAAGCAATTGAAAAAAAAAAATTTCAGAAAATTTCAACAAAACGAAATCATGCAACCCCTCATTTGAATGATCTCGACAATCTTGTTCCAATGAGGGGTCACATAATATGGTTTTGTTGAAATTTTTTCAAGAACAATAATTAAAATAATAAAGTTTGATATCCTGTGCATTGGGTAAAGGGTTAACCTATATGCAAATAACAGTAGGGCCGGGCAATTTTTTGGTTCGGTTCCAGTTTTTGTGGCAAAACTAAACCACAAGACCCAGCAAAAATGCCTGAACGGTGTTGCCATAGTAATGTATTACCTGATTAAACCAACTTACTGGGAGGGAACTGGGCTAGTGGTCCCTATGGACTCTCATCACTTAGTCTATCTGGCAAAAGGCTGAACACATCACGTTCTCATTGTGATATTTTCTCCCTTATTGACTCGTCCAACTTATGAGTCGATAAAGGAGAAAATATCACAATGAGACACAACATAGATTAGATGAACTTTATCCATTTATTTACAATATGTTTTAAACACATAGAAAAACTGAACCAAAACCAAGGTTTTTTCCTATAAATGAACCCAAATCAAAATCAAACCCTCCCAGCTCTAATTAGCAGATAAAATTTTCCATGCAGGTATGATAAATGGTTTTGTGTTTGGAAATTATATTCAATTAACAGGGTTATTCTGTAAAGAGATATACAATAAAGTAGACTCAGCTGTATTGATTAAACTGTGTCCAACTGTATCACATGTCAGATACATTGGAGCCACTTAATTGGACATCTCTTAACTGAATAACCCTGTTAATTGAATATAATTTCCCAACACAAAACCATTTATCATACCTCCAGTCCAAATTTGACCTATTAATTGAATATAGATTATAGACTAAACTCCTGTTAATTGAATAAAAAATCTTGTAACCTTTTGAGAAATTACCCTGACTCTCCCCAGTTTTCCTTTGTTTGTTGACCTATTTGTCCTCAGTATATCCAGTACAGGAATTTAATCTCTGTCAAACAAGATATAACAGAATAAATACTAAGTTTATTTCTAGTATACAGGAAAGTTAAAAAATTTATAGTAATTTATATATTTTTTATACTTACCAATGACCCAGACATAGCTGGTGCTAACTCTTAAAATATAGGGCCAAACACAAATTTTGCCCCCCAATCCCCAAAATTTGCATCTAAAACTAAAGAAAACATGTCCTGAAAGGCCCTCCACACTTCGCCCCTACTGCGCATGCGCAGTGTCAAGGACGTTCCGAAATTGGCGCCATTAATCATTCTAATAACCAGTGCCTGGTAAGCGCTATGTACTCAGCGGGGAGGCAAGAGTTCCCAACTCCTGGGAGGGCCATCCCGACTGGGTCATTGGTAAGTATAAAAAATATATAAATTACTATAAATTTTTTAACATTTTTATACTGTACCAATGACCCAGACATAGCTGAATAGTAAAAAGGCTGGAGGGCCAAGGACATAGAGCAAAATGGAATACGCTCAATAAAATAAAATAGAGTCATCCCCTGTTGGGAAAAGAAGTAATAGGCCTTACATGTATCTTTCTTATTTATGATAAATTAGAAAGATACAACACCTTCCAAAATTGAGCTTCATACATCCATGTACTCTATTAATATCCAATATAATCCTTATACTAATAATTTTTAAAGTAAGCCAATAAATAAAGTAAGTCTAGAGAATAGAGACTCTTATACTCCTAAAAGTGTCTGAGAATTGCATAATCATGTCCGTTGACATATGCAATATTCAAAAGCTATACTTTAAAAACTAAGACTTGAATGAATTTTAAAAACCTAACCTTCTCACTAAACAACCATCCCAATAACAGCTCAGAATTACTAACTCCGGAGGAGGTATCCCCTTGTTTTCATAGTAAAACAGGTGACCCAAGGGAACACCCTCCCCCCCCCCCCCTTTTCTTGCCCTGGGTCAAATAGCCCAGAGCGAAGAGGGCAGCCGAACGGAGACACTGCCGAAACAGACAGCCTACCTAGCTATAGTAGCAACTGTTAAGTGAATGACATTCTGAGCAGTAGATAATAGACCTAACAATAGAGGCCTCCAGAAATGGACTCGATATTTCTGAGATAAAATTCATGAATGTGGATGGCTGAGCGCAATGAGCGGCCTTCAAAAATCTATAATAGCGACACTATTAATGTAAGCCCAAGAAGTAGAAGAACTCTTACTTCATGAGCCGAAATCTTAAGCACAACTGCTAAGTCAATGATATACTATAAGCAGTACCGATAGTTAATAGAATCCATTAACAATAAAATGGAGCGTAACGTCCTTCTACTAGACATCAAAGACAGAAGAAGCTTACGCCCATAGTAATAAACAGAAATCTGTTTATAAATACATAAACTGTACCCGGAAAGAGTAAAGGCCTATGCCCATACGAAGACGGAAGGACCTTAAAATAATAGGTTCCGGATAATAGGAGCCTAACTCTTATGCAACAATCCAACCTAAATAGTAACGGAAGTATTGATTCCGAAACTATGAAAGTGAAAATCATCCATCGATAGTGCATGAAACTCACTGACTCTACAGTAAAAGAGAAACCAACAGAATTACTGTCTAAAAGGTCAGAATTTGAAAACTACTGTTTCCAGAGGCTCAAATGATTACTTAGCTAAATAAGAACCGAAGTTAAAATCCGTATAGGAATTTAATCTAAAGATTCTAAGTCTATTTATCAAAAAGTTACTAACTGACTTAGATAAAGAGACAAAAGACTCAATTGTAAACTATCGTAGAGTGCATAGGTATGAGGTAACATAAACCTATAACCTAAATAATAACAGGCTGCAGTAGATCTTGTGAAACAAGTATACTAAAAAATAGCAATGAGTAGTATGGAGGGATCAACAATATGAACATAATGATCCCTACACCACGACGGAAGAGCCTCCACTTTAGCCGCATAGAATAGCGAAGAAGAGGATCTCCTATAGTAAGAAATCGCGTCCAAAGCTCGTCCAGTACAGTGCTTACAATGCAATACGGACCACACAACGGAATACATGAAGGTTGCGACCTTGCAGGTTGTGATAAAGATGACACGATTTACCCAGTGAAAAAGATCCTCACATAGAGGAAGATTTCACGTTAAAACCCACAGTAGACAAGAGAGAAAATTACTCATGATCTCTGTGAAGATAGAGATGCTATCAACAGAAATGTATTGTGGTTTATCTTAGCAATACCTGCTAAAACAACAGCGCCGGAGGATACGCGTATCCTATCATTCCGTCCTATAGATCAATAGAGCGTTAAGAATATTAGCTCAGAGATCTGGACAAGCCAACACATACGTCTGCAATTGATTAGCAAGCTATGTCATAAATAAATCATCATTGGGCGCTCCCATAGATAGCAAATCTGATTGAATACTTGTTTGTTGAGAGTCCATTCTGACAGCAACAAGCGACCCGTAAGAGAACGGGAGTCCGATAAAACAATCAGACGACCCGGAATATGACGGACCAAAACTGAACTTGGTGTACTATAACCAACAGACGGATTCTTTCCATTAAATTGAATAACGGAAACGAAAGAGTGCCTCCCTGGTTCCGGAGATACGCCACTACTGTCGAATTAAAGGACAGGAATTTGGGCATGCGTTTCTGAATAATGTTCATGCAATGACATAAAGCAAGCCTAAAAAACATTATTCCGCGGAAGAAAACTGATTGCTAAAAGACTGCGGAACCCAAAGACCCTGGCACTTCGAATCCGTAGGGATCAGTATTATATCCCAATCTGTATGACTGGCAACCGTCATAACAGCCACACTCGGGTCCGGCAACTGCGGCGGCACTCTCTGAGTCAACCACCGAATGTTTGCCCCAGTCTGAATCTCTTGTAACACTAGATAGACAAGAGAACGTGTAAATCGAGCAATTCATGGATTGCCGAAAAGTTGCCGTCGAAGAGAAGCTCCTCCGAGAACGAAGCGACTCTGAGAGAGTTCTTAACCTTACTATCCACGCGAGTGGATGTAGCTAGGGCTGCGTCACGTCTAACTAACTCCAATCAGCCACTGAAGGGCGGAGTTATACGTGAACAAACTACTGCCCTCAAAAGAAATTACATTGAGAATAATATCCCGTAAATCTTTTCTTGAAGACGTAATGATAACGCCTCAGTAAGGCGGATTACGTATAATAAAGCGTCTAAGTTAAGTCTACTATACATAATGTCGTTCCCAACATTGAAATTGGAAAAGACATAAACGGCGAAAAAGAATATATGCAGTTTTTAATCACACCGTCTAGACGCATATGAACTCTCGGTATGCCCTGCTCTGCCAAAATAAACTATTTGTATAAATGATAAAATGGCAGAAATGAGCAACGCGGACAAGAAACTAAACTATCATGCTTAGTAGCAGGCTTGTATATATATATATATAGCATCGAAAAATAAAACACATGTTGTAATGACAATATTGGACTACGTCGGTAAGTCAGGGACAATGTCCCCGAACCGATCGAAAAATCCGAGTCCAATGACGCTATAAGTCTCTTATCCAAGATCGCAGCAATGAAGTCCGAAATAATAATCACTGGAAGATAATGCCAAAAGATATGAAAGGCATCTTCCGATACTACTAAAGAGAAAACTCGAAATCTTTCGAATCCCTTTTGCCATCCTGTCGGACCCTATAAAGCGTTCGGTCGTCCGTACCTGATGCAACAGCGGACCGCACCGACCCAGCGCCGTCGGATAATTCCTGATTCGACCGAGAAACTGTCAATTGCTGGGATGCTGCGAAACAACTGTGCTAACTCGGATAGCACGTCCCGTCACTGAGACCTGAGGAGAAGCGGTCTTACGATGCATTGCCGCTGGAAGCTCCGTGATCGCTACCCCGTGCATACTACCAATATGCGAGCGAACGGAGTGTATAGGCCTCGTGTCCCTTGGCTACCGGATGGCGCGACCTATTCGCCGTGGAATCACTGAATGCCGAAACTGATCGGATACTCGAGGTCACGTAGCCAATGTGCGGTCGTGTGCCCTGGTGTGAGGATGAGGAAGCATTAAAGACAGTCTCTCGGACTGTCAATATAACGGAGCGTCCCGACCGACGGACATATGCTCCGAATGTAAAATATCTGAACCACAACATGCGGTCCCCTATGTTGTTGGGCGAGAGAGGGACCTCTCTCGCTCACAGCCCGGACGGACCTGGACCAGCCAGGAACCGGACTAACAGGCTTCCTCCGATCTGTCCTCAATCTGCCGTCACTGGGTGAGTACTAAAGTAATTAAAGTGCTCGCATCGCCCAAATCTCCTTCCTAGACCGCAACGGACGAACCCGGCAGCCGAACCATTCGATGAATGTACGCTACACCGGGTGAGCTAGCGAATGTCACTCCGTAGGCGATAGACATATTCCATGAGCACTTATTGCCGCTAACTCTTCATTAACTATGACGACAGAGGCACACTTTTGAAAGACATCTCCATAACTCTTCGAACAAGAAACCAGAAATGCTTGGTTAGCAAGCATAAAATAATAATATATATATATAGCGTCGTTCAATAATTCAAAAGTTTGTGTGACATTATTGGACTATGTCGGAACTGAGGGACGATGTCCCTGAACCGAACCAAAAATTTCTAAGTCCACCGACGCTATCAGTTTCTTATCCGGCATCGCAGCATTCTGGTCCGACGAAAGAAGCTGGAGAAGACCAAGTCAGATGACATACACAACAGCATATGTTGTTCCGAAAGGGAAAGCTCGAAATCCTCCGAATCCCTTTCGGTATCCCGTCGGACCGGATGAAACTTTCGGACGTCCGTACCCGCTTCCGCGGAGCGTCCCGACCCAGCATCGTCGGATAAAATATATGCGACAGATTCAGTTGATGCTGGGATGCTGCGATAAACTGTGCTATTAAGGAAAGCACGTCCGTTCCCGAGGCCTGTGCAGTAGCGGTCTTATGATGCATTGCCGCCGGAAGCTCCGTGTACGTTGACTCCCGCACACTTCCTATGCGAACGTCCGGAGTCTGCAGGCCTCGTGTCCCTGGCTACCGGATGGTGTGACCTGGTCGCCGAAGAATCCTTGATCGGCGAAGCTGGTAATATATCGGCGGTCACGCAGCCAAGGTGCGGTCGTGTGCGCTGACGAGAAGAGGAAGCCTTAGCAGTCTCAGTGGACTGCCTATACAACGGAGCGTCCCGAGCGATGGACGTATGCTCCGCTTACGACACATTGTGTACCACAACATCTGGGGCCAGATGTTGTTGAACGAGAGAGGGGCCTCTCTCGCTTGCCGTCCGGATGGACCGGAACGAGCTATGAACCGGACTAAAAGGCTTCCTGCGTTCTCCCTCCGATCCGCCGTCACTGGGTGTGCATTAGGTTAGTTTATAGTGCTCGCATCACCCCAAAATTCCTTCTAGACTGCAACGGACGAACCCGGCTGCCGAACCATTCGGTGAATGGACGCTACACCGGGCGAGCTAGCGGACGTCAAAGGCCGTCGAACCTACTAGGGTCCTCTTAGGCAATTGGCGTATTTACATGAGCACTTTTCCGCTAGCCCTTCATTAATTGTGACGACGGAGGCACACTGTTGGAAGACATCACAGATACATCACCCTAATCTTGATCGTCTGAAATAGAAATTGATAAAGTAGAGTGACCCTGCGGGGAAAGGACCGGAGTGTCCAAATCCCCAACAACATACCGTGACATACGCTTCCCATATTGTCATCGAAATCATACGATACAGAACAGGAGTTAATGCGAGTACACTGACCACATATAGAATGATAATAAAGTCAGAGGAAGACTTCCTCTTAAAACAATTGATCAATATCCTTTCAATGTGAAAAGAAAACAAGTCCTGGTACTCGCACTAACCCCTGGCAATCAAAATACATAATAATAATATGATCCATTGATATAGAAAAAATAATTGAAATCAAAATATTTTGAAAAAATATTTTTTCAGAACAGCCCAAGTTTCTGAAAGTAACGTTGAGCCCCAATGGATCCCAAGCCTAAGTGTGGACAAAAATTTTAAAAATATTTTAAACAATTTATTCAACACTTACGAACAATAATAATGTATCTAGTTATGATTAAAATAACATCAAGATATTATTTTTTAGAAATCCCCCCCTCACACAGAGGGCTGTTGAAAATGTAAACAATGAGTGTAAAAACACTAAAATAAGACTCCAGGCACCCAGGCCCGAAATCAGTTACCAAAAATACACTATCTGATGCAAAACAGAGACTTCCAGGGAAGAAACTGCAGAACATCAGATGGTAGATGCAGAACACAACGCCTAACCACCCGTAGGTGAAGACGTAAACATGGGGAAAGAACAGAATTCATTCTGTTATTCAGCTAAAACTCCCAAGAAAATTTAGTAATAATAATTACAAAAACTATGCCAAAAGCATGGGAGAATAGCAAGGGGGAACTTAAAGGACAGGGAGAGAGGAAAACACTTAAAAAAACAGTGTAACTAAATAATCAGAATGACAACAAAATGGCTGCTGCCTTGAAAATAGGTAACTTAACATAATTTCATTAAAAAATTTTAAGTTACAGCCCTGATAATATTCTGTCACACATTCTTTTCCTCTCCTCCTTCTCTATCCTCCTTAGAATCACCATTTCACTAATATTTATGTGTCTGGCATCATTTAAACTGAGATTTATAAGCACAAAGATCAGTCAGATGTTAACTGATGAAGGGCCAAACTTAGAATGATTAATGGTGCCAATTTCGGAACGTCCTTGACACTGCGCATGCGCAGTAGGGGCGAAGTGTGGAGGGCCTTTCAGGACATGTTTTCTTTAGTTTTAGATGCAAATTTTGGGGATTGGGGGGCAAAATTTGTGTTTGGCCCTATATTTTAAGAGTTAGCACCAGCTATGTCTGGGTCATTGGTACAGTATAAAAATATGACACAATCCCTGTTAATTGGATACTCCTGTTAATTGAATAATTTCCATTGGCAAAGTGACTATTCATTTAACAGGGTTCTACTGTAATAAAAAATAATCACTCTACCTACCTCCAAGTCCAATAGCACCCTCTTTAAACCAATGTGTTCTGCTTTCATTGTGTGTCATGATTTGATCCTTGAGAATGTTAGTAATGAGATACTTTCAATTTCAATGTCATCAACTACAATAATCAAAAGAGAAGACAAGATCATGTTACATGTTCTGTACATTCAGGGTTCTACCCAGAAATTTCTGAGTGCCGGACAATATCAGGTCAAATGTCTCCTCTATTGTGCTAAATGTGGAATGGTTAAGACAGCAGTTCTTGACCAAAGTGGTGGTTGGGAAATGAAAAACTGACAGACACCACCACCACTCACTATTGTGGGCAAAACTCTGATGTGCATGTGCAATAAACCAGTTAGATACATGTACCAGCGAAAAAAGGTTTAGTGTTTATAATTGAAAACATATCCACTTTGCGGTGCGTTCTATGTGTATTCACAAAATTCTAATACAGTAGAGCCCACTTAATTGGATATATCTTTATCATAGTTTATGGAATAACCCTGTTCATTGTATTTATTTATTTATTTATTGGTGTTTAAGGTCACATATTTCTGCACAATGGCTAATCATGACCTCAACAGTTCCACGGGTGGAGGAAGCCGGAGTACCTGGAGAGAACCACCAAGCAACGGTGAGCAACTGTCAGCTCCCCAACATACTAACTCCAAACAAGCAGGGTTAGGATTGGTTGAAGACAGTGCACCATCGACTTGCACTACGCCTTAGTACACAACATCACCGTGCCCCACATGGGCAATGTGGGTGAAGTGTCTTGCCCAAGGACACAACACGGTTGCCGCAGATGTGATTCGAACCGAGGACCTCTCCCCTGTTCATTGAATAACATTTTCTAACATCAATACCCTCATTTTACCTGTTAATTGCATATAGGTAAAAGAGGAATGACTGATAATTGAATAAAAAAAAATAAAAAAATCGTAATCTATCAAAGATTTACTTTGACAACCACTGAATTCCCTATTTATGGACCTATTTGGCCTTGGTACATCCAATACAGGCATTTTATCTGTTATATCTTGTTTGACAAAGCTCCACAAGCTCGGTCCAACATTATACAATTGAATAGGTGAAACTTTTATTTGCAGTATATAGAAAACAAACAATTGAGTACAAATATAGTAACTGGAGATATATGTATCCAGAAAATATATGCAGCATGGAATTGACATGACCAGACTGGCTGTCTTCCTGCCATTCCCATATAAAGAACCAGTAATATGGTTATATCCATTATAATAACTGAAGGGGGTGACACAAGTCAGACACAAGGAGTGCATTGCATGCGGAGGTGATGTTGGCATCAACATCTTACCTCTGGTTTTCTTTGAACATTGCACTCACCCAGAATATGATAAAAGGTGCACACAGATCTCAGACAACAAATGACATCCGTTCCTGCTCTGCACCGCACTCCGGGGCATTGTTACAACGTAATTTAGGGGTGTAAACTGAGAACAAAGTCACAAGAACAACTCCCACACAACAGGTTGTTCTATGCTCTATAGTAATTACTTACTTATTTGTAAGCGCTGCATCAAGTCCAGATGGCTGTTTTTCCCATTCGAGCAGAAAGTCCCAGCCTCATGCACAACATTACAAAATTCAGGGTAAACAGGAAGGATCCATTAATCGTGTCAGACACTGCACTATAGCCTCACACGCAACGCCCATGCAGAGGCCAATGTTCTGAATACATCCCTTGTGTTGAAGGAAGTTGCATTAATTGTTTATATGCTGTTTTTGAACACATTGTTTCTATATGACAGACTTGCTTCTGGGCATGGAAAAAGTTTACTAACTGTGATTCGTTGGATATCTACCATGTTGTAGTGAGGTTCTAGAAAGCATTTAAGGATGACAATCCGTGCACTTTGTATTACGACAGGAGGCATGGAGTAAGTAGTCACAGCCTTCTTGAATAAATGCTCAGCTTATCACTAGAATGTAGGAAAATTACCAATGCCTGTTAATTGAATTCTCCTATTAACTGAATATTTTTCATTAGCAAAGTGGCAGTTCAATGAACAGGGTTCTGCTATATTATGCTAAAAAATAACCCCAGTAATTTATGTCATATGATGGACAGTGGGAACTAATGGAATCTGTTTTTCATTAGTGCATGAGGAAATCAAAACTATGGTAGAAATTAATCTCCATTTACATAAACTACATGACCTAATATGTCAATATATGTATTCAAAACAATGAGTTTAAATGCTACCAGGGCATTATCATTTCATAGAAAGTCTCAAGCTTTGCTGAACATCGTCAGGTCTGAAAGTATTTCATACAATATAAAAATTTGAAAAAGTCTGGGTGAGAGACGCGGCCTGCAGGGTGTGCTAATGGAATTGTTGACAATTCATATGCCAATCCAAGAAGGCTGCTGGCGGCCATATTTTTTAACGAAATACAGAAAAATTTGATACCCCCCCATCTAGACATCACACCTAAGCTATATATGAAATTCCAAAAAATCAGGGGAGAGATGCGATCTGTAGAGTATGCTAATGGAATTGTTGACAATTCATATCCAAATCCAAGATGGTGGCTGGCAGCCATGTTTTTCAACAACATTCAGAAATATTCAATAGCCCCATCTACACATCACACCAAAGCTACATATGAAATTTGATAAAGATTGGGTGAGAGATGCTGTCTGTAGGGTGCACCAATGGAATTCCTGACAATTTATATACCAAATCTAAGATGGCCACTGGAGGCCATGTTTTTTAAGGAAATTCAGAAAAATTTGACAGCACCAATCTAGACACTGCCCCAAAGCAACATGAAATTTGAGACTGATTCGGTGAGAGATGTGACCTGTAGGGTGTGCTAAAGGAAATGTTGGACAATTTATATTCAAATCCAAGATGGTCACTGGTGGCCATGTTTTTCAACGAAATTCAGAAAAATTCAATAGCCCCCATCTAGATCACACCAAAGCTACATTCGAAATTTGAAAAAGATTGGGTGAGAGATGCGGCATGTAGGGTGAGCTAATGGAATTCTTGATAATTTATATGCCAAATCAAAGATGGCCACTGGCAGCCACATTTTTTAATGAAATTCGAACAAATTTGATAGCTCTCATCTAGACATTGCCCCAAAGCTACATATGAAATTTGGGACTGTTCGGGTGAGAGCTGCGACCTGTAGGGTGTGCTAAAGGAATTGTTGGACAATTTATATCCAAATCGAAGATGGCCACAGGCAGCCATTTTTTTCAACAAAATTTGAAAATGAAAGTGTCAATGACACTGTAGGTCAACTTGACAAACTTGAACTTGGTAAGTTATAAATGAAATGGCAAAATTGAAGATCATTGGGACCAATGTCAGTTTTTTTGCCAGTGGCAACATTTTTTGACAGAAACCGAAGAAAATCGATAGCTCCCATCTAGAGGCCTCCCCAAACAAGCATGCCAGGTTTCAAAGCAATCCGATCATAAATGTGCCCTGTAGGGTGTACAAAAGGGAAATATTGTGGTCTGACTAGACTAAATTATAAGAACGTTGGCCGTGGCAATATTTTTTGACGGAAATGGAAGAAAATCGATAGCTCCCATCTAGAGGTTACCGTAAATAAGCATACCAGGTTTCAAAGCAATCTAATCATAAATGAGCCCTGTAGGGTGAGCCAAAGGGAAATATTGTGGTCTGACTAAACTAAGTTCTAAGAATGTTGGCTGCGGCAACATTTTTTGATGGAAATTAAAGAAAATCGATAGCTCCCATCTAGAGGTCACCCCAAACAAGCATGAAAGGTTTCAAAGCAATCCGATCATAAATGTGCCCTGTAGGGTGTGCCAAAGGGAAATATCGAGTCTTCTGACTAAACCAAGTTCTAAGAACGTTGGCCGCGGCAACATTTTTTGATGGAAATTGAAGAAAATCGATAGCTCCCATCTAGAGGTCTCCCCAAACAAGCATGCCAGGTTTCAAAGCAATCCGATCATAAATGTACCCTGTAGGGTGTGCCAAAGGGAAATATTGAGTCTTCTGACTAAACTAAGTTCTAAGAACGTTGGCCGCGGCAACATTTTTTGACAGAAATTGAAGAAAATCGATAGCTCCCATCTAGAGGTCTCCCCAAACAAGCATACCAGGTTTCAAAGCAATCAAATCATAAATGTGCCCTGTAGGGTGTGCCAAAGGGAAATATTGTGGTCTGACTAAACTGAGTTCTAAAAACATTGGCCGCTGCAACATTTTTTGACGGAAATTGAAGAAAATCGATAGCTCCCATCTAGAGGTCTCCCCAAACAAGCATGCCAGGTTTCAAAGCAATCCGATCATAAATGTACCCTGTAGGGTGTGCCAAAGGGAAATATTGAGTCTTCTGACTAAACTAAGTTCTACGAACGTTGGCCGTGGCAACATTTTTTGCCGGAAATTGAAGAAAATCGATAGCTCCCATCCAGAGGTCACCCTAAATAAGCATACCAGGTTTCAAAGCAATCAAATCATAAATGTGCCCTGTAGGGTGTGCCAAAGGGAAATATTGTGGTTTGACTAAACTAAGTTCTAAGAACGCTGGCCGCGGCCACATTTTTTGACAGAAATTGAAGAAAATTGATAGCTCCCATCTAGAGGTCACCCCAAACAAGCATGCCAGGTTTCAAAGCAATCCGATCATAAATGTACCCTGTAGGGTGTGCCAAAGGGAGATATTGAGTCTTCTGACTAAACTAAGTTCTAAGAACGTTGGCCGCGGCAACATTTTTTGACAGAAATTGAAGAAAATCGATAGCTCCCATCTAGAGGTCACCCCAAACAAGCATGCCAGGTTTCGAAGCAATCCGATCATAAATGTACCCTGTAGGGTGTGCCAAAGGGAAATATTGAGTCTTCTGACTAAACTAAGTTCTACGAACGTTGGCCGTGGCAACATTTTTTGCCGGAAATTGAAGAAAATCGATAGCTCCCATCTAGAGGTCACCCTAAATAAGCGTATCAGGTTTCAAAGCAATCAAATCATAAATGTGCCCTGTAGGGTGTGCCAAAGGGAAATATTGTGGTTTGACTAAACTAAGTTCTAAGAACGTTGGCCGCGGCAACATTTTTTGACGGAAATTGAAGAAAATCGATAGCTCCCATTTAGAGGTCACCCCAAACAAGCATAAGAAGTTTCAAAGTAATCTGATCATAAATGCGACCTGTGAGGTGTGCCAAAGGAAATTGTGGACGTACGTACTAACGAACTAACGTACTAACATACTAACGTACGTACGTACGCCGACAGACGAGAAGTGATGGCAATAGCTCAGCTTGACTTTGTCAAGTTGAGCTAAAAATCGATAGCTCCCATCTAGACATTGCCCCAAAGCCACATATGAAATTTGGGACTGATCGGGTAAGAACCACGGCCTGTAGGGTGTGCTAATTTGCTAAAGGGATTGTTGGACAATTTAGATTGGCTACTAACTGGCAGCCATGTTTTTCAACAAAATTCAGAAAAATTCAATAGCTCCCATCTAGACATCACACCAAAGCTACATATGAAATTTGAAAGGATTGGGCGAGAGATGCAGCCTGGCTTATTAATGGCACTTGACTTTGTCTTAGGCCAATAATAAACCCTAAGGCTGTTGTTCATTTCTCTTGGGCAGTTGAAATAACAATAACATGAGTTTGGAGGGTGTTACGCTTTATTATTACCATTCTAGAAAGCCTTCTCTAGTATATTAAAAGAGTTTAGCAGGACGGTATAACTCAGTAATTCATGACATCGTGCAACAGGAATAGAGCGACGGGCATTAATGAAAACAAAATTCTGGTCATTGTAATAACAGTAATAACATGATTTTGTTTGGCGTCCTGGTTTATTAATGGCCCTTAAGGACTGAATAATAACTCTCTGGCTTATTAACGGTAATAAACCCTTGAGGTGTTATTCATTCCACCCAGGCCGTTAATAAACCATAATGCCCTCCAAATTCATGTTTTTGTTATATTAACTGTCCAAGAGAAATGAATAACAGCCTGACGGTTTATTAAGAGCCGAGATGAAGTCGAAGGACGTTAATAAGTCAGATGACTGTTACTCCGTCCTCGAGGGCTGTTAATAAACCAGGACACCCAACAAAATCATGTTATTACTAACATTTATACAATAACATTATATTATTGTGCCATATGTGATTAGCCGCCCCAAATGGGTGTGGGTTGCTAATAACAGTTAGAGGTCCAGTAGTGGAGCCAAATGACATCATCTTATTATTATTATTATCAATACTATAAGAACGATTTTCGACCCTTTCTGATTTATATTATTTTTTTAAATGAATCAATGTGAAACACCATTTATTAATGTTAATATAACAGTAACATGAGTTTGGAGGGTGTTGTGGTTTATTAACGGCCCGAGAGGAATGAATAACAGCCTGAGGGTTTTTTACCGGCCCAAGACGAAGTCGAGGGTCATTAACTCTTTCAACACAAGAGGCCGATTTTCCAATCCAGGAACACGATACGTCATAATTTCATTACGTAGGATGGCTACAAATTGAACGTATGTGGTAGAACAATTAATATTTTCAATGTGCAGTCTTCAGGCTGCATGTTGAAAATATGAATTGTTCTACCCCCAAATAATGGATATGAACTCTTCCAATTTCTGCCATTTAACTGGCATGGGAGATACCATCAGTGTTCAAAGGGTTAATAAGCCAGAGGACTGTTATATTCAGTCCTCAAGGGCCTTTAATAAACCAGGACACAGACAAAATCATGTTATTATTACTATTATTACCGTGACAGGAAGCAGGTGGCAGGTGGCAGGCTGTTAATGAATTTTGTTTTCATCAATGCCTGCCGCTCGCTTCTGGTTGCATGACGTTGCAAATTACAGAGTTTTCGGGCTTCGGCCTCCCCCCTCCTCCCCCCCCCCCCCCCCCCCCCCCCCACTAAACTCTGTTAATATATAATATACTAGAGAATTAGGGATGTGGATCAGACTGGTCCAACCCTAGGTGGTCCGATATTCTTGCCTGGACAGGTTCCGGACCAGTCCAATCATTATAAAATACCTTAAATGAAGTGAAAATCTGACTTTTGGTAATACCAAATTACATGTAAGATTTTAACACATTTGCTTTATTTAAGATATTTTATAATGATTGAATTGGTATACGCATTTGTATTAAAGAAAGCATCAAGTTACTGCCATCTGACAGGCAAGCTTGGTAACTCTGGGCATGTTATATAATACACTGTATGCACATTGTGGGAATGTGTAGTGTATTTTGAAATATTTTCTCATATTCATCATTATAAAGAAGTTAGAGAGCGAATAAATATGCTTACAACTTGTGACTGTGACTCACTGTGGAGTCTGTAGTTCAAGTTTCCTGCTATCTTGCAGATGCTATATCTCATATAGCATGTGGAGGATAGTGGAAACGTGAACTACAGACTAAATGTTATAAGTGCTGAAAGACTTGGAGCATTTGAACTATCTATCTTTAAGTTCTTACCCCAGTCATATATATATAAGTCTTTCTGCATAAAAATGTTTTGTTCTTTGCATTGGCACCTGATATATTCAAGATAAATTGGTCAATTTCCAAGTTCTTGTACTTGTCGCTGTATTAGAATTACTGGGCGATTCACTAATTTCAATTAATAAATGACCGGTAGGTAGAGTTGCAGAATTACAAATGATTTATTTGGAACCATCTGGCACCTGCCAACAGCCCAACACTCAAGTCAATGAACGTTTGCCATGTAACATCATCGTGATTGAAGATTGTTAGTTTATTACTAAAACAAGCAAGTTCCAATCAGGGCATTCTATGAAATCGGTGGAATCAAAAGAGAGAGGCGGTACTCGGTAGACACTGTTGTTTGATGTCACCAATATCAAAGAATGTATCGGACGAGCTGTTATGAGATCTCACACCAGAGAGATGGACCGGTCCAATGACAGCAGTCCGGTATGCGGTCCAGCCCTAGACTGCAGACAGTAGTACTGGTGTTTTTGCAGCCCGGCCCGCATCCCTATAGAGAACACCCATTAAAGTGGTAATAACAAACCATAACACCCTCCAAACTCATGTTATTGTTGCATGTACATTCATGAATCTGTATCCATGACATGACAACTCAAATCCACAATGATAAATCCATTAAAATGTATTAGACGTAATTCTGTGATCATATTGCACCAAAATCAGTACCAAACTTGGCAGAAACTACTGACTGCTGAGTGTTACAAGATGTTATTGGATTTTTATACTAGTAGTAGGAACACACATTTAAAGTCAATATTTCGGCTTATTGAATTTCCAGTGCAATAAAATAAAATTAAATACACAATAACAAACATTATTTGATTAAGAAATAATGTTTATAACCAAGTGAATGTGTCATTTCAGGATATTTGTTGCCCCAGCCCTGTCAGTATGGCTACATCATATATTGGGGCGAAACGACCCTGGAATGAGTGGCGAAACAGCAATGATTTTATTTAATTTTTTTAATGATTTTAAAGTACTTTTCAGCCATCAGTTAATATTATAATGCATATAACTAATATGGACACAACACTCTTACCATCTTGAAAATAAGTTAACAATGGCAGGAAATTAAATTCCACTACCTGTTGCATTGGATGAATGTATGCTAAAGGCATTTCTTATTGGTAGCAATGACATGAATGACTCAGACTTTGTGGAAACAAAAATGAGGTGTCTGGGGGAATAGATCCTCAGAAGAGAAACAGCAAAGGCCGATTGATAATTGTAATGCATTGTTACAGATGTTATATACATGTAAATGTACAAATTATACTCAAATGTTGTGCTTATGAATACTATAAAACTGTAAAAATATCATAAACAAACACATACGTTTTAACAGGAAATTCTCAATTTAGTAACAATTATGATAATTGTCATGGATATTGTTTACTTCGGTAAATCCTTCGGGGGAAAAAGTGGGAAATGCCCATTTCATCCGCTAGCAATTTCACCCATTTTGTCTGCCAGCGAGACCGAATCGTCCTCTGGCCATTTTGTTCGCTAGCCATTTCATCCGCAAGGGAAATCGGGATTTATGCAGTGAAAAAAACAACAACTCTGATTTAGTGAAAAATGTGATATTTACTGAGAAAAATATTGTCTGGTACTTGGTACTTTTTTTTCTGATTAATTTGCATTTATTCAAGGAATAATGGCAAAATACGTAAAGTAATTTAGTGTAAATTGTGATATTTATTGAGAAAAAACTGCAATACTTGGTAAATTTTTCTGATTATTTTGCATTTATTACAATGCCGTAACTAATGATCAGACAATTAATAAGCTGACGGAGTAGATGTCACAACAGCTTTGATTTCTCATGATTAGCCACTCAATCCTGAAGTGTGTGATGTTACAATGAATACAAACATGATTTCGAAAATGTTTGAAAATTATATTAGTTTGGAAAAGGATGCTGAACTGTGCAGATGTAAAATTTGGTGATATTTATTGTGCCAAAATATTTTCAATTCTGCCGAGGTTTTCTTACAAGAGTGTATTATCACTAAATCACCCACAGAGTGGAGATTCCACCCAAGCAATAATTGCAAATTTTTTGCAAAGCATTACAGGCAAAGTTCCAGCCAATGGACCTCCGGGTTATACCCGGAGGTCCACTGGCATTGCTTGTGTTTTTTGTCCACATGTACGGAATTGGAAAGTGATACTTTGGGTGATAACTCCACTCCCCAGGTGATTTAGTTACAATCCACTCTCCACATACTGTACACTGTGGACTTTTTTTTTTGATTTCTTGAAATAAGTAAGTACTATATTAAAACTATTGTTGTATAATTGTGTCAGTGGACACAAGGTGTCAACAATGACCCAGTGAGCTGTGTTCACGGTAATGCTCCATTGATTACTGTGTGACTTTGGATGTTAAACTGTTCGGACATTTATTTCGACTGTGTGTCAATATCTGTTTATTGATACTGCTGTGTGCGGTGTTCCGTCTGTTATACTGCTGTGTGCGGTATGGCATCTATAATACTGCTGTGTGCGGTATTCCGTCTGCTGTACTGCTGTGAGCGGTATGCTATCTTTTATACTGATATGTGCGGTATTTACTGCTGTGTGTGGTAAGATTGTTCTTGTGTTGTCTTCTCATGTCATGTCTCTCTCTATTTGTATGTTCGTCTGTTTGACCTGTGATTTTATCCACTAGAATTTACTACATTGGCGTCGCCGCCAAAAATCTCAACTCACCCTATTTCGGCAATAACAATTTTTCAGAAATTCACTTTTTTTTCGTATCAAATTTGGAGTTTTTGAAATGGGGGAAAAAGAAGACGGTTGTGATCAATTAGCTACCGAAGAGAAAAATGTGTACTTGAGTGTTTTGCAAAAAGAACTGACAAAAATTTCTCAAAATCAAACTCTATTAATTTCAATAATTGAGGCAATGAACACTGGAGAAGAGTTAAGAAATCGAGAAATGGCATTAGTTCGAAGTAAAATGGCAGATTTGGACATAAAAATTAATAATCTGTTGATTATAAAACAGCTGGAAACGGATACAGAAGCATGTTCTGAAAATGACAAGTCTTCAAATTTACATGCTTTTAAAACAGAAAAATTGCCTTGTAGCAACCTTGATTATTTAACACAAGCATGTGCCACAAATCCACACATCTGTACAACATCTGTACATGCACATTCACTTCCAACGGCCGTAATAGAATCACAACCTACTTCTGTATGGGGCATGGCACCGCAGCATTCAACAGATTTTCATATGTTCAAACCAGGCCCATATCCACCACCTTTTCCAGGTATATCACATTTTATGGTTCCTCCACATTTACAGTCTACCCCATTACTTGTGAACTCGAATCAGCCTGTACAGTTAACTCATCAACCAATGATGCGGTCAGCTGCTGCATCGGTTGCTAATGAGCATTCAGTCAACCGACTTTGCTCATCACCAGTGAAACCCATTGTTCATAGAAAGCACAGGTCAGATAGAACATCACAACCGTCAGTTAGACGGAAATTAATTCATAAACATCGGGACAGCTCTTCTGAGTCGTCTGCTCCAACATGGTATAGGTCAAATACGATGCATTCACCATCTTCAAGTGATTCTTGTCCAAGCTCGAGTTCATGTGAACGCAAAAGTAGTTGCTATCGGTTACGTTCCATGAAAAGTCCTTGCACAAAACATTCACCGTCTTCAAGTACTTCTCGTTCTAGCTTAAGTTCATGTGAACTGAAATGCAGTTGCTATCAGTCACGTTCCATGAAAAGTACACCTAATGCTAGTATGGCTACATATAGTGGGGGAGGCAATTGGGATTCCTTCATATTCAAACATGAGCGACTGGTTGTTAGGCAAAAATGGAATAACCGAAGAGCTGAAAAGAATTGTTCGATGTTTTGCGGGGCAGAGCTCTCAAGTTTGCTAGGGATCTTCGATACCATGATTACAATGATTTGGTAAAGAAACTGACACAGCAATTCAGTAAGAAAGAGACATCTATTTCCTCAGAACATATTAATAACACTGCAAAATATCATGAGGCGGCTATTAATGATAATAATGCTAAAACACATGTTCTTTCACGTCATCATTTAATGCGGCCAATGCCATTTGGAGAGGATTTAGCAGACAAATATGAACATCAAATCAAGAAAACACACAAACCATCAGTGCCAATAGCCCCAGAGAAGCTTCAAACAAGTATTGATGATTTGATCTTGTCTGTGCATGATTTATGTTCAGCAATTAATGCAAAGCATATAAATAACTCACGGCCACGGTCTAGAAAACCTCGTTTCGTAAACATTGTTCACAAACAATGCTATCAGTGTCGAGCCTATGGGCATCTGGCCAAGAATTGTTCACAAAAATCTGTGTATGAAGGTAAAAAACCGGATAGGTGTCACTGGTTTTGATCATGACACTTTGAAAATCAGGAACTGAAATTGTGCTATGAAAAATTACCAAATACTATTATCGTATTCCTATTATTTCGTTAGTTTTGATTTGACACTGGGATAAAAGTGAAAAACCTCCTTAATGCACATGACTCTAATGGTTGTCAGTCACATCAAGCACATTATTAACTTACATAACACATCTTGAGAATCATATTTTGGGTCAGTACTCAGTAGTGAAAATATAAAAAAAAAATGAATACAGTGATGAGGTTATTGGCTTCATTATTGACTTGATCAAATTTTTCAAATTAATAATTAAGTTTTTACAGTTTTAACTGTGCGTTCACCAATGAGGTTATTCGCTTCATTGTGAAATCCTCAAATTGAGAACAAAAAGTAGTAATGATTCTCACATGATTTTAGGCATATTGCGTTGTTTAGTTGGGAAAATGTTGCTAGTTTTGATAAGTTTTCACAGTGAAAATGTGTAACTTGGACATGGACATTTACTGTTTTCCATTTCACAAATAGGTCTTCTCTAAATGGTTCAAAACAGCACGCTTTTGTACTAATCAAAGTAGGCACCAGTCATTTCTGGTGACATTTGCTTTGATGTTAACTCTAAACCTCAGTACCATCCAAAATGGCTATACGTTATTAATGTAGTCACCGTCTTCTTGTGATCTGTTATGTTGGGGGCTCATCTGGGATGTCTTCCTACGGTTTACTTCTGAATTGTTGGAATGTTTTTTTGTATGTGTGAGTTAAAATATTTCATTGGTTGTGTATTTGATGAGGTTACTTGCTTCATCGAAGATCAGTTTCTAAATAAATGTATATATTGGTGAGGTCGGGTATTTCTTCATATGCGATGAGGTGATTTGCTTCATCCATTCTTAAAAGCTCATCTGGTTCTTGATCAACTCTTACTGTCAGTCCACACTTTTACAACAGTTTCTGATTCTCAAATAATGTCGGGGGGAATGTTGTATAATTGTGTCAGTGGACACAAGGCGTCAACAATGACCCAGTGAGCTGTGTTCACGGTAATGCTCCATTGATTACTGTGTGTAATTGAGATGTGAGATTGGGTCCTAATTCAGTTGCTGATTTGAATGTTCAGGTGTTCAGACTCATTTGTGGACTGTGTGTCTTGTGTTTCTACGCTACTGTGTGTGGTTTTGTTGTATTTACTGCTGTGTGTGGTAAGATTGTTCTTGTGTTGTCTTCTCATGTCATGTCTCTCTCTATTTGTATGTTCGTCTGTTTGACCTGTGATTTTATCCACTAGAATTTACTACACTATATAGAGCATCATCAAACGTAAACTACGATATAAATTATAATATTTGTTTTCAATACAAACTTTTTTAATAACATAATAGATAAAAACAATTGAAAAATTCATTGGAATAAAAAATATACCTAGCGGACGAAACAGGTCAAATTGTAGTGGACGAATTGGGTGAAACTGCAGCAGACGAAATGGGCTGCGGAGGAAATGGGTGTAATTCGATAAAGTACTAAAGGAAACAATTACAAATAAAATTTGAGGGGGTGGGGGGACCGCCCACCTCCGCCCGTGGAGGCGAAACGATACAGGGTGAAATGACCAGGAGCGAACGAGGATTGGGGCGAAACGTCCGGGAGCGAACGGGAGTTGGGGGGCAACGACCGGGACCCATTTATAATTATAAAGTCAGTTTTTCGGCTTTTTGAATTTCCGATGCAACAAAATAAAATTCAATACACAATAACAAACACTATTTGAGAAAGAAATAATGTTTATAACCAATTCAATGTGTTACTTCGGGATAGTTGTTGCCCCGACCCCCTGGCAGTGGCAGTACGCTTACAGTTACAGTAACTTACACGTGTAAATTACTGTAATTTACGAATTACGTAACGACTAACGTGCTGACTACTGTCGCCTACCTGGCCGACGGCCAAATTTGTAAATTTTAAATGTTGCAAGTTTTCGGAAGAATAACTTCTTGTCAATGTTATCTCAAGTTCATAAAACCATACATCTAAGTCGCGCGAGAACAGGGTCAAATTATAAACAACATCGTTTCTCCTTCATGAAAAATGACAGTTCACGACACGTGAACTTTCTGGTTCACTTCACATGCAATCAACATGGGAACGGGTCAATCTGCCCTCGGGTCAACTCGCCCCCGGGTCATTCACCCTCGGGTCAAGTCGCCCCGGCTCAACTCGCCCCGGGTCAAGTCCCCCCCCTCCCCCCCCCCCCCCAGTTAAAAAAAAAACGTAACTCTAGTTATATCAGCATTTTTTTTTTATTTTAATACTATAATCTATTATTTACAACAATATTATGAAGTCCAGCCAGACCAGCATTTTTTATTTCAATAATATATATTTTATTATTTTACAATATAAATTACAATATAAAGTTGGTTACAGCACTCGTACAAAACACGTAAAGACACATTTATACTAATTAATCATGAAAATGTATTGAAATCGCCGAGAAATATATGACGAACTATGGGGGAGTAAAACCTATTTCCTTTTCGCCGAGGAATGGGGAAATGTTTGTTTTTTCCGAAGTTCGAGAATATTGAAATCCGTCACAAATGATTTTCGCCGAGGAATATCATGTGGAATGGGGAAACGTAGGTTCCGATTTTAATACATTTTTTTGGAACTCAGGAAAAGACAAATGAAAGGCAAGATGCATTTCGAGGGATATTTGACGTAGGTTCAGATTTTAATACAAAACTCAACTCAGTGGTGCCCTTCCTGGCATCCATATACTCTTGGAAACCAATGCCCGTGTCACATTTGCGGTGCTGCCATCTCTCACATATATCACAAGATATTGCATGTTGCCTCCCCCTAACGCTCAAGTTACACTTGATGCAAAGATACATGATGATCCGAGTGTTTGAATGAATGAATGAAAGGTGTTAGCGCACCGAAGGCGCGCAGGGACGATGTGGGATTTACAAATCCCTTGCAACCCCGGTTAACCTTATTTTATTTCACTTGGATCACACAGGCCTAACTTTTCTATTGCCTCAAATGGAGTCTGAGGGGGTATGCACGCGGTTAAAATTCCCGGCAGTTTATGTTGGAGTGTTAGATTGTCAATACTCAACGCCATTCAAACTATTAGAGAGTGGGCTCTATTCGTTTCCAGCTCGGCGATTGTAGAGGTTTGAGTCCCACCATGGTGGCGAGCCAGAATGTAGGCCTAATGTTGTGCGATGGCAAATTTAAGGGAAGAAGAGAAAAGAAAACCAAACAGCAACGCCGGTTTGGTTGCGGCCCCGGTATATGATAAAAGTGATGCCTAATCAACACTTTTGAAAACATGATGATGAAAGGCAATCAGCCACACAATCAATCTCAAATAAACACCAACTGGTATGTGATTACTGTAAAAACAAACATCTTGACTGTTAACAAAAAAAATAATTCATCAAAGATGTTTTTGAAGAACCGCTATTCAGTTTGAGTAATTCGTATCAACTCGGTCCCTGTAGATTTGTTTTTTATTCAATCATTGTATCGTCTGCCTTCAAGATGTTAGTATGTTGTGTTTATGTGCTCCCAGTTATTCCATGGGTTTTCTATGAAAGGATTTACGTTTTTGATTCTTGGATTTTCTAAAAGGATGATTAAAAATTTTGAAGGTAAGTACTTCAGTTATTATTTTTCAGTTTTTCTCGGCAATTTAACCAAAAAAAAATTACCCCTCCCCCAATTTAAAAAAAAAAATTCCCGGGTCAACTCGCCCCTCAAATGCGGGTCAACTCGCCCCCCCCCCCCCCCCCCCCCCCATCGGGGGCGAGTTGACCCGGGAAAACTGGCGGGGGCGAGTTGACCCGAGAGCGAGTTGACCTGGAACCATCAACATCGAACATTGGCGGTCGGACTAAAATAAGACAGCTTATCGGCTTACAAGTGGAAAAGGCCACCAGGCGGACGAATCATGAAGGATTCGGACCTTAGAGAAAATATTGTTACCAAACTTCGGACACAAATCGAATAATAATGATAATAAAAAGAAATTATATTTATTTGGGGTCTCTAGGATTACACATTGCTTTGTGGTCTTTGGCGGTCTCTTTTTTTTCAAGAATACACCCGACATCATCCAACTGGCGCATGGTGGTTGCGATAATGTCAATATGACGTGCCAACAATAAAGATGAAGGTATCCTTGGGGACTCGCCTTTTAGAAAGTCGCCCTGGACAGAGTGACCACAAGAAATGTTTGGGTAGATACCTGGAGACCCACACAAACGCTATCTGGTCATCGGTTTCTAGACAACTCGCACCCACGGCAACTCGTACCAGTCAAGTCGTACCCAAAATTGGACGACTCGTACCCATTTTCGGCTGGACAACTCGTACCCACAATTGGACAACTCGTACCCATGGTTGGACAACTCGTACCCATGGCTGGTCAACTTGTACTTGGCGTTTAATTGTATGGGCGAAGGCCGTTAATGGCCTAAGAACTATAGAAGCGGGGTTTTTGTTTTTGTTTCATCCGTTTAAGGTGCTATAATAGTAATGGAAATCAGTTTACTTTGAAATTCCTTCGTCAGATATTCCACGAATATGAATGAAATATACACAAAGTTTACGTCTAAATGACGGCTGTGATACACAGAACAGGAAACATATATTCATTGGCCGTACTTTGTTGATAGCAGGCACCAGTGGTTCCTGAAAGTCTGCAATCGTATTCGTTCGAGAACTGGCGTGAATGACATCCCCCCCCCCCCCTCCAACCCCCGACACCCGGTTTCTGTGCTTCACTTTTGGGAAACAGAGTACTGGAAAAAACTAAAAGGCCTCGCATCTAGGCCTAGGCTCTGCAAGTTATCAGGGTGAAAACCATAGCCTTCGTGGCATTAACTCTTGCCTTTCCTAATTAATAATGCCACTCTCCACCTTTACATTATTTTTCGTGTGGCAAAGTTACATCACTGGTGAGGCGCCACTCCGGTCATGCGAGAAAGGATTTCATTGTAAATTGAGAGTCCAGCCGGATTTTGTACTTGAAGCGTAGCACATTTACCCACTGGGAAGAAAAACAGCAAACAATGACCAGTGATAGACTGAATCAAGAAGATCACAAATGATGTTCATTTAAAAAAAAAATCTAATTAAAAAGCTCTAATACATCTCTCTCTCTCTCTGAGTCCACCAGCTCGCATCAACTGATTTCTGTCGGAAATTTTATGGTCAATACCGACACACCTGAAAACTCGACAGTCATTTAATTTAGACTTACCCGGCAGTGCCAGGTGTGAGATCACGAAGAATTATCCCGAAATGATGATTTCGCGCGCCGAAGGGACACACTAAAAAGTGTAGTCCGTGTCCGTGTCCGTGTCGGAGAAAAAGTGTAGTCGGGAATTAAATTATCATTTCCTCCTTTATTTGTCGGTTGTTTTCTATGAAATTTGGAAAGTATACTCAGGGGACGATACGAAATATATATGCCAAAAGAGAAGTTTGTACGATGTTATTTTACGATGTTAGAAGACATTTTCTCTTTCAAACACACTAAAAAGTGTAGCTGACTCGGCGCCGTGTTAGCTAATTAATTGGTTTACGCTGTGTTGACACATGATAATGAGGAGATTGGTGGGGGTGTTGATTGGATTAATAGATTTTCTTTCATTACTTGTTTTTCCATTTACATGGAGTAAAGTACAAGAGTAAGAGTATAATAATAAGTGATATCTGGTTATCCTTCTGGAATTTCAAATACCCCCACCCGCTCCCCGGCAAAAAAAATAAAATGAAATAAAGCCCTTAAAGGGGAAAATGTCTTCCAACATCGTAAAATAACATCGTACAAACTCCTCTTTTGGCATATATATTTCGTATCGTCCCCTGAGTATACTTTCCAGATTTCATAGAAAACAACCGACAAATAAAGGAGGAAATGATAATTTAATTCCCGACTACACTTTTTCTCCGACACGGACACGGACTACACTTTTTAGTGTGTCCCGCGCCGAAGGCGCGCAGGGACGATATGGGGGACAAGCCCCTTTCTACCCTCTGTGGCTGTATAGGATGGCTCTCACATGTCAAGGTGTGTTGAAGGAGGAAAAGGATCCGGTACTCGGCAGGTGTCTTCGGTAGTGTCCAATTGTGGATGGGTAGTATCATTGGCAGATGTCGGTTGAACCCTCGAGTGAGGGCCAGTGTGGGAGGTTGGGTCCTCTCACAAAGAATTATTTTCTATCGTCTATTACCTTATAGTCGATTGGTGTTTAATTTTCTTCCAATTATCTGTGCATATTATTATCGCCAATTAAGTTAATCTTCCAGTTGGGAGGTGTGTTTTTCTAACAATTATCTTCCATGACAATCATGAAAATTAAATGGTAATTATCATTTTTGTAAGGTTTGCAATTAGACTATACATGTGATTAAAAGTGAATCTCTCTCTCTCTCTCTTCTCCACGAAGGTCATTCATTCATTTTTTGATTTCGCACCTCTGAACTCAGAGTGCGAGCATCCTAATCAACACCTTCATTATGGAAACACTGGAACTACCAGCGCGACTGAAGAGAACAATAGCAGCTCTGGGCATCTCTTGCCCCGTCACCTGGACTGTCCAGGAGACGGGCAAGAGAGTCCATCTGAACTTGGAGTTTGATATTGAAGAGCACAACACCACCACACCTTCTTCGGGGAGAGGTTGCACCTTTGATGAGAGGATCCCCTCTCACACTGGTCCTCACCCGAGTAGGTCAGGAGGCCCTGAAAAGAAGAACAAAAGAAGAAAGAAGAGCCCGTCCACCAAGCGGAGGGATGCCCACCGCATGGAGACTTTTCTGGAGAAGAAGAGAGAAGGGTGAGGAAAGGGAAGAGCAGGAGACAGCCACCATTTCCGCTCCCACTTCCATAGAGGCACCCATCCTGCCTCCAGCCCCACAGCTGGAGACGTCGGATGTGGAAACCTCAGTGGAGACTGAGGTGGAAATGGAAGCAGCCTTCTCGCCTCTTCCTGACCCCCACTCGCCTCTTCCTTCTAATCCAGAATGCCAGGACGCGGACGACAGGATAAAGAACATCTTACGGGAAAACAAGATACAAGGGGACCTTCACAGACAACAGATGGACAGGCAATATGAATTATTTATGCAAAAAGTCGAAGAAACCAAAAAACTAATAGACGCCAGAAATCTACAACAACAAAAGACTCAGCAATCACCCACAACCACTCCAGACTCGGCTACGACCAGACCCTACAAAACTCAGCAACCACCATCAGGCAGCCCACCAAAAACACCAACTACCACTGTCTCTCCTTCCAAACCTCCACCTCTGAAAAAGAAGCTGAAAAGACACAAGCGCCGCTAACAACCCGCAACTTCTCCTTTACCACGGTCTGACACTTTCAAATTCTACAGCTAATGGGGGGTCGAAAGGGGCTTGCTCCCCATATCGTCCCTGCGCGCCTTTGGCGCGCAAAACCATTTGATTCGGCATCTCTCTTCTCTCTCTCTCTCTAGGCACCTGACTCTCGTTCCTCGACTGATCGAAACAAAAATTGGCACAGGTCTATATAGATGTAATTTGACCAGGCGCCCGACATCGCGTTAATCCTTCAACTAATGAAGGGGTGGGTTACGGTGGGGGAATGAGCCCCGATCGCATCTGATTTTGCATTAACCCTGCAACACGTGAACTGCTGGGTATGACTACCAGTACAACAAAATATTACGTAGAAAAGCCCTCAGAAGTTTAACGAAGAGCCAAAGATTACCCGATTTTGGGGAGGGGGTGGGGGGAAGGGGGGGGGGTCGTATCCCGTATCTACACCACTGTATTAATATATAATTTAAACATTTCCTCTTTCCTTCGAATTGCTCTCTTGATGAAATGCCCATACCGGCGAAGTCTGTTCAGACTGTTCTGCTGAGATAAATGCTAAAAATGGAAAGTTTTTGCCTTTCTGCACACCCATTGAAAGCAGACACAAATCTTATCAAGTCCTTCGGCCAATATTCGCCTTCGCCCATACAATTAAAGACCAGGTACATGTTGACCAACCGTGGGTACGAGTTGTCCAACCTTGGGTACGAGTTGTCCAACTGTGGGTACGAGCTGTCCAGCCGAAATTGGGTACGAGTCGTCCAATTTTGGGTACGACTTGACTGGTACGAGTTGTCCTGATACCTGGTCATCTAGGGGTACTCAATATCTGAAGTTTGGAGAAAGTATTTTTAATTTTTGTCCATACAGTTTCGCCTTTGGTCAAAACCGCGACTTCAGACGAATTTTACCCAAGCCGTCTTCTGGCCGGGTCCGGGTCTTTTCGGCCTCGGGAACATTCGGCCCCAGGTATTTTTCCGGGAACATTCGGCCTCAGTCGAGGCCGAATGTTCCCACTTTTGAGGCCGAATGTTCCCACTTTTGGTAAAAATTTTCGGAGTTTGGGAGTTGAAAAATAGCTTTAAAAAATAATTTTTTAGTTTATTTTGTTAGTTTTTGTTTATATTAGGAGGTTTTCTAGAATATTTTTAAAGAATAATATATACAGCGTACCTACCTTTATTCCTAAAGTCGAAATATATTAAGCACAAGACCAATCCATAATGAATAATGAAATATAAAATCCACTGAACTGAATAACAGAATGACAATATATGTGTTCCAATGTCGACATGCAAATCCGAAATGATATACTTCTTCTTGGATGTTGTTTAGCACAACTCATCTTGAAAATTTTGTTTTCATAAGTCCTTCTGCGCGAAGTAGTGAGCAAAGTTCTGGCCTCTGATGAGATACTGATACAGAGTTTGTACAGGGCGACTGAATCTTGATTGATTAAATAGCACTTGATTAGGAGATCAAATACTGTTTTTACAGTTTTCTAAGGACCCTTAAACCTTTTATGCGGACTGTAATTGTCCTTGATGAGATAACCTTATACTGTTTTTCACGTTTTTTTTTACCATTTACTTGAACACTTACTCACATAGATTTTTGAGGTTGTGTGCCGGTATATATAAAGTGTAATTGTCAATATATATGTCTAATAAGGACGTAATTGAATTAGCGAAACCTGGCTTAAACCAAACAAACAATTCTCGTTATGTGGTTTTGATATTATTAGAAGAGATCGCCCCGCCCAAAAAGGCGGCGGTGTCGCTCTGTTAATAAGGCAGGAGATTAAATACAAATCAATACCATGCGACCACCTCAATGCTGAAGTGATTGCAGCTGAAATTGAACTTGACCACAAACACGTGGCCATCATATCATATTATAACAAGCCGCAAGCAACAGTAGACAGTAAAGTATTTGAATTTTTTACCAACAAGTACAAGCACTGCATATTCTTGGGTGATTTCAATTCCAAACACCAGGTATTCGGTTGTCATAAGACTGAGCCTAATGGTGACGCCCTTTTCCATATCATTGAAGAACTCGATCTATTCGTGGTAAATAACGATCAAGACGTAACATACATAAGCAACAACCCACTCCATCAATCAGATATCCTAGACTTGATTATCACCAGCAAATCACTAACCAGCCAAATGCAAGACATATTTGTAGGAGATGATGATCTAGGCAGTGATCACATGCCGGTTCACGCCACTCTGAAATGTAATACTGGTCCCGCAAGGTATCCTCCCGTGAATAGGAGGAACCTATCAAAAATTGACTGGAACCTCTTGAGAAACATTATCGAAGTAAAAATAAAGGCAAATGACCCCTCAAATGTTCATGAACTAGAAAAAGCCTGCACCCACCTTAACGAGGTTATCAACAGTACGCTAGATGAAATCTGTCCCAAGCAAACTCTAAAGACGCGGATAAACAGAATAACCCAAACAACTCTTCAAATAATCAAACAAAAAAGAAAAGCCTTCCGAGCTTACCAATCAGAGAATGATCAAATGAAAAGAGCAGAACTTAAAACCGCGTATAATCGCCTTCATGGGGAAGTAAAAAAGGCCATAGCTAACGACAATCGCGTGAGATGGGAAAAAGCAACCGAAAACCTAAATGGGCTGAGAGAACCTAAGAGGTTCTGGGATACATTTAAAACTCTTACTGGCCAAAAGAGCAAATTTGCCAATAATAATGCGCTAAAGACTAGCGACGGAACTATGGCCATAGACCACAAGGCAAAGGCCAGTGCTTTTGCCGAACTTCTAAAGAAGGCACATCGTCCACAAGAAGGGAACAGATATGACAACGATTTTAAGGTACGAGTAAATAAATTTGTCCAAGATAACAACTCAATCTTCAATGAACCGAACTTCGACCAAAGGCATGAAGACGGGGACGACCATGAATTAACCGAACCAATAAGCGTAGAAGAGGTCATGGGTATAATCAGAAAATGCAGGTCATCTTCATTCCCAGGAGAAGACGAAGTCTCTAACAAAATAATGAAACAGTGCCCCAACATCTTCTACTGCAGACTGACCAAACTCTTAAACTGCTGTCTCTCCTGTGGGTACTTCCCAAAATGCTGGAAAGTGGCCACGTGAGTCATGATACCTAAACCCGACAAAGACCTTACCAACCCTTCTAACTACCGCCCAATCAGCTTGCTTAGCTGTGTTGGGAAAATATTTGAGCGGATTCTCACTACGAGACTTCGCAGCTATCTCGAATCAATCAATTTTTTCAACAAATGGCAAAGAGCGTATAGGAGTCAGAAAGAGGGAATCGAACACGTATATAGACTGGTTGATTATATGAAAACAGCATTTAGTCAAAACGAAATCGGAACCGCGCTTTTCTTGGATGCAGAAAAAGCGTTCGACTCGGTATGGCACAATGGCGTGAGATATAAACTAGCGAAAATGGGATTACCCACTAAAATTCTAAGGATCATATCATCATTTCTAACTGACCGAAAAATCAAGGTGAGGGTTAATCGCGAGGTGTCAGAGGAAGTAATACTCGAAGCGGGAACACCACAAGGGTCGGTTCTAATTCCGCTTCTTTTCATAATATAAGTGAATGGTATAGAAAAAGTAGGGAAAAACTTTGTTGAACTATCGCAGTTCTCAGACGACAAAGGCATTTGGACAGCCAGCAAGTCCAGAAACATAATTAAAAATCGTCTACAGGATACCATTCGCGATCTTGAGAGCTGGTGTGCCCTCTGGCGCATCAAACTCAATGCCGCCAAAACTCAAAAAGTTACGTTCTTCAAAAAGCAAAGGAAAAAACCAGTCCCGAGTATCGATCTCCAGTTATACGATCACAAACTAGAAGCAAACAAAGAGGCCAAATTTTTGGGATTTATCCTAGATAGCAATCTCAGTCTAAACAGTCACGTAAACTCCATTACGGTTAGAGCTACTAAACGTATCAATTTTCTGAAGATGATCAGAGGTAGAAATTGGGGAGCAAACAAAGATGTGCTTCTCAAGCTCTACAAAACATTTATACGTCCGGTACTAGAATACGGTGCCATAATAACAAGCGACCTAAGCAAAACCAACATTCAGAAGCTACAGAGGGTTCAAAATTATGCCCTGCGAGTGGCACTATGCAAACCGAAATGGACACCGATAAAGGAACTTCACGAGCTAGCAAAAATAGAAACTATTGATACGCGATTAAAAGACCTACAAACCAAAACCCTCAACAGACTCCAAGATAGTGAATTAATGGTTGAGCTGAACGAACACCGATCCCTTAACAGAAAAACAAAATAAGTTTCCAGAAAATAAAAAAAAAAAAAAAAAATAATAAAAATAAAAAAAAATAATAAAATAAAATAAAATAAAAATTATACAATATAACTAAATCGCGTGGAGTCAGTGAGGATTGCCTCGCTACTCATTGGGAACTTTAGGATAGAGTCTGTGAGGACTGCCTCGCAACTCTGCTGAAGCGCGATTGAAACGCGTTTAATAAGATCTATATAACAAAACCCTCCACATACTCCAGGATAGTGAATCAATGGTGAAGCTGAACGAACACCGAAAACCTAAACAGAAAAACAAAATAATCCACAGTAAATTAAAATTACTCAATAGAATTAAACTGCGTGGAGTCAGTGAGGATTGCCTCGCTACTCATTGAGATCTTTAGGATTGAGTCTGTGAGGATTGCCTCGCAACTCTGCGTGTGGGGAGTGGGCTCCGAAGAAACACACCCCTTACCCCATCCATAGCAACAATCACACAGCAGGCACAATATACAATAGCGGATACCTATCTTTCTCTCTACCTTTTACTTTTCTAACTGAACATTCTCAAATTTTCTTGCAACACTATTATCAAGAAGACGCATGGAAATGGTAGACAAAGCGTAGGAGGAATTGGTGCAACCTACCTTTCTGCAACATATACAAGAAACCACCAAACGCTAGGCAAGGATTGAAACAAGCTTGTCTGGCTGGGAACGAGTGTACATTTGATATAAATAAACATTTGAATAAAGATTTAACAGTCCTTTTAAGGGCTTGAGGGTGTGTGTCAGTGTGTTTTTTTTTTTGTTTTTTTTTTTTGGGGGGGGGGGGTGGGTGGAGGAGGTCATTTGGAATTCCCGAAGGATAACCAGATACCTCAAAATCACATACGGCATCCTATCTCCCAGAAGGCTTGATGGATGACTCCCGGTTTCTTAAAACTAAACTGTTGGAGCTTTCTCCACTTCTTTTTTGTAACCGCTATGGTCATATACCGGGGCCGCTACCAAACCGGCGTTGCTGTTTGGTTTTCTTTTCT
This sequence comes from Pictodentalium vernedei, assembly GCA_031216915.1. Classification (NCBI taxonomy): domain Eukaryota; kingdom Metazoa; phylum Mollusca; class Scaphopoda; order Dentaliida; family Dentaliidae; genus Pictodentalium; species Pictodentalium vernedei. Next base: position 265,948,551 of record CM062291.1, on the reverse strand, counting down.
CTTCTTCCCTTAAACTTGCCATCGCACAACATTACATTCTGGCTCGCCACCATGGTGGGACTCAAACCTCTACCATCGCCGAACTGGAACCGAATAGAGCTCGCTCTCTAATAGTTTTAAAGACGTTGAGGGATTGAGTATTGACCATCTAACACTCCAGCGTAAACTGCCGGGTATTCCAACCGCGTGCATAACCCCCTCAGACTCCATTTTGGGCAATAGGATAGACGGGCCTGTGTGATCCAAGGGAAAAAAATAAGGTTAACCGGGTCGCAAGGGATTTGTAAATCCCACATCGTCCCTGCGCGCCTTCGGCGCGCTAAAACCTTTCATTCATTCATTCATTCATGTCTTTTTTCTAAAATAACTACCAAACTGCGGTTTCAGTATTACCATAAATTTGCCCACTTCTCATAGCAAACACGTAACAGAAATCTTGTAATTATGCAAATTCCTAGCCTTTTCGAGCTCAAGGTTCTCGGGGAGCCGAACCCACTATCCTACTGCTAGTCGCACACTCAAACTTAATAAGATTATTGGCTCTCGCTTCCGACTCACATGGATTTATAAGCAAATAAAGCTATGAAGCAAATAAAGTTATTTGGGTCGCAAGGGATTTCAATCCCACCTCGTCCCCGTGCGCCCTGGCCGCGCAGAAACTTTTCATTCATTCATATATGTCAATGTATTTTATATGTATATATTGTACATTACGCTGTATTTATTTTTGGTTTTTGTTTGTAATAAAGATGTTTAAACTCATCTTAACCTGCGTTCTAGTTTAAAACGGCGGCCGAATGTTCCCAGGCCGAATGTTCCCAGGCCGAATGTTCCCGGGGCCGAATGTTCCCGAGGCCGAATGTTCCCGAGGCCGAAAAGACCCGCTCCCCTCTGCCCAGACCTAAACCGACCACTGTGTAACGCAAACCGTGTTCCGCAGTGACCAAATCGTCCTTTAGCAATTTGCTAATAGATCCAAAAATAACAGAACAAAAATGTTTATTTTTTTGTTCAACTTTCATTTTTTTTCCCAAAAAACAAACAATAAATATATAAAAAAATATGTTGGAAAACTGATACTCAAATAAATATGAACGAGAATTGAAAAATGACGTTCCAAATTTGTGGTACCAGTAATTACATGTTATGAGGGTGATTTTTTTTACAAATACCTTATTTTGATGGGGTATTGAATTATACCACATTTGATATCAACGCAGAACAATACTTGAAAATTGGAGATAACAGACCAAGATGGCTGCACAAGCTCTTTCAAACTAACACTTGGATAGAACAGTACCACCAGTCATTCTTCCCACGTACCATCCGTGTCTGGAATAAGCTACCCGAAGAAATGGGTAGCTCCGACACCGTCACCATGGATTTCAGGGAAAAAGTGGACAGTCAACCGGCGGACCATGCAGTCTTTGCCCTTGACAAGAGGAAGATCTAAGAGAACCTTGGTGTTTTTAGCCTGTACATATAAGAAATGTTACTAGTTTTTATCCCACCAGCGTCAGTGTTGATTAAACTCCTTTAAGAGGGATGCTCTAGAGTGGAAGAAGAAGAACAACAAAATGAAAGTTATTATCACGAGCTGTGTTCCTGGCGTTTTATCACAAGACAGTGTGTCCTCCGAGCTGTTAGCACATCACACTTTTTTCTTTGGGTATGATTTTTTTTTTCAAAAACGGGGAGATGTAAAATATGTAGCACACAGCATTGCCCTCTCAACTACGCCGATCCTCCTTACTAAGAAAATGCCGTGTCGCAGTACTTGCCTATGTAACATTCATGTAATAAATGTTGTAGTGTAAGCCACGCGAGTTTTTCAGTTATAAATCCATAACATGGTGTCAGAAGTTAAGTGACTTTCAATTATTCAAATGAGCAATATGGATCAACTGAAACCTCCAGGACACTTATGTTTGGAAGTCAATTTAGCGGAAAACTGGAGAAAATGGAAATAAAGATTTGATTTGTTCCTAGTGGCTATTGGCATTGGAGAGAAATCTAAGAAAGTGCAATTGTCGACTCTCCTACATGTGATAGGAGAGGATGCACTAGTGACGAGGAAAAAGAAGATGCTGTCAAAATCATGGAAAAGTTCCACAATTACTGCAATCCGAGAAAAAAACTCACTTGGGAAAGACACAAATTTTTCTCCAGAAATCAAAGTTCCAATCACCAGTCAATAGACTCAATACACAGTGTCGCAAATGTCTGGTCATCTGGTCTGAGTTCTCATAACAGCTCATCAGATACGTTCTTTGATGTCGGTGACTGACTAGAGTGATGGGCCGTTGGCAGATGCCAGATGGTTCCAAATAAATCATTTGTAATTCTGTAACTCTACCTATCGGTCGTTTGTTTAAAATATAGCATAACCAGATGTTAAAATTTAAAATAATAATGGAGCCTTCTAGAGAGTCGAATGATACTCAATCTAGTGAAATTAGTGAATCGTCCAGTAATCTAATACAGCGACAAGTACAAGAACGATACCAAAACACAGGACACTACGGGACTCTCACCTGGAAAAACATTCTTTCCAGGTATATGGGTATCTGTATTCAGAAAAGAATGATGCAGCTGGTGTTTTCCGGTCTGCAAAATGTGAGGAGAAAAAAAATAAAGAAAGGTGGTGGTGGCCAGTCCAACTTAAAAAAAGCATTTTAAGGGGCACCATAAAGACATTTTAGATACAGTGAATGAACCACCAGCCAAAAGACACACGTCCATGTTGAACTATGGAAAAAAAAACATTTTCAGCTGCATCATCATCCGAATCCATGCCGCCTCCACAGGGAATTGCAGTCGGTGAATCCGAGTTCGGGTCAGAAGAATACTACAAGAAAGATAGTCTTCGATACGCGCAATGTAAACGGAATCTCGCTGAGGTGATATGTTCAGATACTCAGTCTATATCTGAAGTGAATGACCCTGGATTTGTACAGTACTCTTACACATTAAATCCAAGATCCATCGTTCCTTCGAGAGACACAACGGACAATGAGACCACAAAACTATATGACGATAGGAAAGCTACAGTGCAGAAACTATTTGAAAAAAAACATCACATACTTCTGTGCCACTTTTGATATATGCACATCTGAAGCAATACATTCATATATCAGTTTAACTGTACATTTAATTTCAAATCCATTGGAGCTGCCGAGAAACAAGTTAGTAGCGGCAACATGCGATGATGTCAGTTCGAACATCAAATGTTGCAGAGACTTCTTACATTTCAACGATTTCCATGCCTCGGCTATGTTTTGAACTTAGCTGTTCAAGATGGACTTAATGTGCGGGGAGTAACCGAAGGCATAGACCGGTATATGAAACTGGCAATGCATTTCCGCAAGAGCAAGGTCCTGCTTGACAAAATGGAGCTGTACAACGAGAAAAGAAACTTAAGACTTTGAGACTTATTCAAGATGTATGTACCCGATGGAACTCAACGTATTTAATGTTGTCAAGACTTTTGGAACATAGACTAAGAGATATTATAACCATCATTGTAGATGATACCCTACCACACAGGAATGCTCCAAACCCTACTTACTTCTCCACTGAAGTTGAGTGGAATCTCGTCTCCGAGCTAATGTCACTACTACGACCATTTTATGATGTGACAGTTTGGATGAGTTCCTCTTCGTATGTGACAATATCGGCGGTTGGACCAGCTGTAGCAATGTTAGGGCACCACTTGGACACGAAAGTAAACGACCCGCCCGGAATCAAGAAATTCAAGTAGCAAGCAAAGATGAAGATGAACAAATACTTCCGATATGAAAGATGAAGAAAATCAAGAGGTCATATGTAGACCCTTGTTGCCGTGCTTTCGGTCACAAGTTGGAGGCGAGATGGACTATTGAGGTAAAGGTGACATCAGAACTTACGGGGCCATACATGTCTGAATTGGTGAAAAAGTTGGTGTGCGTAGTTGCTACTAGTGTGCCAAGTGAGTGCTTGTTCAGTGCTACAAGACATCATTACTTTAATACGAAATCGTCTATTGCCCGATACAGGAGCTAAGTTATCATTTTTGCACGACAATGTTGGGAAATGCCCCCTTCTCCAATACCTACAGATGCGTAGCTTGTGCAACTGCTGGGATTGCAAGCCTCTCGTTCAAAACAAAAAGAAGAATTTGAAAACCTACGAAATGCCTGACTGACAAGGAATACATGTGTATTGTGTGACTCTCGTGTGACAACATGATGCAACAAGTTAATGTTCAATTGCAAGTGTTTTGGAATTATTTTTCTGTTTATAATTGCACATTGGCAAATGACCAGTTTACAATAATAATAATTATGCATTGCAGATTACACAAATATGAGACGATAGTTATAGTTTTATTCTGGTTGGGGCAAATGGGCAAGCGACATGTAGTCTACAATATACGTTATCGATTACAACAAGCCGTTTTATAAAGTCAGACATTGTCGCTTTAGAGGTTAGATGTTTAGCGGGACACTTTCTAAAACGCATTTCATACAGCTATCTTCTCTAACTTTCCAGGACAAAAACAATGATCCTTGATGAAACGAATAAACGTTTTACAGACATATCCTCTTTAACCTTTGATCTCTGAAATGACAATGTCAGAAATTACGAAACCGCTTATCTATTTACCATGTTCTCGACATTTGGACATATATCTGACACATTATAGGTAACACCCAATGTGTCAGAAATAGGCCAAAATGTCGAGAAAATGGTAGTTGTATAAGTGGTTTCTTAATCTCAATGGATAATGGTATGCATATTGCTGATGACAATGGCGGACGCCATACAAGATAGCGAATTAGGAATTACCCTGTCAAGTTGTCAACTAACCCTCATAGTTGGGCTCTGCGATTACTCGAATTTCGAGTCAGAACGCAAAATCGACTCGACTCGTCTCCGATTCGCGGATGTCATTTTCCTCGAGTCAATTCGGTCCCGATAAACAACAGAGTATTCATTGTGAGTTCTTTCTTTAAACGATGCAATAATCCAGTTTGGCCACGAAAGAAACACGAAAATATGTTACAAAACCATATTCGTATCACTGTTAAATGATACCAATACGATTTACTGACGCCTCATCGCGGTCTTAGTAAAGTCGGCATTATACATAAGTCGTAGCGGTTCTAAATACATACATCAGACTTGACTTATTAGTGTCGTTTACATCACCCGAAGATAAGGCCTTCTAACAGGGAAGAAAGGTCGGTATCTTGTACCAAAATATGTATACATGGGATAGTTAGCCGATCGAAAGTCTCATTTACGCGATGGCAGAAGTTAAATCCCTCTCTGTTGAGAAGAAATCGGGTCGTCGGTTTTATAAGACACGACTCGAAAAATGACTCGACTCGCGAGGTTTAAACTAGACTCGAATCGAGAGTCAACTCGAACTAAGATATCCGACTCGAAGGGCCCTACACTTAACCCTTTACCCAACGCAGACGATATCAAAATTTATTATTTTAAATATCATTTTTTCAAACTGTTAAAAAAAATTTCAACAAAACCATATCATGTGAACCCTCGTTGGAACGAGCTCGTTCCAACGAGGGGTCACGTGATATGGTTTTGTTGAAATTTTTTTAAAAATAATATTTTTTCAACTGCTGAATTTGAGTATTACGCGGGCGGATTCGTTGGGTAAAGGGTTAAAATACTGTGAAGATAAAGAGTGAACTCAATTACTGTCCACACATACTTGACCTAACAGTGTGAAGATGAATAGCGACCTTTTTGTAATCTTTCTTCTTCCTTCTGGACATCAAGACGTACGCACCAGGAAACTGTTTCAAATTCTCCTCGGATCTCACAAAACAGTGTATGCTGAAGAGTTGTGTAAATGGTGACCGGACTACCTTGAACGTACCATCAACATACCACGTTTTAGCTCGGCTCAGCATCTGTAGTTGTTGGGCGAAAAGAATATGACGATAATTGCCGTCTGTAATATCTTTTCTGAAGAAATTACTAGAGGTCTGTGCTTCTATGAACTCTGTGTTTAACTATAAAAACAAATTATGTTTTAGGCACGAAGGGAAGTTTAGAAATGTATTGTTGCCGACTGTAATATCTTTTATGAGGAAATCGGTAGAGGTATGCGCTTTTATGAACTTGTAAATAAAGTATGTTTTAGGCATAGAGAACAGTTTAGAAAAGAAAAGTATTATTATTGTTATAGTTAATATTAATTACCTCAAAATTCAATTCTGTTGTGTCCTTTGGCCTAGATTTTTGGCGATGACGATTTGCTTGCCGCACAATACTATGGTATTCAGGCATTGATGTTAGAGGCTCTCTGGGGTCAGCACACTCATCAAGAACTTTGTAAACTATGGATGGAACCGACTCAAACAAGCAGGTGGAGCACTGTTGATTGACTTATAAATAAAAGTGATACATTTCTCTTATTATATTTAAGACATGGACATTTTCAATAAATACTGTTTAAACTAAACTATATTTAAACAAGACAGGTGTAAGTAAGTAAGTTCAAATCTCCATTAATTTTGATTTTAATTTTTTTTTTGTTGTTTTAAATAATTTACGTTATTTTCTATGTGATTATTATAATTTAAAAATTTAACTTACCATAGTTTGCATCTTAAGAGTGTTAAGCACACCAGGCTTAGGAGCATGTGTATGTGTGTTTTCTGGCATCTGTTGGAAAATTAATCCATCTTTCCGAACTACCACTGAGCAAGTTGTGTTTTTGTTCCTCACGCTGCACCTCTAGTGCACCGTTCCATTTCTGTCACTTCTTTTCACCACAAATGTAAAGCACTGCTAACTAATTTGCGTTTTCCCCGTTGAGTTGCAGCTTCCATCAAAGTAAATGTTTGTTCTGCTTCTGCTGTTGATAATGACGCTGTCTCACGTATACTATCTTGACCTATAATATATAGCAAACAGTCCTTTGAAAATTTCTATTTAAATGTATATACCCAGCTCATAGATATTTGATTTAATTGAACAAAAAGTAAGTAAACACGTAACTTATTTAAATTTAATTACTTGATTTCATTGCAAAAAAAGTTTAAAATTAATATTAAGTTATAATTTAACGACAAAGTTTAATGAAAATTTAAATGAAAATGTAAGAACAATACCCACTCTTCAAGAACGTGTTCAGGTTCAACAAATGATACACGGGTGATATTCATAGACTCATCATTCTGTTGTAGCACTGGGAATTTCTTCTTCCCCAGAGGTAGCCTCCGTTGAGAGCACTCGAAGAACATCTGTAGAATTATCCTGTAATTCCTGTGTCTGTTGTTGGATGTACAGCTTGCACAGATAGATCGTACTGCTGCACGATGCACATCCCTTGTTATACCTGTATTGCATGTGCTGTGCGCCCAAAGACCACAATCATCGCAGGCTATTCTCTCCTGACGGGGGCGAACAGTAACAGTCTGCCTGCAAACTACACACATATCGCCTGACATTTTCCAGACAACAAATGACCAACAAATGAATAAATGAATGAAAAGTTTCTCGCAACGAAGACGCATAGGGACGTTGTGGGATTGAAATCCCTTGCGACCCGAATAACTTTATTTGCTTTATAGCTTTATTTGCTAATGAATCCATGAGAGTCGGAAGCGAGAGCCAATAACCTTATTTAGTTTGATTGTGCGCATTGGCAGTAGGATAGTGGGTTAAGATCCCGGAGAACCTCGAACTGGAAGATGACTAGGAATTTTGCATAACTTCAAGAGTTCTGCTCCGTGTTTGCTTAGAGAAGTGGGCATATTTATGGTAATACTGAAACCGGAGTGTGGTGATTATTTTAGAAAAAAAGAAAAAGAAACCCAAACAGTCGTCTGATAAATGAATGAATGAATGAAAAGTTTCTGCGTGCCGAAGGCGCACAGGGACGATGTGGGATTTAAATCCCTTGCGATCCGAATAACTTTATTTGCTTTATAGCTTTATTTGCTTATAAATCCACGAGAGTCGGAAGCGAGAGCCAATAATCTTAATAAGTTTGAATGTTCGACTGGCAGTAGGGTTGTGGGTTGAGATCCTCGAGAACCTCGAACTGGAAGATGGCTAGGAATTTTGCATAACTACAAGAGTTCTCCTCCGTGTTTGCTTAGAGATGTGGACATATTTATGGCAATACTGAAACCGCAGTTTGGTGGTTACTTTAGAAAAAAGAAAAAGAAACCCAAACAGTCGCAGATTTGGGAGCAGCTCCACCAATATGTGTTTTTGAAAGCTGGGAGTCATTCATCAGCCTAGTAGTATAAGGAAGAGTGGATGTTGAGCCTTGGCCATCTGGTCTGCCTTCGGGCGGAACAGATGACGGGGTGATTGGAGGAAAAAAAAACAAAACAAAAAAACACACACCCACCCTCTCACAGACACACACCCGAAAGCCCTTAAAAGGGTGGTTAAATCTTTATTCAAATGTTTATTTATATAAAATGTACACTCGTCCCAGCCAGACAAGTTTGTTTCAATCCTTGTCTGGTGTTTGGTGGTTTCCTGTGTATGTTAACAGAAAGGTAGGTTGTACCAATTCCTCCTACGCTTCGTCTACTATTCCCATGCGTCTTCTTGATAAGGGTGTTGTAAGAGCAATCCTCACTGATTTCACGCAGTTTAATTCTATTGAGTAATTTTAATTTACTGTGGCTTATTTTATTTTTCTGTTAAGGGTTTTATTATATAGGTCTTATTAAACGCGTTTCAATCACGCTGTGAACAGCAGAGTTGCGAGGCAGTCCCCACAGACTCAATCCCAAAGTTCTGAAATGAGTAGCGAGGCAATCCTCACTGACTCCACGCAATTTAATTATATTGTATAATTTTTATTTTCTGAAAACCTATTTTGTTTTTCTGTTAAGGGATCGGTGTTCGTTCAGCTCAACCAATAATTAACTATCTTGTAGTCTGTCGAGGGTTTTGTTTTGTAGGTCTTTTAATCGCGTATCAATAGTTTATATTTTTACTAGCTCGTGAAGTTCCTTTATCGGTGTCCATTTGGGTTTGCATAGTGCCACACGCAGGGCATAATTTTGAACCCTCTATAGCTTCTGAATGTTGGTTTTGCTCAGGTCACTTGTTATTATGGCACCGTATGCTAGTACCGGACGTATAAATGATTTGTAGAGCTTGAGAAGCACATCTTTGTTTGCTCCCCAATTTTTACCTCTGATCATCTTCAGAAAATTGATACGTTTAGTAGCTCCAACCGTAATGGAGTTTACGTGACTATTTAGACTGGGATTGCTATCTAGTATAAATTCCAAAAAATTGGCCTCTTTGCTTTTTTCTAATTTGTGATCGTATAACTGGAGATCGATACTGGGGCTGTTTTTTTCCTTTGCTTCTTGAAGAACGTAACTTTTTGAGTTTTGGCGGCATTGAATTTGATGCGCCACATGGCGCACCAGCTCTCAAGATCGCGATGGTATCCTGTAGACGATTTTTAATTAATTTTCGGGACTTGCTGGCCGTCCACATGCGTTTGTCGTCTGAGAACGGCGATAATTCAACACAGTTTTCCCCTACTTTTTCTGTGTCATTCACATATATTATGGAAAGAAGCGGGCTTAGAACCGACCCTTGTGGTGTTCCCGCTTGAAGTTTTACTTCCTCTGACACCTCGCGGCTAACCCCCACCTTGATTTTCGGTCAGTTAGAATTGATGATCTGATCCTCCGAATTTTAGTCTGTAATCCTATTTCAGCAAGTTTATATCTCAAGCCATTGTGCTATACCGAGTCGAACGCTTTTTGTACATCCAAGAAAAGCGCTGTTCCGATTTCGTTTTGACTAAATGCTGTTTTCATATAATCGACCAGTCTATATACGTGTTCGATTCCCTCTTTCTGACTCCTATACGCTCGATCTTTGCCATTTGTTGAAAAAGTTGATTGATTCGAGATAGCTGCGAAGTCTCGTAGTGAGAATCCGCTCAAATATTTTTCCAACACAGCTAAGCAAGCTAATTGGGCGGTAGTTAGAAGGGTTGGTAAGGTCTTTGTCGAGTTTCGGTAACATGTCTCCTGTGGCCACCTAATTCCAGCATTTTGGGAAGTACCCACAGGAGAGACAGCGGTTTGGGAGTTGGGTAAGTCTACAGTAGAAGATGTTGGGGCACTGTTTCATTATTTTGTAAGAGACTTCGTCTTCCCCTGGGGACGAAGATGACCTGCATTTTCTGATTATACCCATGACCTCTTCTACGCTTATTGGTTCGGTTAATTCATGGTCGTCCCCGTCTTCATGCCTTTGGTCGAAGTTCGTTTCATTGAAAATTGAGTTGTTATCTTGGTCAAATTTATTTACTTTTATCTTAAAATCGTTGTCATATCTGTTCCCTTTTTGTGGACCATGCGCTTTCTTTATAAGTTCGGCAAAAGTGCTGGCTTTTGCCTTGTCATCCATAGCCATAGTTCCGTCGCTAGTCTTCAGCGCATTATTATTGGCACTTTTGCTCTTTTGGCCAGTAAGAGTTTTAAATGTATCCCAGAACCTCGTATGTTCTCTCATCCCATTTAGGTTTTCTGTTGCTTTTCCCCATCTCATCTCACACGATTGTCGTTAGCTATGGCCTTTTTTACTTCTCCATGTAGGCGACTATACGCGGTTTTAAGTTCTGCTCTTTTTATTTGATCTGATTGGTGAGCCCGGAAGGCTTTTCTTTTTTGTTTAATTATTTGAAGAGTTGCTTGGATTATTCTGTTTATGCGCGTCTTTACTCTTTGCTTGGAACAAAGTTCATCTAGTGTATTGTTGATAACCTCGTTAAGATGGGTGCAGGCCTTTTCTAGTTCATGAGCATTTAAGGGGTCATTTGCCTTTATTTTTACTTCGATAATGTTTCTGAAGAGGTTCCAGTCAATTTTTGATAGGTTCCTCCTGTTCACGGGAGGATACCTTGTGGGACCAGTATTACATTTCAAAGTGGTGTGAACTGGCAGCTGATCACTGCCTAGCTCATCATCCCCTACAAATATGTCTTGCATTTGGTTGGTTAGTGATTTGCTGGTGATAATGAGTCTGGTATATCTGATTGATGGAATCGGTTGTTGCTCATGTATGTTACGTCTTGGTCGTTATTTACCACGAAAAGATCGAGTTCTTCAATGATGTTGAAAAAGGCGTCACCATTAGGCTCAGTCTTATGACAACCGAATACCTGGGGTTTGCAATTGAAATCACCCAAGAATATGCAGTGCTTGTATTTTTTGGTAAAGAATTCAAATACTTTACTGTATACTGTTGCTTGCGACTTGTTATAATATGATATGATGGCCACGTGTTTGTGGTTAAGTTCAATTTCAGCTGCAGTCACTTCAGCATTGAGGTGGTCGCATAGTATTGTTTTGTATTTAAAGAATATGCAGTGCTTGTATTTTTTGGTAAAGAATTCAAATACTTTACTGTATACTGTTGCTTGCGACTTGTTATAATATGATATGATGGCCACGTGTTTGTGGTTAAGTTCAGTTTCAGCTGCAGTCACTTCAGCATTGAGGTGGTCGCATAGTATTGTTTTGTATTTAATCTCCTGCCTTATTAGTAGAGCGACACCGCCATCTTTTTGGACGGGGCGGTCTCTTCTAATAATATCAAAACCACATAACGAGAATTTTCTGTTTGGTTTTAGCCATGTTTCGCTAATTCCAATTTGTGTCTGTATTTTTGAAATAATGTGACATTTGCAAGTTTTTCTGATTAACGCTTCGAGCGTTCCACTGGACTATTTTAGTGTATCCATGAGTGGTTTAGGAATAACTATAAGTTTAATAACCATTTGTAACATTGTTACCAAATTATATTTTGTTGACGGCCGCTTCTAATAGCGTGTGAGATATTTGAGTGATATATAACTTAGAGGCTGTTTTACTGATCTCTTTGTAAACGTCCGAAGGATTGGTGTCCATGTGTTTCTTCGTTATGCTGGAAATAGAGCCAGCCATTAAGGTACACGTGGAATAAGGGGAGGATGAATTCTCGACATTACTTACATTCAGAGCCTTAAGCTGCATGTTTGTTTTAAGTGTTTGAAGTGGATACACCCCCGGTAGTTGCTGGGGTGCTGACCACTGCAATTGGGGAATTTCAGAGTTGTAGCACTACATGCCTTCGCGATGTGTTTGTCGCCGCATTTCATGCATCGTCGCTCCCCGTTGCGTTTGTGTGACAAGTGCCCAAATTTCTGACACTTGTGACACTGAACGGGTTGCAGAAGTACATGATATTCCTCGGTTTCGTATTTTTTGCCGTTGATAATTACCCCTTTGCTTTTCAGATTTAATTTCGTTGCTCTGTTAGGGTATTTTACTTTAATCTTTCAAGTAAGATTGCCCGTGGCTTTAGAGATTAATCTCTCCCACGAGCATCTTGAAAGGGCTTTATCAATCGAGTTTTTCCGTTTTGGGGTGAACGTGTGAGATTACGACAGAGGGGTTTGTTTACGGATGGCTCTGTGTCTTGTTGTTTTATTGATCACCTTAGCCTGGGCGTTTTGGCTTTTACTTGTCGGCGTACGTCCCGCTATCGTTTGGGCTAGCTGTCGCTGTCGCATTCGCGATTTCCGGTAATGTAGGCTCTGTTGTGTTAACAGACCCCCTATTTATTGGTGTGACCACCGAATCCTTTTCAGTATCGGTGCTCAGTGAATTTTGCTGGATAGTTTTTGTCTTCTTGACATACCGATCAGTTGTCGAACAGAAACTATTTTCGTCTTCGACGTCCACGGTTTCATCATTTTCACGGAACTTATTGGAGAGTTTCCTTTTCGACTGATTTTGGTTTGGTGATTTTTTTCTGTCGATGCGATTTGGGTATTTTAGCTGAATTGTTATCTAATTGAATTTCAGCTGAATCAGCGGGGGAATATGCGACTGTGTTGGCGGCTTCCTCTACTATGGAACGCAGCCAGTTATCCTGGCTGGGGGTAATTATATCTGAATCTATTTCAGATATCCCCACCAGTGAGCCGGCGGACGCAGGTCTTCTCATTTCTGTAGCGGCGTCAATAGATGGTGAATCAGGAGCAGGAGGAGCATGATCCTCCTTACCTGGTTTTGAACTCTCAGAATTGCCTTTTCCAATTCCCTTCTCAATTTGGCCTTTTCTTTATCTGCCTGTCGCTTCTGGGCTTGAAGCACTGGCCGCAACCCCTCTAATGTGTCATTCAATCTGGCAATTTCTTTCTGGAAGCCAGACATCATCGATACTGTGTCTGTGTCAGTAATAACACTTTGGCCGGCCGCTGATTTGTCGCGGTTATCGGATGAGAAGGCCTTGGTTACCCATGTACTCCCAACTGCCTCCCTATTCCCACGTTTCTTCTCTCCTCTCAACTCTTGGAGACGAACTGCTTGGTGACATCCCTTGTCCCATTCTTCGCAATCTCTCCGATTAGCATATTAACCCTCTCCTTTGAGTCTCCCACTAACCACATGTCCTTCATTCTCCCATCCCACTTACCCATTATACTCCCAGTGAATCTTATTCTGTTAGACTGTTATTTTGGGCATTCTAGAAAAAAGTGTTCCAGAGTCTCCACCACGCCTAAATTACACATCTGGCACTCCTTTTCGCTATTTTTCCCAATTTTCCCCTCAGCTCCAGGGCCCTCGACCTCAGCTTGGACAACAGTGACCCCCCAAAGGAGACATCAAGGTACTCTTTAAAACCAGGCTTCTCTTTATCACGCAGGCTACCCAAAGACCTCTTTGATTTTGACTTGACCCGTCTCGCCAATTACGGTTACCATCCTCTATGACCCTTTCACTGACGATTGTTTTACCCTGGTTTGTCCCAACGCCTGGGTCCGAGATCTCCAATGGGTAGGTCTCTATTAGTTCCCCACTTGGACCATCCACCCTGTCTTGATATTTGAGTTGAAAATTCTCAGGAACATTACTTTACACCATCGGCTGTCGGGGAGATTTACCAAATAATTAAGATAACCGAGTTTCCGTAAGTCTATCCTGTCTTTGATCCTCATCCACCCAAGCTCAACACTGATTGCTTCTAGTGCTGCGGCATTATTCTACCCCGTCGCCCATCGGCCTGCATCGTTCAGCAGAAGTTCCAAGCTCTTTACAGCCGTCTGGTTTAGGGGTACCACTTCCGTACCATATGTTATACTTGGCAGACCCACCATTTCCCAAATGGTTTTCCCCACGAAAACCCTATTGAAACTGTTTCTTCCTATAAGTTTCATTTGGTTAAGGATTCGCCTCCCCTTCAGAATCAATTTAAAATTATTTGTGTAGTTTCGGTAGATGCCTCTTCATGTGATGTTTATATTTACTCCCAGATACTCGTAGTCACCTGCCTCGCCTATACGAAGAAGTTTGTTGTTATTGTTAGTTCCGGAATACAGAACTCCTCCACTCTCCACCTTCGAGTGGGGTCAACTTTGCGGCCCACGGGTATAACTTTGCTCTTGCTTTCATTAAGTTCGAGTCTCCATTTGCTACCATATATCCCAACAATTTCCAGCATTTTCGCTAGCCCCTCTTCGCTTTCTGACACTTGCACCATATCGTCTGCAAAAATAGCCCTTGGATCTTCAAGTCCCTAACTGCTACCCCCTCATCGCTACGCAGGACTTCATCTCCCAAACCTTTGATGTACAATGTAAAAAGAATTGGCGAAAGGATACACCCCTGTTTTAGGCCTATCTCCACACGTTTTGTTGTTATGTTACCCAGGCTACGTTTACTCTGTACATCTTTATATAATGTTTTCATAATTCCAACAAACTCGCCTCCCAAGTCCAGAGCCTCAAGCTTGCGACACATACCCTCCCTCCATACTCTAGCGTATGCCTTTTTAACATCCAAAAAGGCCATAAACATCTTTTTCTTTTTTGCTTTCGTGGATTCTATCATTTGGGATAGCGTGAAAAGGTGGTCAGTGACTCTCCTTCTCTTCCTGGAGCCATTCTGGATCTCTCCCCCCAAAAAACCCTCAATCACCTCTTCTAATCTTCCATACAGGACTTTACAGAACACTTTTCCAATGTTGCTACTGACAGAGATCCCTCGATAATTATCCAAAATGTCTTCCCCCCCCCCCCCCCCCCCCCCCTTTGTGAATAAAAGTCACTTTGCTTTCTCTCCACTCATTGGGGACCTTTTGTTTTTCAATGTTTAAATTGAATAGGGCAGTTAGGCTTTCCAAGAGTTCCTCTCCCCCTTTTTTGATAAACTCGTTAGGAATTTCGTCCACCCCTCCCGCTTTTCCATTCCTTAATTTTGAGATCACCTTTCGCACCTCTTCCGTTTTAATTTCGCTGCACACGAAGTTCGATGATTTTCCTCGACCAGGTTCGGACACGCCAGTGGGTTCCCCATGGCCCATCGCTTATCGTTTACCTTTTCCCGGTGCTTGACTAGTTCTTGGTTATTAGGGATTTTAATTTAATTGTATTGACTTAAATATTAGTTTTTAACGACAAAATGCAGATAGAAATAGCAAGAGAAAAATGTAAACACTTACAGTGATACAAAAAGATACTCAGAAATAGTGCAAATGACAATAGACCATTTTACATAGCGCCATCTTGCATCCGGGACTCGATACGCCCCCTCGAAACCAGCCATTCAGATTTGTTACTAAAAATGCCCCCACGTCTTCCAGCCTGCACTGCACTGAACGTTGCATTGATATCGTTTCTTTCCACTTTATAAATATTTTTTGTCATTGCTGTCGTTTTTTTGAAACAAAATTAGATTGTGTGCTTGTCCGCTGTTCTTCGAACAAAACATTTTAGCTTTAAAGAAGCCGAAGGTACATTGTAGCTGAGAGCTGTGATGAACTTCGGGACGTACGTGAATGATTGTAACACGAAAATGATATGTATGGAAATAACATCGCAAAATATACAAATTTCTAGCACCCAACCATTGTTCTCTTCGGGAATGAGAACAAACGCAGATTAGGTAAATTGTCGAATTTTTAATTGATAAAACGGAGACGAAAAATGAAGCTTTCAAAGCCAATCAGCAGCTCAGTACACATGTGTGCAATGTTCAACAGTTGATAAATAAAGCCGGTTTGTGGGGGCAAATTGAGTCCCGGATGTACGATAGGGTTATGTAAAAATGGTCTATAGCGTTGTAGAACTTCTGAGTGAGCGATAATCAGTTTTGTGTGAAATCACCAGTGCCGGACGATGCGTCTGTTCGCTGTGAAGGTAGAGGTGCGAGTGACAAATGAATGAATGAAAGGTTTCTGCGCGCCGAAGGCGCATAGGGACGATGTGGGATTGAAATTCCTTGCGACCCTAATAACTTTATTTGCTTTATAGCGTTATTTGCTTATAAATCCACGAGAGTCGGAAGCGAGAGCCAATAATCTTATTTAGTTTGAGTGTGCGACTGGCAGTAGGATAGTGGGTTGAGAAACCCGAAAACCTCGAACTGGAAGATGGCTTGGAATTTTGCATAACTACAAGAGTTCTGCTCCGTGTTTGCTTGGAGAAGTGGGCGTATTTATGGCAATTCTGAAACCTCGGTTTGGTAGTTATTTAAAAAAAAAGAAAAAAGAAACCCAAACAGTCGCTAGTTTGGGAGCAGCCCCAGCATATTATCCTTAACGGTTACAAAAAGGAAAAAGAATCCACCAATTTGTGTTCTTGAAAGCTAGGAGTCATCCATCAGCCTATAAGGGAGAGTGGATGCTGAGCGTTGGCCATCTGATTTACCTTCGGGGGAACAGATGATGGGATGTTTGGAGTGAACAAAACAAAAACAAAAACCCACAAACACCCTCCCACAGACACACACCCGAAAGCCCTTAAAAGGGCTGTTAAATCTTTATTCAAATGTTTATTTATATAAAATGTACACTCGTCCCAGCCAGGCAAGCTTGTTTCAATCCTTGCCTTGTGTTTGGCGGTTTCCTGTGTATGTTAACAGAAAGGTGGGTTGTACCAATTCCTCCTACGCTTCGTCTACTATTTCCATGCGTCTTCTTCTTGATAAGGATGTTACAAGAAAATTTGAGAATGTTCAATTAGAAAAGTTATAGGTAGAGAGAAAGATAGGAATCCACTATTGCATATTGTGACTGTTGTGTGATTGTTGCTATGGATGGGGTGAGTGGTGGGTTTCTTCGGAGCCCACTCCCCACACGCAGAGTTGCGAGGCAATCCTCACAGACTCAATCCTAAAGTTCTCATTGAGTAGCGAGGCAATCCTTACTGACTCCACGCAATTTAATTCTATTGAATAATTTTAATTTACTGTGGCTTATTTTGTTTTTCTGTTAAGGGTTCGGTGTTCGTTCAGCTCTACTATTGATTCACTATCCTGGAGTCTGTGGATGGTTTTGTTATATAGGGCGTATTAAACGCGTTCCAGTCGCGCTTCAGCAGAGTTGCGAGGTAGTCCTCACAAACTCAATCCTAAAGTTCTCAATGAGTAGCGAGGCAATCCCCACTGACTCCACGCAATTTAATTATATTGTATAGTTTTTATTTTCTGAAAACCTATTTTGTTTTTCTGTTAAAGGATCGGTTTTCGTTCAGCTGAACCATTAATTCACTATTCCGGAGTCTGTTGAGGGTTTTGTTCTGTAGGTCTTTTAATCGCGTATCAATAGTTTCTATTTTTGCTAGCTCGTGAAGTTCTTTTATCGGTGTCCGTTTGGGTTTGCATAGTGCCACACGCATGGCATAATTTTGAACCCTCTGTAGCTTCTGAATGTTGGCTTTGCTCAGGTCACTTATTATGGCACCATATTCTAGTACCTGGCGTATAAAAGATTTGTAAAGCTTGAGAAGCACATCTTTGTTTGCTCCCCAATTTTTACCCCTGATCATCTTCAGAAAACTGATACGTTTAGTAGCTCTAACCGTAATGGAGTTAACGTGACTGTTTTGACTGAGATTGCCATCTAGTATAAACACCCAACATTTGGCCTCTTTGCTTGCTTCTAATTTGTGATCCTATAACTGGAGATCGATACTGAGGACTTGTTTTTTCCTTTGCTTCTTGAAAAACCTAACTTTTTGAGTTTTGGCGGTATGGGTTTGATGCGCCATAGGTCGGGCGCACCAGCTCTCAAGATCACGAATGGTATCCTGTAGACGATTTTTAATTATGTTTCGGGACTTGCTGGCCGCCAACATGCCTTTGTTGTCTGAGAACTGCGATAGTTCAACACTCGATCTTTTCCCTACTTTTTCTATGTCATTCACATATATTATGAAAGAAAGCAGGCTTAGAACCGACCCTTGTGGTGTTCCCGCTTCGAGTATTACTTCCTCGCGGTTAACCCTCACCTTGATTTTTCGTTCAGTTAGAAATGATGATATGATCCTCAGAATTATAGTGGGTGACAAATAGAAAACGCATCCCTATTATATACCATACAGCAGAACAAATAACACAAAAGATAAAAAAAAAACAACTTTATAAACTGTCGTTCTAAAAATAACCAAACTCATCTTAATGTGTTTGTGCTTCTTGATCATTGACCCATTGATCTATTGGGGTGTGATCACCGATTACAGTTCCCCGGCCTGTTGAAACAATACCGACACAAAAGAACAACTGAGCTCTATTAATCATCCTCTAATAACATTTAACTACAAAACGTCTGTCAAAACAAAGATTGATACTTAGGTGGAACTCAAGTTTCTGTCGTAAAAAGACATTGTTGCGGACGGTGCTACTAGAAACCGGAATCGACCGGAATCGACTTTAAAGACCGGAATCGACCGGAATCGACTCATATTTTACTGATTTTTCGCCATGTTTTGTACTTTTACCAATGGCATTCTATCTAATAAGTCTCCATGTGCAAGATTTAGTAAATGTCAAAGGATTGCAGGGTACAGGATGAGGTTATCAAAGAGTCTTCCTCGTTTAAAAGCTTATTTTCTTTTGATCGAAACATTTTCCAAGGGAAGTAACTTGTCGCGTCATTTTGAACTCGATGTTTTATCATGCATGGCCAATACAACTCAAAATTAATTATTGCTCGAAACATAGCTTATGACCCCTCATTGGAACGATCTCAATGAGCTCATTCCAATGAGGGGTTATAAACTATGTTTTGAGACAAAGTATGAAAACATAATAAAATTTGAACGACAGTTTTTGTGAATAGCGCTTGTCAGGTTTGGCCATTTCGTTTGGTAAAGTGTTATAATGATATTTCACCGTTGAACGGCTCCTTGAAAAATGTTAATATGTCCTTGAAATGTCCTTGAAAAGTACTTGAGTTTGTAGAGTCCTTGAGTGTATGAACCCTGTATTAAGTAACGATCCAAATCAAACATGAACGGGTATTCAGTCTTTTCGTTAATCTATGCATTGTTTGCTTCCAGTTCCAATGTAACAATGTTCGATTCTCACAACGACAGGGGCTTTCTGTTTGTCACCGGTAGTGACACACTTGCAACAAGTGGATACGGTTAGTCCATTGTTCGTGGGAGCGAATCGACTTGTTACATTGGGTTTGGGGAAAGATCGGGATTCATGGCTGTACAACTATTCATGTGACGTAACGATCCAAATCGACTTGCGCTAAACATGAACGGGTATTCAATCTTTTCGTTAATCTATGCATTGTTTGCTTCCAGTTCCAATGTAACAATGTACGATTCTCACACATGACAGGGGCTTTCTGTTTGTCACCGGTAGTGACACACTTGCAACAAGTGGATACAGTTAGCCCATTGTTCGTGGGAGCGAATCGACTTGTTACATTGGGTTTGGGGAAAGTTCGGGATTCATGGGTATACAACTACAACAACCCAAATCGACTTACAGCTGAACAAACTAAAAAATGATTTTTTTAAATAAACGATAACAAATGTTCAAATATTCTCTTTTGTAACAATCTGCTGTTGTTTTCATTCCACCCTGGCAAAAAAATCGTTTTTACCTTGGCTGAGAATTGTGTCGAAATCTCTCAAACGTCGGATGTAACTGCTACCGAAAAAGGCAACCTTAGCGATGTTCATTTTCATAACTGATTTTCTGGATATTATTTGGAAAAGATTTTTTGTTAACACGCACAAGTATTACGCCCCACGTGCTTGCTGGGTCTTAACACAAAGCCTTTATATAAGAAATTTCATATTGTGTTATTTAATCATGGGTGTTTAGGCAAGGCTGAATATTGATCAGTTGTTTTAGTGTTTTTACAATCGTTTTGCCTGAGCTGTGACTGTTATCAAGTTATATCAACTTGATTGATTAAGTAATTGTGAACAGATTAATCAGTTTTGAGACAAAGGTGAATATTCATCAGTTGTTGTTATCATTATCTTGTTTTCTTAACTGAAAATAATAAAATAACTAAAATTGAAAAAAAACGGCATCTTCTTACTTTGTCAAATGACCCAAGTTTTAATGTGTGCCTCTACGATAGAAACTTTTTTTACTTTTTTTTATTCATCAATCCGTGAGAGGTCAGTGATCAGTGTTTGAGCCACTGCATTGAACGGCGATAGACTTTTCAGCATAGAGGGGCATGCAGTCATGGGCCTTCTTTTGTGCCCCCCCCCCACCGCCCAACTTTCCACGGCCCTAGCTGACTTTGCCCCAGGAACAGCGGAAGCTTCAAAAAAGTGTGTGTGTGTGCACACATTTTACCATAGTCCAAACTTGGATCCAAATTCCGTAATATAGGCCTAATTTTGGGGTTTGGTACGTGCAAAGGACGTACCAAAACCAAAAAAATATATTACGGAATTTGGGTCCAAGTTTGGACTAGCTTTACTATTACTATAGTCTGTTATGACAAGTTGTGAACTTGCGATGTGCAATATCTCAACATATATTTAAATGGACAGCGACGCCGACACTATTGTGTTAATTTTGTTAGAACTATTACTATCCCCCACAGTCAATGTGGCCATAGGAGTTGTGTACGTTATGTCAGAATACGTCCTGTTAGGGTACCCATAATTAGTGAAAAAGTCGGGGGGGGGGGGGGGGGGGTTCGTAGGAACGAACGAAGGACTGAACGAATGGATGAAACTTCTTATATCACAATTAGTAGGAACGAACGAAGGACTGAACGAATGAACGAATGAAACTTCTCATATCACATAATCAGTATATAGGAACGAACGAATGATCGAATGAATGAATGAAACTTATCATGTCACATAATTAGAACGAACGAACGAACGAACGAACGAATGAAAGAATGTTATATATCTACACCCGGTTATAATTGTTATTCATTTTAATTTTGTATCTATGTGTAAATAATAAAATAACTAAAATTGAAAAAGCGGCATCTTCTTACTTTGTCAAGTGACCCAAGTTTTAATGCATGCCTCTGCGATAGAAACTTCGTGGGTCCTAAAGGGTCCTACTAGAAACCGGAATCAGCAGAGTGGAGGAGAGGGGCATGCAGTTATGGGCCTTCTTTTCCGCCCCACCCCCTGTCACCTCGCCCAACTTTCAACGACCCTTGCCGACTTTGGCGGTTTTCTCTGAGAGAGCGCAGGGTCGAGTTCTGTGCGGGTTTCTTTTTGAACAATCACGAACCAACCAAGATGATGATTCGCTAAATTTCTCATTCAAATTGAGCAAATTTTAATCTTGATTAGTTTGCGTTTTTGATGCCCGACCCCCTCCCCACCCCCCCCCCCCCCCCCCCCCCACACACACACACATTTCAATCAGCTTCAAGTTTGATATTCTCGCTTCTCGAGCAATAATTAATTTTGAGTTGTATTGGCCATGCATGATAAAACATCGAGTTCAAAATGACGCGACAAGTTACTTCCCTTGGAAAATGTTTCGATCAAAAGAAAAAAAGCTTTTAAACGAGGAAGACTCTTTGCTAACCTCTTCCTGTACCCTGAAATCCTTTGACATTTACTAAATCTTGCACGTGGAAACTTATTAGATAGAATGCCATTGGTAAAAGTACAAAAACATTGCGAAAAATCAGTAAAATATGAGTCGATTCCGGTCGATTCCGGTCGATTCCGGTCTTTAAAGTCGATTCCGGTTTCTAGTAGGACCCTGAACATGCGGACAGTCATTCAAATTTGTGAAGTCGGAAAAATGTAAGTAAAAATACTATGCATTAAAAAAATTGGGGAGACTTGTCAGTAGTAGTTAGGGGAGCCACTATAGACCCAAGCATTTTTAACACTGAGTTTTCCATAGGGTCCATTGCCTTAGTGTTAAATTGTGTAACTTATAGACCCAAGAATTTATAGTTGTGTAACTTATAGACCCAAGAACTTATAGACCCAACATGTATGCACTGGTGGCACAGTGCATACATGTTGGGTCTATAAGTTCTTGGGTCTATAAGTTACACAACTATAAATTCTTGGGTCTATAAGTTACACAATTTAACACTAAGGCAATGGACCCTATGGAAAACTCAGTGTTAAAAATGCTTGGGTCTATAGTGGCTCCACATCATGCTTCATGACTAGATCCTATAGTACATTTCTGGCTTATAAGTTTTTTTCACTGGAGGATAAGGGAACTGGTTTTGTCTTTTTTATATAACAAAGACTTGATTGTGTACATGAGAAGATCTCTTTCTAATAGTGTGGGTAGCCCTTAGAAGGGCTGCCACGAAGGCACATTTTGAAATCACACTCATTTGTGAGAGTAACAAATTATTGATAGGTTAGAATGACAAACAGAGATAATAAGAAATAGGATGAATGAGTTTAAGTTGTATCCTGATTTTTTTGTCAAGATAAAATTCAATAACTTGTATCCAGATTTTGTAGGAATCCTCATGAGAATTCACTTAAATCTGGATACAGGTTATTGGATTTAACTTCACATTTTTTATATCGTCTTTCTGGCTGCCAATTAAGATCAGGATACAAGTCAACTTTCTTCACCTGGTATTTCTCCAGTTCATAACCGCGGACAGCTAAGAACTGTCTTATCCCTGCCTTTCGCTCCAACTCATCAATAAGCTGCTGACCCCACTGTCGAGTGTATTTCTGAGGTCCACCACTTCTCCTCATATGACCGAAAATATCTTCAGCTAATTGGCGTCTCCGTGCTTTCTCTCTCTCTACTCTGATGGATTCTTCTTCTAATCGGCGATTCCAATCAGCGTCAGACATTTCCCCGGACCTCCACATTCTGTATTCATTCATCTCTAGCGAGAACTTCATGTTGTCTCAAAATGAATTGTTTGGAATGCGTGTTAGATTTTATAGACAATGCGAGGATCGGAAATGCACTGAAGAACGCTCACGCGACAATTTTATCGAGTGCGGGGAAAAAATTGTTGACGTCGGACGGCTGTGATAGTAAACGTCTGTTATCAACAATTTTTTCCCGCACTCGATAAAATTGTCGCGTGAGCGTTCTTCAGTGCATTTTCGATCCTGGCATTGTCTATAAAAACACTGCTGGAGATATCATAACGTCATTTTTCTTATCATCAATCATGAGAATTGAGCTATCCATCGAGGTAAAGATTCCATCACTAGAAGGTGAATGTGGGCCACGAGAAGTGAAGAAGGAGAGAGAGGACTGCAATACTATTCCACCAGAAGAGGTGAAGATGGAGAGAGAGGAGCGTAATACTATTCCAAGGAGTAATTTGCGAAGATTGGCAAGAAAAGCTGGGGTGAATAATATCTCACCATTGTCACTTGATGAAGCTGAAGAAGCCTTACACTGTTTTGTTCGAAAATTGATAAGAGATACCTATCATTATGCAACAATTAGGGGAAGAGGATCACAACATCTCGTCAATCAAAAGGATGTCAAGAGAGCCGCAAAGAGAAATGGAATAAAGTTGGTAAACTAAACATTTTTTGTTTAGTAAAAACGGCCCTTATAAGGGCCACCATATTCTTAAAAAGAGATATCACGTTTACACACTTGAGTGGCACATTTCAGTGCTACCACAATGGAATGAATTGAACTTTTTTGTTCAATTGTATTTTCATTACTCAATTCAAAAGAGGTTAACCTCATAGCTCCCACACTAGATTTCCCTGTCATGGCATATTTTTTGTGTTTGCAAATTATTTTTGTTTTTACCTAAATGTTTTTGTGTGAAAACATTTAGGTAAAAAACAAAAATAATTTGCAAACATAAAAATATTTTTGTGTTTGCAAATTATTTTTCTGTCTTGCAAGTTTTTTATTTTATAAGAAAAATATTTTTTGTGTTTGTAAAATGAATGTTATGAAAAAAACTTTTTCATAACATTCATTTTACAAACACAAAAATACTTTTTTCTGTTTGCAAATTATTTTTCTGTCTTGCAAGTTTTTTATTTTATAAGAGAAATATTTTTTCTGTTTGCAAAATGAATGTTATGAAAAAAACTTTTTCATAACATTCATTTTACGAACACAAAAATATTTTTGTGGTTGCAAAATAATGTTATGAAAAATGTTTTTTATTTTTAAAAAATCTTGAGTTGGAAAAAATTTTCCCCTGTTTAAATAACAACAAAATAATATTACCTTTTTTCAAATCCGAAAATTTTATTCCATGAATATTTACAGATTTGTAAATGTCTTTTATGAAAATGTCACTTTCAAAAACTGTTTTCAATGTTTCTTGGCAAGTTTTCCTATTTTAGAATTATTGTCTTTAGCTTTTCGTTTTCTTGTAACTTTCTTTGGTGGTTCCTCTTTCTCTGGAAATAATACTTCTAACTCATCATCTATTTCCATTTTTGTTTCTTTGGGTATATCCATATTATATAATAATGTATCATCATTATCATCAAACTCTGGTAACACAGGTTCTGCTAAGTCAACTTTCTTATTTGTAAAGTTTATATGGGGAGGTGGTGGTAATGGTAGCGTGCTCATCCCCTGTAAATTGTGGTTGTCAATGTCTTTTTCATCAAGTTGTAAGTTGAAACCTGTAATCGGTAATCTATCTTCTGTATGCTTTATGTATTCTGACCATGGATAAACTTTTACCGGTCCTCGTTGATCAACAGCTGGTGAACCCCATCTTGGTTGAGACACAGAGTTATTCGATAGCTTTTTCAATCTGCATTCATTTATCCAATGTCCTCTCTGATTGCAATAAAAACATGGCCCTTTGTCTGAACATGTATTCGCCCAATGTCCTTTCTGATGACAAATGGAACAAATCATCTCTTTAGGTGTTGATATCAATTTATAAAGTTCATTCACAAGTCTTCTAACTTCTCCCCATTTAGATGGTTTATAGTAAATACTTTTAGCATCACTTGCTTTTTCTAATCTTGGATCTGTAACTCTATCCATCTTTAACTTTTGGAGCGTTTCAAAATTATGTCTTGTCTTCTTGAAGTCAAAAGCAAGTGTGAAACATCTTAAGATTCTTCCTCCTTTTATACTTTTTTAATGTACGTTTAATTGTACATTTAAATGTTCCATAACGTGCATTTACACACAATGGTTTAAATATACATTCATTTGGTTACAAACAGTTATGCTATCTTTTGCACTCAATAATCTCTGGATACTATATTGCTGTTGTTAAATATTGACTGAAAGATACACTTAACAAATAAAATATTTACCATAGGAATATTTCCCATAGAGTGAATGGATTACATTTTATGACTTTTCAAATGTGTATAAGAAACATTTATTAACAGTATAATTCAGTGGGTATTAAATGTACATTTAAACGCACAATTAAATGTACATTAAAGGGAAGTATAAAAAGTGGGGGAATCTTAGGTTGATTCACACTTGGGTTTTTGACTTCAAGAAGACAAGACATATTTTCAAAAGCTAGAAGACGATAGAAGAAAAGATGAAGAGAGCCATTGAAGAATATAGTGAGACAGAGAGTGAAGTAGATTACAAGAAACAGAGAGTAGAATCATCAAGAGACTTATACACCATCCACCCACTCCTACAAAAAACATCAAGAAAATTCCATTCCAAATCACATGTATGCAGAATAACCTTTAAACAATTTAATCAAAAGAATCCATTTGACACCCTTGGAAAAGTCTTTGACAGTTTGGTAGATGATATTAAAGAAGAATGTGGAGTAGAAGACAACGATCCAATGAGAATATCAGTTGACCATCCAGGATTAGAAATAGGTATATTTATCCCATTTACTAAGGCTTCAGGTATCACTGGTAACACCATATTAGATGAAATAGAAAAAGTTGTACAATCAAATGATAACTTTACTATCCATGATGGGCAATTATCTTTAGAAATAACTCACACTTCTCTACCACAAGGGTCTGGGCGACACGCACCAATTTCATTTTCATCTGTTGATAAAATGGTGGGAAACAAGAAAAGTATTATTGAAATTAAAAATGTTAATGATTCATTGTGTCTCGCACGGGGCATTGTAGTGGGAAAGTGTTATGCTGATAGAGATAATTCAGAACTTTGGCAAAAGAAATGGAAAAATATTAAACGTTCTGATAGACCGACACAAGAGTTGGAAGCTAAGGCATTGATGGACAAAGCAGGTCTTGATTATAATATTCCTTGTGGATATGAAGAATATTATAAAATACAAGACCTGCTTTACCCAGAGTATGTCATCAAAATTCATCCACAGTATGCAAAAAGTGAATTTTTATTCAAACCTCCAGTTACCACCACTGATAGTAAAGTTATTCATATTTACCACCATGACCAGCATTTTGATACTATCACTACAATTACAGGGTTTTTAGGATGTCACTACTATTGTGAACTTTGCAGTAAAGGGGTCCAACAGAGAGAACGTCACATGTGCCCTTTTGGTTGTATTTGCTATGCTCCAACAAAATGTATTCCTGAACATCCCACTACCTGTTACAGTTGCAATAGACAATTTAGAAGTCCATTACGCTATAATAACCATATCACTAGAAAGGGGAAAGAAGAAAAAACAATTTGTCAATTAGTTCAAAAATGTAAAACATGCAATTCACTAATATATCCAACAAAAGGAAAGCACATCTGTGAAGGATTCAAAAAATGCAAATATTGTCAACAAGTAGTTAATTCTGATCACCAATGTTTCATTCCAAAATACACTTCACCCGAGGATGAAAAAATACCAAACATTCCATTTGTGTTTTTTGATTTTGAAACCACACAAGACTCAGGACTTCATATCCCAAATTTCTGAGTTGCTCATCGTGCATGTGGGGAATGTATTTGCAAATCTATAGATCAAGAATGTATTTCCTGTGACAAATTTGGATATAGGCAATCAATATTTAAAGGGGAATCTACTTTATCAGATTTTTGTGATTGGCTTTTCAGTAAGGAACATAAAGGGACAACAGCTATTGCTCACAATTTAAGAGGTTTCGATGGACAATTTATTTTAAGACACCTCATTGAAACTGGTACAACAACTCCTGATGTAATTATGAATGGGAACAAAATTCTTTCACTTAAAGCTTGTGGTATTAGACTTATAGATTCTTTAAATTTTCTTTCAATGAGATTGGCACAATTTCCCAAAACATTTGGCTTGACAGAATTAGCAAAAGGTTATTTCCCCCATTTGGCAAACACACAAGCTTATCAAAATTATATTGGTCCTTATTTAGATCCATCATTGTATATGCCAGATTCAATGTCTCCATCAGATAGGGAAGATTTTATCAAGTGGTACAACCAAAAATTTACTAGTAATGCCAGATTTGATTTTCAAAAAGAAATGGAATTATACTGTAAATCAGATGTAGATATCTTGCGTAGGGGGTGTGGGGAATTCAGACAAAAATTTATAGATAGTGATGGCATAGATCCCTTGAGAGAAGCATTTACCTTAGCCGATGCATGTACAAAAGCTTGGAGAAAAAATTCACTTCCAGAAAACAAAATGGCAATCATTTCAGACATAGGTTACCCTGCTAAAGTCAAATACTCCATTAAAGCCATTAGATTTTTACAGACAGTTGCACAGGAAGAAAACATACATATTCAACATGCACTCAATGGTGGGGAAGTTAAAATAGGGGGATATTATGTTGATGGGTTTCACAAAGACACAAATACAATCTTTGAATTTTATGGATGTATGTGGCATGGGTGCAAGACATGTTACAAAGACAATACACATGAGAAAAATCCAATCAATTTGCTAAGTTACCAAACTCTATACAACAATACACAGGAACGCATACACCATTTAGAATCATTAGGGTATAACATGAGAATAACATGGGAACATGAACTTGATGATTTTTGCAAATCAAACCCTGAAGTAAAATCAACATTAAATTCATTTTTTCCAAACATGGATCCTATTAAACCACGTGAAGCATTATTTGGTGGGAGAACAAATGCCATTAAATTACATCATAAAATAGACCAAAACACAGGCAATGAAATAAAATACATAGACATCTGTTCACTCTATCCTTATGTCAATAAACACAGAGAATATCCAGTAGGTCATCCAAATATACTCACAAAAGAAAACATAGACATGAATAATATAAGACAGTACAGGGGGCTTATCAAATGTAACGTTTTACCACCACAATCTCTACACATGCCAGTATTACCAATTCATTGCAACAAGAAAATGGTTTTTACACTTTGCAATACATGTGCAGAACAAGAATTAGACAAATGTGAACACACACCAGATCAACGCAGTATTACAGGTACATGGACATCTGTTGAACTTTTTAAAGCATTGGGAATGGGATACACATTACTTGACACTTATCAGATTTGGCATTGGGAAGAATGGTCTTCAGAAATTTACAAACATTATGTGAACAAATATTTAAAAATGAAACAAGAAGCCAGTGGATATCCAGATTGGGTGAAAACAGAAACAGACAAAGATACATTTAAGAAAGACTATGCACAAATTGAAAACATACATTTGGAAAATATTGAAAAAAATCCAGGACAAAGATCATTTGCTAAAACCATGTTAAACTGTTTATGGGGGAAAAGTGCACAAAACAATTTAAAAACAAAAACAGAATATATACAAGACCCATCAAAATATTTTGACCTGATACAAGATAAAGACATCATTATTAAAAATGTTGAATTGTTTGATCATGATAAATGTATTTTAGTCAATTACACAAAATCTACAGATGTTTATGAACCTCACAAATCAGCTAATGTTGCAGTTGCATCTTTTGTCACAGCTTATGCACGAATGGAATTATATAAAGTAATAGGACGTTTGGGTAGACGGGTATTATACTTTGACACAGACAGTTGTATTTACATCCATAACCCCACACTTTGGAATCCACAAATTATAAACAGTAGGTTAGGTCAATGGACAGATGAACATCCAGATGCAAAAATTATTGAATATGTAGGTTTAGGTCCAAAAAATTATGGTTACAAATACATTAAAGATGGTCAAATACACACATCATGTAAAGTTAAAGGAATCACATTAGATTACAATACATCACAAAAAGTCAATTTTGAATCCATGGTGGAATGTGTACAAGACAGACACAATTATAAAATGAACATTGAATACACACATAGAATTAAACGCAACAAGAACAGACAAGTTACAAGTGAAAGACAAACCAAAACATTCAGATCTGTGTACACAAAACGTTTTGTAGTGGATAAATATGATACAAGACCTTATGGGTTTAAGGTATAAAAATTACTCTTCAGAATTCTCATTTCAAGTTTGAACAAGACCAGACATGTCACAATTGAATTACAAACCAAAACATTCAGATCTGTGTACACAAACCATTTTGTAGTGGATAAATATGACACAAAACCTTATGGGCCTAAGGTATAAAAGAACCCTTCGGATTTCTCATTTCAACTTTGAACACTGAGCAGGCAAGATGTCTCTACCACTCAATCCTACTTATCCTATATACTTGTCAGAGTTAAGAAGACTTTCGAGTTTTAGTATGACTACAAACCCTATTTTAAAATCCAAGAAAGAAGACTTAGCTAAAGCTGGATTTTTCTATATAGGAGATGGTAAAGTAAAATGTTTTGTATGTGGACAAGGTTTAATGAATTGGGAAGAAAAAGATATTCCTTTGCAAGAACATGTTAAGTGGTCACCAAATTGTTCTTATATTCAATTGATAAGAAATTGTCAATTATACAAACCACCAACAAGTATGCAAACACCCCCAGATAAAATATTATCAGTGATGGATTATGGATTCACTTTAAATCAAATATTTTCAACAATGAAAAAATATGACAAGTGTTTAGATGATTTTCCAGATTCTAAGTCTTTATTTGCACTCATGGTGCTAAATGATCAAAGTACATCATTTAGTACCATAATTGCAAGACAAGCTGCAGGACAATTCAAAACTAAGTTTGATAAAATGTTTTCAGATAATGCAGGAAATGATTTTCCTGACCGTCCTGATGTATTTTGTGCATCAGGTAATATAGTACCTGATGGACAAAATACATCAGAAGAGACAAAAGAATCATCACTTTGATTTCAACCATGGAACCAGTAAGACGTATGTTAGACAACAAGATTACACGTAAGGCATTATTATATGCATTTCAATTGATCACTCCTGGTTATCTAACAATAACAAAAGAGTTTATTCATAATCGATTGGGAAAAGATGAAATGTATGGGGAATTTTGTAATGCATTACAAATCATGAATGCTTTTTACAAAGATAATATAGAAAATATTTGGACAAGAGTTGTGTGGGGTAATATAATTTATGATAAAGAAATCATTAATTACTTGTATAGACAATGTGTACCACAAATAGATAGAAGAATAGATTCTTCAGAAACTGTATTTGAGTTAAAAGCACCCTTAAAACGAATACCTACTAAAAGACATGAAGAAGGTATGGAAACAGAAAGTATATAAGTGAATGATTTGACAACTCTTATTCACACAAATACAATTATGGCATCGAGTGAATGTTTATTGTTTCAACACCCTTGTAATATCTTTATTTCGGGACCTAGTGGTTCAGGAAAAACAGAATTTGTCAAAAAGCTTATTGATATGAAACATGACTTATTTCAAATTCCCCCACAAAAAATCATTTGGTGTTATAAAGAATGGCAAAATACATATACTTTACTTAAAGAAAGTGAAGATATTAAATTCATAGATGGTATCCCTGATGATGAATATGAAATTGTCAGTGATGTCACTATTCCCCATCTTGTAGTTTTTGATGATATGTTAGGAGATAAAGATGAAGAAAAAATTAAATTATGGTTCACACGAAAAGGACATCATAGAAATGCAAGTGTCATTTACATTACACAAAATATGTTTCAACAATCTAAATCTAGTCGTACCATAAGTTTAAATGCACATTATATGATTTTATTTCAAAATACCAGAGATAAAGGGCAAATTAAAGTATTGGCAAATCAAGTTCAATTACCACATTTAAATGCATGTTATCAAGATGCAACAAGTATTGATCATGGTTATTTATTAATTGATTTTCATCCTAGAACTCCTGAGTCTTTGAGATTAAGAACTGATATTTTTCATCCTTGGGTAACACAAAATGAACGTGGTCCCATCATTTATACAAAACTATAAATTCCCCATGTTCTAACGAGTTGATGTTAGTTAGTCAAAGTTTGTCAACGACTACACATCATCATGGTATCATTCATACAATCTTTGGAACAACTTGGTCAAGAAACAAGTCCATTTGCAAGACAAAAATTACTCAAGAAAGGTTTTAAGAAAATTTTAAAATGGTTTACATTAGCAAGTAGAATCATACTGAATAAGAAAATTAAATTGCCAAAACAAACTTTAACTTATATGGATAAACATAAACAAGATCTTGAACAACTTGCAAATCCCAGAGTTGATCTTGCAACAAAACGAAACATTATTTTAAAACCAGGAGGTGGTGGGTTTTTTGGTGGTGTTATCATTCGTAATTTAATTCGATGGGATGGTCATAAGACAAGTAGATCATTCTATTCACCCTTCAAAAAAACAAAGAGTAAGAAACAAAACTCACCTAAAAGGAAACGAAAATCCCCTAAAAAAAGATCAAATAATTCATCAAGCTCTAGAGAGATAAAAAATCAACGAAAGGTAGGACCTAAATATATGTACACAAATTTTGAAATTGCCCCTCATAGATCTCCATCTACAAAAACAAAAGCATTACTTGTGAAAAATCTTCAAAGACAAAGAAAAGTATCACCACTTAAGTTAACACGTGTAGTGTCAATAACAAAAGATGGTGTTAAAAATCATGACCCAATGTATTCTGTACAAAATACACAACATGTACCATTAAAAGAAAAGATTCCCACAATGGCACGTTTTACAGCTTTAAATACACCTAAACCTGTTAAAGGGATAAGGTCTTACTTTAAATAATATAAAGTTTGCACATGTATAAATAGCATTACATTTTTATATTTGTTTCATTTAATCATTAGATTCTATAAGATCAAGATGGTGAGACAAAATAAGAAACAAAAAATTCCTTTAGTTAAAAAATATGGTGGTATGTTAATAGGTTTAAGTCAAACTCCTCCAGCATTTCAAAAACAAATTATGAAAAATGCACCTAAAGAATTAATTAATTGTGTGTCAGAATGTTGTCATAATCTTTTAAAAGGCAACATACATCTAACAAAAAGTCAGAAACAAAAATTACATCCAAAGCGTCAACAACTACGAGCACTCGCTAGTAAATCAATAACTCTTAAAAAGAAAAAACAAATTTTAAATCAAAAAGGTGGTTTTTTACCATTACTTGGTTTACTTGGACCTGCTATAGGAGTTGCAACAAATCTTGCAAATAAATTAGTCGATAAAATATGAAAAAGATGGCTATTGTACCTTATCAAATGTTAGAAGATATGCAACGTTTTAGAAATGAAAAAGCTCAAAGACCAAGATTACCCCCTAACCCACAAGTTACAAATACTGCACAACTTCAAAATGATTTATCATCTGTGTTAGGAAATTCAGAGTTGTCCGAAAGTGAGAAAGAACAAAAGTATGGGGAAACTTTACAAAAATTTCAAATGTCACATAAGAAAGCATTACAACCAACATTGGTTCCATTGCCTGAGTCAGGAGAAAAATCATTATTTTTACGAGATCGTATTATAGAAAGTGTCCCTGTTACAATGAGACGTAAAGCAACTTCATTATTATCTGCTTTATCATCTCATCCACACATGAGTTGGGATGATCAGGGTGTATTAAGTTACGATGGAGAAGTCATAAAAGGTTCAAATATCATAGATTTAGTCAATGATGTTCTTAGACACCGAAAAGGTTTTAAACCGAGTGGATGGGAAATGTTTAGTCGTGGATTAAAAGATATAAATATCCCTCAAGATTTTGTTGGTAATCGTGAACGTTGGTTATGGATGAATAGACAACCTATACCCAAACCCAGTAAATATCAAAGTTCTCCAGAAGATAGTTGGTCTGAAACTCCTCAATCCTCCCCTCCAAAACGTAAAGTTCGACGAGGTCATAGAGTGCAGTGGAGTGAAGACACACCAAAGTCAGCACTAAAGCGTAAATTGACAAAACGTAGATTATCTGAAAAATGGGAAGCTTATTGAATGATTTATTAACTGAAATATATTACAATACAAAACATCCTGCTGGTTATGGTGGTATACAAAAATTGTACAAAGCAGCTCATAGTAAAGATAATTCCATCACAATTGATCAAGTGAAAAAATGGTTGAAAGGAGAAAGAACTTATACTTTACATAAACCCATCCGTAAAAAATTTTCAAGACGTAAGACTATAGTGGGTGGTATTGATCATCAATGGCAGATTGATTTAGCAGACTTACAAAGTTTACAATCTTACAATGACCAATTTCGTTATTTAGTTTGTGTTATTGATGTATTTTCCAAATATGCATGGGTAATACCCATTCACAATAAAACAGGAGAGACATTAACAAAATCTTTTCAGAGTATTTTGAAAACTTCTGGACGTAAACCATTATCATTACAATCTGATAAAGGTTCTGAATTTAAAAATAAAGACGTGCAAAAATTTTTAAAGAAACAAAACATTCATTTCTTCACAACAGAAAATCCTGAAACCAAAGCTAGTATTGTTGAACGTTTTCAACGTACATTGAAAACACGAATGTGGAAATATTTTACACACAAACGTACATTAAGGTACATTGATGTGTTGGAAAATTTAGTTGATGGATATAATCATAGTTTTCATCGAAGTATTCAGAGAACTCCTGCTTCAGTATCATTAGAAAATGAAGTAGAAGTATCTCAACATTTGTATGGTAAAAAAAAGTCTAAAAAGAAAAAAATACAATTTAAAGTTGGTGATATAGTACGTATTAATAAAACCAAACGTACATTTGAAAAAGGGTATTTACCAAATTGGACAAAAGAGTTATTTAAAATTACTCATGTAAAACATACAATACCACCCACTTATAAACTTGAAGATATGGGTGGTGAAAATATACAAGGGACATTTTATCCACAAGAAATTCAAAGTATAAAAGATGATAAAAAATATATAATTGAATCAATTCTTAATAGACGGTCAAGACGTGTGGGAAAGAAAATTATTAAAGAACTTAAAGTACATTGGGAAGGTTATCCAAAGAAATTTGATAGTTGGATAGCAGAATCAGATTTGATATAAAAAGAATATGTCATTAAATGAAACTTCATTACCTAATGAAACCACAAGTGTTGATGTACAAAGTCAACAAAGTCAACAATTTAAAATTTGTGGAAATCGTGTTGCAAAAAATCAAGTCACTTATTTCACACAGATTATTATCATTTATGGTATTATAATTACTGCCATTGCACATTTGAGTTTACAAAGCCCTGATAAAGAATTGTGGTTAGTGTTATTAAGTAGTTCATTAGGATATATTCTTCCAAGTCCAGGTTTAAAATATTTGAAACAACCACAAGATAAGAAAAATGAATTCATTTTACGTAACACTTCTGAGCGATAGTTCTATGGATATGTTTCCAAATAATACCCAATGTTGTTTTCAAACACAATTATCTAAACCCATTCATGTTGATAAAGAACATTGGGAAGTGGGATTAGTTGAAGTAATTTTACCTTCGGAAGCAAAAAATATTACAGATGAAGAATCTGTTTTTAAAATCATTGTGACAGATAGCAAAATATCAAATCGTATTAATAAAACGAATTTGAAACATACATTACACAAAGGTGTTGCTGCTGTTGAATTAAATATTTTATCAGGTGCATATTCAAATGGCGGTCATGTCATAGATGCAATGCAAACAGAAATTCAAGAAAAACTTGGAGACATATTTAAATCATTTGATGTATTATTTCATGTTGGATTTTCAACTCTCCAAGGGCGTGTAAAAATAGTAGGAAATAGTATTGGGAAAGTGGGTATTGCAATGTCAGAAAGTTTATTACAAAAATTGGGATGTAAAGACAATATTTTTCCTGTCATTTTTCCCAACACATCAAAAGGTGCATTTAAATATAATGTGGACTTAAATGTGGATTTCAATCAAATCTTTATTTATTCTGACATAGCAGATTATACATTTTTAGGTGATATTGAAGCACCTATTTTACGTGTGATTCCATTTGAATCACATAAAGAGTCTCTACATACTCATATAGAATTTGATAATGTACATTATGTACCAGTATCAAAATCTTATTTTGATCAGATTAGTATAAATATAAATGGGAACACTGGTAAACCCATTCAGTTTGCAAGTGGCAAGACAGTTGTCAAGTTGCATTTTAGACAGAGACATAAATTAAATTTGTAAAAAATGATGCCGGTGTATCAAGGTGTACCACGGCAATATGGATATGGATTAGGGTCTATTTTTCGCACAGCAATAAGAACAGCTTCACCATTTATAAAACCAATTGCAAAAAATGCATTTCAAACCTTAAAGAGAGATGGATTAAGACATGGTTTAGAAATAGCAAATGAATTGATAAAAAAACGTAAAGCACCTAAAGACATTTTATTAACTCATGGAAAAGATCTTTTGAAATCAGTTGGTGAATCTGCTTTAGGTATAAAAAGACAAAAACAAGAACGAAAACGTCAGTCTGTGGTTCGTTCTCGTAGAGGTAAGACACGTCAAAGACAAGCTTATTCAAAACAAAAATCAAGACCACTTGATATATTTGATTGAAAAAAAATCATGATGTTACATGGATCTTGCGAACATTTTGGTAGTAGTTTTGATCCAGATAATGTATCACCAACATCAAGTGGTATAGAAAATATTGGTGAAATTGAACAATTTCCTATTGCATCTTTAAATAATTCTTCACCAATAGAATTTTTAATTCCAAGACAAACAACCAAGTGGTTAGATCTTGCAGCATCTACACTTGAAGTTCAATTTAAAATTACAAAACAAGATGGGAGTGTTTTGGCTGGAGATACACAAATTGCTCCTATCAATAATTTTTTTCATAGCATGTTCAGTAAAATTGATGTTACACTGAATGGCAATCTTATCACCACCAATACAGATCTTTATCCTTATAGAGCATATTTTGAGAATTTTCTTAGTTATTCAAAAGATGTGAAAAAAACACATCTAGCTGCTAGTGAGTTGTGGTATAGAGATACTCCTGGACACCTCACAGAAACTAGTAAAGCTTCGTCGAACAAAGGTTTGACTGAGCGAGCTAAAATAATTGGTGGTAGCAAAAATGTACAACTAAGAGGAAAACTGCATTTAGATCTGTTTGTGCAAGATAAGTATTTACCAAATGGAGTTGAGATGAGAATTAAATTGCATCGTGCTCCAACTAAATTTTGTTTGATTGGTAGTGAACATGGAAAAATAGAAATTCAAAAAGCCATATTCAGAATACCGGCATTGGATTTATTTCCAAAATTTGCGAATGATCTTAATGCACAAATAGATCGAACAAATTATAAAATGCCCATAAGACGTAGTGAAATTAAAACTTTTACTATTGGAAGTGGTCTTCGTTCAAAAATAGAAGACTATCTGTTTCATAAACAGATGCCAAAACGAATTATTCTTGGTTTAGTTAGTAATAGAGATATAAATGGAGATGTTGGCAGTAATCCATTTAATTTTCAACATTTCGATTTGAATAAGTTGGAAATCACAATAGATGGACATTCCATTAAAGCACGTCCCTTTGAACCGAATTTTGAAGGTGGACTTTATCTAAATTCATATTTATCATTGTTTGAAGCTATGGGCTATTTTGGACAAAATCAATCATTTAATTTATCTTTGCAGGATTATGCAAAAGGGTATACCCTTTGGGGTATTGATTTGACACCTGATCAGAGTAGTAGTGGGCCCTTGGCTCACCCAATAAAGTCTGGCAATCTTAGGTTTGAACTTCAGTTTGCTCAAGCTCTTCCAGAGGTGATCAACGTTGTTGTCTATGCAGAATTTGATAGTGAGATAGAAATCAACAAATTCAGAGAAGTGATATTTGACTATTAAACAAGATGAGTCAGTGTGAACATTGCAAGATGTGTAAAGAAAAAATACAAACATTATTTCAAGAATGTGTAGTGATAGAACTGACAAAATCTATTCAACAGAAAATGAAAAATATCTGTGAAGAAGAAAATCGAACCAACACAACAACATTAATAGATATGAACATTGCAGAGTGTTTACAGAAAGTGTGTCCAGTGACTATACTATATAATCTACACAAGAGAGCAAGAAAAATAAACTTATTAGAATATTGTGCTCATATAGACTTTGAAATAGACTGCCAAAAAGACATTCAAAAGTGGGCAGATTTAGTGAAAAGAGACTGGTCATATTATACAGGATATCTTGATTAATGGCTCCGTGCCAGCCTTTTTCAAGGCTAAGAAGATGGAAACCATACAATTACAAACTATACTTGACAGTTCTCAAAGGTTATCATCCTTAAAAGGAAAAGTGTGTTCAAAAGACTTGTTACCAAAACGAAAACCTAAACACAGACAAGCATATATTGTGAACACAGATTCATCAAAAGAACCAGGAGAACATTGGATAGCAATATATTTTAAAGACAATCATTCTGCTATCTACTTTGATTCATATGGTTTACCACCATTAGATAGAGACATATACAATTTCATAGTGAAAAATACAGATTCCTGGACAATAAATACAATGAGACTACAAAGTGAATTTACTGTTGTGTGTGGAATGTACTGTATATTTGCTTTAGATCATCTTGCAAGAGGATATGATTTAGAGACAGTTCTTACTATCAAATTTGATCCAAGAAATTTTCAAGAGAATGATAGAGATGTTCGACGATGGTTTGAGCAAACTTATAGACATTATTTGAAATAACTGTAATAAATATCAGGTGTCAAAACAATCCCACAGAGGTAATTTTTTACATCTTTTAGTTTTTTAAGTTTTTTATTAAAAGTCAATCATCTATTATATAATTTTCGCCAGACATTTGTGTAAACAGAGAGATAGGGTTTTTTTAGTTATTTTTTATATTTGTTTCAAAATCAGATCACTTGAGTGATATCAGTTTTTTATCTGACTCCCAAGATTGTTTTCAAAAAACAATCTTGGGTATCAAATAAAAAAGCTAGCATAAAAAAAGAATCTTGATGTAAATAGGTTTTCTCATGGATAGGCAAACTCAGATCTCGGTGTATATATGTTCAGATTTCATTTCAATATAATGATTCAACTTTAAATACAGTTTTGTCTTTTGTTAAAACCTCTGTGATAGTTTTGTCGAATTTGTTAGGTTAGTCCTATAATCCCTTTTTTTATCACCGTGTCCCTATTATTTCCCAACAGTAAAAAAGAGTTAAGAGTCACTTCTCTTTTTCACTGAGAGTATTAGGTTTTAATATTGTATGTATACTTATCAAAAACTTTTATAGTGTAACCTGATATACAGTTTATACTGTAGAAATAATTTTGATTGCTAAACATACAATGAATACTATTCTTACTATAGAAAAAACAACTATCACAGAGAGTTCGACCACAACGCGAATCCCTAAGTTTTTTTATTTTGTGCATGTGTTCTTGTGTTTTATTGTAAGCATAATTTCCTTATACTTACAACAAAACACAAGAAGACACACAAATTTTCCCCAGTTATAGAAGTTGTATACACAGGGTGGAGAGATGACAAACCCCAAAACCATATGGATAACCCCTAATATAAAATGATTTTAAAATAATATAGACATTGGATCACACTCTAAGGAGGGAACTGTTTTTTGTCTTTTTATAACAAAGACTTGATTGTGTACATGAGAAGATCTCTTTCTAATAGTGTGGGTTGGCCCTGAAAAGGGCCGTTTTTAAAACATCTTCAGTTCCGTAGAGAGCTATGTGGTAAAGCCATCTCTGCTTCGGTGAAGAATTCACCTTCCCACACGTCTATGGTTGTTGCTAGCATCTCTTCTTCTGTAAAGCAATCTTGCTCCCATGTGTAGCTTTTCCCCACAAGAGCTTCCTCCTGCAAATGTACGGGGAGATCAAACCAGTGTTTAGGTCGATTCTTGTACTGGATCTCCCCGAACGGACGTGTGGCGGCTTTGACGAAAGGGTGGTCTTCAATCTTCTTCAGTTGTTCTTCCATCGAAAGTGTTGCCGACCACCACTTTCTCAAAGCCAAGGCGAATTCTTCATCGGCTCTCTGTTTCTTGGTTCTCTCATAACTCTCTACGGAACTGTAATTGATCTTCGTTGGCTCCATGTCTTTTTTCCTCTCTGTCAAATATGATTTCTTGAGTCAGATGATGAAATGTATCCAAATCCTCAATTCACCTTCTTTTTATAGACAATGCGAGGATCGGAAATGCACTGGAG